>ML663557.1:13388150-13594205 GCA_007570785.1 Antilocapra americana | reverse complement strand
GACTAGGATTGGCGCTCAGGTGGTCTCTGGCAGACCAGCTGAGGTTGGGTGAACACATGCGGGGATGCAAGATGGCAGCTAGAGGGAGTAGAGATAGTGTTTAGAACCATTTCATTCTTGATATTAGTAATTTGTGTCTTCTACAATTTTTTCCTTTGCAATATTGCTAGAGATGTATCAGTTATTCTTATTCTCAAATAAAAAGTTTCTGGTTTCTTTATTTTCTGTTTTTCATTTCACTGATTTCTGATTTTGTCTTTATTATTTCTTTTCTGTTTTGCTTTGGGTTTCAGTGCTTTCTTTTTTCTTTACTCTTGAGGAGTTTAGATGACTGATTTGAGACTTTTTCTCATGTATGCATTTAGTACCATAAATCTCCCTTCTCAGCAATGCTTTAACTATGTCCAACAAATTTAGACTCTCATCATTCTTATTCAATATGTTTTGAGAGATTCTAGCCAGTGCAATAAGGCAAGAAAAGAAGTTAAACACATCCTGACGGAAGGAAGAAATAAAACTGTCTAATTTTAGGTGCTATGACAATTAACAGAAATTCCCAAGGAATATACCAAAAAAAGTTTTATCTCATAGAACTAATAGGTGAATTCATCAACGTTGCATTATACGGATAAACAGAAAAACTCAATTATATTTCTATGTACTAGCAATGACCATGTGGACAAAATTATACACAACGCCATTTACAAGAACAAAAAAACTAACAAAACAAACAAAATCTGTATGTAAAATCTTTAAAATGCTGATGAAAGAAACCAAAGAAGATCTAAATAAGTAAACAGAAACACCATGATAATGAATTGCAATAACCTCTATTGTAAAGATGCTGATTTTCCCCAAATTGATAAACAAGTTTAATACATTTTCTATAAAATCTTCAAAAATACTTTATAGATACATACAATATTACTATAAAATTTACATGTAAAAGTGAAGGAACTAGAATAGCTAAAAACAATTCTGAGTAAGAATAAAGTGAGAGGAATCATTCTATTTGATTCTAAGTCTTAGTATATAACACAGTAATTTAGACTGTGTGATGATGGACAAACTGACAGATCAATAGAACAGAATAGATAGACTCACATAAATACGCCAGACTAATTTTTGACAAAGGTGCAAAAATAATCCAATGAAGGAAAGAAAGTCCTTCAACAAATTGCACAGCCAACGGCATAATAAAAAGAAAAACCGAACATTGACATAGGTCTTACTCCTTCTATAACTATTAAGTTTTTGGAAAACAACATAGGAAAATCTTCAGAATCTAGGGGGTTAGACAAAGATTTCTTAGATCTTGACACCAAAAAACATAATACATCAAAGGAAATGGATAAATTGAACTTCATCAAAATTTTAAAATTGTACTCTGCAAAAGATTTTGTTAAGACAATGAAAAGCTAAGTTACAGACTGGAAGAAAATATGTGCAAATCACACATCCCATATATAAAGTACTGTCAACTCAATAGAAGAAAGGAAAGAATGACGGAAGGAAGGAAAAAAAAAACACACATTTAAAAAAGAAGGCTGTTAAGTAATAGACAAAAGTCATAAAGAGACATTTTGTTAATGCAGATATACAGATGGCAAATAAGCATATGAAAAGATGTTCAACATTATTAGTCATTAGAGAAATGCATATTTAAATCACAGTGACATCATTACATATCTATTAGAATGACTACAATCAAAGAATAGTGACAACACAAAAGGTTGCAAAGATGTGGGAAAACTGGATCATTCATGCATTACTGATGGGAATGTATTAATAAGATGGTACACCCACTCTGGAAAATAGTTTGGTGCTTCCTCTAAAAAGCTAAAAACATGCAACTACCATACAGCCCAGAAACTGTACTCCTGGGCATTTATCCCAGAGAAATGAAAACTAAGGTTCACACAAAAACCTACATGAATGTTTACAGCAGCATTTTTCCTGTGATATCCCAAACTATACACAACTCAGCTGTGTTTCAGTGGATCAATGGTTAAACAAACTGTGGCGATATAGTGTATCATGAAATGCTACTCAACAATGAAAAGAGGAAAAAAACTACTGGTATGTTCATCCACCAGAATGAATTTTCAGAGGATTATGCTGAGTGAAAAAACCAATACCTAAAGATTGTACCCTATATGACTCTGTCATATAATATTCATGAAATGACAAAATAATAAAAGTGGAGAACCGATTAATGGTTATCAGAAGTTAAAGATAGGGTAGAAGCAGAAGGTGAGTCCGACTCTTGTGGTGACGGACATGCTCTGTATTTTGATTGAACCACTGTCAATATCCTGGTTGTGACATTGTACTCCAGTTTTGGAAGATGCTACCACTGAGAAAAACTGAATGCAGGGTAATACACATCTCTCTGTATTATTTCTTACAAGTTCTTGTGAATCCATGTTTATTTCAAAATAATCTATTTGTTTAAGTGTTAAGACAATATGGACTGAAGACCTGACTTCTTTTAATTTTTATCCACCGACCTTAGGCAAACCACTTCATCTCTCCCTGGGCTTCAGTTTTCCTACCTGTCGAGCAGGATGTCAAAACTAGCTCAGAGTTCATTTGATTTTCATGTTATATATAAATATACAAAACAAAAGCATGATGAAGGAAGTGTGTACATGGTGATAATAAATATTACCAGCCTTGCCTACCTAACAGAACTATTTTGAAAACCATATGAAGTAGAATCTCTGGACCCACACTGAAAACTGCAAAGCATCATCAATATTACTTATAATCGTATTCTTTTTTAGGCAAAGAAGAGCGGAAGGAGATTTGGATACATTCTAAATGACATAAGAGTCGATAAAATAATTGGGATAAATTGCCTTGGATTATTCTGTAGGAAGTATAACACCCAGTATGGTTTCATTCCCTGTCTCTACCCTTGTACTTCTTGTCACCACAGACCAAGGATGTAAGGTTCAAAAGTCTCCCACAGGAAAAAAAAAGAAAAAAAAAAGTCTCCCACAGGGACACAGTAGGGGAGGAGGATCAGTACTATGCATAACTACACACAATCTCCCCAAAGCTAATCATGTGTGTCAGTACCCATTCTTAACACGCAATCTACCTCATTCATTTCAAGAACAAAGCCAAAACAATATTTTATAGATTGGGGACGAGAAAGGGGCAGGAATAATGGAAAAAGAACTAGGGATGTCAAGTCATCCGATGAGCAATGGCAAGCCAAACAATGTACCCAGAGATACTCAAGAAAGCATTCTATTCAAGGTCAACCACAAAGTCAGGGGAAGAAAAAGAGAAATAAAGGAAGAAAGGGAAAGGCAAAGGTAACATAGCAGCATGGCAGTCTGGAGAATTATAGGTGCTTTTTGAGATCTGGCATGTGGAGAAAAGGATAGTCCAATAACACCAGATAAGAAATTAATTTGCCACCCATCATAGAAACACAGGAGTTACCACTTAGAGGTACATTTATAATGTCTTAATTTCAGATATATGCAACAGGAGACAACAGATCCACTCTGTTAAAGAAAGGGAAGATAGAAAGGTTTGTTTCATTTCTTCTAGGGCACCGGAAGTAACAGGGAAAAAAAGAAAAGAGACCCGAGGAGACTTAAGAGACAGAAATGATGTACTGACCTTCACTGGGAGATGTGAGGTCCTCTAGACAACCAAGGATAGGGCTTCATGCAAAAAGAAATAGAGCAAACTGGTAGATAGTTGGGCAGAAGACAAATCCTTTGCCTCAACTGGTTGTGCAAATTAATTATTCAAATAATTTCCACAGTTCCTCACTTACTGACAGTTACAAGGTATGACTAATCTCACACATTTTCACAACTTTTAGAATTTCATAGAAGCACCTAACAGAAAGGAAATGTGATACTTTTCAAAGGTAAAGTAAGAATTTGTCAGCAAAGGGCATTATTTAGCAAATGGCCCATTCCAGGATGCAAGAGGGTATTCCAAACACCTTCAAAAGAGACGCTGCAACTCGGAGAGAAAAAAAAATAGAGAAAAAAAAAACTACTTTCAGAATCAGAGGGAAGACTGGTTTTTTTTTTTCTTTTACTTCCAGCCTTATTGTGATATTTTTTATATATAATACGGTATGTGTGTTTAAGGGGTATAACGTGATGACTTGTTTATATATATATATTCTATATATTGCAAAAGGATTAACACAGTCATGTTAGTTAACACTTCCACACCTCACATAAATATCTTGGTGTATGTGTGTGTTTGTGTGTATGTGGTGAGAACACTTTCAATCTATTCTCTCAGCAACTTTCAAGTAGGTAATATAGTATTGTTAACTATCATCATCGTGCTGTACATTAGATCCTCTAAACATATTCATCTTATAACTGAAAGTTTGTTATAATTTTGGCCAAAATCTCCCTGCATTCTCCCAAGCCCTGACAACCATCATTCTACTCTCTTTCTATGAGTTTGACTGTTTCAGATGGATGGTTGCTTTCTGTTGAGTTTAATTCCATTTTGATTCACATATTTCTAACACAGTATGAAAAAATATTTTTTAATTTTTAAAACTATGTCTTACTTGTACCCCAATGTTCATCGCTGCATTGTTTACAATAGCCAGGACATGGAAGCAACCTAGATGCCCATCAACTGACGAATGGATAAGAAAGCTGTGGTACATATACACAATGGAATATTACTCAGCATTAAAAAAAAATTCATTTGAATCAGTTCTACACAGGTGGACGGAACTGGAGCCTATTATCCAGAGTGAAGTAAGCCAGAAGGAAAAACAACAATACAGTATACTAATGCATATATATGGAATTTAGAAAGACGGTAACGAGAACCCAGCATGCGAGACAGCAAAAGGAACGCAGATGTATAGAACAGACTCGTGGACTCTGTGGATGAGGGTAAGGGTGGGATGATATGGGAGAATGGCATTGAAACATGTTAATTATCATGTCTAATCAATCGCCAGCCCAGGATTGATGCTCGGGGCTGGTGCATCGAGATTTCCCGGGGGGAGGGAGGATGGAGAGAGGAGGGAGGGGGGTTCTGGAGGGGGAGCATATGTAAACCCATGGCGATATCATGTCATTGTATGGCAAAACTAATAATAAAAAAAAAAAAAGACCTTCCCTTACAGCAATAAAACAAACACCAGGATGGGAAAAAAAAAAAAAGAAACACAAACAAAAAAAAAAACTGTGTCTTAATGCAACAAGTTTAGAATCAAGAACAAACCAAGAGCCCTATGTATAACATATAGACAATGATTATCTTATATATTTCAATTTATTAAAGATAACTCAGAGATTACATATGTGTATATATTGTTCTTATTGCTTAGTCACTAAGTTGTGTCCAACTCTTTGCAACCCCATGAATTGTAGCCCATCAGACCCCTCTGTCTGTGGGATTTCCCAGGCAAGAATACTGGAATGAATTGCCATTTCCTTCTCCAGGGGATCTTCCTGACCCAGGGATCGAACTTGGGTCTCCTGCATTGGCAGGCAGATTCCTCACCACTAAGCCACCAGGTAAGCCCATGAAATATTAGAAAACAGGATTTTCTCCTTTATTCCAAAACTTTTCATTCAATAAACTTACATGAAGCCCTGCTATATGACCAGTAGGGTGCTGGGAACAGGGTTGCAAAGATAATTATAATATAGTTGACCCTTAAAACAACATAGGTTTGAACCATGCAGGTCTACTTATATCCAGAATTTTTTTTTTAAATAAATACATCCTACAGCACTACACCATTTGCAGTTGATTGGTTGAATCCACCGATGCAGAATTGTGGATACAAGGGTCAAATGTAAAGATATATGTGGATTTTAGTGTGCAGACAGTCGGGGACCCTGACACTCCACAGCTCCAGGGCCAACTGTATAGTCAAGTACTGGAGACAGATGGGTGCTCATGATAACAAAACGGTTATGGGGATGATAGTAAGGCTAAGAAACAATGACTGAAGGCAGGCAATGATTCAATTCTCTGGCTGATGGAGAGGTGCAGTGGAAGAATGGAGTGGTGGCGAAAGGAGAGGGGAGGCAGTCAAAAAAGTCAGTGGTCACAACGCCTGCAGCTCCATCCCAGAAAAATACACGACCCAATCAAAACGTGGGCCAAAGAACTCAACAGACACTTCTCCAGAGAAGATAAAAAACTGGCTAACAAACACATGAAAAGATGCTCAACATCACTCATTATCAGAGAAATGCAAATCAAAACCACAATGAGGTACCACTGTACACCAGTCAGAATGGCTGTATTCCAAAAGTCTACAAGCAATAAATGCTGGAGAGGATGTGGAGAAAAGGAAACCCTCTTACACTGTTGGTGGGAATGCAAACTAGTACAGCCACTATGGAAAACAGTGTGGAGGTTCCTTAAAAAGCTGCAAATAGACCTGCCATATGACCCAGCAATCCCACTGCTGGGCATATACACCGAGGAAACCAGAATTGAAAGAGACACGTGTACCCCAATGTTCATCGCTGCATTGTTTACAATAGCCAGGACATGGAAGCAACCTAGATGCCCAACAACTGACGAATGGATAAGAAAGCTGTGGTACATATACACAATGGAATATTACTCAGCATTAAAAAAAAATTCATTTGAAGAAATTCTACTCAGATGGACAAAACTGGAGCCCATTATCCAGAGTGAAGTAAGCCAGAAGCAAAAACAACAATACAGTATATTGACGCATATATATGGAATTTAGAAAGACGGTAACAAGAACCCAGCATGCGAGACAGCAAAAGGAACGCAGATGTATAGAATAGACTCGTGGACTCTGTGGATGAGGGTAAGGGTGGGATGATATGGGAGAAGGGCATTGAAACAAGTTAATTATCATATGTCTAATCAATCACCAGCCCAGGATTGATGCTCGGGACTGGTGCTGCGAGATTTCCCGGGGGGGGGGGGGGGGGGAAAGAGGGGGGGGGTTCCGGAGGGGAAGCATATGTAAACCCATGATGATATCATGACAATGTATGGCAAAAACAATTAAAAAATAAAAACAAACAAAAAAAAAGTCAATGGTCACTCTATTTATAATATATAACTGGCTTGAAATGAGAAAAGAAATTGTACAGCAGGAAGTAGCTGAGTGATTTACCCTGGCTGAACAAATTCCCAGATAATGACTATAGTTATTTTCTTAGCATTTCCCAGCTGTATTTGATTTAGTTCCTCAAAACATAAAAGCAACATTAGACTGGAATCTTCCATAGGACTTGCTTTATTGATTTGATGATACTTGCAGTGAATTGTTCACTGTAATTTCCCCTCTCCCTTTTCCTAACATAGTATTTATCTGAATATAATTGTAAGAAAAGATATAATCATGTTGACTCAAGCCATGATAACCCAGAATTCCTGGCCTTGTATCTCTTTTCTGTAACTTTGCTACTGACCACAAATACTTCCACCTCTGAAGCAAACAGATATGGAGATGGTGTTGGGCATGCTCTTCTTGGAAGGTCTAAACTCTACTTCCCATTTCTGGCCTGAAACCTGACTCTTGCTCTCTTTGTTTCCAGTTGTGGTATTTCCTAAGACAATGGAGACAGATATCAGATTGATTTTAGAGTAAACTGCATTAGACCATCTACAATGGGGATCTTGTACTAGAAACAAGGAGAATCTGTCAGTAGCCAGGAGTTCATTTAGTTTAAAGGGAGGCAAGGGTAAAATCTTCAGGAGGAAATGGCAACTCATTCCAGTATTCTCGCCTGGGAAATCCCATAGACCGAGGAGTATGGCAGGCTACCCTTGCACGGCGTCACAGTGAGTCAGACACGAATGAAGGACTGAGCATGCACTCAAGGGTAAAATCAGGGCCACTGGCTAAAAGTCCCAAGAGACAATTTCCTCCTTTGTTCACAGTTTCTATAATGCACTTGGAGACATGCCCATGCACTGATGAGCAATTGTATTCTGCATTTTGCATTCTGCTTTGTTTGTGGAGACCTGGAGAGATTTGTGGACAATGGGATAAAATATGTAAGGTGATGACTATTCTTTACTGTTCTGTTTGATGAGAGCTAGAAACCCATGGACATCTAGAGAAATTATTTTCAGAAAATGAACCGTGGTGGCAGATCATGTGATGAACTCCTGGAACAGAAATAAATTATAGTCTGAAACAGCTTGGATATTCATTATTCCTGATGGAGCCAGGCCCTCATTTGGGTTTGGAGATTGTTGTGATGTATGTACTTCAAGCAGAAAATTCCTCAATTCTTTGTTTCAAAATGAACTCATGAGCTGAAGAGAAGGTATGAGTCACTGATCATCCTAAATCTGAGAGGATTTGTTTACTTGCTCCTGCTTCCTTATGTATAATTTACTATAGAAGGCCCCTAAAAATTAACCCCTTCATCAATACATTAAGCCACCTGAAACTCCATTTTAAACTGGGTTACAGGAATTTGGAAGTCCTTCCTCGAAACTCATGAAGCCACTTAGACACAAAAATTTCTCACAAGAATAATTTGAAAGGCTTTTAAGTGACATAATAGGAACAACAAATATTATTTTCCATTGGGTAAAGCCATTAAAAATTGAGCACTTCATTTGGGGCCACTGTAGACGTATAATGAACCAATTAGAAGAGATCCCGTCTTGATTACGTGATGAAAGTCTAGGTAATCCTCTGATGTTGACTTTGCATGAATCGTGGCTTCCATCTCAGAATCAGCTATTTAAGATAACCAGAGCTGGGAACTTTCAGTTTACTGGCATAAAATAATACCCCTTTCTTCTGTCCTTTCCTGGTAATAACTATCTCAGGAAAGGAAGCACATTTTATTTTCATCCACTTGAATCTCATTTCTGGCCTCATGCCCATTGGGCCTGGTTATGTTCAAGGACATTCGGGAATGTGTTAAGTGGCAAGTGTAATCACTTGCACTTTATACCTGTGAGGTTGGGTGGGGATCAGTCAGTGTCAATCTTCGGCATCCTTGGTCCAAGGTTGTGGTGTGGCAGGATGTGACTGCCTCACTCAATAAGGGTCACCTAGCTCTGGGTGTACATCTCATCTTTATATCAGGAGACTCAGAGATGCTAATTCTGACTCAAGAACTTATCTTTAGAAAACCAGTTGATTTTGTTTTCTCTGTTCTGCCAAAGCTGCCATCCTGAGTCCCTGATGATATTTTAAGGCAGTGGATATTGGTCATCAGAAAGACTGCAGCCAGCACCTACCGCTGACCCTAACAGGGAAAGTAGGATGCTCTCTGCCCATGGAGTCTGTGGCTTGGGAGCCTTGCCTGACTGTTCCCCCTGGAGAACCCAGATCCTCCAACTCAAACATGTCCCTTACAAGGTTTTCCTTGGGAGCCAAAAACAATAAGTAAACCAATCCTCTCCTGGGGCTCAGTAGGTGACAATCCTCATAAAGAAATAGATATGGGCATTGTACAGAAAACTTCACTCTGAGCTGGCCTGCTGACCCAGGCATATTGGGGTGAGTGATCTCTAGAAGCATCTCCACCTGACTTATCTGGAAGAGCAGATGACATGAGATGCCTTGGGGCTGGCTCATCACTCAGCTCTCCTGTGACCTCTCAGAGATCATAGATAATTAACATGCAAGTACCCAGGTGGTACCCACAGCACTTGACCTTGCCAGCCAAGAACTCAACCGAGTGGAAACACACTCTACCTAAGCCTATAGCAATGGGCTTTGTTGTTGTTGTTTATTTGTTAAGTCCTATAGGACTCCTTTGTGACCCCATGGACATAGTCCGCCAGGCTCCTCTGTCCCTGGGGTTTTCCAGGCAAGAATACTGGAGTGGGTTGCCTTTCCTTCTCCAGGGGAATCTTCCTGACCCAGGGATCGAACCTGCATGTCTTGCCTCTCCTGCACTGCAGGCAGATTCTTAATCCTCAAGTCACCTGAGAAGCCAGCAATGGGTTTAGGGTGCAGCATAAATAACAGGGAGCATGCACAGTAAGACGAGGAAGAGCTTTAGAGCCAGGTGCACAGAATTTGGGTTTTGATTATAGCATTTACCATCTGGGTAATCTAGGGCAAGTTATTTAACCTTATGAATTCTTGATCTTCTCGTCTATGCACTCACTTGTTTGGCAAATGCACATGTGCATGCATGCTAAGTCACTTCAGTCATGCAACTCTATGGACTGTAGCCCGCTGGGCTCCTCTGTCTTTGGGATTCTCCAGGCAAGAATACTTGAGTGGGTTGCCATGCCCTCCTCCAAGGGATTTTCCCAAACCAGGGATCTAACCTATGTCTCTTATGTCTCCTGTATTGGCAGGTGGGCTGTTTACTACCAGCGCCATGCATACTGAGCAACTTCTGTGTGTGAGATGCTATTCTAGGGGTGGGGGAGAAATGAAAAAGGTTGCATGAAGAGTGCAGCCTAGTTGGAGGAGACAATGAATAAAATAGGCAAAACATAAAGTATGTTAGAGGGTGAAAAGGGTCTTAGAATAAAGCAGCACCTATTTCTTAAAATTGTTGTGCAGACTAACGAATATCTGGGCCTAACCAAGCTCTAATATTGCATTTGGAACTACTATTAAGAAAGCACTAATAGGAAACAGAAACTATTTCTGCTTGGAGTTCACCTTCCCTAATAAGTTTCTAATCTACTAAATTAGGGAAAACAGCAGTTCAAAGGAATGAACTACAAGTCACACAAAACGTGACCTGTAGAGGGTCACCACTGTCCTAAGCTTCCCACAACCTTCCCCTTTCTCTTTCCATAAACCTGCCATGACTCACCCAAAGCAAGACAAAGGGTCCGCTTCCCTAGTGCTGACTGCTAGGTAGAAGGTAGTCTCTTCTTGACCCATCTCAGGATATGATGCAAAAACAAGTTCTCAGACCTTTTTCATTTAATAAGTTGTTCTGCTGTCTCCACAGGAAAGCAATCATCTAACCATAATTATAAAAAGTATGGACATGGGGAATTACAAAACCTCCAGAAGCCCTGTCTCCCACTGATGCTCTTGACTTCAGAGGTACTCAGAGATCAAACATCCCTAATTCTATTCTGTCCTCCAACCCCCACCTTCAGTTTCCTGCCCTTTTCTCCTGCCCCAAGAGTTCTGAAACTGTGGTCCATGGATCAGGAACACCAGCATCATCTGAAGACTGGTTATTTATTCAGAACTTCTGAATGAAAATCTTCATTTTAACAAGATAGGAGACTGGTTTGCATGTTGAAATTCAAAGAGCACTGCCGGGGGTTCCATTCTCTTTCAGAGTGAAGACAGGATAATAAATGTTAACTAATGATAATAATAATCAAATAACAGAATGATTACTGCTACTAGTAATAATAATAATAATAAGGACTTCCCTGGTGGTGCAGTAGATAGGAGTCTGCCTGCCAAGGCAGGGGACACAGGTTCGATCCCTGGTCTGGGAAGATTTTGTATGCCTTGGAGTAACTAAACACATGAGCTGCAACTACTTAACCTGCATGCTGCAACTAAAGAATCCTATATGCCTATGCTCTGCAACAAGAGAAGACGCCACAATGAGAATCATGTTCACCACAAGAAAGGGTAGCCCCAGCTCTTCGCAACTAAAGAAAGCCCATGCACAGCAATGAAGACCCAGTGCAAACAAAAATAGTTATATAAAAATAATAAGATTTATTGAGATTATACTACTTGAAAGAATATGCTAAGGGCTTTTCTCTCCTTAGGTACTTAACTAGTACCTATTTTAGTATTTACGACCAAAACTACTGGAGATGACTGAATTCCAGCTGAACTCTTTAAAATTTTAGAAGATGATGCTGTGAAAGTGCTGCATTCAATATGCTAGCAAATTTGGAAAATTCAGCAGTGGTCACAGGACTGGAAAAGGTCAGTTTTCCTTCCCATCCCAAAGAAGGGCAATACCAAAGAATGTTAAAACTACCAAAGACATTTCACACGCTAGCCAGGTTATGCTCAAAATCCTTCAAGCTAGGCTTTAGCTAACTTGAATCAAGAAATTCCACATATACAAGTCAGATTTCAAAGAGGTAGAGGAACCAGACATCAAATTGCCAACATGTGTTGGATTGTGGAGAAAACAAGGGAATTCCAGAAAAACATCTACCTCAGCTTCATTGACTATGCTAAAACCTTTGATTGTGTGAATTACAAAAAACTGTGGAAAATTCTTAAAGAGATGAGAGTACCAGACCATCTTACCTGTCTCCTGAGAAACCTGTATGCAAGTAATGAAGCAACAGTTAGAACTGAACATTGAACAACGGACTGGTTCAAAATAGGGAAAGGAGTACGTCAAGATTGTATATTGTAACCTTGATTATTTAACTTTCCTAGAGAGTACATCATGTGAAATTCCAGGCTGGATTAATCACAAGCTGGAATCAAGATTACTGGGAGAAATACCAACAACCTCAGATATGCAGATGATACCACTCTAACAGCAGAAAGTGAAGAACTAAAGAGCTACTTGATGAAGGTGAAAGAGGAGAGTTAAAAAGGTGGCTTAAAACTCAGCATTCAAAAACTAAGATCATGGGATCTGGTCCTATCACTTCATGGCAAATAGAAGGGGAAAACTGGGAGCAGTGACAGATCTTATTTTCTTGGGCTCCAATATCACTGCAGATGGTGACTATAGCCATGAAATTAAAAGACACTTGCTCATTTGAAGGAAGGCTATGACCAACTTAGACAGCATATTCAAAAACAGAGGCATCACTTTGCTGACAAAGGTCCATATAGGCAAAGCCATGGTTTTTCCTGTACTTATGTACAGATGTGAGAGAGCTGGACCATAAAGAAGATAGGGTACTGAAAAATTGATGCTTTCAAATTGTGGTGCTGGAGAAGACTCTTGAGAGTCCCTTGGACAGCAAGGAGATCAAACCAGTCAGTCCTAAAGGAAATCAACCCTAAATATTCATTGGAAGGACTGATGCTGAAGCTGTAGCTCCAATACTTCGGCCACCTGATACGAAGAGCTGACTCACTGGAAAAGACCCTGATGCTCAAAAGAGTGAAGGCAAAAGGAAAAGGGGATGATAGAGAATGAGATGGCTAGACAGTATCACCAAGTCAATGGACATGAATCAAAACAAACTCCAGGAGATACTGGGAGACAGAGGAGTCTGGCGTGCTACATCCGTGGTGCTGCAGAGTCAGACACAACTTAGAGACTGAACAACAAATCTAGTGCCCCTTGGTCTCAGTAAGTTTCAGGATTTTCTGTCTCAGGATGTTTATCTCACTCCATGCTTCACATGGAAACAGTTGCCTGAAAGCATAAACTCACAGAAAATCCAGGCATCAGTGAACCAGGATCCTAGCAGGGCACAATGTCCACATAAATAATAATGAGAGCCACTGGAGCTGCCAGAGGGCCAGATGAGCAGGCACCTAAGAGGAGATTTACAAGAATAAGCATTGAGGGAGCACAGCCAAACAGGAAGGAGAATAGAGGAGGCTCAGCCCTGAGAACAAGAAAAGAACCACTAGTGAGGCCACCTGTCCCAGGTTCACAAGAACTCTTGGGATTGATTCATTCCAAGAGAGCCCTCAGCCTTCAACCTGCAGGTAAAGGTAATAACATCTAGAAATACACATACCAACTGGACTCAAAGTATGTAGGCAGAGTCGAGAGAGGGAAAAAAACAGGCTGAGATGGGATTAGAACCCAGGTCTCTGAACTCCAAGTCCATGATTCTCCCCTCTACATCTTATCTGTGTTTATACATTCTGCCACCCCTCAACTTGTAAAGACAAAAGCCTCAGAAATGGCAGAACACTACAGGAAGCTGTGGTTTGACAGGTGGCTGGGCCACAACAAATGAAGCCAAGGTTGTGTGTTCAGTCTCCATTGGAGCCAGGTCACAGTGGTCCACATCTACAGACACACCCCATAAAGCTGTTTCACTGTCCTGCAACCAAGAGTAAGGGGCCGCCAAGAAATGGGTGGGAAAGTGGCCACTGATGAGTACAAATGCTCCCTATTACAACACATGTCCTGCTCCTGACAGCCCCCAGTACTGTCTCCGTGAATGAAAGATCACAGTATCAGACCATGTTCTTCTTGAAGTCAGAGAGTGAATGTTCTTTTTTTTTAATTGTACATTACTGTGATTTCATCAAAATTAGAGACTTAAACAACCATCTCTACAATCTAGTTTTAGAGCATTCCCATCACCCAAAAAAAGTTCCCTTGTGCCCTTTTATAGTTCAGTCAAATTCTTGTGCACAACCTTAGAAAACCAGGGATCTCTCTATTCATAAGAGGGTGAACATTCTTTAATCTAAGCAGGACCCAGTGCCGTGATTGATATATTATGGGAAAGAAGTCCTTGATGAGAGTTGTTTCTGGACTAAGCTGGTGAAAGGGTTAACTTTGCAATTTCTCAAGCTAAGACTATTTTTACTCAGGCTTGTCCCATTGGTCAAATAAAGAAAAATGAAGGCCAGATAGATAGGATATTATCTCTCCTCCTTTGGATCTTGGAAGATTTTATTTTTTCTGCTGCTGTTACAACTCTAGTCCACACAGACACGAGCACATTCTGTATACGTGTTAACCCCCTACTATACTGCAAGCTCATTATGGGAAGGGGCAAGCTTGATCTTCCTTACATCTCATGGCAACACAGTGTCTGGAACAAACAGGACCCAGCAAGCAACTGTTTAATTGGAATTGACTTTGGATTCTGAGGCCTCTGACCAGCTTGAACCTAGAGGCCAGCTGTGATAAACTCTACTCTAGGCTATACCTGTTCTCAAGACATTGTCTTTCTAGGTCATTGATCTCTGCTCATAGATATGAATGGGTTTTAGCAGTTCCTAATATCAGAACTGATGTTGAGGGTCAAAGTGTAAGCTCATTTGCGCTGTCAATTGCTATCTCATATGCTTAACCTAAATGATGTATTGATCCTGATCGCCTGGAAATGCACTTGGAAAAGGGCTAGGTGACATTTCTAAGGAGAGACAAGATACTTTCAAGTAAATTAGAAGCATCAGAGGATTCTGTGCACAGAGGAGGAACTCACCTCAGAGGAGCAGCTCCTGAGAATGTGGGTTGAATTAAGCCCCCTCTATATTCCAAATCCTCTAATAACCTCTGACATCTAAGAGATATGGTTGCCTGCCCCATCACATGTGCTGCAGTCAAGTGCCAAGGTTTTTTGCACCAGACCTATAAAACACAAAGTGGTTGTGATTGTCAGAAAGACGAATGTAGAAAATATTGACTCACATGGAAAGCAAGTGTAAGTACCTAAAGGCTTGGGCTTGAAAGATGGTTGCTTTGGCTTTATAAATAAAACATAATCCCTTTTGTTTGTAAAGCACTCTGTACTTTTCAGACAACTTTCACTTCTCCTTTAATCCCAATAGTACCTGCCATAACCCTGTGGCAGAGAGTAGGCCATCATAGTTATGCTCAGATGAGACGTGAGGAATTTGGCTTGACCAAATTCACCCAATTAGATCATGTCCAACTTTCAACTATAATTATGGATCTTTCCATTAAGTCTCACAGGTTGTAACCCTGGAGAAAAACATAGTCTTAAGAAAGGCAGGGCAGTCCAGGGAACGTTAGTTCTATGCCCGCAACTTTAATAAGTGATTGGGAGGATTCACTCATTGGATCTGCCTGTAGCTTAAGCTCCAGACTTAACAGTTAGGCAGACAGCAGAAAACCAAGAGCTACCAGGAACCTGGATTCCCAGAGGCAAGTCAAACACCCAGGGGTAGATTCAGGATTTGTAGCCTGAAGCTTATATAATTTAGGAATTGCTCTCTCAGAAAAGAATACAAGTTGACAAACTCAAAATTAAGTGGAAAAGTGAATGTTTGTTTAGAATGAGAAAATACATCACAATAAATTACATATTTTAAAAAAGCTGACACATATCACAAACACCAATTTTTTTAACTTTTAAAAATAACCTAGTACTTTTATTAATTGTCTGACAAATCTCTCCATTGCTTCATTTCCCATACATTATTAAATGCATAACCACCTCCTCAGACAGCAGTTATAACAGTTTCAATATAGAGAATAGAAACATAATTTAGTCATTCCTCTACATAATTGATGAGCATTTGTTTTTTATTATTGATAATTTAGAGAAGTTTCTTTTGACTTTATAACTTGTAATTAGCAATGACATGTAAATTTTTAGGGTTGTTGACAAATCTGGGAGAGTTCCTGTCAAGCTTCTTTCATGTGGGCTATATGATTTAAGAACTTTTTATTGGAAAGCTTGTAACTCCGTATATATCAAATCTTGTTTCTCCGCTACTAGCCACATCCATACAGTAGCAGGCATCACAGCACACCTTCCTGTTATAACTTCCAGCCCTACAACTTTGGACATTGATTTGGGGACACACTAGGGTGTAGAAATATTCCCAGAGGCCATTCCCACACTGGGGCAGCTGGCAATAATTAAACTGTGCATGGAAAGGACAGTGACCTCTATTAACATAGTCACTATACCCAGACACAGGTCTCATTTCTTCTCCTTAGCTGGATTCCAAATTGCCCAAGGCATTTCAACATCTCCCAACACAAAGGGAAGTGAGATACTGTGGAACCTGAAGATAAAAGAGTTTGATCTTAACCAACTGTGGTTAAAAAATTTACTATGCAAAATGCACAATAATAGGACTGTGTAACAGGTCTCTCCGGGTGCCATAGAAGGAGCCTCTCCTAGTGAAAGTGTTAGTCACTCAGTCACATCTGACTCTTGGCAACCACATAGACTGTAGCCTGCCAGACTCCTCTGTCCATGGAATTCTCCAGGCAAGAATACTGAAGTGGGAAGCCATTCCCTTCTCCAGGGAATCTCTCCAAACCAGGGATTGAACCCAGGTCTCCTGCATTGCAGACAGATTCTTTACTACCTGAACCACCTAGTGAGAAGCTCTGCAAATGGCCCTTTTACCCACTGGTGATTTTGCCCATCAATAAAGTGAGATCACCAGTCACGTCTACTTCTAAGAGGCCATAGGCTTGGCCTGGATGAGCGATGAATTCACGGGGACTAAACACGGGCTTTTTGATCGTGATCCAGAATGTCTGGCATCTACCACATTCATCTTCAGCACAAGGTGTGGGATAAAACACCAGATCAACTGAAACAGTGGGAAGTACAGAAAGCCCTTTGAGCTCCTTGGAGAGAAAACAAGTAAACACACATCGAAGAGAAGAAAAACAAAAAGGTTGTTTTGCATACTTGCTGGGGTCTGCTAAAAGGCCTTCTTCACTCTGGTGCTGAAAGGCAGGTCAGTGGATTCAACTGCACCCTGACATCCTGGCTTTCATGTCCCTCCAGGCTCCAGGCCTTACTGCAGATCTGGATAAAGGCCTTCTCCTCCCTCCGACCAGGGCAGCTGCCTAGTTTCCCTGTACTCTGACAAATCTCCTGCAGCCCCAGTAAACGGCTGCCGCTCACTGCTTCTTTAAGGGTCTTAACAAAACCTGCTTAATCCTCCTGGCACGGAGTCCAGCTCCAGCAGGGCAGGTTTTACCAAGTGTGTCACTGCAGGATTCCGTGCCCGCCATTACAGGGCTCCAGCTTCCTCGGTGACACGCACTGCTTCCCACCGCCCTGCTCACTGCGGTGCTGCCCACAGTACTGCCCGCCCTCCGCTGCCGCCACCACTGCCTTTCTGCTAGGACTAAGCTTTGGGTGATTCTCTGCTCAGTACAGACAGGGGGGGTGGGGAGCAGGGGGGGAGGTGGAAAAACAGATGTGGAAAAGACAGAGGTAGAGAGAGGGAAAAGTTAGAGAAAATGGTATCAAGCCCCTAAGGAAATCAGAAGTTCTTTTAACTCAGCCAAAGGAAAGATTGAGCTTATATTTTTAAGCCTGCAGGCTGTTAGCAAGGAAAATAAATCTCCTAATAGACCCTGAATCCAATGACAGCAAGGAGGAAAGGAGGAATGGATGGAAAAGTAAGGACAGGGAAGTGATGGGGGCGGGGGGAGCTGGGGGAGGTGATTGGTTTTTCCTTAAAAGATACTAGGAGAGGAGTCCTTTGGATGCAGAATGTTGGTTCACTTAGCGACACTCAGCACCAATAGACTTCACTGATTTTGCCACAAAGGTTTTGGATCAGTGACTTTTACCAGCATTTACACTAATGTAGAAATCAAATGGCTGGCTCTTGAATGGGTGGCTTTTGAGCCTGGAGAAACCATAGGGGAACTTCATAGCATGTTAGACTTAAATGATTAGTTACTACTATCACCAGTATCAGCAGCAGCAGCAATACCACTTTCACCATTTTCATCTTTTAGATGGGAATACCCTTCCAGAATATGCTCTTTGTATCTCAAAATTCCCTTCTCACCCTAAAACTTCTAACTAACAGACCCTTTGGCCCAGTAGCACAGAAATTCTTCCCACATAGCTCTCTCCTCTTCCCTCCCCCTCTTAAACATTCTTCCATGTATATGATTATATGCATTATGGTATGAAGCCAGATATCATAGAAAAGCTGGTTTAAAACTCAACATTAAAAAAAAAAATGCCAAGATCATAGCATCTAGTCCTATCACTTCGTGGCAAATTGGAGGGGAAAACGTGGAAGCAGTGACAGGTTTTCTTGGGCTCCAAAATCCCTGTGGATGGTGACTACAGCCATGAAATTTTAAAGAACACTTGCCCCTTGGAAGGGAAGCTATGACAAAACTAGTCAGCATATTAAAAAGCAGAGACATCACTTTGCTGACAAACATGTGTATAATCAGAGCTATGGTTTTTCCAGTAGTCATGTACAGATGGGAAGTTGGACCATAAAGAATAATTTAAGGAGAATTTAATTCTTTGGAGTGCTGAAGAATTAATGCTTTTGAACTGGTGTTGGAGAAGACTCTTGATAGTCCTTTGACTGCAAGGAGATCAAATCAGTCAACCCTAAAGGAGATCAACCCTGAATACTTATCAGAAGGACTAATTATGAGAAGTTCTGATACAGAGAGCTGCCCCATTGGAAAAGACCCTAAGGGCAAAAAGAGAAGAGGGCAGCAGAGGATGAGATGGTTAGATAGCTCGATGGACATGAATTTGAGCCAACTCCTGGAGACAGTGGATCAGAGAGGAGCCTGGTGTGCTGCAGTCCAGGAGGTTACAAAGAGTTGGACACAATTTTGAGACTGAACAACAAACAGGTAGGAAACAGAAGAAAAGGACAAAAAAGGGAAAACTGAAGAAGTAGCAACACAATTTAAATTTGAAATTGCCTGGAAAGTGCCAGGCAGACACTGTTTATCTAGGTACTCAGAAGCCATATGCAGATCACATGCAAATGAACCCATGGCCCTTTTAACTAATTTGATACACCTGGATGTGGCTCTGTGGAAAAACCTAATGGAGCCACGTGCTATGAACATGGAAGGAATAGCCCCCTTGGTGGTATTTCACCCCTTCTGCTTTTGCTACCAGTTTCAAATAGAGGAAGTAACAATCTGGTGTAAAACAATAAATAAGTAATATATTAGGGGAAATATTATATATTATATGGAAAATAAATAGTAATCTTTGGATTTCATTCAAGCTGTCATTATTTTGTACTGAGTAGGCAGAGTAGGCATTGACCTACCCATCAAACCTCAAAATGTAATACACACTAAGCATCCTATGGCAAGAGACTCGGGGTAGATTAGTCAGAGGTACCAGGATTTCCAGGCTCTGTCTTTTGTGATGAGAATAGGAAGGGCCAGGTTTCTGCTGCCTGGGATCAGAGAAGTGAGTGTCAGCTTTCAGCCCCCAGCCAGCTACCAGCAGTCAGCAGGGGGCAGGAGGAACAGTTGGCCAAGCTGGCTTCCTGTTTGGAATATTCTCTGATCTTTGACTGAGTGACAGGAAAATGATGCTCCCACACTACAGTCAGAAAAAAACAAATTACGCTTCTTCCTTCATATGTCTGCCCTTACTGAAGGGGCTGTAATCAGGGACTGCTGACCTGACTTCCCAGCGGGGCCCTTTCCTTGAAGTCTCCCACCCACCTGGCTCCTGCAGAGAAGTGGGTCTATTAGGCTTAGGATGACTCAGGACGAGACAGTCTCAAATTTCCCAAAGATTCAAGTATAGATGAGCATTAGAAGGAGGAAAACATAGGCAGTAGAGCAGACACTTGAAAGGTAGCTAGAAGAGGCCTTTGCAACATGAATGCACTTCCTCATGGGGGCCAATATGACTTCCTATACATGCAGCATCTGTGAGGGAAGGGGGCCATTTCCCAGAACCGAAAATGGGAAAATATGTTTGAGTGTTTCTAGCCACGAGTGTACTCTTCAAGTCTGCAGGCAGCATTCTTAAGGGAATTCAGCGTTAGGAGATTCACAGGGCTCTCATCTCTATTTCCAACAGTCAAAGTAGCAGAACCACTAGGATCGTTAACAGACAGGCTTATGGGGATTTGACTTCATGCAACTGTGAAGCTGGTTAAGCAGGTTTCTTCTAAGTATCTATATGGCTGCTGTTGGAGCTAGGAGACTATGGGGCAGACAGGCAGAAAGAGGGGGAAAGGAAGAACAAATAGGAGCCCACAAGCTCACCAAGATGGAGTGAAACGTGCATCAGTTCTTCCCTCTGGCCTTGGTGGTGTGACTGTCCTGCAGAAGCCAAGGCCCTTTGTCATGGAGCTAAAAACATGCATCTGGCCTATTAGTCAGCAAAACTAGTAGATCTAGAAGAAGGCAGGACAACTGAAGGCCAAAATGCTGTTTCATGCTGATGAGGTGAATCAGTAGATCAGTGACAGGTGTGTGAGCCACAAACAGCTGCTCCTTCACTTACACCCTCCACTTTCCATACAGGAATCTCTCTTGTGACTTATCCAACAGCAAACAGAGAGGAAAGGGAAGTCTGGGGAATGCAGTTCAGCCTACCACTTATCACAAAAGTATCATGTTCTCTAAAGTCTCTCTCTCAACAGGGATGGATTAGGTCCCAGGCTCAGCCTCTGCCAGTAGGCTGAGTGTCAGGGCATCACAAGCAGAATTGCTAGGCTTGTGGCACTCACTGGCCCATGCCAGGACTGGAGCAAAGACACCAAAGAACAGCTGAGTAGAAGTTTCCAGAGTAATACAAACATGCCAAGGAACAGTGATAGAGAGGGAGGCCTGGCCTGACAGAGCCTCTGCCTGCTTCTGCAGCCCCACTTGGACTAGTCAAGTGACCACGCACTGCCATGTCTCCAAGCCCACTGGCAGATATTCCTGTCTCCACCTGAGCTGGGGACTCAATCATTTCATCATTCAGCACTGTAGACGGAGGCTTCAGCTCTGCCAGAGGAAGCCAACAGGAAGCTCTCCTCGTCCTCAATTTTCACTTTGATAATGATTTTCATTGCAGGGACTTACAGTTAGCTGTGTTCTACTAATGCAATGATGAAAATGGAGGAAAACTGCCTGGGGTTGGATAGAAAGGAGTTATATGTTATGGCTCCAGGTTGGCATGCACAGAGATCATTAAACTCCTCATTAACTGAGCCAGGGCTTTGCCAGGACCTCAGGCAGGTGTTCTGGGACTGAGCACGTGCATGACTCCCCTAGGAGGAGCAACCCAAACGGTGACAGCGATGGTTGAGGGGGAAGGGTGCCTAATTCCTGACACTCCTCTCAGTGAGGCAGGCCTCAGAAACACCTCTTTCCCTTGAGATCTCTTAGAGAACGTTAGCTATGCAATCCTAGAGAAGCCTGTTTCAGCACAACAGACACGCACCCCAATGCTGATGCTCAATCTAACTTACCAGATGGCATTGAAAAGTCACAGCTTCCGTTTTTCTTACCCTGACAAGGTTTGAGAGGGGTAGAAATAAAACACTTCTTCCAAGTGAAATAGTGTCTATTCTGGCACCGTGGAGGCTCCGTTCCAACACGAGCACTCAGAGGCTTGCATATGCCTGTGTGCACGTGCCGGAGTGCCTGTGAACAGAAGGCTGGGAGATGGTGTAATTCCTAAAACTCTACACTCCTGTGGTGTCCTTCAACCTCTAATGCTGAAAAATAAAAAGCATAAGTCACAGAATGGGCACGAAAACAGTCACAACATGCATCGGGGAAAAGCAAACTAAGTGTACAAGGACTTAGCTCAGAATCAGCCTTCACAGCCCAGGATATCAACAGCATCTTAATCAAGAGCCTTAAGAAAGTTAAGCAGCCGAAACAAAGATGGCCTCAGAGTTGGAGTTCTGTTCTCAGTGGTGTGGTACCTTCTCTAATAAGTCAGTTTATGCTGTCATATATTATGAATTGCTCTGCAAAGCAGTCTGAGTGTGGTGGGGTCGGTGGTGGGGGGAACCTGTTCAAGATCATCAAAGATTCTAGAGCAAATAGTAAGTTGAGACAAGGAGAGGCTAAGGAATTGTTAAACTGTGGCAGAGTAGGAAGTTCAGAAAGCAGAACTGGCTTAGTTTCAACTCTGCTACTTTGGGCCAATGACCAGGGTGGATCCTGGGCCTCAGTTTCCTCACCCATAATATATCTAGATAACATCATCCATGCCACAGGGATTTCTTTCCCAAGTAAATAAGAGACTAGGTATGCATAAAACTATACCTGACATAGAAAAAACAGACTTAGTATCTGAGATATCCCATTATTAATAATAACTACTACTTATCATATTTATGCAATATACATGAGGAGGTTAAGAATATTGTCCAAAGTCATATTATTGTAAATAGAATGACTAAAACTTCAGTTCAGGCTGTTGACTTCAAAGGCTGAATATTCATTTCATTCCATTCTGCCTGCCTCCCCATGTTGGCCACAACACAACAGTCAAAAGCAGGCCATTTCCTCACTCACATTTCTGGGGTGAGGTTTTCTCAGATCCATGTCTTGGCAGAAATGTAAGTGGAGTAAGTTTGATATCCGTATCTCAAAGCGGTGAAGGTTATATGTTTTTGGCAGGTTACTTGAGCCTAGATTTCAAAACTTTTACCTGCCCTGAACTGCTCTTTAACCCTCAATTCTGGACCCTATATGCACTTCTTGGCAGAACAAGTCCTTATCGCTTTTCTTAGTTATCTGGGACCTCCAAGACCGCCTCCTTGAGCTAGTCTCTAGTAACTGTTGCTGCTGCTGCTAAGTCACTTCAGTTGTGTCCGACTCTGTGCGACCCCATAGACAGCAGCCCACCAGGCTCCCCTGTCCCTGGGATTCTCCAGGCAAGAACACTGGAGTGGGTTACCATTTCCTTCTCCAAAGTCTCTAGTAACAGTGGCCCCTTAATCCTTTCTGATATGCAGCCTTGCCTCTCAGGATAGCTAACATTCTGTGGCTTCCCACATGAGATCAATGTATTCTAGGTCCTTCACTCTTTGCGTCTAACTCAGCAAAAAGCACTGGAGCCTTTGCACCTGAGTTGGTCACAGTAGGGGAAACACTTTTCCTTCTTCTTGATATTCCATGTGGAGTGATGGACAAGATGTCTACCAAGTACCAACCCTGATCCACTGTGAGCAAAGCTGATCCCTGCATTGGTCAGAGCAGAAGGAGGATGTAGCCAAATATGGCATCATTAAACTGGTCAACCAGCTGCAAGACATTACCAGCTGCCGTGTTAATCATTAATGAGGCAGACAGTGCCTGTTGCCTGTGTAGTGAACCAAACATTATGACTTGGGTTTTCATTTCATTTAAAATTAACTCACTGAATGAAGAATCGGCCCCCAGCTTGTGAGAGACAGAGCTGCTGGCACAAAGAGGGTACTGGCAGGCTAGAAGCACAAAAGGAACAGAAAGTCCCTCATTGATATGATCCAACTGTATGTAGGCCATGTCTTTTAATTCAATTCGATCTCAGCTCCTCAAAACTGTCACTCAAAATATTTCTGTGTTCCCAAGCAGCCTCCACGTGTCACAGTTCCTTCCTGCCATGG
Source organism: Antilocapra americana (assembly GCA_007570785.1). Lineage (NCBI taxonomy): Eukaryota > Metazoa > Chordata > Mammalia > Artiodactyla > Antilocapridae > Antilocapra > Antilocapra americana. The sequence goes on along the minus strand of ML663557.1, from coordinate 13,570,321 downwards.
CATGTGCTGACGCCTCTCCAAATCACGTTTACTATGTCTTTAAATCTATGCAAAGTGAGAGTAAAGTCCTACTCTTCATTTTTGGATTGTAATTTTCCTCTTCAGGAAAAGCAAATGAAACTTTTTATTATGTATAGACACAAAAGTAGAATAACCAATGAATCTTGATGAACAAACCATTCTTCAATATTCATTGACCTTTTACCAGTCTTGTCTCACTCATCTCCCCAAATATGTTGCTTTTGCTTTTCCTGGAATTTTTTAAAGCAAAACCTAAATATCATCTGTCTCTATTTACAAATTATTTATTATGGATCTCTAACTGATATAGAGCTTCCCAGGTGGCACTAGTGGTAAAGAACCCACCTGCCAATGCAGGAGATATAAGAGACACAGGTTTCAATGCCTAGGTCGGCAAGAGCCCCTGGAGGAGGGCACAGCAACCCCACTCCAGTATTCTGACCTGGAAAATTCCATGGACAGAGGAGCCTGGAGGGCTACAGCCCGTAGGGTTGCCGTTGCCCATTTATCTATGCATGTATGACCACTACGGCGTTATCAAGCCTAACAGGAATTAACAACGTTTTTTATTACCCTCAAATAATGAGGACATATTCAAATGTCCCTGATTATCTCAAAGATGTCAGCTTATAATTGGTTTTTCTATTCAGGATCTATACCAGCTCCACATAGCGCTCTTGATTGTTAGATTTTATTCCATAAACTGCTCCTCTCCTTTCCTCACTCTCATCCTTTTTCCCAGAAAAGTTAGTAAAACTGAGCCCTCTGTTCACTAAAACATCCTATATTTCAAATTTGGCTGATTACTTCTTCATAGTGTTATTGAACTTGTTCTTCTATCCTCAAGATTCCCATAAACTAAAGGTTAAAGCTGGAGATTTGATTAGATTCAAGTTCAGATTTTCTTTAAGTGAAAAGCATTCATAGAATGTGCTATATAATTCTTCCTACATCATGTCATAAGGTACATGATGTTTTGAGTCTTATTTTCCAGAGAATCTCTCAATTATATCACCCTTCTTTTTCACCTAAAAATTATGTGCCACTTGATCAGCTGATGATCTGTTGTATCATTAGCAGCTGAGAATGGGAATTTTCAATCCCATTACTCCTTGCATCTATTAATGGGAATTTTGTAAAGAAGAACCTGTCCTTATCAGCCAGTGATATCCCCAAATACAGTTCCTATAGGAAAGGCAAGATAAATGCTTAATTCTTTCCTATTATTTGATAATCTTCAGAGTAATAAGTTATGTCTTAGAAAGGCCTACTAGTAACCAATTTTATTTTTTTAATATTAGTTTAAAGTCATGAGTTTTTAATGTTTCATGTGTTCAATTAAAATGTAGTGTTTTTTTTTTGTTTTTTTTTAATGATCAACTTGTCCCAATTAGTTGGGCTTCCCTGGTAGCTCAGCTGGTAAAGAATCTGCCTGCAATGCAGGAGACCCTGCTTCAATACTGGGTTGGGAAGATCCAGTAAAGAAGAGATAGGCTACCCACTCCAGTATTCTTAGGCTTCCTTAGTGGCTCATACAGTAAAGAATAAGCCAATTGGGAGTACCCTTGAATTGGCTTCATTGTTCTTTTGACATGACCATTAGGGTTTTTAATATACTTTTTATTGTGGTAAAATATATGCATAAAATTTGTCACTTGAACCATTTTAAGTGTGCATATCAGTAACATTAATTGTACTTCAATATTATGCAACCATCACCACTACTTCCAAAACATTTTCACTACTCCAAACAGAATTAAACATTAATTAACACTAAACAATAATTCCCTATCTCCACTCCCGGCCTCTGGACTAAAATCTATTTATGTCAGTATGAACTTGTCAATTCTAGATATTTCATATAAGTGATATCAAAAACGTTTGTTCTTTTGTGTTTGGCTTAACTCACTTAATGTTTTCAATATTGATCTATGTTACAGTATGGCATGTTTCACCTATGCTCACTCCTTTTTATGACTGAATAATATTTTACTAAAATATGAATATACCACAGTTTATCCATTCATCTGTCAACTACACTACATTGTTTCCACCTATTGACTATTGTGAACGGTGCTGCAATGAACACTGACATACCCATATCTGTTTGAGTCCCTTGATTTGATTTTTTCGAACATATATAACAAGGAGTGGAATGCCTGGGTTACACAGTAATTCTGTATTTAACTTTTTGAGGAGCTGCCAAATTGTTTTTCACAGCAGTTGAGCCATTTTTACATGCCCACCAGCAATATATAAGGGCTCCAATTTCTCCATATTCTCAACGTGACTAATCAGTCTTCAACAGCTTGCCAGTTTTCTGGCACAACATAACACTCAGAATCATCTTGTACATTTATTGCTCTAAACTTTGAACCAGCCATTTCTCTATGAAGTTCTGGTTCCTTTCAGTTGAGAATAGTATTTAAAGATAACAGATGGATACCAGGGTACTCAGAGTTGCTGTGTTATTGTTGTTCCTGGGTCATTTCAGTTAACAGAGATATTTACATTATTAACAGAGACTATTCAATCAGCAGAGAGATTGTTTAGGTGCTAAATCATGCTCAACTCTTTCATCATTCTATGGACTGTAGCCCACCAGACTCCTCTGTCCATGGGATTTCCCAGGCAAGAATACTGGAGTAGGTTGCCATTTCCTTCTCCAGGTGATCTTCCTAATCCAGGGATCAAACCCATATCTTCTGCTCTGGCAGGTAGATTCTTTACCACTGAGCAGCCAGTGAGGCCTGATATTTACCCTAGTTGTGCTCCTTTAATTTCCAGATTTTCCAACTGGCAATTTTTTTTTTAAAGCAAGAATAGGATCATAACTATTTGGGGTTTATTGGGTTTTTTTCCATTTCCATAAATTTTTAAAAATAATTTGTTCTAGTTCTGTGAAAAATGTCACTGGTATGTTAATAGAGATTGAACTAAATTTTTAGATTGCCTTGGGTAGTATGGTCATGTTTAACAACATTGATTTTTCCAGTCCAAGAACACAGAGTATCTTTCTGTTTGTGTTGTCTTCAGTTTCTTTAATCAGTGTCTTTTATTTATCCAAGTACAAGTCTTTTGCCTCCTTAGATAAGTTTATTCCTAGGTATTCTTTATGAGATGACAAGTGGGATTGTTTCCTTAATTTCTTTCTGTTTTTTGTTGGAGTATAGGAATGCAAGAGATTTCTGTGTAATAATTTTGTATCCTGCAACTTTACCAAATTCATTGATGAGCTCTAGCAGTTTCATGGTAGCATCTTTAGGATTTTCTATTTATAGTACCATGTCATCTATATACAGTGACAGTTTTACTTTTCCAATTTGAATTTTTTTCCTTCTCTAATTGTTGTGACTAGGACTTCCAAAATAATGTTGAAAAAAAAAGTGCTAAGAGTGGGATCCTTGTCCTGTTCTCAACCCTAGGGGAAATGCTTTCAGCTTTTCATTGTTGAGTATGATGTTAGCTGTGAGTTTGTCATAATGTGTCTTTTATTACTGCCCAAGTAGCCAAACAATCTTGAGAAAGAAGAACAGAGCTGTAGGGATTATACGTGCTGGCTTTAAGCTATAGTACAAAGCTACAGTCATCAAAATTGTATGGTACTGGCAAAAAAAACTGATACAAATACCAATGAAACAGGATAGAAAGCCAAGAAATAAACCCAAGCACTTATGATCAATTCATCTATGACAAGTGAGGCTATGATATACAGTGGAAAAAAGAAAGTCTCCTCAATACATGATGCTGAGAAAACTGGACAGCTACAAGTAAAAGAATGAAACTTGAACATGCTCTAACACCATATATAAAAATTAGTTCAAAATGTATTAAAGTCCTAAATATAAGACCAGATGTTATAATATTCCTAGAGGAAAACATAGGCAGAACACTCCTTGATATAAATCACAGCAACTTTTCTTGGATCATTTCCTAAAGTAAATAAAACCAAAAAAGAAACAAACAGTACCTAATTAAACTTAAAAGCTTTTATACAGCAAAGGTAACCATAAAACAAAATGAAAAGACAAACTACTGAATGGAAGAAAAAATTTGCAAATAATATGACCAATAGGGATTAATGCCAAATATACAGGAACAGCTCATACAATTCAACAACAAAAAACAAACAACCCAGTTAAAAAAATGAGCATAAGAAGTGAATAGACATTTCTCTAAAGACATACAAATGGCCAACAGGCACACAAAAAGATGTTTAACATTGTTAATCATCAAGGAAATGCAAATCAGAACCACAATGAAATATCACCTCACACCTGTCAGAATAGCTATGATCAGAAAAAAGAAACAGAGGGGGGAACTAAGATGGTGGAGGAATAGGACGGGGAGTCCACTTTCTCCCCAACAAATACACCAAAAGAACATTTAAAAACCAAGCAAACTCCATAAAACGACATCCGAATGCTGGCAGAGGACATCAGGCATCTGGAAAGGCAGCCCGTTGCCAACGAAAGAAGGTAGGACAAAAAAAAAAAAAAAGTAAAAGGAGAGGCAAAGAGTTAGGGACCGAGATCCCTCCCGAGAAGGGAGTCCCAAAAAAGAGAGGGGTTTCCGAACACCAGGAAACATTCTTCCCAGCAGATCTACGGCGGATCTCGGAGGGCAACGTAAACGGGAGTAAAAATAGATAAATAATTAAGCCCCCCAGATTGCGTCTCTAACTGTAACTCCCAGCAGATCGGCGGCCGGCCGCCCCATCCCCCACTAGCCAGCGCGGACTTCTCGGGGAGGGGCTTAGGGAGAGGACTGAGACTGAAGGCTGGGGCACCTAACCGAGGGTGCTAACCGGAGACAGACCGCTGGGTAGCTTTCCCAAGGAAGAGCCCCCGCCAGGCTCGCGCACAGAACAAAGGGCAGCGAGGACTCGGTCCGCTGCGAGAGACAGCCGGGCGGAGTTGGGCGGCTGCGGGCTGCGGACCGGCCCAGCCCCCGCCGGAGAGCGCCCGGAGAGGCTTCTGCTCCCAAACCGAGGCAGAACTGGGTGCTAGCCAAGACCTCTGGGGATTCTGGACAGTTGCGGCCAGAGATCGGTGCTCCACACACCTGAGAAGGCGCGCCCAGCTGCACGCCGAGAAAATCGAGCGGCTGGGCCGGGGGAGGGGAGAAGTCGCAGCCCCCAACCGCGCTGGGCAGGCGACCGAGAGCCTGAGCAGAGGGGGCGGGGAAAGCGCACTCACCGGGAGTGGGGCAAACCCCAGAGTGCTGAATAGACACGGAAGAGAGCAGAAAACCGAAGACACTAAAACAAGCAGAGGGAACCGCTTTGGAGCTGACGGGAGCAACAGATAAATTCCCTGCAGTTCGCACAGACTGCATAGAAAAGAGTCTATAGGCCGTGAGAAGTACAAGCCAGACCAAGGAACTATCCGAAAATGAACTGACCCTTCAATGTACGCCAACAGTACCAGAGAAAGCCCTAAATATAATTTTACCAGGATCATCTTTTAAATTTTTTAAAAACTTTTTGTATACTATTTTTTTTATTTTTTATTTTTATTTTTAGAATTTTTTAGTTCCCTATAATCCTGTTATTTTTTTATTTTTATTTTCCTTTTTTTAATCACCTCTCTCTCCCTTATTTTATTTTCCATTTTATTTCTTTCCTTTTATATCTCCTCTTTTTCCCTTTTTTATTTTTAATTGAATTTTTTGTTGTTGTCGTATTCTCATTTTATTCGTTATTTTTCTATCTTTCTTTCTTTTTTTTTCTTTGTAAAAGTACTTTTGAGAATCCAATATTTATTCTGGATTTTTAATCTTTGCTTATTAGTATTTGGTATCAACTTTGTATCTTTAAGAATCCAAGCTTCAGTACCCATTGTTACTTGGGAGTGAGATCACTGGCTTGACTGCTCTCTCCCCATTCTTGATTCTCTTTTTTTTTTTTTCTTTTTCCCACCAAGTTACCCCTTACATTCCCCCCCCACCCTTTATCTTCTCTACCCAACTCTGGGAATCTGTTTGAGTGTTACGAGTGGTGAAGAACACCGAGATAACTGACCACTGACTGGATCTGTCTCTGTCCATCTGACTCTCTCTTTTCTCTCTCTGGTCACTTCTGTCTCCATACTCCCTCTTTTCCTCTCGGTATAACTCGGTGAACATCTCCGAGGGATCCAGGCTGTGGAGAGCACACAGGGAAGTAATCACTGGCCACTTCACTCTCTCACCATCTGATTCTTCTATTCTCCTTCTGGTCCATGCCACATAACTCTGTGTACCTATCTGGGTGTCCCTCACTGTGAGGAAACTTCTCATCATTAAACTAGATGTTCTACCGTCATTACTGCATAGATGAAGGAGTCCTGAGGCTACTGGAAGACAGGAGACTAAGCCCAGATCCTGAGAATTCCAGAGAACTCCTGGATCCAGGAATTAATTAATCGATAGAAGCTCATCAAACTCCTCCATATCTAAACTGAAATCAAGCACCCCCCAAGGGCCAACAAGCTCCAGAGTAAAATATACCAAGCAAGTTCTCCAGCAACACAGGAACATAGCCTGGAGCTTCAATACACAGGTTGCCCAAGGTCACACCAAGCCCACCGACACCTCAAAACTCTTTACTGGACACTTCATTGCTCCTTAGAGTGAGGAAACCCAGATCCACCCACCAGAACACCACACAAGCTTTCCCAATCAGGAAACTTTAACAAACCACACATCCAACCCCACCCATAGTGAGGAACCCCCACAACAAAGGGACAACACAGCAAGATAAACAAGATGAAAAGGCAGAGAAATACCCAGCAGGTAAAGGAACAGGATAAATGTCCTCCAGACCAAACAAAAGACGAAGAGATTGGATGTCTACCTGATAAAGAATTCCAAATAATGATAGTGAAAATGATCCAAAATCTGGAAAATAAATTGGAGTTGCAGTTCAATAACCTGCAGGCAAGGATTGAGAATATGCAGGTAAGCTTTACCAAGGACTTAGAAGAAATGAAAAAGAGTCAAAATACAATGAATAATGCAATAAATGAGATCAAAAACACCCTGGAGGGAACTAACAGTAGAATAACAGAGACAGAAGACAGGATAAGTGAGGTAGAAGACAGAATGGCAGAAATAAATGAAACAGAAAGGAAAAATGAAAAAAGAATTAAAAGAAATGAGGACAATCTCAGAGACCTCTGGGACACTGTTAAACGCACCAATATTCGAATCATAGGAGTCTCAGAAGAAAAAGACAAAAAGAAAGACCATCAGAAAATTCTTGAGGAGATAATTGTTGAAAACTTCCCTAAATTGGGAAACCAAATAACCACTCAAGTCCAAGAAACTCAGAGAGTCCCAAATAGGATGAACCGCAAGCGGAAAACCCCAAGACACATATTAATCAAATTAACAAATATCAAACACAAAGAGCAGATATTAAAAGCAGCAAGGGAAAAACAACAAATAACTCACAAGGGGAATCCCATAAGGATAACAGCTGATCTCTCAATAGAAATGCTTCAGGCCAGAAGGGAATGGCACAACATACTTAAAATCATGAAAGAAAATAATCTACAACCCCGATTACTGTACCCAGCAAGGATCTCATTCAAATTTGAAGGAGAAATCAGAAGCTTTTCAGACAAGCAAAAGCTGAGAGAATTCAGCAACACCAAACCAGCGCTCCAAAGAATGCTAAAGGATCTTTCCTAGATAGGAAACACGGATGGGGTATATAATCTCGAACCCAAAACAATAAAGTAAATGGCAACGGGATCATACTTATCAATAATTACCTTAAATGTAAATGGGTTGAATGCCCCAACCAAAAGACAAAGATTGGCCGATTGGATACAGAAACAAGACCCCTATATATGTTGTCTACAAGAGACCCACCTCAAACCTAGGGACACATATAGACTGAAAGTTAAAGGCTGGAAAAAGATAGTCCATGCAAATAAAGACCCAAAAAAAAGCAGGAGTGGCAATACTCATATCAGATAAACTAGACTTTAAAATAAAGGCAGTGAAAAGAGATAAAGATGGACATTACATAATGATCAAAGGATCAATCCAAGAAGAAGAAATAACAATTATAAATATTTATGCACCCAACATAGGAGCACCACAATATGTAAGGCAAATGCTAACAAGTATGAAAGGGGAAATTAACAACAACACAATAATAGTGGGAGACTTTAATACACCACTCACACCAATGGACAGATCAACTAGACAGAAAAGTAACAAGGAAACTCAAACTTTAAATGATACAATAGAACAACTAGACCTAATTGATATCTATAGGTCAGTCCACCCCAAAACAAGGAATTTCACCTTTTTCTCAAGCGCACACGGGACTTTCTCCAGGATAGATCATATCCTGGGCTATAAATCTAGCCTTGGCAAATTCAAAAATATTGAAATCATTCCAAGCATCTTTTCTGACCACAATGCAGTGAGATTAGATATCAATTACAGGAGAAAACCATTAAAAACTTCCAACATATGGAGGCTCAACAACACACTGCTGAATAGCCAACAAATCACAGAAGAAATCAAAAAAGAAATCCACTTATGCATAGAAATGAATGAAAATGAAAACACAACAACCCAAAACCTATGGGACACAGTAAAAGCAGTGCTAAGGGGAAAGTTCATAGCAATACAAGCTCACCTAAGGAAACAAGAAAAAAGTCAAATAAATAACCTTACTTTACACCTAAAGCAACTAGAAAAGGAAGAGATGCAGAAGTCCAGGTCTAGTAGAAGGAAAGAAATCTTAAAGATCAGGGCAGAAATAAATGCAAAGGAAACAAAAGAGACCATAGCAAAAATTAACAAAGCCAAAAGCTGGTTCTTTGAGAATATAAATAAAATTGACAAACCATTAGCCAGACTCATTAAGAAACAAAGGGAGAAGAACCAAATCAACAGAATTAGAAATGAAAACAGAGAGATCACAACAGAAAACACAGAAATACAAAGGATCATAAGAGACTATTATCAGCAACTATATGCAAATAAACTGGACAACCTGGATGAAATGGACAAATTCCTAGAAAAATACAACTTCCCAAGACTAAACCAGGAAGAAACAAACAATCTTAACAGACCCATCACAAGTACGGAAATTGAAACCGTAATCAGAAATCTTCTAAAAAACAAAAGCCCAGGACCAGATGGCTTCCCAGCTGAATTCTACCAAAAATTTAGAGAAGAGCTAACATCTACTCTACTCAAACTCTTCCAGATAATTGCAGAGGAAGGTAAACTTCCAAACTCATTCTACAAGGCCACCATCACCCTAATTCCAAAACCCGACAAAGATGCCACAAAAAAGGAAAACTACAGGCCAATATTACTGATGAACATAGATGCAAAAATCCTTAACAAAATTCTAGCAAACAGAATCCAACAACACATTAAAAAGATCATACATCATGATCAAGTAGGCTTTATCCCAGGGATGCAAGGATTCTTCAATATTCGCAAATCAATGTTATACACCATATTAACAAATTGAAAAATAAAAACCACATGATTATCTCAATAGATGCAGAGAAAGCCTTTGACAAAATTCAACATCCATTTATGATAAAAACCCTCCAAAAAGTAGGAATAGAAGGAACATACCTCAACATAATAAAAGCTATATATGACAAACCCACAGCAAACATTATCCTCAATGGTGAAAAACTGGCAGCATTCCCCCTGAAATCAAGAACAAGACAAGGGTGCCCACTCTCACCACTACTTTTCAACATAGTTTTGGAAGTTTTGGCCACAGCAATCAGAGCAGATAAAGAAATCAAAGGAATCCAGATTGGAAAAGAAGAAGTAAAACTCTCTGTTTGCAGATGACATGATCCTCTATATTGAAAACCCTAAAGACTCTACGAGAAAATTACTAGAGCTAATCAGTGAATATAGCAAAGTTTCAGGATACAAAATCAACACACAGAAATCCCTGGCATTCCTATACACTAACAGTGAGAAATCAGAAAGAGAAATTAAGGAAACAATTCCATTCACCATCGAAACAAAAAGAATAAAATACTTAGGAGTATTTCTACCTAAAGAAACAAAAGACTTGTATATAGAAAACTATAAAACACTGATGAAAGAAATCAAAGAGGACACAAACAGATGGAGAAATGTGCCATGTTCGTGGATTGGAAGAATCAATATAGTGAAAATGAGTATACTACACAAAGCAATCTATAGATTCAATGCAATCCCTATCAAGCTACCAGAGGTCTTTTTCAGAGAATTAGAACAAATAATTTCACAATTTGTATGGAAATACAAAAAACCTCGTATAGCCAAAGCAATCTTGAGAAAGAAGACTGGAACTGGTGGAATCAACCTACCTGACTTTAGGCTATACTACAAATCCACAGTCATTAAGAGAGTATGGTACTGGCACAAAGACAGAAATATAGATCAATGGAACAAAATAGAAAGCCCAGAGATAAATCCATGCATCTATGGACACCTTATCTTTGACAAAGGAGGCAAGAATATACAATGGAGAAAAGACAACCTCTTTAACAAGTGGTGCTGGGAAAACTGGACAGCCACTTGTAAAAGAATGAAACTAGAACACTTTCTAACACCATACACAAAAATAAACTCAAAATGGATCAAAGATCGAAGAATAAGACCAGAAACTATAAAACTCCTAGAGGATAACATAGGCAAAACACTCTCCGACATAAACCAAAGTGGGATCCTCTATGACCCACCTCCCAGAATATTGGAAATAAAAGCACGAATAAACAAATGGGACCTAATTAAAATTAAAAGCTTCTGCACAACAAAGGAAACTATAAGCAAGGTGAAAAGACAGCCTTCAGAATGGGAGAAAATAATAGCCAATGAAGCAACAGACAAACAATTAATCTCAAAAATATACAAGCAACTCCTGCAGCTCCATTCTAGAAAAATAAATGACCCAATCAAAAAGTGGGCCAAAGAACTTAACAGACATTTCTCCAAAGAAGACATAAAAATGGCTAACAAAACATGAAAAGATGCTCAACATCACTCATTATCAGAGAAATGCAAATCAAAACCACAATGAGGTACCACTTTACACCAGTCAGAATGGCTGTAATCCAAAAATCTACAAGCAATAAATGCTGGAGAGGATGTGGAGAAAAGGGAACCCTCTTACACTGTTGGTGGGAATGCAAACTAGTACAGCCACTATGGAGAACAGTGCGGAGATTCCTTAAAAAAAACTGCAAATAGACCTGCCATATGACCCAGCAATCCCACTGCTGGGCATACACACCGAGGAAACCAGAATTGAAAGAGACACGTGTACCCCAATGTTCATCGCTGCATTGTTTACAATAGCCAGGACATGGAAGCAACCTAGATGCCCATCAACTGACGAATGGATAAGAAAGCTGTGGTACATGTACACAATGGAATATTACTCAGCATTAAAAAAAAATTCATTTGAATCAGTTCTACTCAGGTGGATGGACCTGGAGCCCATTATCCAGAGTGAAGTAAGCCAGAAGGAAAAACAACAATACAGTATACTAACGCATATATATGGAATTTAGAAAGACGGTAACGAGAACCCAGCATGCGAGACAGCAAAAGGAATGCAGACGTATAGAACAGACTCATGGACTCTGTGGATGAGGGCAGGGGTGGGATGATATGGGAGAATGGCAATGAAACATGTTAATTATCATATGTGAAATCAATCGCCAGCCCAGGATTGTTGCTCGGGGCTGCTGCACCGAGATTTCCCAGGGAGAGGGAGTCGGGAGGGAGGAGGGAGGGGGGTTCTGGAGGGGGAGCATATGTAAACCCATGGCGATATCATGCCATTGTATGGCAAAACCAATTAAAAAAAAATAAAGTTATGAAAAGAACTAAAACCAAAAATAAAAGTAAAAAAAAGAGAAAGAAACAGAAATAACAAGTATTGGCAAAGATGTGGAGAAAAGGGAATCTTTTCCACTATTGGTGGAAATGTAAATTAATGTAGCCACTATGGAAAATGGTATGGATTCTCAAAAAACTAAACATAGAACTACCACATGATCCAGCAGGTCTTTTTTGGAAAAAAAGAACCTAATTTGGAAATATACATGTGCCCCAGTGTTCACAGCAGCCTTATTTACAGTTGCCAAGAAATGAAAGCAATCTAAGTGTCCATACACAGATTAAAGTATAGAGAAAATACAGTATGTATACAGACACATACACACAAAATGAAATACTAATCGACTATTAAGACAAAAACAATTTTGCTATTTGCAACAATGTGGATGGACTTGGATGGCATTAAAAGTGAAAGTGCTAGTCATACTCTTGTCTGACTCTGTGCAACCGCATGGACTATAAAGCCCACCAGGTTACTCTGTCCATGGAACTCTCCAGCCAAGAATACTGGAGTGGGTTGTCACTTACTTCTCCAGGGAATCTTCCCAACCCAGGGATCAAACCTGAGTCTCTTTATGTCTCCTACATTGCAGGAAGATTCTTTACAATCTTGAGCCACCAGAGAAGCACTGCAAGGCATTATAGTACTTGAAATAAGTCAGACAGAGAAAGACAAACACTGTATGGTATCACTTCCATATGGAATCTAAAAAAAAAAATCAGCAAAATAGTGAACGTAACAAAAAGGAAACAGACTCAAAGGGAAAACAAACTAGTGTTTACTAGTGGGGATAGTGAAGAGGGGCAATATAGGGGTAGGGGAATAAGAGGTACAAACTCTTCAGCTCAGTGGCTCGGTCGTGCCTGACTCTTGGCAACTCTAGCACGACAGGGCTCAGTGTCCATCACCACCTCCCAGAGTTTACTCAAGCTCATGTCCATTGAGTCAGTGATACCATTCAACCATTTCATTCACTTCTCCTCCCGCCCTCAATCTTTCCCAGCATCAGGGTCTTTTCAAATGAGTCAGCTCTTTGCATCAGGTGGCCAAAGTATTGAAGTTTCAGCTTCAACATCAGTCTTTACAATGAACATTCAGGACTGATATCCTTTAGGATGGACTGGTTGGATCTCCTTGCAGTCCAATAGACTCTCAAGGGTCTTCTCCAACACCACAGTTCAAAGGCATCAATTCTTTGGTGCTTAGCTTTCTTTATAGTCCAGTTCTCACATCCATACATACTACTGGAAAAATCACAGTCTTGATTAGACAGACCTTTGTTGGCAAAGTAATGTCTCTGCTTTCTAATATGCTGTCTAGGTTGGTCATAACCTTTCTTCCCAGGAGCAAGCATCTTTTAATTTCATGGCTGCAGTCAATATCTGCAGTGATTTTGGAGCCCCCCAAAAATAAAGTCTGCCACTGTTTCCCCATCTAATTGCCATGAAGTGATGGGACCAGATGCCATGATTAGTTTTCTGAATGTTGAGCTTTAAGCCAACTTTGGCACTCTCCTCTTTCACTTTCATCAAGAGGCTCTTTAGCTCTTCTTTACTTTCTACCATAAGGGTGGTGTCATCTGTATATCTGTGGTTATTGATATTTCTCCCAGCAATCTTGATTCCACTTGTGCTTCAACCAGCTCAGCATTTCTCATAATATGCTCTGCATATAACTTAAATAAGCAGGGTGACAATATACAGCCTTGATGTACTCCTCTTCCTATTTGGAACCAGTCTGTTGTTCCGCATTCAGTTCTAACTGTTGCTTCCTGACCTGCATACAAACTTCTCAAGAGGCAGGTCAGGTGGTCTGGTATTCTCATCTCTCAGAATTTTCCACCATTTATTGTGATCCACACAGTCAAAGGCTTTGGCATAGTCAATAAAGCAGAAATAGATGTTTTTCTGGAACTCTTTTGCTTTTTCGATGATCCAGTGGATGTTGGCAATTTGACCTCTGTTCCTCTGCCTTTTCTAAATCCAATTTGAAGGTTGACTTATTGTTGAAGCCTGGCTTGGAGAATTTTGAACATTACTTTACTAGTGTGTGAGATGAGTGCAGTTGTGTAGTAGTTTGAACATTTTTTGGCATTGCCTTTCTTTGGGATTAGAATGAACACCAACAGTTTCCAGTCATGTGGCCACTGCTGAGTTTTCCATATTGGTTGGAATATTGAGTGCAGCACGTTCACAGCATCATCTTTTTGGATTTGAAATAGATCAATTGGAATTCCATCACCTCCACTAGCTCTGTTCGCAGTGATGCTTCCTAAGGCCCACTTGACTTCACATTACAAGATGTCTGGCTCTAGGTGAATGTGCACACTATTGTGATTATCTGGGTTGTGAAGATCTTTTTTGTACAGTTCTTCTGTGTATTCTTGCCACTTCTTAACATCTTCTGCTTCTGTTAGATCCATACAATTTCTTTCCTTTATTGTGCCCATCTTTGCATGAAATGTTCCCTTGGCATCTCTAATTTTCTTGAAGAGATCTCTAGTCTTTCCCATTCTATTGTTTTCCTATATTTTTTTGCATTGATCACTGAAGAAGGCTTTCTTATCTCTCCTTGCTATTCTTTGGAACTCTGCATTCAAATGGGTATATCTTTCCTTTTCCCCTTTGCTTTTCATTTTTTTTCTTTTCAAAGCTATTTGTAAGGCCTCCTCAGATAGCCATTTTACATTTTTGCATTTCTTTTTCTTGGAGATGGTCTTGATCACTGCCTCCTATACAATGTCACGAACCTCCATCCATTGTTCTTCAGGCACTCTGTCTACCAGATCTAATCCCTTGAATCTTCTCACTTCCATTGTATAATCTTAAGGGATTTGATTGAGGTCATTCTGGAATGGTCTAGTGGTTTTCTCTACTTTCTTCAATTTAAGTCTGAATTTGACAATAAGGAGTTCATGATCTGAGCCACAGTCAGCTCTCAGTCTTGCTTTTGCTGACTGTATAGGGTTTCTCCGTCTTTGGCTGCAAAGAATATAATCAATCTGATTTCGGTAGTGACCATCTGGTGATGTCCATGTGTAGAGCCTTCTCTTGTGTTATTGGAAGAGAGTGTTTGCTATGACCAGTGCATTCTCCTGGCAAAGCTCTATTAGCCTTTGCCCTGCTTTAGGTATTCAAAAAAAACAACTACAAGAGTTTATTGTAGAACACAGGGAATACAGCTAATGCTTTTTAACAATCAGTGGAGTATAACCTTTAAAAATCATGAATCATTATACTGTACATCTGTAGCTTATATAATATTGTACAGAAACTATACTTAAATTTAAAAAAAAAAGAATAGGGTTATAGCAAAGATCAAATCCATGGCACTGACAGTACAATGTAGGCTCAACTTAAAGATCAAATTAAGAACGTGGTTAGAAGACTTCTTTTAAGATGTCAGATGGTGTCTCATAGATACCTTTAGCTAAACATAAAATCTTCTAAGGATCTTTCCGGCATTGAACAAAAGCAGCTAAAAGTGGAAAGAGGCCTATCTCAAAGAGATTTGTAGGTGTGGCTTTGTAAAATGTAACCCCCAGTAAGCTTCACATAAAACTTATAAAGCTTTTAAGATAACTTTCCTAATAAAAGCACCACAAGTTTTAACTAAAATGCACAGAGAGAGCACATAAAACTTCCATGGGCATAAAGAAGGCTAAGAAAAAAAAAATTCAGTGCAAAAATAAAACCATTTCCTAAGAATACCTCAGAGCTCATAGCCCAGATCCCAAACAACAGAGTCAAAATCTCCAGAGAACTAATCTCAAGAGGGATAAATGGGATAAATCATGGAATGTTCCATACATCCTCAGAGCAGGTAATACTTGGATAAATGGTCAAGTGGACTTTAGAATGACTATGGACCATTGACTGCTATGTTTTTTCCATTTTCCTCTTTTTAAATGGGAGTAACTACTCTAGCTATTCTATCACTGTCTCATTGTTTTACACTGGATGGTGGTGGGGTGGGGGAGTAACCTTCTCTCCAGATTGAGAAGAGATGTGCTTGGGAAGCTTCATCTACATCTGGACTTGATGCAGATCCTGAGATGCAGGAGTTGCATGTGATGCCGTAAGTGGAAAAGACTTTGGTGACCTTGGTGGGGATGTGTGGTGTAGTTTTCACATAGGATAGATGTGAATTGTGGTGGCCAGAGGGAAGAGTGATGCAGTCTCCAAGACTGCCACCATCAATTCCTCCTCTCCTATACATATATACTATTCCACATACTCAGTGGTGATATCCAGGCTGAACTTGTGACTTACTTTGAAAAATACAATGCATCGGAAATTATGGTCTAGGGAATTCTCTGGAATTTCAGTGGTTAGGACTTCATGCTTTCACTGCCAAGAGGTTCAATCCTGGTCGGGGAATTAATACCCCACAAGTTGCATGTCACAGCCAAAGAAAAGAAGAAAAGGAAAAGAGAAATTATGACCTAGGATTTATGAGTCCCTATCATTAGAGGATTTTCAGTTTCCACTTCTCTGTTGGAAATCAGACACCTTGGTTAAAAACCTGACTACCCTGAGATCATTACTCTGTGAAGAAGCCAAGGTTAGCAATTTGGAGAGGCCCCATAGAATGAAAGAAAGATCAATCAACCTCCAACTTTTCTGGCAAACCACACTGATGAAAGCACTGCAATTTTGAGCACCAAATACATGAGTAAGGAAGCCATTTGGAACATTCAAAGCCCAGCAGATTCCACTTAAAACAGAAGAACTCTTCAACTGAGCCCAGCCCAGATAGCAGAATGAGGAAAAATTAGTTGTAATTCTTTAAACCCTCTGCCTGTAAACCTTACTATGAAGCAATAGATAACTAAAATACAGATTGAATAAACTCATCATTATATTTGTAATTTTTCCCTAGCATGTCCACTTCTTTTGTTAAAACAAATACCATTGCTCCTTGAATTTCCCACACAGTCATGCATGTTGTTCACTTTTTCACAGTGTCCTTTATCGTATTTATTATAGTCATTCTAAAGTTCTTCGTCTGATCATTTCAACCTTTTGGCTATCTGAGGGTCTATTTTTATTTATTCTTTATCTCTATTATGTATTACATTTTTGCTTCTTTCATTGTCATAATTTTTCCTATGCCAGACATTGTGTGTTTAAAAAAATTAGACTGAAAAGTAAATATTTACTCAAAAAGTAGTGCATCCCTTTTTCTGTCAGTCCACTACTGTAAAGATGTGGTTCCATCTAACTGTGTTAAACTGGCCTATGTTGTAACTTTAGTTTACAATTGTATTTCAGTATTTTGAGGATAGGATTAGAATTTTCCTTTAGCATAACATAGGATCTGAGTACCAGGGAGGCTCAAAAAAAAATAAAATAAAATTATGCTTTGTCTCCCAGTTCCTAACTTTCTGAACCGTGAGAGATCTCTGCCCTGCAGCCTGACTATGAGCTTTAGGGGTCACTGGGGAGTGACCAGTTCTGACTTTTCAGCCCCAGTTCTGGTTGTCTTAGCTCAGGAGAACTCCCTGTACTGATGCTCTGTCCCCAGTTTCTGGAGGGCTGTAGCAATGGATTTGGTAAAGACCTGAAGTGTCTAGGAGAGGTTTTTTCCAACTTTGCTTCTCTTTCCCCAGCCTTCCATGCATTTGATAAAGAGCCATGAGAGACTTAGTGGGCCGTAGAAGAATTTTCATAAATTCCCCTGACCTAATGCCAGCCTTCAGTGAGACACTGCCTTGCAGTCAGGAAAGGCTCAATGTGGGTAGAGAATGTGTTCAGTCTGTTTGCTCTCCACCACCCCTCATCAGCAACTGTATTGTATTTGAGAATATCCCTGCCTTTCATTTAGGAAGACCCTATATTTCTCAAGGGACTTTCTCTCAGCACCTTTGCCCAATCCCCACCTTTGACATCCTGTCCCTGTGTATTAGGTGAAAACCCAGAACAGAGTTGGCAGGTGGGTACTCCATGCTCTGTGACTGAGGATACCATCACACCAGCACCCACACAGTCATTCAAATGCACTAACAGTTAGCTTGATTTTTCTTTACCTCTGTCTAGGGTGGATTCCTCCCTTCCCCACTGTTCTTCCAGTGATGAACACAGCCATGTGTCTCCTCTCTCCTCAAATATAACTCCTTAATGTTTCTTTTCATCTTCAGCTCTCTGATGGGTTGTTTTTTAATTTATGGTTTATATTTTCCTCAGTCTGTTCTGGATGCTTAGATAGTCAATGAAAAAGGAAGCTGTATCTGAACATGGATAGAACTACAGATTATCATATTAAGTAAAGTAAGACAGAGAAAGACAAATATAGCATGATGTCACTCATATGCGAAATCTACAAATGAACTTACTTACAAAACAGAAGCAGACTTACAGATTCTTAAAACAAACTTATGATTATGAAAGGGGAAATGTCACAGAGAGGGATTAATCAGAAACTAGGGATGAACACACACACGACTTTTTATAAAACAGATAACCAACAAGAATCTCCTCTATAGCACAGAAAACTCTACCCAATATTCTGTGATGACCTATATGAGAAAAGAATCTTAACAAGAATGAATATATGTATAACTGAATCACTTTGGTGTACTCTTGAAACAAACACAACGTTGCAAATCAACTACATTCCAATAAAATTACAGTGTTTTTAAAAAGGAAGCTGCATCAAGAAGTGGTAATATTTTCAAACTTACTGTTGACTTAGTGAGTTTCAATTTTACAAAACTCACTTTCTCCATCTGTAAGACAGCTGCCCCCTACCACTCAAAGGCTGTGAGGGTTACATAGTAAACACCAGGGAAATGCTTAGAAATGGGGAAGGGTGAAATGCCTGTTTTGAGTCAGGGACAGCCCACCTGCTTGTTTGCTCCATCTGCTTTTTCCATCATATTTATGTCTCTGACATTATTTCAGCCAGTTCCTCAAAAGTGTCACACTCTCTAGGCTCTGAATACACTACTCCCTTAGCTAGGAACTTGCACTTCCTCTTCCCTCTCTTTACCTTGCTACCATTTTGTTTAAATATTATTTCTCCCAGAAAACCTTCCCTGATCCCCCTTCTCCAGCTAAATGTTTCCCCATTGTGGTATTTATCATTTTGTATTATGATTGTATATTTTCATGTATACATTCCTCACTGGACTATAAGGTCTCTGAACGCAGGAACTAAGTGTGTCTCCACTCACTCAATCGCTTCAGTCGAGTCTCTTTCCAACCCTATGGACTATAGCCCACTAGGCTCCTCTGTCCAGGGGATTCTCCAAGCAAGAATACTGGAGTGGGTTTCCATTTCCTCCTCCAGGAGATCTTTCTGACCCAGGGATCGAACCCGCATCTTCTGCATCTCCTGCATGGCAGGCAGGTTGTTTACCACTGAGCTCCCAGGGAAGCCCAAGCATGTCTTATGAATCAGTTTCACAGAATATAATAATCGTATGTTTGGGCACATAAGAAGCATTTGTTCATAAATGAGTAAATGACTGAATGAATAATTCACTCTGAATAGTTTTATTTCTTCACTTAAAAAGTATTTGTCATAACACCTATTAGGTACATAGCATTGTGAAACAATGTTTATAAATGTACAGCTCCCAGCCTCAAGGAACTTAAATCTAGCTGGTAAGAACAGAGAAACACGTAGGAAAAGCCAAACAACTTCCAAGTAGTCAATAAAAGAGATGGTCATATAGAAAAGAAAATTACAATCATGAAAGGTAAGATCAACTATTTTAACACTCCAAGGTGGCTGATAGAACAAAGGACACAAAAGCTGAGAATGATTCTTTATGCTTGGCAATTAAGAGGTTAACAGTAAACTTTGAGAGAGGAACTTCAGAATTTAGTGACAACAGAAGCCAGACTGCAGGGCATTTGGAGTGAAGTAGTGAAGAAGCCCAGTCCGTGGGTGGCACTCACATATTCAAGAAGTTTGGCAAGAAGAGAACAGAGGACTATTCTTTGGAAGCAATCGATCAAGCTGTTTTAAAGGCAGATGGGAAGGATCCCACAGAGAGGAACAGTTTTCAAATACCCAGGAAAGGCAGAACACCTGATAGAACATCATTCTGAAAGAGGAGATAGGGACCAACACTACCTCTTCGGGCCAGGGGTAAGCCTAGGAAAGAGAGACACCTCCTTCACCAAGATAGGAGAAGGAGGGCAGAGATTCCGAGGAAGCAGGTGGAGAAGAAGAACGTGCCAGATGGTTTCTGTGGCCTCAGAAATGCACAAAGCAAGACCATTTGATGAAAGGGCAAGAGGACTGCTAATGTGAGAAACTTAAGCAGAGTAGAGGGGGTGTGCACGCACACATACTCGGTCGCTTCGATCGTGTCCAATTTCTTTGCAACCCTATGGGCTGTAACCCACCAGATTCCTCTCTCCATGTGATCTTCCAGGCAAGAATAATGGAATGGGTTGCCACGCCTTCCTCCAGGGGATATTCCTGACTCCGGGATCGAACCTGTATCTCCTGCATTGCAGGTGGATTCTTAACCACTAAGCTACCAGGGAAGCTGAAGAGGGTGTAGAAGAGCTAATATGCAGAAGCAGTCTTTCTGAGAACGTGGTCTCTGTCAGATGTCTTAGATTCAGCAAACAGAGTAGATGTACGAGGGAAATCTGACATAAGACCTTCCACTGTGATGGGGCTGCTTTCTTCCAGACAGACTGATGAAGAGCACTTTCCTGAAAGGCAAAGTCATGTTCAAGTGCATCCTATAGCTAAGTAGTTGAGAAAGGAAGGGAAATGAATCCCAGAGAAGTGTTGCATCAGATCCTAGAACACAGGAGATCAAAAAAGAGAGATCACATACCTATTCAAAAAGGTAAAGACCAAACTGAGTAGTGAACACTGGCACAGGAGCTCAGGAGCAAACAGAGGAAAAACAGGTATCACTCAGAGTTCCAACCAGTGCAGTTCAGGAAACTCTACTATTTCACAACATCCAAGGCTGTTTGGCTACATTCTATCAAGCTGTCCACAATTGTAGTCACCTTCTTTTTAGTGCATTTTGTTTTGTTTTGTATTTTGTGCGTTTTAAAGGTGTCCTTGGCCTTTAGCATCAATAAACAAGCAGGTAGCACCAGAGAAATGTGTCACAACCAGCAGGGTTCAAGTTCAGTGTCAGGAGTCTAGCATAAGACACATTTACAATCAGCAACAGACTAGAGCACTGAAGTATTACCAAAGCAGGACTGGCACAAAGGGAAGACTATAGTCCTATATAGTACATGGAATTCTCCAGGCCAGAATACTGGAGTGGATAGCCTTTTCCTTCTCCAGGGGATCTTCCGAACCCAGGGATTGAACCCAGGTCTCCCACATTGCAGGCGGATTCGTTACCAGCTGAGCCACCAGGGATGCCCAAGAATAATGGGGTGGGTAGCCTATCCCTTCTCCAGGGAATCTTCCCGACCCAGGAATCAAACCGCAGTCTCCAGCTTTGCAAGTAGATTCTTTACCAGCTGAGCAACCAGGGAAGCCCACAAAGGGAAGAAGACAAAGGCTTTACACTAGAATCAAGATTCACTTTGACGATTAGTTCATGAGGAAAAGGTAGAGTGGCCATTTATTAGAATATGAGACTGAGAGGTGAAGGACTGGTATTTTAAAATGTGACAAACCTTGGGCCTCTCTTCTAACTAGTCACAAAGGTCAGATTACATTAATCTCTCCTACCACTATTAACATGAGTTCTGGACACAGAAGGATTGAACCAGAGGTGACCATGTAAACGCTTAGGATATGGTGCAGATGGATTTGGATATAGCATCCCAGGAGACCTGTTGTCCAGGGTGAGGCCACACACAAGATTCATGAACTAGACCTAGAACCACAAAGCCGGGGGAGTGGACATAACCAGCACAAGCTATGCAAAAGTGAAAGCCACTGGCCAAAATTAGGTGGACATCCTATATATAGCCTACAGGAACTATAGGCTATAGCAATGAGAGACATGAAAATCAGTCAATTTTAAAATTGAAATACTGAGCAGGAATTGAAAAGGAGGTACATGCATTTACATGCCCAAGGATCTGGAACACAAGAGCAGGCCTGGAAAGATATTTCAAAGGAGTGATCTGGGGAGATATACTTTCCCAGAGCCAGGGCTTCATTATGCTTTAAATAAGATGGGATGATTGTGACTATCCATGAAGCAGTCTTGGTCTGTCCACAATTTTTAAGGCCCATACCAAGCCTGAACATCAGAAGGCCTCCAAAGGGGTATATGGTGTAGGAATCAGGAGGACATAAAGGATTCAGCACAAGAAGTTTATTAAGTGAGATCATGTAGCATATTAGTGGACCTGGGCTATATTCTGGAGAAACTTTCTGAATTTTGAAATTTGCATTGGGAAATAGTTTGGTAGGATGACCAGAGCTAATCATTCAAATGTGCAGTTGACAAATGTAATTTTTTTGTTATCAAATGTTCATTTCTTTCCTTGTGAGGAAATACCCTTCCACCTGTGTGTATGTATGCAGTCTTGAGCACAGGTGATTCACAGTGCCTTCCACTACATCCGCTATTATAGAAGCTGAAAGGAGCCAGATCCTGGTTCCTCCCATACCTTGCCATTCTAGAAAGTGGACACTTGACCTTCTGCTCAGCCAGTCAGACTCCAGGACGTTGAATCTTGAACAAATAAGACAAGGAGCTAGGATAGGTAGAGGCTCTGATAAGGGCCTTGATTCCTTCAAATTTTCTAAGCCTAGTCCTGATCTCATCAATTGTCTGAGCACTTTATGTTCTTCCAATGTAAGTCCTTTCTGCTTATAACTACCAGAGAGTTTCTCTCACTTGCAACCAAAACCCCTAACTGAAACATAGCATGGTGATCAGAAGGATGAGAGCAAGGGCAATGCTAATGTAACTGATCCTGAAATAGTAGACATTAGACTCAAAGTCAAGAACACAGAGAAGGATGTTTCTAGTGGAGGTAAACCAAGGAATCACAAGCTAAGAAAGCTGCTGGCATCAATGGGTTTTGGAGAGGTTGAGACCACATGTAAATTAGGGGAGCTTCCGAAAGATTGAGGGTCTGGGAACATACAGAGTTTACTGTCCAGCAAGGAAAATTACATGAATAATCACCATAAAACATGATGTGTCATCATTAAGAATATGAACTTTGGAGTATAAATATCTACATTCAAATCTCATCCTTTGTGAGCTACATGAATTCTCTAAACTTCTTTCTTTGTAAAGCAGGGTAATAATACATACATGGAAAACAACTCAAATAGTGTAGAAAACCTGGTATGTACTCAAAAAATGGTATTTCTTTTTTTAAATTAATTTATTTATTTTGATTGGAGGCTAATTACTTTACAATATTGTTGTAAGCTGTTCTTTGGAAGTACAAAATCATTCACCTAACCTAGTCTTAAAATAGGGATGGAAATTATTGGTAACAAAAAAAGGGATATTTAAACTAAGACCTGAGAGATAATAACAACAATAGTGATAATGACTAACAATTATTGCGCTCTTTCCATATGCCAAGTATATTACCTCCTTTGTTCCTTACAACAGTTCGAGGAGACAGGCACCATTATTACCCCTGTTGTGTGGATAAAAGTACCTGCTACTCAGAAAAGTGAAGTGCCTAGACCCAAATCACTATGCTAATTAGCCAATGGGAAAAATGAAGGGTGGGAGAGAGGCAAAAGGATCAGCCCATCAAAGAACACTCAAGTTTCTAATCTGCAGTTAAGTGAAATTCCTCATTGCCTAGATCCTGCCTTTACCCTACAGACTGGAGGTATTTTCTTTGCCCACAAACATTCTCAGTTTTAAAACACAAGATGTTCAGAAGATGCAGTTCCTTAGATGAAATTTTGCTTACATTCTACTTTTCAGGAGCATGTATTTTTCATAATTTAAGAGTAACTGATGTAGTTAATAATGATAATAAAATTAATCTATTTTTCTTAATAAGATTCATGTCAGAGAACTTCTCAAAGCTGGCTCATAGACAACCTGCTCAGTTTATTCCTGCTTCTGATGCAAGTGAGCAAGAAAGCATGGTCAAATGCCCTCTCCTTCTGTTCAAAGAGAGGCCACATTTGTCCTACACGCTAATCAAAGGAATGTGTTACCATCTTGCCCCATTTGAGCCCTGACTTCATTACTAAAATATGGTGGCTGCTGAGGTGGGTGACCGGGGCAGCTGTTCAACATATGCCTACCAACACTGAACAGCCCTGCTGGTCTAGGAAATGAGGGATGCTCTAGCCCTTCGAAGCTGAAGGGGAAATTGTAAGTAAGCATAAAGTAATTACCCACTTGGAACCCATCCAGGCCATGTTCAATGCAATTGAAAGCTTTTGTCCTTGATGTCAACCTTCCCCAGCTTAGAGAGGTCAGAGAACTTGGACTATTTTCACCACTCTGGGCGGCAGAGACCTGATCTGCTTTGAAGATCTGTCTGAAATTCACTGAGGTCGCAGAGGGGAGGGATTACCATCTTCCCAGCCAAAGAACATCCTGTCCCCTGAGAGTTAATATCATTTCAAATGCTCTTTGGTTCATGCTAAATAGTGCTGCTTTCCCTCAGTAGTGGTGTGCAGAATGCCTTCCTCAGATATTATCCTATTGAGCAGCAAAATAACCACGGGATGAAAATGGGACATTTATTCTTACTCCCAATTTACAGGCAAGGAAACTTGAGGATAAAGAGGGTAACTGATTGAATAAGGCTGCAGTCATGGTCTTCTGAGTATTGCCTTCTGGGCAGTGCTGTCTTTTCTTCTTTACCTGACTTTTGTCTGTAATTCCCAACTATGGTGATTAATTTTATGCATAAATTTGATTGAACCAAGGGGCACCAAAACTGAATATTATTTCTGGGTGTGTCTGTGAGTGTGACTCTGGATGAGATTAGGATTTGAGGGGCTCAGTAAAGTAAATGGCCCTCCCTGGTGAGGGTGGGCTTTACCCAACCTGTTCAGGGTTTAGATAAAACAAAAAGGTAAATAAAGGAGGAATTTATTCCTTTTCCTTCCTGTTTGCTTGCTTAAGCTGAGACAGCGGTCTTTTCCTGTCCTTGTACTGGGGTTTACACATTAGTTCCCTCAGTTGTCAGGTTATCAGGCTTAGTTAGGAATTACACCCCAAGTTTCCTGGGTCTCTAGGTTGCAAACAGCAGATGGTAGAGTTTCTCAGCCTCCATAATCGTGTGAGCCAATTCCTCACAATAAACCTTTTTCTATAAATATCTACTTCTATTTCTTTGGAGAACTCTAATAATGTAACAAACAACCCTCATTTGGGGACGTCCAAGTTTTCTTTCATTTGCCTTAAAGGTCTTCAAGAAATAGGTCAAAACAATTATTTCCAAAATAAAAGTCAAGTAATGTTTTTCGATAGTACCTGCTGACTCCTCCTTCAAATTCAGCCCTGGAGTATATGAATAAGTAGGAAGGAAATATGATATCTTTGGAGCTAATAAAAAGCATATAACTCTCAGAGGAGACTGAAGGATGTCTTGAATTGGTATGTGTGTGGGTGCTAAGTCACCTCAATCGTGTCTGACTCTTTGCAACCCTATGAACTGTAGCCTGCCAGGCTCCTGTATCCATAGGATTCTCCAAGCAAGAATATTGGAGTGAGTTGCCATGTCCTCCTCCAGGGGATCTTCCCAACTTAGGGACTGAACCCACATCTTTTATGTCTCCTGCATTAGCAGGCTTGTTTTTTTACCACCAGAACCACCTGGGAAGCTCATTTGAACTATATGTGGGGAGTATATTACAATGAAAGAGAAAATGAGTATATGTGGGGAGTATATTACAATGAAAGAGAAAAGTGAGAGGTAGCACTGAGAAGGTATATTGGGGAAAAGCATTTTACTACCTCTCTTGACTTCCACCCTTCATTGTTAGAGACAATTTTCACCAACTACTTCCCTGTATAAATCGTTTTACATTCCAGATCACTGGTGTTGGCAGTAAAGTCAAGGAAGTACAGGTGGATACTGGCCTGAGGAGATGTTGAAAGCAGGGGCAGCTGACCAGGAACTCTTGAAAGGCCACCGATAGAACATGTGGTAACACTGTGTGCATTAGGAAAAGGCAGTCCTGCCTCCAGATGGGCAGGCCTCATAGCAGGGTAAACAGCTCAGGAAAGAAGGTGTATGGCAGTGCCTGTCCCCTCTCCCCTACAGTGGGGAAAAAGCAAAGTAGGAAAGTGAAGTCTCTCAGTCATGTCCAACTCTTTGCGACCCCGTGGACTGTGGCATGCAAGGCTCCCCTGTCCATGGGATTTTCCAGGCAAGGGTACTGGGTTGGGTTGCCATTTCCCTTCTCTAGAGGATCTTCCTGACCCAGGGATTGAAGCCAGATCTCCCACATTGCAGGCAGACACTTTACCGTCTGAGCCACCAGGGAAGCCTCCTATAGTGGGGGCCACCTGCTTAATTTTGAGTGCAGCCCTGCCCTTCAGTATCCTGATCCCACTCCTCCTCGAAACCCCCATGCCTGCAAGAATTACAAACTGTGGAGTGGAGACTGACTCAGCTCAGTGCTGCTTCTCGCCAGTAATTCATTTTAGAGGACAAACTCTGCCCAGGGGAGAGTCAGTGAAAGGAAATGACGCAAAGTATGTTACGGCTCCTATGGTATTATGCCCTGGGGCTCAACATAGCTCATTATTTTAAACATGTCTAACTAGATGGAGACTAGAACCCAATATTTGGCCTTTCCCAACAAACATAGCTGATATCCACAGCAGAGCATGAGCTTACAAAGCTGAATAGCTACGATCCAGTAAAGAAAGACAAAGACAGTATACACTATCTGAAGCAGAATCTTTTGAACAAATAGAAGACCATACCATTACTATAACTATGCTTAAGGAGATGTGGAGAGATATTAATAAAGCAAGAGTAGGAAATCTTAAAAGCAACCAAGAAAGATATGATGCAAAACATATAGCTGAAATGAAGTAAATAATAGGGTGGAATCGAGCTAAAGAAAAAAATTCTGAATTGGAGGATCACAATGAGAAGTATTTCCTAAAAGCAATAGGAAAGAGTAGTGGGACTTCCCTGGAGATCCAGAGGTTAAGACTTCATCTTTCAATGCAGAGGGTGCGGGTTTGATCCCTGGTCAGAGAGCTAAGATCCTACATGTCTCACGGTCAAAAAATCAATACATAAAACAGAAACAATATTGTAACAAGTTGAATGAAGACTTTAAAAATGTCCATATAAATATTGTTTAAGAACAGGCAGAAATTATAGAGAAAAAGTTTAAAGCTGAGAAATATGAAGAATAATAGGATTTCAGAGGAACAGGGTGGAGATATGGAAAGGAGAAACTACTTAAAGAAATAATGAAGATAAATATTCCAGGTTTCATGAATGATAGAATTCTTCAGAGTGAAAAGACTCTTAGAGAACCAAATAGAGCAGATAAGGAAAAAAAAAACTGATACCTAGTCACATTATATTAAAATTAAAGAATATTAAAGCAAAGAAAAATATATTAAATAAAAGGTAAAAATCATTCTAAATACCCAAAATCAAGATAATACTAGAATTTTCAAGAACCCTGAAAACAGATGAAAATGGAATGTTTTATAAAGACAGAGTATAATTTTCCAGCACTGAAAGGAAAATACTTTCAAATCTAGAAAGCTATCATTCAAATATGAGAGCACAACAAAAACTTTTACAATTATATAAGACTTCAGGAGGTTTCACATGCAAAAATCTCCCACTTAAACATTCTTGCAGGATATTCAAATAAGAAAAAAAAGTAGACATGCTTCAAGAGGTACACAAAATAAACATAGCTCAATATATCAGGGAGGAGGACAGAAGGACAGAGCATAAAGATCTTGGCTTCTCTATTTTCACGGAAACACCAAAACTACTACACATGGAGCAACCATCTCTGAGAATGACCTACAGACTAGAAGAAAAGGTTTTCACATCTAAAAGTCAGAAAGAAAAGTCCACATTGAAACAGAGAGGAGGGAAGTTGAAATCTGGCTAGTTTCATACCCTCAACTCAGCAGTCCACAGGTGGGAGTAGTATTTGCCATGAAGTGATGGGACCAGATGCCATGCTCTTAGTTTTCTGAATATAAGCTTTAAGCCAACTTTTTCACTCTCCTCTTTCACTTTCATCAAGACGCTCTTTAGCTCTTCTTCACTTTCTGCCATAAAGATGGTATCATCTGCATATCTGAGGTTATTGATATTTCTCCTGGCAAGATCTTGATTCCAGCTTGTGCTTCTTCCAGCCCAGCATTTTGCATGATATACTCTGCATATAAGTTAAATAAGCAGGGTGACAATATACAGCCTTGACGGACTCCTTTTCCTCTTTGGAACCAGTCTGTTGTTTCATGTCCAGTTCTAATTGTTGCTTCCTGACCTGCATACAGGTTTCTCAAGAGGCAGGTCAGGTGGTCTGGTATTCCCATCTCTTTCAGAATTTTCCACAGTTTATTGTGATCCACACAGTCAAAGGCTTTGGCATAGTCTATAAAGCAGAATAGATGTTCCTCTGGAACTCTCTTGCTTTTTTGATGATCCAGCGGCTGTTGGCAATTTCATCGCTGGTTTCACTGCCTTTTCTAAAACCAGCTTGAACATCTGGAAGTTCACGGGTCATGTGTTATTTTTTTTTAATTGTTTTTGCCATACAATGTCATGATATCACCATGGATTTACATATGCTTCCCCTCCAGAACCCCCCTCCCACCTCCCTCCCCCCCCGGAAATCTCACTGCACCAGTCCCGAGCATCAATCCTGGGCTGGCGATTGATTAGACACATGACAATTAACATGCTTCAATGCCCTTCTCCCATATCATCCCACCCTTACCCTCATCCACAAAGTCCACGAGTCTATTCTATACATCTGCGTTCCTTTTGTTGTCTCCCATGTTGGGTTCTCGTTACTGTCTTTCTAAATTCCATATATATGCGTTAATATACTGTATTGTTTTTGCTTCTGGCTTACTTCACTCTGGATAATGGGCTCCGGTTTCGTCCATCTGAGTAGAATTGCTTCAAATGAATTTTTTTTTAATGCTGAGTAATATTCCTTTGTGTATATGTACCACAGCTTTCTTATCCATTCATCAGTTGATGGGCATCTAGGTTGTTTCCATGTCTTGGCTATTGTAAACAATGCAGCAATGAACATTGGGGTACACGTGGCTCTTTCAATTCTGGTTTCCTCGGTGTATATGCCCAGCAGTGGGATTGCTGGGTCATATGGCAGGTCTATTTGCAGCTTTTTAAGGAACCTCCACACTGTTTTCCATAGTGGCTGTACTAGTTTGCAATCCCACCAACAGTGTAAGAGGGTTCCCTTTTCTCCACATCCTCTCCAGCATTTATTGCTTGTAGACTTTTGGATGGCAGCCATTCTGACTGGTGTAAAGTGGTACCTCATTGTGGTTTTGATTTGCATTTCTCTGATAATGAGTGATGTTGAGCATCTTTTCATGTGTTTGTTAGCCATTTTTATATCTTCATTGGAGAAATGTCTGTTAAGTTCTTTGGCCCACTTTTTAATTGGGTTGTTTATTTTTCTAGAATGGAGCTGCAGGAGTTGCTTGTATATTTTTGAGATTAATTGTTTGTCCGTTGCTTCATTGGCTATTATTTTCTCCCATTCTGAAGGCTGTCTTTTCACCTTGCTTATAGTTTCCTTTGTTGTGCAAAAGCTTTTAATTTTAATTAGGTCCCATTTGTTTATTCGAGTTTTTATTTCCAATATTCTGGGAGGTGGGTCATGGAGTATCCCGCTTTGGATTATAGCAGAGAGTGTTTTGCCTATGTTATCCTCTAGGAGTTTTATAGTTTCTGGTCTTCTGCTTAGATCTTTGATCCATTTTGAGTTTATCTTTGTGTATGGTGTTAGAAAGTGATCTAGTTTCATTCTTTTACAAGTGGCTGTCCAGTTTTCCCAGCACCACTTGTTAAAGAGGTTGTCTTTCCTCCATTGTATATTCTTGCCTCCTTTGTCAAAGATAAGGTGTCCATAGATGCGTGGATTTATCTCTGGGCTTTCTATTCTGTTTCATTGATCTATATTTCTGTCTTTGTGCCAGTACCATACTGTCTTAATGACTGTGGATTTGTAGTATAGCCTAAAGTCAGGTAGGTTGATTCCGCCAGTTCCATTCTTCTTTCTCAAGATTGCTTTGGCTATACGAGGTTTTTTGTATTTCCATACAAATTGAGAAATTATTTGTTCTAATTCTTTGAAGAAGACCTCTGGTAGCTTGATAGGAATTGCATTGAATCTATAGATTGCTTTAGGTAGTATACTCATTTTCACTATATTGATTCTTCCAATCCACGAACACGGCACATTTCTCCATCTGTTTGTGTCCTCCTTGATTTCTTTCATCAGTGTTCTATAGTTTTCTATATACAAGTCTTTTGATTCTTTAGGTATAAATACTCCTAAGTATTTTATTCTTTTTGTTTCGATGGTGAATGGAATTGTTTCCTTAATTTCTCTTTCTGAGATCTCACTGTTAGTGTATAGGAATGCCAGGGATTTCTGTGTGTTGATTTTATATCCTGAAACTTTGCTATATTCACTGATTAGCTCTAGTAATTTTCTCGTAGAGTCTTTAGGGTTTTCAATATAGAGGATCATGTCATCTGCAAACAGAGAGAGTTTTACTTCTTCTTTTCCAATCTGTATTCCTTTGATTTCTTTATCTGCTCTGATTGCTGTGGCCAAAACTTCCAAAACTATGTTGAATAGTAGTGGTGAGAGTGGGCACCCTTGTCTTTTCCCTGATTTCAGGGGGAATGCTTCCAGTTTTTCACCATTGAGGATAATGTTTGCTGTGGGTTTTTCATCTATAGCTTTTATTATGTTGAGGTATGTTCCTTCTATTCCTACTTTTTGGAGGGTTTTTATCATGGATGTTGAATTTTGTCAAAGGCTTTCTCTGCATCTATTGAGATAATCATGTGATTTTTATTTTTCAATTTGTTAATGTGGTGTATTACATTGATCGATTTACGAATATTGAAGAATCCTTGCATCCCTGGGATAAAGCCTACTTGATCATGATGTATGATCTTTTTGATGTGTTGTTGGATTCTATTTGCTAGAATTTTGTTGAGGATTTTTGCATCTAAGTTCATCAGTGATATTGGCCTGTAGTTTTCTTTTTTTGTGGCATCTTTGCCGGGTTTTGGAATTAGGGTGATGGAGGCCTCATAGAATGAGTTTGGAAGTTTACCTTCGTCTGCAATTTTCTGGAAGAGTTTGAGTAGAATAGGTGTTAGCTCTTCTCTAAATTTTTGGTAGAATTCAGCTGTGAAGCCATCTGGTCCTGGGCTTTTGTTTTTTAGAAGATTTCTGATTACGGTTTCAATTTCCGTGCTTGTGATGGGTCTATTAATATTATCTATCTCTTCCTGGTTTAGTCTTGGAAAGTTATACTTTTCTAGGAATTTGTCCATTTCATCCAAATTGTCCAGTTTATTTGCATATAGTTGCTGATAATAGTCTCTTATGATCCTTTGTATTTCTGTGTTTTCTGTTGTGATCTCTCTGTTTTCATTTCTAATTCTGTTGATTTGGTTCTTCTCCCTTTGTTTCTTAATGAGTCTGTCTTGATCCCTGTCTCCTGTACAACGTCTCGAACCTCCATTCATAGTTCATCAGGCACTCTGTCTATCAGATCTAGTCCCTTAAGTCTATTTCTCATGTAAGACAAAAGAGCAGAAAAAGAACTAAATGAAACAGAGATTAGCAATCTTCCAGATGAAGAGTTCAAAGCAATGTTCATAAAAGTACTCACCAAACTCAAGAATGGAGGAACAGAATGAGAACTTAAACACAGATAGGTCTTTAAGAATGTGCTTGAAATTAAACGACTACTGTGTCCTAAAACAAATAGATATTGTTATAGGTCAACATATATAAATCCGCTGTGTGCTCAGTCACTTCAGTCATGTTCAACTCTCTGCGACCCCATGGACTGTAGCCCACCAGGCTCCACGGTCCACAGGATTCTCCAGGCAAGAATACTGGAGTGGGTTACCATTTCCTCCTCCAGGGGATCTTCCTGACCCAGGGAACGAACTGGCATCTCTTATATCTCCTGAATTGGCAGGTGGGCTCTTTACCACTAGCACACCTGGGAAGCTTATGTACTCCATAGTAACCACAAATCAAAAATATGTAACAGATATACAAAAAATAGAAAGTAACACAAGCATACCAAGAACTAGAAGAAATACTCCTATAGTTTGCAAGAAATCATGGAAGACCAAATAGGCAAAGAAATCTTGAGAAAGAACAAAGCTGACAATATCACATTCCTGATTTCAAACCATACTACAAAGCTATAATTTTCAAAGCAATATATTACTGGCACAAAAACAGATCAATGTAACAGAATAGAGAGTCCAGAAATAAACCCATGCACATATGGTCAATTAATCTGACACAGGAGCAACAATATACCATGGATAAAGACAGCCTGTTCAATAAATGGTGTGAAGAAAACCGGATAGCTGCATGCAAAAGAGGGAAACTGGAAAACTTTTTTATACCATATACAAAAATAAACCAAAACTTATTATGTATTATAGACTTGACTCCATAGAACTTCTGGGAGAAAAGCGCAGGAAACGTTTTATCAATCTTAACAGTATACACACACACACACACACACACACACACACACACATTTT
Organism: Antilocapra americana; assembly: GCA_007570785.1. Taxonomy (NCBI): domain Eukaryota; kingdom Metazoa; phylum Chordata; class Mammalia; order Artiodactyla; family Antilocapridae; genus Antilocapra; species Antilocapra americana. The sequence continues at coordinate 13,537,744 of ML663557.1, read as the reverse complement.
GGATTTGTCTCTTCAGGCAGGACAACAAAACAAAAATAAACAAATGGGGTAACCTAAAAGCCTTTTGCTCAGCAAAAAGAAACCATCAACAAAATGAAAAGACAACCTACTGAATAGGAGAAGATATTTGCCAATGGCATGTCAGATAAGAGGTTAATGTTCAAAATAAAGAACTCAAACGTTTCAATATAAAAAAAGGAATCCAACTGAAAAAAGAAGACCTGAGAACTTGTATTTTTAAGAAGAGATACGGAGGGCCAACAGAGGCAAGTAAAAAGATGCTCCCCAGTGCTAATCATCAGGGAAACACAAATCAAAACCACAATGATACGACTATCATCAAAAAGGCAATAAATAACAGGTGTTGGCAAAGATGTGGAGAAAAGGGAACCATTACACATTACTAATGGTAACGCAAATTGGTAGAGCCACTATCGAAAACCCTATTGAGGTTCTTCAAAAAATTAAAACAAGAACTACCATAGAATCCAGAAATTCCACTTCTGAGTATTTACCGAAAGAAAACAAAAATAATGCATACATATGCATCCCTATGCTTATTGCAGCATTTACAATATCCATATCGTGGAAACTGTCCGTCAATAGACAAGTGGATAAAGAAGATGTATGCATCAACATAGAATGGAATATTACTCAGACATTAAAAATGAAAGCTTGTCATTTGGGACGTCTTGGACAAATCTAAACAGTATTATGCTAAGAGAAAAAAGTCAAATAGAGAAGACAAATACCATATGATTCACTTATATATGGAATCTAAAAAACCAAATCAAATAAGCAAATAAAGCAAAACATACTCATAGATATACAGAACAGGCTGGTAGTTGCAACAGGGTGAGAGAAGGGACAAGAATTGGGTGAAATAGGTGAAGAGAATTAAAAGATACATGGGCAGGTAATACATAGCCTAAGGAACATATAAATAATACAGTAAGATCTTTGCATGGTGACAAACGTTTACTAGACTTACGGTGATCATTTTATATTGGATTTAGGTGTCAAACCAATATGTTGTATATCTGAACCTAAAGTAATACTGTACATCAACTATACTTCAATAAATTTTTGATATCTTGGTAATATATATTGTTCATTGTTCAAACTGGCTCTTTGAAAAGATCACAGGAAAGAGACCAGTAACACAGACTAAAGAGAAAAATGGAGCTATACAAATAAATATGGGGGAAATAGCAAATAACTACAAATACAACAGATTTAAATGATATTGTGAGCACTTACATATTAATAACTTTGATATCTAGAAGAAATAGAAAATGTGACATGCCAAAATTAGTTCAACAAGAAAAAGAAGAAATAGGCAAATAAATACTTTTAAAAGGCAAAGTTGAAGCTAAAAACCTCCCTTTCAATAAAAATTATACTTCCCAGATTTTTTTAGAGATGAATTCTGCCAAAATTATAAGAATTAGCTATTTTCTAAATTGTACCAATTTTTCAAGAGGAAGAGAAAAAGCAAAAATCACCAGGGTAATTTCATGAGGCAATAATAATCAATATTTTCTTTAAAACTAAATTAAGATAGTAAGAAATTAGTTAATATGAAAAGTAGAAGAAAAATCTAAAATTTTAGCAAAATGACTGAACATAAATGCATCATGATGATACAGTGATCATGCAGTTTTAAAGATCTTATCCTTGAAAAATATTTTAATGAAGTATATTTTAATGAACTAATAAAATATCTGGAATTTGCCTGAAATGATTAGTTTGAGAGATGTGAAGACAGGGCATAGACTATGAGTTAATAATTACTGACGTTTGGTGGTGGTTAGGAGGTGGTTATACTATTCTCTCAACTGTTATTCTTAATTTTGTATAAAATTAAGAATTTTGTATATTTTGTATAAAAAATAAAGAAAATGATTATGTGTAGGTCATTTCAGTATTGAAACAGTGGTTTCAAAAATCAGAGAAATGTATATAATCAGAAAAATGTAACATATAGAAATATCAAATTGCCATGTCATAAGTCAGGGAGGGAGACTTGATTAAAATAGTCAAAAGGTACAAACTTTCAGTTAAATAAATATCAGGGATATAATGTACAACATGATAAATATAACACTGCTCTGTTACATAAGAAAGTAAGAAAGCAAATCTTAAGATTTCTCTTCACAAGGAAAAAGTATGTTTTCTTTTTCTTTATTTTGTGTCTACATGAGATGATATATAAATATTCCTTAGGTACCCATTATTATGCTAATCATTTCACACAATAATGGGTAATGATTTGACTTCCATGAACACATGTAAATCAAATCACTATGGATTTACCTGAAACTTACATAGTGCTGTATGTCAATTATATCCTGATAAAACTGGAAAGAAAAAAAAATAGAAGTCTATAAATGTAATTCACAGCAGTAATAAAGTTAAACATAAAAATATGATTCTCTCAATTGATGTAGAAATAGTATTTGATCTCCATTATGATGAGATTCTATAAAATATTCTTATCAAAAAGGAATCCAGCCAATTTCAAGTTTTTAACAGTAATATAATAACCTATAGCAACATTCCATTTAATAGAGAATTTTAACTATTTTTGCTATAAAACTGGGAGCAAAAAAAGGAAGTCACCGTTAGCAATACAACTTTTTAACATAATACCTGAAGTCCTAGCCAACACAATAAAGAATAAAATGAAGAAATAATAGAAATAAGATATTCTGAAAAGGAGATAAAAACTCACTATTTGCAGACAGATGAAAAATAATTTGGCAAGTTTAGAGGTTACAAGATCAATAATAAAAATCCATAGAATTTTAATTCATAAAGATGTCAATTATCCCCCATATTAATCTATAAATTCAATATAATCTCATTCAAAATATCAGCTGGAATTTTGAGAAGCTCTATAAACATTTGAAATATTATATGGAAAGTTAAAGGTGCACAAATATTTAAGGCAACCCTGAAAAAAAGAAGACAAGGAGAAAGTTATTCTATCAGATAATAAAAATAGTCATAAAACCATAACAATAAAAACAAGGTAATACTGGCACAAGAACAAAATATAGACAATGGAATGGCATCGTTCCATGAAGAACAATGGTAGTTGAGAGACAAGGGCCACGCATGTGTGAGAACGTAATGCGTGATCCAGATGGCAACCCAAATGAAAGTGGAAAGAATGCTTTCTTATTGAATGAGATTTGGGCCACTAACTCATTACATAGAGAAAACTAGAACTGGAATCTCTAATTAATATCTCATACAGAACTGGAAAGTAGATGGATTAAAGATTTCAATATAAACAGTATTTTTATAAAAGTTAAGAAAAAAACTGTAGAAAATATCTATGTAGACTAAGTGTAAAGAAAGGTTTCCTAAAACTCACAAAGCACAAATAATGACACCAAAACAAGTCTTACACGAAATTAAATATTTTTCTAGTCAACCAAGGGTAATAAGGAGATAACAGATTAGGAGAATATATATACAACAGTTCAAACCCCTCCAAAAAATTCCATCTGGAATATATACAGAACTTCTGTGAGTCAACATTAAAATACACACAAACATACACACACACAGGAAGATCAATTTGAAAATGGCAAAGGATACGAATACACAATTCTCAGAGAGGAAAACCTAAGTGACCACCAAACATATGAAGGCATGCTCAAAATTGTAGCAATCATAAAGCCATAAATTGATGGTTTATAGTCATTTAATTATAGAATAGTAGAATGATCTCTGTGCAATATCATTTAAGAAAGCATAGTTTGAGATGGTAAGCAATTGAAAGTCATCCAAGTGCTGATCAATGGGACAGTGGATAGGCAAACTGTAATATAATATTTATTTATTAAGGGGCTAATATCATTAGCATGATATTCTTTGCCCAGATGAATGCATTTCATGCAATAAGTTAGAAGCAATACTGTTTATATACATTTAACAACATGAATGGATCTGAAAACACAGTGCAACTACATATATGACATAATACCCTTTATGTAAATTTAAAATACATGTGTACAAAGTAATAATTTATATTTTAAGAGTACATCCAACAAAAAGATGTGCATTAGAATGGCTACTATGGGCATGGAGAAGGAAATAGGGTAGGAGGGAATGAATAAATAAATAACCTTAGGTGGACCAATAAAAACTTACAATGAATGGAAGGGTATGATTAACTTAACAAATTTCTTAAATAAGAATCCTTAAGGACCTTTGTCAGATGGCACTCTTAAGATAGAAAAACAGTGAAGAGATAAACTTGGGCAGTTAAGCACACCAGGCAAAATCAACTATGTGTGGGGTGAAAAAAAAAAAGAAAGGATGAAAAAGTATGGCTTTGATTTATGGTTCAAACTTCAGCTCAGATGACTGTGTCCAACTCTTTGCAATCCCATGGACTGCAGCACGCCAGGCCTCCCTGTCCATCGCCAACTCCAGGAGTTACCTAAACTCATGTCCATTGAGTTGATGACGCCATCCAACCATCTCATTCTCTGTCATCCCCTTCTCTGCTTGCCCTCAATCTTTCCCAGTATCAGCATCTTTTCAAATGAGTCAGCTCTTCGCATCAGGTGGCCAAAGTATTGGAGCTTCAGCTTCAGCATCAGTTCTCTGGTCCCAAACCACTTCCTTTGTCAATGCTAGTCTCAGCCACTTCTGCTTATTCTCATCACTCTAAATCCTTTCTGAGAGACTGGCAAGATGAGCACAGCTTTTCAGGAGAGGCTGATGAAGACTATGCACACAAGCGGTGCTTCATATGTTGGTAGCATTATAAATATCTGCCATGATCCTGAAACATTTCCCACCTTTACCCTAAATTATGAAGTAAAGCTTTGAAATCCTAAAGTCTAAAGGGAAAGTAAAAGAGGTAAAATCTTCAATGGTGAAATTTACACACCAATAATTATTACAATATCAAAAGCCTTCTCCTTAGGTTTGGAGCCCAACTTTCCAAGACTCCTACTTCTCTTTCCCCTTCCCTTCTGCCATGCCCCGACACTTTCAGAAAATCAAGAAGGAAGCAAAAACCATGCAACTGGTTTTTTCCTAAGAAGAGCTCCCAGTGGATTTGTGCATTGCCAGGATTTTCACAGTACTTGAGCTGAGAGCTATCATCTCCACTGCTGTGATGGCCAAAACCCTGGCAATGACCTTCCCCCATGGCTCGTTCTCCTTCCCATAAAGGAAGCCTTTCCATCCTTGCTGTTCCCATGATGATCCAAACCTGACTATATACCACACAGCTCTGTTCCCCACAAGTCTAACCTGCATAGATTACCTGAGTCCCCTTGTCCTGTGGCTCCCAGTTGAGTCTGGCCAAACAGGAGCAATGACAAAAGAATAGAGGGGGGAAAGAATTCCCCTCGTTTCCCTGCTGAAGTGTTGCTATAGATTGTGTTGCTATAGACTGCTATAGACAGTGTTTCCAGAGATCTCAGCTATAGCCAGAAGCCCTCCAGAAACCTTGTTTGTCCCAGGGCTCCAGAAAGCACTTGTTCCCCCAACTCCTCCCTCCTCCACTTCAGGGGTGGTACTGAAGCCCATCTGCTGCTAGCTTCAAGGTACTGCATCATCACATATAATTTTGCTACAGCTATCCCTTTAAAAAATGGTTTCTTTACTAACAATCTCCTAAAATGATTCTAATATAATCCTGCCATCGATGCCTTACTATAGCCAACCTGCTCCAGATGGGTTAAAAATAAGTTCACCTTTCTTTGAGGACACTTTTCAGATTCTGTAAATACTTGGAGTTTCTAATTTTGATGTTGATTAGAGGCTTCAAGCCAGTTATAAACAAGGCTGGTTCAGCGCCCTGGTCTGGAATCATCCTAAATATACTGAGGGGACCTTTTTGAATGACTAACCAAAGCTTTCCTCAATTTGTCCTCAGAGGTACCATCATCCCCATCAGGAACATTTTACCAGAGACTACCCTCTGTGCTTTTATACTGGAGACTACCCTCTGTGCTTTTATAGGTTTCATTACAATTGTAACAGTTTTATGTTTCATTGTTAAGAGTTGAATAAAACTTTACCCATAAAAAGTAAATCATTGAAAATCTCTAGACAAATGGAATGGTCTCAGGATCATAATATTAATTTATACAGCATATGCAACATAACTTTCATCTGCAGAGCATCTCAGATTAAAATGACTTTACAGGGTTAAAGAATAGTTGGGGCAGGCTGAGAAAGAGCTGGTCTCCGAGACAGATGTACCAAATGGATATGGATAAGCTAACACACGACTGAGCGCCAGACAACTTGGAGGTGAAATACCACAGCTGTTAACTGTTAGAGCAAAGAGTCTCAATTTAAGAAAGGGAATAAAGAAAAACTGCCTGCCCACAAGTCCTGCCCAAGAGGAGCTTAGGAGGTGCAGTACAATGAGTACAATTAGAATCACTCAAGAGAGCTATGGCATTTCATCTCACACAACTTAACCTTGTCTCCTAACTACACTGTAACTTAAGGCAAAGTACTGGGTGTTACTTTTTAATATACACTCTTGTCTCTGTATTGGAGAAGGAAATGGCAACCCACTCCAGTATTCTTGCCTGGAGAATCCCAGGGACGGGGGAGCCTGGTGGGCTGCTGTCCATGGGGTCGCACAGAGTCGGACACAACTGAAGCGACTCAGCAGCAGCAGCAGCTTATCACTGTATACCCAGACCCACATTTGTGGTACAGATACACAGAAGAGGCAGTGTTAAGAGGACATGCTGGCCATTCATTCAACAAATGCATCCTGCTACATTCCTGGAATCACCTGGGCACTGAGAAAGGAAAAATAAATACAACAGAGTTCCTGCTCTCATTAAGCTTATATTCTAGTTGTCTATGTTGTTGAGTGAGGTGGAGACAGTAAAATAATAAACAAACATACAAAATATGAGGTAGCACAAAGGGTTAAGAAAAAAAAATGAGCCAACTGGGAACAATGGAGGATGTCATTGTAGAAAATTTGGACAAGAAAGCCAGTAGTTAGAAAAGATAGATAAATCAAGACATGGTCCTCTCTCCCAAGGAAAGTATTCACATTTCTTAATATAGTTGGGGCTCAATAGTGTAGACTGAGTAACCAGAAGTAGGCCAGATTTCAACCTCTCTTAAAATACCTCCTGTTACTGCAGAAGACAGCCTAGCATCTACGGTGCCTTAGAGAAAACAGTGTGTTGTCAGCATTATCCCCCATGAGCTCAATTTTCTATATATTCTTTTGATCCTGAGATGCACAACAGATAAAGCTCTGTAAGGGATCAAGAGGAAGGTGAGTGACAGGTACCAAGTGAGTCCAACAGGCTATAAATCTGTCACAAGGCAGTTAAGGATGGTAAGAGTTTACACACTTATCCCCACCATCCAAAAGTAGAGTGTTGCTGTGAAAGTTGCTGTTAGGTCGAAATGGTGTCAAACAAACAAACTTAGGATACATCTTACTAAGGGATGCACAAAAGAAACTGAGACAAAGCACAGATGCTCACAGACACAATTTAAAGTTAGGCAATATATATATACTTATAGCTGGTTCGTGTTGTTGCATAGCAGAAACTAACACAACAATGTAAAGCAACTATTCTCCAATTAATAGAAATCCTATGATAAAACATAATGAAAAAGAATATTTAAAAAAGAATTGTGTGTATATGTATGTGTGTCTGTGTGTGTATAGATATATATAACCAAATCACTTTGATGTACAACAGGAATCAACATTGTAAATCAGCTATGTTTCAATATAAATAAATAAGATAAAAAAGCTTGCCATCTTGATGCTGACATGCTGAATGTAGTTCCTGGCAAAGGAGCTTGGTGGTGCCACTCTCTCTGCTTGGGGTATAACTTGCCTATAACAGCTCGCTGAAAAACAAGCCCTGAACACTATTTTTGCTTCTTTGTCTTTTTTCATAAAAGTGAAAACCCTCTTTGGATTTCTTCTGTTAATGAAAACTGGTACTAATGGAGCTCCTTCATAAAAGCAAAGAATGGCATAAAGAGAACTTTCAAAAAGTGGGAGATACCTGTATCTGCAAAGCTCTAACCTCCAAGGAAACCCTGGTGATTTCCTTTTCAGATTGCTTTCTGAAGTAATTAAACATCAAGACATCCTTTGAGTGTACAGGGAAAAATCTCCTTGGCCTCATATCATAGATGGTACTACTGAGACCCTGAGACACTCATTAACTGCCTTATACTCAGTGATGTCTGACTCTTTGCAGCCCCATGGATTACAGCCTTCTAGATTCCTCTGCGCATGGCCCTTTCCAGCCAAGAATACTGGAGTGGGTTGCCATGCTCTCCTCCAAGGGATCTTCCCAACCCCGGGATAGAACCCATGTCTCTTATGTCTCCTGAATTGACAGGTGGATTCTTTACCACTAGCGCCACCTGAGAAGCCCCACTAACTGCCTTATCTAAGGTTAGCTATAACTAGCAGAGGCAAAACATAGGGTTGGGGCAATTGGGTACATTATTAAAAGGGAAACACACACACACATAACAGAGACTACCACAGGGAAAATGAAGGGTTTCTGCCTGGACTGTATAAACTGACTACATATACCCAATAATTATTTCCTTCTCCCTGTCACTATGCTTATAAGGTCTTGCCAGAAATCGTTAATGCACTTTTTGAGAGATGGTATACCAGGGTTGAAAGCACATAGACCATTTAAAGGAACACACATTTTACAAGAACACAGAAAGTATGTAAATATAAAAATACATATATATGAATATATTTGAATAATTCCCTAAGGGAATAGTTGGGCCTGAGTAAAGGAAATAAAGAGGAATAACTACATAAATGAAACCATTAAAACTTGGTTTGGATTGATGATAATAATGTATATAATGAAAACAACCCTTTGTACCCAAAGTAAAAATCAAACAAACATATAACCTCTCTATGACAATCGAGCAGAACTGTCTTGAATGTTGGCAAGTCCTTAACTTTTCTGAATCTCAGTGTTTGCTCTGAAACACAGATAATAACACAGACAGCCACATCATTCATTTTCAAAAGTATGACACATGGGAAGGATGTTAGGGTAGATAGCACCAATTCTTGCCGATATGCAGTTATCTTTTCCTTCCTTGGCACGTGGGAGAGTATACATTTCAGCCACATTTAAGTTTACTAAGATCATATCATATGGTAAGTGACTCAGGCAGAATAAGAAAGAAAGTCTCAAATTCTCTGGCTTCACTCTTTCCTTTTGGTGCACAGTTTATGGTTCAGAAGGTAAAGTGTATGCCCTCAATGCTGGAGACCCGGGTTCAATCCCTGGGTCAGGAAGATCCCCTGGAGAAGGAAATGGGAACGCACTCCAGTATTCTTGCCTAGAAAATTCCATGGATGGAGGAGCCTGGTGGGCTACAGTCCACGGGATTACAAAGAGTCAGACACGACTGAGTGACTTCACTTAGAGATCATGGGTTGACATGATAGGGGCCTAAAGATTGGAACAGCCTGGATGGATGGATGGATGGACAGATGGGGATAGTTTTCTGGATAGTTGCTTAGACTCACAGATTTTACAGAGGCAAAAATAAACTTCTGTTGCTAATGAGATTTGAGGTTGTCTGTAACTGTAGCACAGTTTAATCTAAATCTAACTGATTTATTCATATGTACTAATCATTAGAGTCCTTTCTCAAACAGCCAGGAATGGCTGACCCCAGATCCTGAAGAACATGAAGGCTAGGAGGATTCCAGCACTGACCTACTGGCCTTTTGAGCTTTTAATGTGAAGTTAGGGACTGGGCGTGAAGAGCAGCTGGGCAGGGAAAATAAACCATGATCTACTACCGGGATTCAGAAAGTTCAGTTCATCAATCACCGTAAATCTGACTGGCCTGCTGTGAAGGGAGATTTCCCTAATCCATGACATTCTTCCCAGGATCATCCAGCCCCCTGTGTACTTCCCCCCAGGAGCCACTAAAGCCCAGAACAAATCCCCTTCTGGGAAGCGCTCGCAGTAGCCCCTGCCCTGCCTCAGAGTAATAGGAGCTGTCTGTTAGCTCCAGCTGGAAAATTCAAGTTCTACTTGGTCAAAGCCAAAAGGTAATATAGTTCTATAACCCTGTGGTTTCATCTGTTTATTACTTGCTGTTTGCGGAGAAGACAATAAATAAAATATCTGTGTATGCAATATCCCCTTTTCCCTCCGGGGACTCACATAAGTCCCAAATGTCTAAACAATCTCAGTGTGAAGCAATGTTTGCCCAGAGTCCACCAGCTTCTTTATGACTCTCTCATTAACCTCTTCAACCTTCCAACTCCTGTTTCTTGGGTCTGGTCACTTCTACTCAATAATGTTGGTACAAACTATTGTCTAGACTGAAATAATAGAATGGCATGTCCTCACACATACACAAACAGCTGGTCAGTCCCTGAATAGTTCTAGAACTATGAAACATACAGAGTGGACCATAAAATAAAGAGAGGCTCTATGGACAACAACACAAGTCTCAGCAAAACTCATCTTGGTCGTTGTATCTGGCAGCTGGTTGCTCACCCCAAGGCCTCTTTGTTAACTCCCTCCCAGCTGTCTTCGGAGAAAGCCAAGAACTGTACTGAGGGAAGGACCAAAAATCAGGAGAACCAGATCTCACAACCTTGCAAACTTCTGACCTTCCGAGTTTCCAGTTGCCCTGCAAAGAGTAAATGGATTCTGAGAAAACTGGGAGGACCAGAGGGGACAAACACTCATTGTTAGAAAGTATAGCCTGTCTGCCACCGGCCATCTCCACCTCTCCTCACCTAGTGCTCTGGCTCAGGCCATCTGCATCATTTCTATAATATGAGCCAGAGGAATACTAGGCTTTGGGCAGTTTCATTTCTAAAAGACATTTCATGAAAAATCAAGATTCCAGGTAGCAGTCAACCTGAGATGGTTCTTTCCAACATAGTTAGCCCAGTCTTGATCTCTCAGTTCTTCTGCTTTTTCTTTGCTCTCATCAAAACAGAACAGGATATATGACCTTTTAAGCCTTACAATTTGACAAAAACACCTTCATGATAATGCATTATTTCCCCTAGGTAATTTTAAGACTCTCATCTTTAATGGTGGGAATCAAGGGTTTTATCTCCCATGCAAGGCATTTCATGCACAAACTAAGCAGTGTGCAGGGTAGAGATGAAAGGAAACCTCCCCAGGGTCCTAAAAACCATGCCCAGTCTTGAGGGGCCAGAACAGATGCTGAGTCAAGAATGGAAGGACAGACAGAACTCAGGGAAGACGGCCCGAGTCAAGGACACTCACTCCGTGACTTCTCTGTCCTCTTGCTCACTTGGCTGTCCTCGTGGCACATGTCTGGGCTGCTCCCTAAGATGCTATTTTCTGCAGTGGTTGGGAAGGGAAAGTCTTGGAATAGCTGGTTTCTTGCACTGTGGCCCCTGGGCCTGGAGCCAGAGATATCGGAGCCCTCTTCCCTCCTTTGGTCTTCCCAGATCCTTTCCAGGGCCTGGGACTGCAAGGTCTTTCTGTCTCTTTCCTCTTACTTCCCCTGAGCCACCATCACTAACCTGTTTGTGCCCAAGTTCATCTCCCACCCCTACACGCCTGCTGCCCCTTTCCCTCTAGTAGACAGGCCACTCCCTCAGTGCAGAGTTCTCTGCCTTGAAGAGAGACCCCTGAGAACGTGGGAGGGGACAATGAGCTGGAAATTTGTTATTGCCCAACAAACATCAGCTCCAGAGATAGAGGAGAGCCTAGAGGAATCACAGAGGGAGCTTCAACCATGGAAGGGTAGGCAGAGACAAAGAACCTGTAGGATATTTGCTACTTTCCCTGCCTGTGCAAGTCCTTGTGTGTGTGAGAGAGAGGGAGAGAACATGAGGGTGGTGAGGGAAAATCGACATCTTTGACAATAATTATAGTTACCAAGAAACTTTAAAAGTGAGAGAAAGAACTGAAGCTTTGGCTAGCTAAGAGTAATACTAATTACAGCCTTTATGCAAATTAAGTCTAATTATCATGCAACACAATAATAATATGTCTATCACTATAATGTGTCAGATTAACTTTCTTGTAAATTTACCGGAACAATTCTGAGCTTTCTTCATGTACTAGAGTTCTGCAAGTAAAAGGACTGTAAATTAACAGAACTACATTGTCTTTTCAAGTCCTCTGCCCATATTTCTACATGGCTGTTTGTCTTTTTCCTTAATGGCTTTTAAATAGTCTTTATGCATTGAGGAGAGAATTCTTTTATCTATCACATGTGCTGCAAATATTTTTTCCAGTTGGGAATTTTAATTTTGATGGCATATTAGAGTACCTAGAAGAAACTGGTCTGATTAAATCCATGTGCTTACTTTCTTAGCAGTACACTGGCCTGCTCACAATTTTTTAAAAATATAGAAATAGTACCCATTATATCCATTTGCCAAAGCCTGAAATTCCTTTGAACAGAAAGTAATCTTTCATTCCACAAATAGAGATAAAAGGTTTACAAATGTACAGGGCCTTAAAAATAATGCATTAGTTTGTTCCAGGAGAGAGTGTATAATGACAACAGTCTTGCCTGTTTATGGGGTGAGTTTCATGTAGGAAGGGGTAGAGAATTCAGTATCAGGATGTGTGAGGAAGTGCAGTCACTAAGCAGAGTTTCAGAAACCAAGACTAACCAGCTCCTAGAACCTCCCCTGGAGAAGGCAATGGCACCCCACTCCAGTCCTCTTGCTTGGAAAATCCCATGGATGGAGGAGCCTGGTAGGTTGCAGTCCATGGGGTCGGTAAGAGTTGGACCCAACTGAAGTGACCTAGCAGCAGCAGCAGCACCTCCCCTGACCTTCCAGGGCAAAGTTAGATGCCTCTTGCCTGCAGTCCCACAGCACTCCTGTGTCATATCCCACTGATCACACAGTCATATGACTGCTGTCTACTGCTCTGTCTTGCTTTCTTGGAGGGCAAGGGCTTGGGAGCTTGGAGGGCAGAGGTTACATGTAACAAGTTCGCCATTGTATCCAGAGAACCATGCTTCACAGGTTTTTAATAAGCCTTCACTGGATGAATGAGCAAAGGAGTCAATAAATCAGTAAATGAATGTTACTTATTTTCCTCAGGGCTTAGGTGACTGTATCCCTACCTCTTCACAGAAAAATGAAAGGGAAGGAGTATTAAAGGAGAAGATTCAAACTGGGAAGCTAAGCTGCTACAGGGTGATCATCACTCTTGCAGCATCCAAACCCAAAAGGTCCGGAAATAAACACCCCAACAGAACTTCACTCAAAGACCATGACTTCCCTCCTAATTCAGATTCCAATATACCAAAGTGAATGGGGAGAATGCTTCCCTTCTCCTCCCAAAGAGACACAGCTTCCCAAGCCAGAAGAGATCCTCTAGTGCCTCTGGGCTAAACCCTGAGGAAGGGGCAACTGGGTTTCTAGAAGCTGTTCAGAAGAAAAGATCTCATGGGGCAGGGGACTCTGTCTGAGCCAAGCACCTCGAATGCTCTCCTGGGTATTTTATGATTCATCTCGCTTGAACCTCTTTATCTTCTTGAAAGTTTGCTGAGCTGTCAATCCTCCTTTAGCTGAGCTCAGAGAACACCACATCCTGCTCTCTGTTCCTGTGACCCTCTTCTGTGGGTCTGAGTCCTGTCTAGATGATGCAGGCCCTGCCCAGACCACCACAAGAGCTGACCTCTTTTCTGGCCATCTTGGCAAGTTCAGCCTGACCCTGGGTTCTGCCTATTTTAATACCTTGTGCAGACATGCATTTCCTCATCCCTTGCTCCACATTCTGTAAATAGACTCAAGCCCTGACCAAAGATCCTTGCCTTCCCATATTGGAAACTGCCCTGTACACGGTCAGCTCTTTTCGGCCATGTCTGTGCACAAGTATCTCACACTAGGGATTGTTTGCTGTTCCAGTTTCTTCTTGACTCAAGCACTGTGTGCATCCCCACCTGCTTACTTCTGCTTGCAAATTCCTGTTGCCCTGTGCTTTAACTTGGGTTTCTAGACTCCTATTGTCCTAGCATTGGCTTGGGTTCTACTTCATGTTTGCTCAGTGATCATTTCTCCTAGAAATCATCCAGCTGCCTCTCAGAAATCAGGACTGAGCCTTGCACTTAGGGATATTACTGAAGGCACCCTCCAATCTCTCCTGAGTACCCTCTCCACCACACACTCCAGCCTTTGATTTCCACGGGCACCCTCCCAGCACCACTCACCTGGGTCATCATTGTCCAGACCTGCAAAGGGCAGAGAAGCACCACCACTACTTGTGCCACATTAAATATTTCTTTCAAGAAGCTCATTGGGAAAGTAGCCAAGTGCCCAGATTTCCATCCTTTTCTCATAATAGGAAGTGTTTTCTGAGTGGAATGCAACTTAGTACATCATAGAAAGGGCTCCAATACGAAGAACTCATTCCCATAAGGTTCTAAAAATGTGTAGAAAATGGCTAGAGCAACTAAAGAAAGAGCAGCAAACAAAACCCAAAGTTAGTAAAAGGAAAGAAATTTTAAAGATCAGAAGGAAATGAAATCAAAATGAAAAGGACAATGGCAAAGATCAATGGAACTAAAAGATGGTTCTTTAAGAAGTTAAACAAAATTGATAAACATTTATCCAGACTCATCAAGAAAAAAAAGGAGGGAGAACTCAAACCAAGGAAATAAGAAATGAAAAAGAAGAAGTTATGACTGATACCACAGAAGTGCAAAGGATCATAAGAAACTGCTAAAAGCAATTATATGACAATAAAATGGACAAATTCTTAGAAAGGTACAAACTTCCAAGACTGAGCAAAGAAGAAACAGAAAATATGAATAGACCAATCACAAGTAATGAAATTGAAACTGTGATTGAGAATCTTCCAACAAACAAAAAATCTAGGACCAGATGGCTTCATAGGCACATTCTATAAATATTTAGAGAAGAACTAACACCTATCCTTCCAAAAACTTGAAGAGGAAGGAACACTCCCAAGCTCATTCTTTTAGGCAACTATCACTCAGATACCAAAAGCAAAGATATTTTTAAGAAGAAAATTACAAGCCAATATCAACAGAGGCAAAAATCCTACACAAAATAGTAGCAAACAAAATCCAACAACACATTAAAAATATCATGCACCATGATCAAGTGTATGATAAAAGTTCTTCAGAAAGAGGGCATACAAGGAATCTACCTCAACATAATAAAGCCCACATAAGACAAACTCATAGCAAATATCATTCTCAATGGTGAAAAACTGAAAGCATTTCCTCTAAGATCAGAAACATAACAAGGATATTCACACTTGCCATTATTATTTATTTATTTATTTGCTTATTATGTTAATCTTTTTATTTTGACAATTGTAGTTATTAGAAAGGACTTAACAGAAGTTCTCTACATCTCAGTCATATCACATAATACAATTTACTGTGCTGGCTTGATTTACTACATTTACATTTTTTTTTATTGGTTTTGCCATACAATGACATGAAATTGCCATGGGTTTACATATGCTCCCCCTCCAGAACCCCCCTCCCTCCTCCCTCCGTCCTCCCTCCCCCTGGGAAATCTCGGTGCACCAGCCCCGAGCATCAATCCTGGGCTGGCGATTGATTTCACATATGATAATTAACATGTTTCAATGTCATTCTCCCATATCATCCCACCCTTGCCCTCATCCACAGAGTCCACGAGTCTGTTCTATACGTCTGCGTTCCTTTTGCTGTCTCGCATGCAGGGTTCTCATTACCATCTTTCTAAATTCCATATATATGCGTTAGTATACTGTATTGTTGTTTTTCCTTCTGGCTTACTTCACTCTGGATAATAGGCTCCAGTTCCGTCCACCTGAGTAGAACTGATTCAAATGAATTTTTTTTTAATGCTGAGTAATATTCCATTGTGTATATGTACCACAGCTTTCTTATCCATTCGTCAGTTGATGGCCATTATTATTTAACATAGTTCTGGAAGCTCTAGCCATACCAATCAGAGAAGAAAATGAAATAAAAAGAATACAAACTGGAAAAGAAATAAAGTGTCACAGATTGCAGATGACATAATATGATATGTAGAAAACAGTAAAGATGCTACCAGAAAACTACTAGAGCTCAAAGTTTCAGGATACAAAATTAATACACAGACACCTCTGCACTCCCATACACTAAGAAAAAAAGATATTAAGGAAACAACCCCATTTACCACTGGAACAAATATATATATATATATATATATATATATATATATATATATATATATAAAATATCTAGGAATAAACCTACCTAAGGAGTCAAAATATTTGTACTCAGAAAACTATAAGACACTGACAAAAATCAATGAGAGCACAAACAGATGAAGAGATATACCACGTTCTTGGATTAGAATAATCAATATTATTGATTATTGTGAAAATGAATATACTATTCAGAGCAATCTACAGATTCAATGCAATTCCTATTAAATTACCAATGGTATTTTTTCACAGAATTAAAATAAAAAATTTTATAATTTATATGAAAACACAAAAGACCCCAAATAGCCAAAGCAATCTTGAAAAAGAAAATTAAAAGTGCAGGAATCAGGCTTCCTAAATTCAGACTATACTACAAAGCTACAGAGTAATCAAAACAGTATTGTACTGACACAAAAAACAGAAATGCAGATAAATGAAACAGGATAGGAAGCCCAGAGATAAACCCATGGTCACTCAATCTATGACAAAGGAGGCAAGAACATACAATGGAGAAAAGCCAGTCTCTTCATTATGTAGTGTTGGGAAAACTGGATAGCTACATGTAAAAGAATTAAATTAGAACACTCCCTAACACCATACACAAAAATATGCTCATAATGGATTAAAGGCCTACATGTAAGCCAGATACTACAAAACTCTTAGAGGACAACATAGGCAGCTCACTCTTCGACATAAATCACAGCAAGATCTTTTTTGACCCACCTTCTAGAGTAGTGAAAAGACCCTGATACTGGTTAAGATTGAAGTTGGGAAGAGGAGGAGATGACAGAGGATGGATGGCATCACCAACTCAATGGACATGAGTTTGAGTAAACTCTGGGAGTTGGTGATGGACAGGGAGGCCTGGCGTGCTGCAATCCATGGAGCTACAAAGAGTTGGACAAGACTGAGTGACTTAACTGAACTAGAGTAATAAAAATAAAAACAAAAATAAATAAGTGGGATTTAACTAAACTTAAAAGCTTTTGCACAGCAAAGGAAACCATAAACAAGATAAAAAGACAACTCCCAGAATGGGAGAAAATATTTGCAAACAAAGCAACCAATGAGAGATTCACCTCCAAAATATACAAAGAGCTCATGCAGCTCAATATCGAACAAACAACCCAATCAAATACTGCAAAGATCTAAATAGACATTTCTCCCAAGACATACAAATGGCCAAAAGGCACGTGAAAAGATGCTCAATATCATTAATTATTAGAGAAGTGCAAATCAAAACTACAATGAAGTATCATCTCACACCACTCAGAATGGCCATCAAAAAGTCTACAAACAATCAATACTGGAGAGGGTTTGGAGAAAAAGGAACCATCTTACACTCTTGGTAAGAATGTAAATTGATACAGCCTTTATGGAAAACAGTGGGCTTCCCAGACAGCTAAGTGGTAAAGAATTCGCCTGCCAATTTAGGAGACATGGATTCAATTACTGGGTCAGAAAGACCCTCTGGACAAGGAAATAGCAACCCACTAAAGTATTATTTCTCAGATAATCCCATGGATAGAAGAGCCTGGCAGGTTACAGTCCATGGGGTCACAAGGAGTCAGACGTGACTGAGCATGCATGCATATTATGGAAATTCCTTAAAAAACTAAAAATAGAATATCATATGACCCAGAAATCTCACTACTGGGTATATACCATGAGAAAACCATAATTCAAAAAGATACATGTACCCCAATGTTCATTGCAGTGCTATTTACAATTACCAGGATATGGAAGAAACCTGAATGTCCATTGACAGGTTAATGGATAAAGATGTGGTACATACAAACAATGAAATATTACTCAGACATAAAATGAGCTAAACTGGATCGTTGCAGTGATATGGATGAAACTAGAGTCTATCATACAGAGTGAAGTCATAAAGAAAAAAATATGGTATATTAATACATAAACGTGAAATCTAAAGAAATGGTACAGATGAAGCTACCTGCAGGGCAAGAATAGAGATGCAGATGTAGAGAATGGTCATGTGGGCACAGCAGGGGAAGGGGAGATTGGGACAAACAGGGAAACCAAGATTGAAGTATTTGTTGTTGTTCAGTCACTAAGCAACGTCTGACTCTTTGTGATTCCATGGACTGCAGGACACCAGGCTTTCCAGTCCTTCACTACCTCCCAGAATTTGCTCAGATTCGTGTTCACTGAGTTGGTGGTGGTATTTAACCATCTCATCCTCTGCTGCCTTCTCCTTTTGCCTTCAATCTTTCTCAGCATCAGGGTCCTTCCTAATGAGTTGGCTGTTTACATCAGGTGGCCAAAGTACTGGAACTTCAGCATGAGTCCTTCCATTGAGTAAGACTGACATATATACACTACCATGTGTAAAATAGATAGCTAATGGGAAGCTGCTGTATAGTACAGACAGCTCAGGTATGTATACTTGTAGCTGATTCACTTTGTTATATAGCAGAAACTAACACAACACTGTAAAGCAATTATACACCAATAAAAAAGAAAAAGTTAATAAAAGATAAATGCTCCCCAATGCTCATGGCAACACTATTTACAATAGCTAGGACTTGTAAGCAGCCTAAATGTTCTTCAAAAGAGGAATGGATAAAGAAGATGTGGTACATATATACAATGGAATATTACTTAGTCATGAAAAGAGCAAAATAATGCCATTTGCAGCAACACAGATGAACTTAGAGAATGTCATACTGAGTGAAGTAAGTCAGACACAGAAAGACAAACACATGATTTTACTTATATGTGTAATCTAAAAAATGTATAAATGAATTTATATAATATCAAAGAGGTACAGTCATGGATGTAGAAAACAAATATGATTACCAAGGATAAGTGGGGGAGGGATAAATTTGGAGATTGGGATTGACATATATATATAAACTAAATATAAAATAGGGATGTCCAGTGGTTAAGACTCTGAACTTCCAGTGCAGGGAGCATGGGTGCCACCTCTGATCATCAGAGAACTAAGAACCTACTTGCCACATGGCACAGCCAAAAAAAAAAAAAAAAATAGGTAACTAATAAGAACATGGGCTCCCAAGGCAATGCCAGTGGTAAAGAACCCACCTATCAATGGAGATTAGACATAACCAATGCAGGTTCCATCCCTGGGTCAGGAAGATCCCCTGGAGAAGGGCACAGCAACCCACTCCAGTACTCTTGCCTGGAGAATGCCATGGACAGAGGAGCCTGGTAGGCTGCAGTCCACAGGGTTGCAGAGTTGGACATGATTGAAGTGACTTGGCACTCAACAAGAACATGCTGTACAGCACAGGGACCTCCACTCCATACTACATAATGGCCTATATGTGTAAGAATCTTAAAAAAAAGAAAGTGAAGTCGCTCATTCATGTCTGACTCTGTGTTCTCATGGACTGTAGCCTATCTTGTTCCTCCCTCCATGGAGGTTTCCAGGCAACCGTACTGGAGTGGGTTGCCATTTCCTTCTACAGAGGATCTTCCCAACCCGAGGGACTGAACCTGGGTCTCCCACATTGCAGGCAGATGCTTTACCACCTGAGCCACCAGGAAATATACATGTAATATATATTCATGTATGGAATATATATTCAATCCATATGTAACATATATATATATATAACTGATTCACTTTGCTGTACATCTGAAACTAACACACCATTGTAAATCAACTATATTCTAATTAAAAAAAATTTTGAGGATGTAAATTTAAAATTTAAAAATTCAAACTATTAAAAACTGTATAGGAAGTGGAAGAGGCAGGGGTGCTGAGGAACATCTAGCTGACTGCATGACAAGAATTTTAGGACTAAAGGGATCAGCTGCTGTTATCAACCAGCCCTTCCAGGGAACTAATTCAGCTAATCAGCTTCTGGCTAAGCTACTAAAAGCAGTGAGGACATGAGCCTCCAGGCTACCCTTCAAGCCCCCTCTTCTTGCCTGACTTACTGTCAGACCCCATCCCTAACCTTAGTCCCCAGTCTTGGTCACACAAGCCTATTCGCAGCCCTTAGACAGATATCCACAATCTGCTTCCTCCCTAAGCCCCAGCAAGGTAAAAGGTTTACAAATGCAGAGATTTGGAAGTGATACATTAGTGTGGTTCAGGCAAATGTGTTTGATAACAAGATCTTTCCTGTGTTTCTGAGAAAGGATTTCACTTAACAGTAGAAAATTCACTTCCGAAATTAGTAAGGAAGTGAGGCCACCAAGGGCAGCCTTTGAGCTGCTCTGAACTTGGTGATTTTCCCCATTGTTTCCCTTGCATTCCCTCTTGTATTGCTTTCTCAGTCTCCTCCCCATCTCCCATCAATATTTACACATCCTTAATTTTTTCTCCTAGGATCCTACTCGCTAATGTAACTGTAGAATCACAGAATTTTGGGTATACACATAAAATGGGAGCATAAAGATATCAATTCAACCAAAGTGTGGGAAAGTCAGAGGATGCTTCTTATAAGAAGTGGGGATATGGGGTTTTTGGATCCCCTTGCTTTTGACAAGTCCCCTTTCTCTTCCCTATAGCACCCTGTCCCCTGCACCCTTCTAAACAGTAGCTCCACTCTTCATGAGCTCTTTGATTCTGGGCAACTATCTAAATCTCTTTGTGCCTTTGTTTTCTCATCAGCAAAGTGGGATTATTAACATATTGTACCTTTTTCAAAGGATTGGCCAGAAAATTAATGAGGTAATCTTATGTGAATAACTAGCATGGAAACTGGCACTCAATAAGTATTAGCTCTTATTATTTCTTTAAACCTTTATATCTTGGTTATTCTTTAAGAAAATCAGTCCAAATCAATCTCTCTATTAAGTAGTACTGAAGGACAATGCATTTTACCTCCTCCAGGTAATATAACTGCATTTAGCCTGAAAGGATGTTTTCATCCAATGAAGGGTGATACCTGGAGAATCCCAAACTCCTGGGAAATGTAAAAGGCAAGTGCATCTAGTAAGCAGGATTCATAGATTTCCTGATATAAAGTGAAGCAGGTAGATGTCTATTGTTTCAATATGTGGGGAAAGATTTGGACTTACTGTCCAAATTCATTAATGCCCGAAGCCTAGAAAATGACAACCAGACTTATATCCACAGCTCTATTAGAAAAGGGGGTTATGAGCACTTTATCTCTCCTGTTCACACCATATAGTCCATTTCTTAGTAATTTTGCTTAAAAGAGTTAAAGCATGACTTGCTTAACTTAAACACCTAAACACCTGGGCTATTTAACAACGACAGTAACATTTATTCTTCAGAAATTTATAGTTTTTTTTTTTTAATGTCCAAATTGATTCCACTCTTCTGCAAAACACTGACATCAGGTTTGGCAGACATTACAAAGATGTTTCTAGTTTTTCCAAAGGTTGATATTTTTCTCAGTTTATTTCAATTCTACACAAACACCAAAAACTCTCCTAAAGTAAGCTCCATCCTGAACTGCCTTCCAGTTTTGATTAGCAGGGCACTTTCCAAATAGAAGGCTAAAGTTGTAACATGTTTCCTCCCCTGCTTTTTATCAAATGCTTCCTTGGGGGAGTCTTCATTGCCTTTTAATTGTCCAAGTTTATTTTCATTTCTCTTACTAAAGCAGAGTTGAGGGGGTGGGGGGAATGTAGGGGTACCTCGGCA
Source organism: Antilocapra americana (assembly GCA_007570785.1). Taxonomy (NCBI): domain Eukaryota; kingdom Metazoa; phylum Chordata; class Mammalia; order Artiodactyla; family Antilocapridae; genus Antilocapra; species Antilocapra americana. Next base: position 13,515,928 of record ML663557.1, on the reverse strand, counting down.
ACCTTCAATGTCCTCTTTAATCTTATAATCATCTTCATCCATCAGCCTGCCTCTCTTTTCCCTCGCCTCCATTTTTTTCTTGGTAATTCAGAAAAAGCCTTTCTCATTCTCACTTGATCACATTAATTCACCCTGCTCTTTGGCTAACCTAACTTGAGTTGTACACCCTCGTTTGATTCCCTCCCGTCCCTTTCCTCTCCAACTCAGATTTTTTTTCTTTGCTCACAGGTTTTTAAGCCACCCTTTGTAAATCCACTTTGCAAAGAGCAAGCAATCCCCAATCTTCTTTTCCAAAGCAACTGTAATCCACTATGCTTTAATTATAATGTCCATTCAGATGTTCAAAATTCCATCTAGTTATAGACTTTAATACTTCTTCCCTCTTCCCTCTGCCTCATACTTATTAGATTAATTCTCTAAATGTGCTTTTTTTTTTTTTGAAGTTTAATACCCTAGGTCTTTGAAGCCACTGCTTACTTCAAGAATTCCAGAAGATCATGATTACCACTAACAAGGCAGCTTTCTGGTTTTAACTATATAATGCAGCAGTTGCTAGTCCCAGGAGCTCTAGTCTTGTTCCACTCTTAGCTTGAGTTGCTAATATCTTGGTCAAAACACTGTCCTCTCCCTCTCCTGGGACACAATGATGGATACACTTTTGCCTATAATCCATGGAGGTCTACACCTGGGGAGTGTCAAAGGAAAACAAATTGAGTAAGGACTGGCTTCTTTCTTCTTATTATTATTGTTCACTCTCATTCTGGATGACTGGTGATATGTTGGAGGAATTCATATTATGTATCTCTACCTTCATTTCTATATAAGTGAAATAGGGAAGGAGAATTAGATGATTTCTAAGGTTCATGTAATATATATCTCTAACTTATCACCATCTATCTTCAAGTAATATTATAGCACTTCATCTATAGTACAAGAACTTAACAACCGCAATTAGAATTAGAAGCCCTTCTGGGCTTCTCTGGTGGTAAAGAAGCCATCTGCAATGCAGGGAGATTGACCCAGTTCAATCCCTGGGTTGGGAACATCACCTGGAGAAGGAAATGGCAACCCACTCCGGTACTCTTGCCTGGGAAATCCCATGGACAGAGGAGTCTGAGTGCTACAGTCCATGGGGTCACAAAGAGTAGGATATAACTGAGCAACTAAACAACAAAGATACCTTCTAGTTCTTGTAAATGCCACAACTTCTATAATTCTAATTGAATCTCCCCTAAGCATGTAGGTGTAGGTGTTTCTGGAACTTTAATCTGAACTATGGAATGCTTTATTACTTAAAAATAAATATTTTAGATATATCAATTAAATTCATCTTATCTTTTTAACAGCTTTATTAGGGTAAAACTAACATGCCATAAAATGCACTTATTAAAATCTATAATTTGATATATTTCATCATATGTATATAGCACCAACAAGACAATACCTATTATCCCTACTTTGAGATTAGTTGAGCATCCCTTATGATTTCATATTATCTACCTTGTTGGATTTCTACAATAGCTAGAATTATTTGCAGTACTATTTCAGTGGTGACTCTAAGGTTCATCTAAAATATATCTCTAACTTATCACCATTTATCTTCAAGAAATATTATACCACTTTATCTATAGTAAAAGAACCTAACAACCACATTTCATTTTTCTCTTAGTCTTTATAATGTTGTTGTCATACATTTTGCTTTATGTTATAAAGTCAAACATATATTGTTATTTTTTCTCTAAATGATCATTTTCTTTTAAATAAATTAAAACAATTCTTTAAAGTCTTACATTTATTCACATATTGACCTTGTCCACTTCTCCTCAGTCCTATGTGTAGATTCACAATTCCATCATATCATTTCCCTCGTGCCTGAAAAATTTCTTCTATGTAATAAGAATATGTTGGTAACCAGTTTTTTCAGTTTAACTGTATCTGACCAATCTTTATTTAACATTGGCTTTTGAAACATTTTTTCTGGGTATAAAATTATAAGTTGACAGTTACTTTCCATTATTTCTTTAAATGCTGCTTGCCTTTTCTCTTGTATTGCTTTATAAGAAATCTATTACCATTTTTAACTTTGTTCCTCTACACATAAGATATCTTTTTCTCTGGCTGCTTGTGTTGAGTCTTGGAATTACAGGTGTATAGTTTTCATCAAATTTGGACAGACTTTGGCCATTAAGCCTTCTGATTATTTTGGTGATTTGTTCTCTTTTTAATGACTCCAATTATACGTATCCTAGGATACTGGAAGTATACCACGTTAATTGATGTTTTGTCCATTACTTTTCCAGTCTTTTGTTTTCTGTTTCATTTTGAATAGTTTCTAATCTGTCTTTTCAAGTTCAGTAACCTTTTCTTTTGCATTATCTAATTTGCCATTAGTGTATTTTTAACCTCAGAAATTGTGGTTTTTATCTCTAGAAGTTCTTTTTTATATTTTCCATTATACCATCCTTATTACACTCAATATTTTCTATAGCTTGAGCATGTATCTAATAATTTTGTCACTTATACCATTTCTCAGTTGGTTTTGATTGATTTTTCTGATTATAAATCACCTTTTCTTCTTTGCAGATCTGTTTAATTTCTTATTGAATGCTAGAATTATGATTTTTATCTTATTGAGTGCTGGATATTGTTGTACTTTTATTAATATTCTTGAGTTTTATTCTGCTTCACCATTGATTTACTTGGAAGTGGTTCGATTCTTTCTGGTCTTTTATATACATATATACATATATATATATACAAACACACACACACACACCATTTTGCTAGGTAGAACCAGAGCAGTACTTAGTTTAGTACTAATTTCAACCCACTACTGGAGCAGGACCCTTCAGACTTCTCATGATATCCCATGAGTTATGAGATTTTACACTCTGGTGGGAGCTGAATATATTTCCAGTTTGTGTCAGTTTTGGATACTGTTCCCTCTAATCCTCTTAAGCTATTCTTCTTTCAGCTTCAGGTAGTTTCCTTAAAAGTATGTGCTGACCAGTATCTATTAATACCTGAAGACACAAAGAGATTCTCCAAGGCGCTCCACAAAGCAGATCTCCAAAGTGCTCTATGCAAGTCTCTCCTTAGAGCACTGTCCTGCAAAATCTAATCATATTGGCCTCCCCATATTCCAAGCTCTCTCTCCTCAATCAAGATCACCTATGTACCTTCCAGTATTATAACTTAGTCATTCTCAAGAATGTTCCTTAGTGCTGCACCTAAATATATATTTAGGTTTACTGTTTCATTCATTGTTTTCTGCTTTCTACAGTAAATAGCTTCACTGAAACATTATGAATGCTTATTGCCTTTTTTTCTATCTTGGTTCCCACTATTTGTAATCACTACTTACAGAAGTCTAAGTGGAGACAGGGATTTCCCTGGTGAATAAAGGACAGAAATGGTGAGGACCTAACAGAAACAGAAGAGATTAAGCAGTGGTGGCGAGAGTACAAAAAAGAGCTGTACAAAAAAGGTCTTAATAACCCGGATAACCATGATGGTGTGGTCACTCACCTAAAGCCAGAAATCCTGGAGTGTAAAGTCAAGTGGGCCTTAGGAAGCATCACTACAAACAAAGCTAGTGGATGTGATGGAATTTCAGTTGAGCTATTTCAAATCCTAAAAGATGATGATGTTAAAATGCTGCAGTCAACATGTCACTATATTAAAAAAAAAAACACTCATCAAAAGATCAGTTTTCATTCTAATCCTAAACAAGGACAATGCCAAAGAATATTGAAGCTACTGTACAGTTGTGCTCATTTCACATGCTAGCAAGGTAATGCTCAAAATCCTTCAAGCTAGGCTTCAACAATACGAGAACTGAGAACTTTCAAGTGTACAGGCTGAATTTAGAAAAGGCAGACGGACCAGAGATCAAATTGCCAACATCCGTTGAATCATAGAAAAAACAAGAGAATTCCAGAAAAACGGTTACTTCTCCTTCGCTGAATATGCAAAAGCCTTTGACTGTATGGATAGCAACAACCTGTGGAAAATTCTTAAAGATACGGGAATGCCAGACCACCATACCAGTCTCCTGAGAAACCTGCATGCAGGTCAAGAGGCAATAGTTGGAATCAGACATGGAACAACAGACTGGTTCAAAATTGGGAAAGCAATTTATGTTAAGGCTGTATATTGTCACCCTGCCTATTTAACTTATATGCAGAACACATCATATGAAATGCCAGGCTGGGTGAATCACAAGCTGGAATCAAGATTGCCAGGAAAAATACTGACGGCCTCAGAATGCTGATGACACCACCCTTATGGCAGAAAGCAAAGAGGAACTAAAGAGCCTCTTGATGAGGGTGAAAGAGGAGAGTGAAAAAGCTGGCTTAAAACTCAACGTTCAAAAAACAAAGATCATGCAATCTGGTCCCATCACTTCATGGCAAATAGATGGGGGAAAAGTGGAAACAGTGATAGATTTTTTTCTTGGGCTCCAAAATCACTGAACGCAGTGACTGTAGCCATGAAATTAAAAGATATTTGCTCCTTAGAAGAAAATCTATGACAAAACTAGACAGTGTATTAAAAATCAGAGACCTCACTTTGCTGACAAAGGTCCACATAGTCAAACCTATGGTTTTTCAACCAGTTATGTATGGATATGAGAGTTGGACCATAAAGAAGGCTGAGTGCTGAAAAGTAATGTTTTCTAACTGTGGTGCTGAAAAAGACTCTTAAGAGTCCCTTGGACTGCAAGGAGAACAACCAGTCAATCCCAAAGGAAATCAATCCTGAATATTTACTGGAAGAACTGATGCTGAAGGTCCAATACTTTGGTCACCTGATGGGGAGAACAGACCCATTGGTAAAGACCCTGATGCTGAGAAAGATTGAGGGAAGTAGAAGGGGGCAACAGAGGATGAGATGGTTGGATAACATCACCAACTCAATGGACATGAGTTTGAGCAAACTCTGGGAGATAGTGAAGGCCAGGGAAGCCTGTCGTGCTGCAGTCTGTGGAGTTGCAAAGAATCAGATGTGACTTAGCAACTGAACAACAAAGTAGAGACAATTTCACCAGTGCCAAGAACCCAGATACAAAGGTTCAGTCATTTTGATGGCCTCATATGAAACTACTTTACATGTTTCATGCTTGCTCATTGGTGATGGCTTTCAAGAGCAAGGGAAGATTTTCTTCTGAAAAGAAACGTGTCTTTGTGCACGAGAGAGAAACTTCTCTCCTAATTATTCCCTTTTTTCAAAACCTGATCTGGCCTTGATTTCCAAGCAATGCCACAACTGAATTGTAATGAATTGTGCAAAACTGATTCTTCTTTAGCTCCCATCTATTCATCGTATACCCTCCTATTTCATCTAATATTTAACGGTGTAATTTAAAACACACACACACACACAACCCTATCTAGCCCTCTGTTTATAGCAATACAGATGACTTCTCAACTCATATTTCAGGCACCATAGTAATAATTTTTAAAAAATGAGTGCTACCATTATCAGAATTGAGGTCCTAGGAGAACCTATTCAACTCAAAGTCTGTTGATAGACAATAAAACACCCCACACTCTAGGGAAGAAAGATCTATTAAAAACCCAAAATATTGTTGCCACAGTTATACCAGGTCTCTAGTACACAACAGAGGCAGAGATATTTCCTTTAATCTAGTTCCTATGATCTCACCATGTCCCCTTGATTTTAAATCAGGTGACAGAATAAAAAGTTTTCTGTTCCAACTCTGTCTTCCCAGTGGGCCTCTCCTCCATGCTGACATGCCACTGTTTTCTGTTCTCCCAGCAGCAGGGCAGCAATCAAACACTGTGGATGAGACCCATGCTGGCAGCCTGTCAGGAGCCCGAGGGCCCAGCCTCATCATCCAGAAACAAAGGGAACCAAGCTGCTGGCTTCTTCTGAGGCTCAATGCTCACTCCCTGTGCATTATTGTCAGGGCGAGCAGGATCAGTCAGACTCTTTCTGAACTCAGTGGCCCAGAGACATTAAAAGGTCACCCTGCCCACTGAGGGCCCATTTCTTCTAGACTCTCTCCTCTTGGGCCAACCAGATAAGCAAGTGAAAAGTTGTAAGACTTTGAATTTTCTTGAAAACCATTTTCTGCCTGCAAGGTTGGACCCCCACAATTTAGCAGCCAATCTTGCAAAGAAGACCTTTCAGACAACATTTGCAGGGGTAAATGACCAACCTCATCTCCTTCCTATTCCTGTAAAAGTACACAAGGTGTTGGAGAAAGGTCAATGACCTTTTGGAATAAAAATGTCCTTATATGGTTCTTCTTTAAATTAATAACAAATTTCCTCCATTCAAAAAAACAGAACTTGCATTTGAGTAACTCTTCCTATTTACTCATTTAACAAACACGTTCTGTGCCAGGCAGGTGTTAGGAGGTGGACATATGGGGGTGAATCCAGGTGGGTGTGGCCCCTCCTTCACAGGGCTCATCGTTTGTTGAAGAATTCAGATGAGTCCAAAGCACTTGTGTAATGATGGAGGGCTGTATGAGAGGAGGAGCATAGGCTGTAAACACACATGAGAGGGGCACTGTGCCCAGGCTCTGAAAGTTCAAGGAAGACATCCCTGAGGAGGTCATATCAAAATGAAAACCTGCCTCAAGCTCCATTCTAGAAAAATAAACAACCCAGTCAAAAAGTGGGCCAAAGAACTTAACAGACATTTCTCCAAAGAAGACATAAAAATGGCTAACAAACACATGAAAAGATGCTCAACATCACTCATTATCAGAGAAATGCAAATCAAAACCACAATGAGGTACCACTTTACACTAGTCAGAATGGCTGCATCCAAAAGTCTACAAGCAATAAATGCTGGAGAGGATGTGAAGAAAAGGGAACCCTCCACCTGAGTAGAACTGATTCAAATGAATTTTTTTTAATGCTGAGTAATATTCCATTGTGTATATGTACCACAGCTTTCTTATCCATTCGTCAGTTGATGGGCATCTAGGTTGCTTCCATGTCCTGGCTATTGTAAACAGTGCGGCGATGAACATTGGGGTACACGTGGCTCTTTCAATTCTGGTTTCCTCGGTGTGTATGCCCAGTAGTGGGATTGCTGGGTTATATGGCAGGTCTATTTGCAGCTTTTTAAGGAATCTCCACACTGTTTTCCATAGTGGCTGTACTAGTTTGCATTCCCACCAACAGTGTGAGAGAGTTCCCTTTTCTCCACATCCTCTCCAGCATTTATTGCTTGTAGACTTTTGGATGCAGCCATTCTGACTGGTGTAAAGTGGTACCTCATTGTGGTTTTGATTTGCATTTCTCTGATAATGAGTGATGTTGAGCATCTTTTCATGTGTTTGTTAGCCATTTTTGTCTTCTTTGGAGAAATGTCTGTTAAGTTCTTTGGCCCACTATTTGATTGGGTCATTTATTTTTCTAGAATGGAGCTGCAGGAGTTGTTTGTATATTTTTGAGATTGTTTGTCCGTTGCTTCATTGGCTATTATTTTCTCCCATTCTGAAGGCTGTCTTTTCACCTTGCTTATAGTTTCCTTTGTTGTGCAGAAGCTTTTAATTTTAATTAGGTCCCATTTGTTTATCCGTGCTTTTATTTCCGATATTCTGGGAGGTGGGTCATAGAGGATCCCGCTTTGGTTTATGTTGGAGAGTGTTTTGCCTATGTTATCCTCTAAGAACCCTGCATGTGAGACAGCAAAAGAAACGCAGATGTATAGAACAGACTCGTGGACTCTGTGGATGAGGGCAAGGGTGGGATGATATGGGAGAATGGCATTGAAACATATTAATTATCATATGTGAAATCAATCGCCAGCCCAGGATTGATGCTCGGGGCTGGTGCACTGAGATTTCCCAGGGGGAGGGAATCGGGAGGGAGGAGGGAGGGGTGTTCTGGAGGGGGAGCATATGTAAACCCATGGCGGTTTCATGTCATTGTATGGCATAACCAACACAATAAAGTAAAGAAAATTAAAAAAAAAAAAAGGAACCCTCTTACACTGTTGGTGGGAATGCAAACTTGTACAGCCACTATGGAAAACAGTGTGGAGATTCCTTAAAAAACTGCAACTAGAATTGCCATATGACCCAGCAATCCCACTGCTGGGCATATACACCGAGGAAACCAGAATTGAAAGAGACACGTGTACCCCAATGTTCATCGCTGCATTGTTTACAATAGCCAGGACATGGAAGCAACCTAGATGCCCATCAACTGACGAATGGATAAGAAAGCTGTGGTACATATACACAATGGAATATTAGTCAGCATTAAAAAAAAATTCATTTGAATCAGTTCTACTCAGGTAGACGGAACTGGAGCCTATTATCCAAAGTGAAGTAAGCCAGAAGGAAAAACAACAATACAGTATACTAACGCATATATATGGAATTTAGAAAGATGGTAACGAGAACCCTGCATGCGAGACAGCAAAAGGAACGTAGATGTATAGAACAGACTTGTGGACTCTGTGGAAGAGGGCAAGGGTGGCATGATATGGGAGAATGGCATTGAAACATGTTAATTATCATATGTGAAATCAATCGCCAGCCCAGGTTTGATGCTCGGGACTGGTGCACCGGGATGTCCCAGGGGGAGGGAATCGGGAGGGAGGAGGGAGGGGGGTTCTGGAGGGGGAGCATATGTAAACCCATGGTGGTTTCATGTCATTGTATGACAAAACCAACACAATAAAGTAAAGAAAATTAAAAAAAAAAGAAAGAAAACCTATAAGATAAGGGAAACCACAGAGTAAGGAAAATGGAATGGGAGAGACAGAGGAGAAGCGTGCCCAGAGGCAGAGGGAACATCAAGAAACAAGAAAGGGGCGTCAACAGAGACTGATTCAAGGCTTCGGGATTTTAAAATCCAAAGTGTTTGCAATGAGGAGAGGAGAGAATGGGACAGATTAAGAGAATAGCACTGAAATACGTGCCTTGCCATATGTAAAATAGATAGAGGAAAGTTGGTGTATAACACAGGAAGCTCAGCCTGGTGCTCTGTAACAACCTAGAGGGGTAGGTTGGGGTAGGAGGTAGGAAAGAGGTTCAAGAGGGAGGGGACACATGTATACCTATGGCCGATTCATGCTGATGTTTGACAGAAACCAACACAATAAAGCATGTATTCTCCCATGTAAGATAAAATTTTTTAAAAATCCAAAGTGTTTGGATCTTAACCTGGCAACAGCAGGGTACCACTCAAAGGTTTTAAGCAGGAACCAACAGGATGCGGTTCACATTTCAGAAGGTCATTCGGGTTGGGAGAGTAAGGGGTACAGGGAGCAAGGTTGGAAATAAGGGAAAGAATTAACATTATTTTCACCAAAGCAAGAAATCACTCTAGTATGAACCAAGTGAGTGGCTGTAGAGTTTTGGAGAAGTAGATATATTTTAGAAATATACATGAGGTAGACTTAACAAGAGTAAATGAGTGACTGAGGGCAGAGGTGTAGGAGGGAGAGATGGGACCTCAGAAGATGCTTTCACTAAGGGAATGGTGAGGCCCTTTGATAAGACAGGAAACATAAGAGGGGAAAAAAGCCCAGAGTGGGGACCAAATTTTTTTATTACCAACTTGGTTACCTGGGGAAAGGGAGGGAGGTAGGGAGGTCAGGTATTTCCTGCGCCCATCCTCACCCGCAAGCAGGTGGGTGCCAAGAAGAATATTACAAAATGGAAAAGCTAAGGCATGACATGAAAAGGGAATTTTCCCCAAGGACTCACAGTAAGTTCATGGTTTGGTCCCCAATTTCCAGTCTGAAGGACCATAGGACCTCTCCTCCCTAGGACCCCTAAGGACCAACCTTCTGACCTGGCATCCATGAGAAGAGAATCTCTGATTTCCATTAAATGTCAGGTAGTGGTTTGGAGTAGACCTAGAGGCCCCAGAGCTGGAGACATATTTTAAACAAGTCAAATATATCAGTAAATCATGTAACAAGGCCAGCTTGTTACCTTCAGGCTTGATATTTACCAGTGACTCCCCTTGCTTAGGAAGATGGGGCAGCTGAAGGCTGGTCCCTCCCACTCACAGGCCCTGGAGGCTGCGCTGGGCTCACCTGCCACTCCCTCTGTCCCTTGCTCCTCCTACGGAGGATGCAGAGCCCTCCTGGCCCTCTGAATGCCTCCTCCAGCTATCAGGGTTGGCTCCTCCTCTAGATCTGATCTTACTCTTCTGACCTCTCTCCTGTTTCTTTTACCAAAACACTTCAGGAAACACTAAATCTGAATATGCATTTAGGTGCACATCTAAGGAAGATTGTGGTGAATGACATGAAGTTGCAGTACAGCTGATCTATGGCAAATAGTCATTATGCAGTTAGAGGGATGCTCATCCAAATGAGAGTTTTACAGCAGTTCAAGATAAGGTGGATGATTTCTGCTTCCACTTGCGATCCACTTCCTCAGCAACCTGAAAATATGCTGTGCGTCCTTCAACCCCAGTCCTGGCTGAGGGCTACAGTCTGATCCTCTAGGACTTTATGGCCACCCTCCATCCCTTAAATCTGCAAATGCTGAGTAACTGAGCTATGATTTTGCTCATAAACTATCATTCCACACAGGCACATTGGACTGTAGGATCAATGCTTTTACCCATAGAACTGGAAATGTAAATAGAGAGATAAAAATGTCTGTGTCAGGGAAACGCTCCATAGGACCCCTAAGGACCTAATTATAAATGGACATTAAATATTTAATCTCATCTCTAGCCCTCAAGGCAGAGGCCCACAGTAGGCCTGACTTGTTCCAAGGGCAAAACTCCAGTTTTCCCATGTTAATTTTTCCCCATGGGAAGTTTAGCCTTACTGTCAAAACACACTCCCTGCTTATCAAAAAGGTTTAATAGACTTGCTCCAACATTTACCCACTATCCTCTTTGGCTCCTCCTTCTTCCCAGTGACTCTTTCCCAGTTTTAAAAACCAATGATTGGACTTCCCTGGTGTTCCACTGGTTAAGAATCCACGTTCCAGTGCAGGAGACAGAGTTCAATCCCTAGTCCAGGAAGATTCCACATGCCGCAGAGCAACTAAGCCCATGTGCCACAGCATTGGGCCTGTGCTCTAGGGCCCAGGAGTTTCAGCTACTGAGCCCGCATACAACTAGGGAAGCCTGCACTCCCTAGAACTCAAGTTCTACAACAAGAAAATCTCCTGCAATGAGAATTCTACACACCACAACTACAGAGTAGCCCCTACTCACCATAACTAGACAAAGTCCACACATAGCAACGAAGACTGAGTGCAGCCAAAGATAAATCAATAACCCAATGGTTTTACATTGGCCCCCATTTTTAGAAAACAAACAACAGTGATAATGACAATAACTAACATCTACTGAATACGTCCTCTGTACAAGGCCCTGATGGATGATATAGGAGCCTTATGTATGTGGTCCCATATAACCTTCATGAAACTCTATGAAATGTTTTAAACAATTGAGGCTCAGAGAGATCAATTGGCCCAAGTTACATTGTGTGTAATTAACAAAGCTGGGATTCAAACCAGATCGCTGACTTCAAAGACAATGCTTATCTACTGTATGGTTCTCTTTAATGTAGTAAAGAATCTGCCTGCCAGTGAAGGAGATCCAGGAGATGTGGGTTCGTTCTCTGGATCAGGGAGATCCCCTGGAGGAGGAAATGGCAACCATTCTAGTATTCTTACCTACAAAATCCCAATGACAGGGGAGCCTGGTGGGCTACAGTCCATGGGGCCACAAAGAATCAGACACAGCTGAGCACAATTTTAATAAAAATTCACTCTAGAATCCTGCTATCCCTTGTATACACCTGGGAGGCAGACCTAACTTCAATTCTCCTCAAGATCACATGAGGAGATGTGTACTTCAAGGCAAAGGCAGGCCATTTCCCAAGGTTCAAAGAAGAGGAAGCAGTTTGAGGACCTTTTGTGAGTGGGCCCCTAAGCACTTTATCCTGTTGAACCTACACAACCAACTGGGCAGGATAGGAATCATGGCATCTATTTTTCCAATGAGGAATTTTAGGTAACTTGTACCCACTGTCACAGACCATGTGAGTTGTATGCAGAGTTGATCCTTGTCACTGTCTACCAAGCCCAAGCATTTTCTTTCTTCTAACCTCAACTGCTACCAGACAGAGGTGGCAGAGATGCTTCCCTCTTCATTAATTTCTATTAAATACCTGGCACCAAGGTCAGCAACATGTTACTAGACAATGCCTCTGTTCCTCTGAGATCGACCCACCACAACTTTGGCTCCATCCTTTGTTTCCTTCTGTTCTAAGAGGCACACATATCACAGGGGCCTGGAGCTATGTCTATCCAAAAGTCAAGGTAATTTTCAGAGTGTTACTTCCACTATGGCCAGGTAACACTATGAGCCAATCATACCAAGTTTCCCTCAGATAACAGCTATAAACTCTGGATAAAAACCAATAAGAAAAAAAAATAACCTGAAGACTAGATAGTGAAAAAAAAGCAGTCATATTCAGAGTGGCAACGAGACTCTGAAGAAGGAAGTTACATGAAGTGAGTTTCCCATTTTTACAACTTTAAGAATGAACTACCCATGGCGGATTCCTGTCAATGTATGGCAAAAGCAACACAATAATGTAAAGAAAAATAAATAAATAAATAAAAGAGAGAGAAAAAAAAGAATGAACTAGATATAGCCAGAGAAAGTATAATTTAGAAAAATACATGCATCTCAATATTCATTACAACACATATTTACAATAGTCACAACATGGAAATAATGTAAATGTCCATCAATAGATGAATGGATAAAGAAGATGTGGTACATACATACAATGGAATATTACTCAGACATAAAAAAGAGTGAAATATTTGCAGCAACATGATAAACCTACAGATTATCATACTAAGCGAAGTAAGCCAGACAAAGTTATCATATGATATCATGTATATGTGGAATCTAAGCAAAATTATACAACGACTTATTTATGAAACAAAAACAGACCCACAGACATGGAAAACAAACTTATGGTTGCCAAAGAAAAAAGGGCAAAGGGAGGGATAAATTAGGAGTTTGGGATTAACACATACACACTACTATTATAAATCAGATAACCAAAAAGGGCCTACTGTATAACACATGGAATCATACTTAATATCTTGTAATAAACTACAAAGGAAAAGAATCTGAAAATATATATATGTATACGTGTGTGTGTGTATAACCAAATCACCATGCGATATGACTGAAACTAACACAACACTGTAAATCAACTATACTCCAATAATAAGAAAAGCCAGAATTATATAAGGTAATTTAAACCAATCAAAACATAACAACAGTGTTTCTGGCCTGAAGACTCCGAAGATAGAGTTTGGTGCAACTACAGCCACTGGAAAGAGGGAATCTCAGAAAGAAAATGGCCAGAGAGATGGAGCATCAAATCTTGTACATAAACTCTACCTTACCAAAATCTCTGGCTCATCAAAGAATTATGCAGTGCCAGACAGACTCAAAAGCAGTTCAGCTAAGGATAAAAACTGGACCCGACTGTTGGCGAACAGACAGAATTTCCAGTTTAAATTCAGCCAAATTAATTGCCTGGTAAAACAAAAAGTCAACATTCTTCAGAGGTATATAACTGAATGTGCAGTGTCCACAACAAAAAAGCCACAATGTTGAGGATAAAATAAAACTTATTTGATGTCCTAAGGACCATGAAAACTTGAAAAGCAAGAAAAGAAGTTATCAGACATTAACACGTTGGCACAGATGTTGGCATTGGCAGAGAAGGATTTTATTTATTTTTATTGACGTACATTTTATTTACAATGTTGTGTTAGTTTCTGGTGTACAGCAAAGTGACTCAGATACATGTGTATGTGTGTATCATGAATTCTTTTTCATATTCAAACATATATATATATATATTCTTTTTTGGATTCTTTTCCATTTCAAATGAAAGGTCCTTCTTGTTTATTCATTTTCTAATAGTAGTTTGTAGCTGCTAATCCCAAACTCCTAATTTATCCTTCCTCATCCCCTTTCCCCTTTGGTAATCACAAATTCATTTTCTAAGTTTGTGAGTCTGTTTCTTTTTTGTAAATGAATTCATTTGTATCATTTTTTTAGATTCCATATATAGGATAGCATATATTTTCTTTGATTAGGTCACTTAATATGATAATCTCTAGGTCCATCTATGTTGCTGCAATAGCATTATTTCACTCTTGTTTATGGCTGAGTAATAGTTCATGCGTGTGCATGTGTACACGCACACACGCACGCACGCACACACACACACACCCTGATAGCATATCTTCTTTATCCATTCATCTTCAGTGGACCTTTAGGTTACTTCTATGTATTGGCTATTATAAATAGTGCTGCTATGAACATGGGAGTACCTGTATCTTCAAATTAGAGTTTTCATCTTTTCCATGTAGATGCCCAGGAATAGGATTACTGGATCGTACAGTAATTCTACTTTTAGTCTTTTTAATGAATGTCCATACTGTTTTCCATAGAGGCTGCACCAATTCACATTACCATCAACAGAGTAGAAGGATTCCATTTCAGAGAAGGATTTTTAAGGACGTTTATAACAATGTTCAATGTTATAAAGTAAAATATGCTCACATTGAAAAAGAGAAGGGAAATCTCAGCAGAGAATTTTTTTTTTAAATTTTAACTTTTGAACCAGTTAAAAAACAGATTCTGAAATTTAAAAATTCACAGGATGGGTTTAACAGAAGAATGAGGTGACAAGAGGAAAGGGAACATGAAGACAGATGAACAGAAATTATCTCATCTGGAGAGTATGGGGGAGACAATAGAAAACTAGAGCTGAGGAAAATATCAGAACATCTAATGTATAACTGGACATAATTGGATTGCCAGAGTAAGAGGGGTAAGATAATGTGGCAAAAGATGATGCTTGAAGAAATAATGACCAAATTTTTCCCCAGATTTGATGACAGACATATTTAAGAATCTCAACCTTAGGTAAAATAATTTTAAAGAAAACCATGTCCATGTATATCAAAATCACATTGTAAAAACCAATGCAAAACCTTGCAAGCAGACAGAGAAACAGTATATTACATAAAGAACAAAAAATACGAAATACATAGCCTTTCTATTGAAAACTTTACAAGTAAAAAATATTGTTTCATTATATTTTCAAGTGCCCAAACAAAATCTGTTAACCCAGACTTCCATGGTGAGCAAAAATATACTTCAATCATGAGGCAAAATTAAGGCATTTTCTGATTTTTTCTTAAATGAAGACTCATCACCAGCAAATTTACAATATAACACATTGTAAAGGAAACTCTTCGGTCTAAAATAGTAACAGAGAGATCCTTAGGAAGGAATAAACGAAATTGGAAATGGAAAATATATACATATATAAAAAATACTATTTTCCTTTTACTTAAAAAAACAATATACAGACATATAACAATAACACAGCCTTTTAGGGTTTAAATAGATTTAATACTTATGACAAGCATAGCATAAAGACATGGTAGAGGGAGGTAAATGCATCCTTACTGTTGCAAATTTTCCACACTTTACTTGAATTGGTACAATAATAATTCTTACTTAATTGTGAAAAGTTAAGAATTTACATAATAGTTCCTAGAACCACCACAAAAAAATGTTTTCAAAATGGAGTTTAGTATATAAGTTAATGTGGAATTCTAAAACGTATAGTTACTTCAAAATAAAGAATGAAAGGAGAAACAAAGGAACAAACAACAAAGCATAGAAAAGGAAAAATAAAAGGCAGCCCAAAATCCAAACAATATTAATAATTACATTAAATTTAATGGACTAAACATTTCAATATAAGTCAGAAATTGAAAGAATAGATTAACAAAATCTACACCCGACTACATGCTGTCTATAAGAGATTCCATTTGAAATAGAAATAAATATTATAGAATAGGTTGAAAGTAAATGGATGGAAAAAATATACAAGCAAATAGTAAAAAGAAGTCCAGAGTGGCTATTTTAGTATCTGATAAAATAGATTTCAAGACAAAAAGTAACATTAAAGATAAAGGACGTTTCAAAATGACAAATGGAGCAACCTGTCTGTATCATCAAAGAGATAGAACAATCATCAATGTGCATGCGCCCAACAGCAGAGTTACAAAACACAAAAACCAAAAATGTCTAGAATTAAAGGAGAAACAGACAATTCCACTACATAGAGGAGATTTTAACACTCATCTCTCAACAATTAATCAAACTCAGACAAAAAAATCAGGAGAGACAGATGATGTAAACCAGACATCCCACCACCTTGACCTTACGGCTGCGTAATACATCACAATACATAATCTTTTCAAGCATGGCGTATGTTTATCAAAACGGATCGTATGCTGAGTCATGCAGCTGCTGCTGCTGCTAAGTCACTTCAGTCGTGTCCAACTCTGTGCGACCCCATAAACAGCAGCCCACCAGGCTCCCCCGTCCCTGGGATTCTCCAGGCAAGAACACTGGAGTGGCTTGCCATTTCCTTCTCCAATGCATGAAAGTGAAAAGGGAAAGTGAAGTCACTCAGTCGAGTCCGACTCTTCACAACCCCATGGACTGCAGCCCACCAGGCTCCTCTGACCATGGGATTTTCCAGGCAAGAGGACTGCAGTGGGGGGTCAGTGCCTTCTTCATAAATGCTGAGTCATAAAGAAGTTTAAAAACTGCTGAGAACATAATAGTCCTCTGTGGAACCTAATATTTAAGCTTCATGACATAAGAGACTTTGTTTCATTCTTTGCTCTATGTCTGAATCAAGCAGAGAGAGGGAGAGAGAGAGAAAGAAAGAAAGATATATTTTTATTGTGAAGTATTGGGTTGGCCAAAAAATTCCTTCGAGTCTTAAATAAAAATTAAAAGATATATTTTTCATTTTCACCAAGAACTTTATTGAACAACATATTTACCATTTTGTTCTACTGCCTTCTGCCATCTTTCAGGCAACTGCATAACTCCATCTTCCCCTAACTGTCTTTTTGAGCAAAAGTTACCTTTTACAGTCTTTTACTGGTGCTTTTTATAGTCTTCTAGGGAACTGAAACATTTTTCCATTAAGAGAAGTTTATAAATATTGAAATAAATGGAAATTTGAAGATGCAGTGTCTGGTGAATACATAGGATGAATTAGAACTTTCCAGTCAAGCTGTAACAGTTTTATTTTTTTCTTTTTTTAAAAACACTGTAACAGTTTTTGCCTGGTCAAAGAAAAATGTGGTCTTGTGGTATTCTGTTGGAAGATTATGCATTTTTTTGTTGACTAATTATGAATGTTTGTCAAGTGCTGTTTTCGGTTGGTCTAACTGGGAGTAGTACTTGTTGGCATTAATCATTTGGTTTTCCAAAAGGAGCACATAGTAGAGGACTCCCTTCCGATCCACCATATACACAATATCCCTTTCTTTGGATGAAGACCAGCCTTTGGCATGGTTGGTGGTGCCCCACAGTCTCTTCCATTCCACATTATTGTACAGTATTCGCTTTTCATTCCCCATCATAATTTGTTCTAAATGGAACATTTTCACTACATTTAAGTAGAGAATCATATATAGAAATAAGGTCAAGAAGGCTTTTTTAACTTAACTTATGTGGAACCTGGGAGTTGGTGATGGACAGGGAGGCCTGGCATGCTGCAGTCCATGGGGCCATGAAGAGTCAGACGCGACTGAGCGACTGAACTGAGGTGGAACCCAAACATCGAAGTGAGGAACCTAACCAAGCTGGTGCAAATGATTTTCAGTGCTTGACTTGGATATTTTGAGTATGTCAGCTATCTCCCAAGTGGTATAATGATTTATTGTTCTCAATTAATGTCTCAATTTGATCACTATCAACTTCAACTGGTCTACCCAAACACTGTAGCAACATCCAGCAAGAAATCTCCAGCACAAAACTTTGCAAACCACTTTTTGACACATTCTATCAGTCACAGCACATTCTCCATATACTACACATTTTTTTTTGGCATTTCATTTGCATTTTACCTTTCTTGAAGTAATAATGCATAATACACTAAAAATGTTCCTTTTTTCTTCCATCTTCATTAAAATGTTATACAAAACTTTACCAATTTTGATAAGGTTTTTAAAATGCAAGCTGATATGACAGCTGTTATACTACAGTCTAACAAAATTGTTTTGAATGAAATTAAAGACAACTAAGTGCTACAGGAGCCATCTTACGGAACAAAACGAATACGCATTTTGGCCAACCCTACATATATTTGAAAGATTTATTTTAAGGTACTGGCCAATGCAGTTGTGAGGCCTGGCAAGTCCACAATCTGTAAGGCAGACCAGCAGGCTGGAAGCTCAAGCAAGAGTTTTGAAGTCCTTAGTCTCTTGTCTTTTGCCTTGAAGCAGAATTTCTTCTGCAAAAAGGCTGTTTTGCAATAAATATTTTAACTGATTAGATGAGGTCCACCCATATTCTTTACTTAAACAATTATAGATGTTAACCACATCTACAAAATACATCCACGGGAACATCTAGTTAAGTGTTTAATTAAAATAACTGGGTACCATAGCCTAACCAGATTGTCACATAAAATTCATCATCACAATATCTAAAGCCAGGAACTGTGACTGACACTCAGAAGCTTTCCATCAACAGTTGTTGAATGGATGTTGAATATATGAGATTACAAGGCCACAATCTGAAGGTGGGAGATAGCCTTAGAGACTATCTAGGCCAGAGTGCTCACGCTTCAGAGATTCTCCAGGTTGTATCCTCCAGACCACCTATGTCAAAGTTTGGGGTTGGGTCCAGGAAATGATTATTAACAAACATACTGGGGCCACCGTGTATGGATGTGCAATCTGTCCTGTGCACTACTCAACCCCACTGCCCTGCAACCTTCCACAGATGATTCTGACATGGGTGGTCCACAGACCAGAATCTGAAGTCTCTAAGATTATTGACTCATCAGATACAATCATCCTCATTCCACATTCCAGAGAGTAGCCTGTCAGCACATCAAAGGACTGAGCGCTCACTACCTACTCAATCAGCCAACTTTAGAAGTTCTTCCTTATATTGGGTCCAAAGAGGACTTTCTGAAATTTCTGACCATTGACATCAGTTCTCCTTTGTGCAATTCGCAGTATTTTAGGGTCACCGATGATCAACAGGGCAGTTTAGATTCAGGTGATGGTTCAGAAGATTTGGTCACCTTGACAGCTCTTGCTCACCTCTGAAGGACCTAATGTAAACCAGATATATTGGTGAGTATGCAAGGGCCACAGGGGCACTGATTGGCTAGGAATACTCTCCAGGACCACGGTGATGCAGTGGGCACTGGGAACCTGCTCCAAGAAGGTAGGCTGCTATGGCAAATATCTGGTTCTGCTTATTAGAGGATGGACTACTGGAGCTAACAAAAATGCTAAATTATAAATCCAAAGTAAGGAAGGAATTAGAATGTAGAATATAGCTACCTAGGATGACTGGAAATAGCAAGGGAAATTTGGACGAAGACAATACCAGGGCTTCTCTACCTCAGCTGGTACAAGCCTATATACAGAGGTCCTTTGACACTCTAAGCTATTCATTTAGTAATTTACTAAATTCATTCATTCATAATATTGATTATGTGATTAATATAATCAGGCACTGTGCTAGATGCAAGAAATGAATACTAAGCAGATCAAAGATGGTATATGTCCTCATGGAATTAGTTTAGTAGGAATGACACAGTAAACTAGTAAGAAAAAACAATATAAATATGTTATAAAGAGTTGAAAAAAAACCAAGGTATATCTGTATGGAGAATAACAAGGCAGACCTTATGTTCAAGGAACGTTTTTCTGCGAGGACAGAGTTTGTATTTGACCTGAGGATGAACCAAAGCAAGCTGAGTGATCTGGGCAGAGAGAGAAAGATACAGGCAGAGTCTCAGAGGCAGGAAAGAGCCTGGCCACACAGTATCCGAGAGGATATCAGTGTAGCGGGAACAGGAGTGAAGGGAGGCTGTGGTTTGAGATGAGACTGTAGAGGGAAGCTAGACTGCTGCCACAGTAGTAGGTGAGTAGGAAGTCATCAACGGATAAAATGCAAACAGCGGCGTAATTCACGTTTGAAAGCATGACTCTGGCCATGCTGGGAGAAGGCATTGGAAGGGGCAAAACAAGGAGGTTACTTAATGGCCCAAATGAGAAATACTGGTGGTAAAAACTAGAGTAGTTGAGGGAGGAACTGGAGAAAAGCAGATGGGTTCCAAATACATACTCCAGAGTCAGAATGAACACCTTCCATGGAAGAGACCGTGTATGATTTGCTTAGCAGTCTATTTTCACTAGCATAGCATCTGGTACATGAATATTAATATATTGGACTCCATTATTTACAGATTCAATATGTGCAAATTCATCTACTCACTAAATGAAACCCCCAAATTGACACTTGTGGCACTTATACCCTCATTCACAGATATTTGCCAACAGGTGAAAATTTTGATTTGCCTGACACGTGTGCTCCTAGCTGATGGCCCATAAAGCAATGTTCCACCTTCTTGTTTCAGCTCTCATGCCATGCAGAGGTTATCTTTTTCCTTGTCTACTCTGTGCCACTTTCTTGCATTTGTGTGCTTTTCATTGGTACTTTTGCTGCTTAATGTGGCCCCCAAGTACAGCGCTCAAGTGCCTTCTAGTGTTCCTAAGTGCAAGAAGGCTGTGATATACCTTACAGAGAAAATATGTGTTTTAGATAAACTTCATTCAGGCAAGAGTGATAGTGCTGTTGGCCATGAGTACAGTGTTGATAAATGAACAATATACATAAAAAAAGTTGTCTTTGAACACACATGGAATGTATTCAGCAGTTGGCAAGAATGTTTGACCAGCGGCTCAGAGGAACCTAAGCCTGTCATCTCCCTAGGAGCAATGGTTCAATATTCACTATACTGGTACTCTCAGAAACTTCATAGCACATAACTGCCTCAAATAATGAGAATCAACTGTAAATGCTAACTGAAAAAATGAATGTAATAGATATGGCAGTACCTGTTCATAATTTGAGGACTGTAGGCTTAAACAATTACACTGATGGTGGCATCATTTATGGGGAGAGGTTATTCTGAAAAGGGAACAGGTGTACAAGGAAAATGCAAAGTTCCATTTTCACATCTTTCTTTTAAGATGTCTGTGAGGTATCCAGGTAGGGATGTCAGGTAGCCAAGTAGATATATAAGTCTGAGTCTCAGAAGAGATTTTTGGACTGGATACATAAATGTATCTATCATTAGCATATAGAGGGCATTTAGGGCTATAAGGGTAGAAGAGATCACATAGGAAATAAGCACTTGGAGAGAAGAGAAGAAGCAGAACCAAGCACTAGAGCACAGCCACACTCAGAGAGCCTATACTGAAGGGAGGAACTAGACAGGGAAAGGACAACCAGAAAACAAGTGGTATCACAGAAGGAAAGAGAGAACCATGCCAAGAAGAGAGTGGCCAGCCCTGGAGAGGGTGGCTAGGAGACTGATGAAGACTGAAAAGCTGACCCTTGGATGGCACAATGAATAAGTTGGTAGTGACCTTGAGCCACATTCAGGATAGAGGAGGGAACTGAAGAGTGAATGGACATAATTACAACATAATTTGACAACTTCTAGAAGAAATTTTATCTTAAAGGGTAGCAGAGAATTGAGGCTTTGGTTAGAGCAAATAAGCAATCAAAAGAGGACTTCATTTTGATTTGATTTTAACTTGGAAAATACATAGGATGCAGTAAGAAAATGAAAAACTGATGATGCCGAAGAGAGAAGAAAACCAAAAACCTGAAGATGGAAGCAAGAGAGAATGGCAGCCAGGGCACCCTTGGAGGAGCCAGTATTTGTTACGAGGAGGAATACCATCCTTTGCATGTATGTGCATGTGCGTATAAACACAAACACACACACACAGTACTGTACCTCTGTAACTGGCATCAGAAATTAAAGACTCTTCATGTATCCCTATTATCTTACTGATTGAGACCAAAATTCTAACAGAATTCTAACAGGTACAGGTATTTTGAATCTTTCTTCTAGTACCTCAAAGTTCACATCTTTTTTCCCCCTGTTTCAACCTTCAGACTTTGGCACCTGATTTTCTCTTAGGTTACCCTTCTGGGGCTCTCCTAAGTCTCTTTCTGACTCTCAGTTCTTTGTAGAGATTTCTCTCCTGTTCCTTCTCTCAATTTCTAAAGATTTGAGTTGTGTCTTTTTACCACCCAAGGCACTGCCCAAAGGTTGAGAACTGAGCTGAGACAGCTCATTGTCTTCTGCCTCCCTGCCACCAAAGGGGCAAAGTCCCCCGAGCATCCCAGGAAGTGCAGGGCTCAGCTTGCAGTAAAGGATATGCTTTCCTTAGGAACTTCATTTCTGGCAGTTCTATGCTCATTTATTTTCAGTGTTCAGAATTCACTGGAGGAATGGCTGTGTTAGTAATTTAAGTTTTACATTGCCCCAAGGGGTTTCCCTGGTGGTTCAGACAATAAAGAATCTGACTGCAATGCAGGAGACCTAGGTTTGATCCCTGGGTTGGGAAGATCCCCCAGAGAAAAGAATGGCTACCCACTCCAGTATTCTTGCCTGGAGAATTCCATGGACAGAGGAACTTGGTAGGCTATAGTTCATGGGGTCAAAAAGGGTTGGACACAACTGAGAGTGAAAGTAACACTTTCACTTCAAGGATATCCACCTCTCTGATAATCTACTTTAGCCCATGATATCTGTGGACCTACAGTGTGTTCTGTGATCTACTTTAAACATATCATCTCATTTTTTTTTCCTAATAACCACCTGTAAGGTAGGTATCATCATTCCTAGTTTATGGGTTAGGAAACTGAGACTTAGAGGTCACATAGGTAAAATAACAGGAGCCAGGATTTGCATACATGTCACACTCAAAAGCCTAAAACCTTCCCACTTTTGCCATGCTGTGAAGTGGATAGCAATGGTCACTTGGAATGTCTTTTCAGCCATTTTATTCCATGTTCCAGCTCCCTAAAGCTGCCGAGATTGCTGTGAAGAAAAATACGGATTCAAATCAACTCATATCCCCAAGTAACTCAATGCCTAACCCAGCGAACCTGTAGCCCCTGGAGGCCACGGTAGTGCTTCCTCTTCATGAGAAACACTATGCACTGTCTTTGACCACCCTGGTCAATCTAAATAGAAATAATAAGATGAGGTGGAATTATTTCAAGTCCCTGGCACAATCTTTGGTACACTGTGAAAAATGACATTGAAAAGGCCCAGTCTACATAAAGGTGAGTAATAAATAATGAGCTTCAGAACAGAAAAGAAACAACAATGATTGATAAGCGGGCCTTCACAGGTTAGGATACACCTGCTCGTGTATGCATGTAGGTGATGGGGAGGGATGCCCTATGGCTTTAGTGGTACCCATGCCAGATCAAGAGAAGACAGCTAACTTCATGCAAAGGAGACAAGCAGGGACTTCCCTGGTGGTCCAGTGGTTAAGACTTCCTGCTCCCAATGCAGGCCTGATCCCTGGTCTGGGAACGAAGATCCCACACAGCGTGGCCAAGAATTAACAATTACATTTAAAAAGAGAAGCAGAGGAGAGATCTAGAGTAAGAAGTGGACACGTAGAGTAAACTGGGGTGTTCAGGAGGCCTCTTTGCCTGCTGATGGTAAATATGAGCCTGAATTGGAGCCGGAGTGAGGCAGCAGTAGAAGGAATTGATGAGGCAGGCAGAGAAGGTGTGTGACAGACTAAACCTCAGAGAGCCATGTGAGGACTACCAAGGCTTTCTTTGAAATAAGATAAAGGAAGTACAGAGACAGACTAAGAAGAGATTGATAACAAAGATTAGAGTAGGTACCGATCTCATTCCACTCAATATCCTTTATCTTAACTGGGAGTGCAGAGTCAAATTGCTATAGATCTATTTACACATTATTCTATTTTAATAAAGAGGGCTCTGACTATTTTTTTAAGCAGATGTGATTTGATTATGTGCTAATCTCTGCCCAATTAATAGTGTGACTCAGACTGTCTCCACAGCGCATCAAAACAGCTAGTTAAAAAGGAAGCATTAAGTCCATAGTGGTATGTGTTGGAGGCGTACCTGAGACACGGATTTCACAGCCTCATTGTGACAGTCAAACCACCTTGTGTTCAGAGGCACAGGCCCAAGATAAAGACGGCCAGATTCTCAGGTCTAGCTTCTCCCAGACCCTTCAGTCTCCTTAGGAGGATTTGATGGGGAGGTTTGTCTAATGAACGGCAAAAATTGGGGCGTGAAAACCCACAGCACAACCCAAATGCTCCATCACCCTTTCAAATAAGTTTTCTGAGCAAAGAATTTTGTAATGTGCGGCTGCACAACAAGACACACGGGGCGGGGGGCTACAGCATTTTCACAGAACCACGCCGGTGTGTGTGCACACTACACCTGCACATGCAGTCTGACACATGCAGTGGACACACACGGGCACACACGGCACACACCATACAGGGGCCGCCTACACTAACACAAGATCTGGGGTAGAAGAGAACACATCTCTACTCAGGAAAAGTTTTAAGATTAAGGTTCTTGATGCAATGTCACCTGCTCCACAGCAAGGTCATTGTTATGACTATTACTGCCTATATTAAAAACAAAAAAGTGAGTATTTGCATAACACTTGACGTAAATTATCTCATTGGGCTTTGAAAGCTATTTTGCTAACATTTCCAACAAATAGTCGAGGCACAAAGAACAAAAGGAAAAAATAACCTTCTTCGTATCAGGGGCTCCTAGGCTTTCTGTCACCAAAGACCTTTTATTCTCTTCTTTATGAGGTTTCTTATTTTTTAATGTATTTTTTGTCTAATTGATGACCTTTATTAAAGAATATTCCCTTATCTTTATTCATCAAAGAACAATCAGTATGCAATAATCAGCATTACCTCACTGAGCAAATGTAACTCCATGAACGTGCTGTTTGACTTATACTAAGATGCCTTATTATCTGTAAATCAATTTTAGTTTGACTTTTTGATATACTGAAGATAACCTTAAGGTCCCTGTACCCCCTTCTAGGACATCTAAGGAGGGGCCCTAGGGCCCTAAGAAGGGAAGCAGCGATTGAAATCTCAGATAGGAGATACTTCAGTTCAGTTCAGTCACTCAGTCGTGTCCGACTCTTTGCGACCCCGTGGACTGCAGCATACCAGGTCCCCCTGTCTATCACCAACTCCCAGAGCTTCCTCAAACTCATGTCCATTGAGTTGGTGATGCCATCCAACCATCTCATCCTCTCTCATCCCCTTCTCCTTCCTCATTCAATCTTTCCCAGCATCCGGGTCTTTTGAAATGAGTAAGCTCTTCAAATAAGGTGGCCAAAGTACTGGAGTTTTAGCTTCAGCATCAGTCCTTCCAAAGAATATTCAGGACTGATCTCCTTTAGGATGGACAAGTATTTTCTTCTTTGTCTTTTTTTTATTTTTGCAACTTTTTTTCTTATTTTTCTTCCAGTTTTATTGATCCTTTCTTTTTAAGCTAAATATGTGCTAATAGGGGAAGAGTTTTAATTGTTTGCAAGAAAACTCAGACTTGTGGATCAGGTAGCCATTCCCTTCTGCAGATGATCTTCCTGACCCAAGGATCAAACCCTGGTGTCCCACATTGCAGGGAGATTCTTTACCATCTGAGCCATAAGAGAAGTCTCAAGAGTATTAATTGTAAGAAAACTTAGAAGTCTCTTAAATCAGACATCACAAAGTAATCATTTGAGGACACACATACACAAGGAAGGAAGGTAATGAACAAACTTCTGCCAATACTCTTGTCTCACCCAAACATGTCCTGGACTGGCCAAGCCATTACTGAAACAACGTAGCAGTACTGGGCTCTGACATCATCTCATTTTCTTGACTTCCTATCCTGGCTTGTTAGTTAAAAGCATGGAAATTTTCTGAACTTCTTGGGCCCTCCATTTCTTCATCTGAAGCTTGGGTTCATAACTGGCTCACTTTTTAGGACTATGGGTACTGTGAGTAAGTAAGTAAAAGGAGCTTAACATGGTGTCTGGCATATGACAAGTAAGCGATTTGTTGTCGTTCAGTTGCTAAGTCATGTTTGATTCTTTGAGACCCTATGGACTGTAGCCCACCAGACCCCTCTGTCCATAAGGATTTCCAGGCAAGAATACTGGAATGGGTTGCCATTTTCTTCTCCAGGGGATCTTCCCAACCCAAGGATTGAACCCACATCCCCTGCATTGGCAGGCAGATTCCTTACCACTGATCTACCAGGGAAGCACAGGTAAGTTATAACATTTTAGCTATTACCATGATCATCTCACACTTTCAGGACCTGTGGCTGGTTCCCAAGTTTTTTCATGGCCATGAAAAGGAAAATCTAGTTATTATCAAAGTGTGTTTTCATAAAAAGCTCTTGATCCCAACGTTGTTAGTATAACTGTACATCTCTGCTGAGATCAACTCTGACACAGCACACATAGAAGTTAGGGATGAGAGTTGTGGAGGCAGAATTGCCTCATTCAAAGAACTTTTTAGCTGTTACCAGCTAGGAAGAGCCAGATACAACCTCAAATATAGGAGTCAATCTTCTTTAAGCTTCAGTTTCCCCTCCTGTAAAACAGAGATTGTAACCTTCTCCTGAGGCATTGGAGATTTAATAAGAAATCCTCTCCTTCTCAAGAAAAGTTAGCTATTGTGATTACTATTCGCTAACATATAAAAGTATATTTGCTGAATCTAGTCCCTGGTGCAAAACAGAAGACTTTTGAAATCCAAATACATTCTCATTTATGAAGACAAAGCACTTAGATAAACCAATAATTAGCCTTGAAAACGGAAAGCTAAAAAGAAATATGACTAGTGAATTTGTTCGTTTTTCTTTTCCCCTTACACAAACTAACTGTGGCTTGATTTTGAACTAGGTCAATATACATCAACTGATTCAACAACTCCGTCTCATCTATTTAGTTATTTCGCTGGTTGCTTCAGTTAAAGGACTAACAAGTGGCCAATTAGCAGCTGGCTAATTTAGTGAAAAACATCAAGCCAGTTGTTTTCTAATAGTTCTAATATATCCTAGGTCCTGTTGGAGACTCAGTGAGAGAAAAATTCTTTACAAAGATGACTCATTTCTTTGTTCGTAAGATTGCTCAGAAACCCCCATGTCCAGCTCCTTCTCAAATCCCCCTCCTCAGCTGTTGATACATTTTGCCAACTTCTCTCTCCAAACCAAAGGTGAGAGGGAAGGCCTTTTCCTTTCTTCCTGACTCTAAACTGAGGCCTTTAGAGATCTGCTCCGTGTTTCTATGGGGCGAACCAAACCCTACCTAAATAATAAAAAAGTGGAAAAGTTTCCCCAGGCAGACTGTCTCTTCCGCACCTTGATTAGCCGAGCAAAATGTAGACATAAAATGCAATTGCTTTTTTTTTCCCAAATGCTAAAAATGTCAGCCTTGATTTACCCCGACACTCTGACTGACTCACGGCAGACATAAATCCTTCACACCCAACGCAATCATTTTTTGACCTGCTCAGCGGTGGAGAGAGGGAGGGCTTTGCGTTTATCTTCCTGGTTGCCAGCACCTCGATCCCCATAACTCTTCCTTCCTCTACCCCGAGAAGCAAGGGCTCCAGGAGTAAAGGCGGAAGGCACATGTCTGTTGTATTATTTCTGAAATATCCTGCAACAAGGGGTTTCTCCTTAATTTATTAAGAAGGGAACAGAAGAGGAAAAAGTATTTTTAGAGATCGATTTACTCTCACCTAACCCCCAACCTCACCTCATCATGGCTTCATCCCTGATTAGGAAAATACCTTGCACTTTGGAAGCAGCTGTCGTTTTTAGTGCAGGAAAAAAACCCAAAATACCTGATGCCTTTCTGTCAGACTCTTTCCCAGGCAGCCCATATGATATTATTCCAGGGACTCACAACAGAGCTGTGAAAATTGCCATTGTTTGTAGTTTGCTCAAACCCAGTTGGGTAGCCTGTCAGCTTGGCAGCATGGCCTCCAGAAACCTGGCATCTGAAGCATAATCCATTAAGCAAATGGGCATAACTGGTTAATGGGGAACACATGGGGTCTGACCTCACACAACTACTAACAGCAGCTTTGAACAAATCATTTCCTTCTTCAAAATTAGGGCCCCAAATCGTTAAGAAGGCTCCACATATATCTGTCCTTCACTCCTCCCCCAACAAGGATCTTGTACTTTGAAGTGCTTTGAGCTCTTCTAAATCAAAAGTGAAGTGAAGTGAAAGTCATTTAGTCGTGTCCAACTCTATGCAACCCTATGGACAACAGCTTTCCAGGCTCTTCTGTCCATGGGATTTCGCAGGCAAGAATATTGGAGTGGGCTGCCATTTCTTTCTTCAGGGGCTCTTCCTGACCCAGGGATGGAAACCAGATCTCCTGCTTTGGAGGCAGATTCTTTACCGTCCGAGCCACCAAGGAAGTTCCCTAAATCAAGGAGAGGTGTAAACTGAGGGCACAATTCTCCATGCTCTCTGTGACTGTGGGTCAGAAAACTGATGTCCACTGCTCCCGTAAGAGACAGTCTCTTCCCTTCCAAATTCACAAAGTGGACCACCTGTGTCATCTGCCTCTGTCTCCTATGTAGCAGCATGGCTTTCTCTCTCCAACCCTTCATACACACAAGCCAATGATGACCAAGAGTCCCAATGTCCCCATTTCTTCTTTTACTCATGCTTTTGCCCGTGAGGCTTTCTTTATCATCTCTCTTAGTTGAATTTTTAACCTGGGATTTTCTTAATGACAGAGACTATAGTCCCGTGCCTGGCATATAATAGGCATCCAGGGACTTCCCAGGTGGTAAAGAATCCACCTGCCAATGGAGGAGACATAAGAGACAGGTTCAATCCCTGGGTTGGGAAGATCGCCTGGAGGAGGGCATGGCAACCCACTCCAGTATTCTTGCCTCAAGAATACCATGGGCAGAGGAGTCTGGCAGGCTATAGTCCATAGGGGAGGCAAAGAGTTGGACACAACTAAGAAGACTTAGCACGCACACACAATGAGTTAAAGAAATAGGCTCTTGTCTCCCGATAGACTTGTCTTTCAATACTTGGCCAAACAATTCTCTCGTAAGAAAGATGCTACTAAACTTGTCCTAAGTCAAATGCTCGAGAGTCCTCCTACTGCACACATACTCCTATCTCTCTCTCTCTCTCTCTCCCCGCCAGCCCACAGAGGTAGGTGTGAAATTAATTTCAGAGCAACTGGAGGAAGGCAAAGGCATACCTCTCCCCTTTCTCCAAGACCTCCCTCAGCAGGCCATCTCCTCCAGCTCACCCTCAGCCCCCAGTCAACCTCTACCTGCCCACAGCTACTTCAGGAGGGCTGTGCCTTGTTGACAGTCCCTCAATTCTCCTCAGAGTTGAGAGGTATAGACGCTCTGGAGTTCACACACAGAACTGCCTCCAACCGCAAAATCAAGAGGACCTCCAACTCGATCTTCAGGAAAAGTGAGGCTTCAAGAAAGTTGTACCTCTTTATAGCACCAGGAATAATGGCAATGAAGTGTTCAGGCACCGAGGAGGCATATATGTTTCTCCACAGAACAGTCCAACACTAGAGGTTTTTTCTAACATTACAAAAGGTAAAGTTGAAGGTCATCAGCTTCAGTTGTAGCTCTCTGGTTGGGGATCACTCCCAGTAATCCTTTCCCTAAACTCCCACGGCGCTTTCTCCAGGCTCCAGCTAGTCAAGGAGAGATGCAAAGTCACCAAAGCTCCTTTTGCTCTTGTCCAAAATGGACCATGAAGACCCATGCCCCATGCAGAAATGAAGGGAACCCCGCCACTGATATCTAGGCTGTAGTCCGAAGTACATTGCCATCTAATCTCCATTCTGCACATCAAAAGGGAAAGGGGAAAAAGTTAACACCAGTACTTAAGATGTTATGGAAAGTGTGCAACATGCTCTGTTAGCCAGCCCCTATCCTTGGAAGCCATACATTATTTAATAGAAGTAAGACTTACCCTAAATGAGCCAGAACAATTGCTTAAGGGAGGGGGAGAGGGTGGAAGAGGAAGGATTGTGTTTATACATTTTTTTTTTAATTTCTCCAACCGTGCCCGTTAGTTTTGTTTCTTATTTAGGATACAGTATTAATCATGCTAATATTTTACAGCGGGGCTTTACTCTTTAGTCATTACTTTAATCAAACCCATCAGCGAACGAAGGAACACGTTACCAGGTGGGAATAACTGCTACCGCTCACTGTTAATTACTTTGCATTTTACAGCAATCAGCAGCAGGAGCTGAGATCATAATAAATTCATGACTTATGGGCCCATAAAATCATTACCGTAGGAAAATATGTTTTATCGGGGATTCGATGGGCTGCTGCTCAGAGAGAGATTTCTTGAAGGAAATGACACCCATGAAATTAAACTGATTTTAGCAGTCAGCAGAAATGCAAATGCACAAAGAGAGCAAAAAATTTTACTGTGGGAGAAAGAGACTGGCAGATGAAGGACTGGGAGCAGATTATGAGGAGAGGGGTGTGTCCACAAAAGGGGTGTGGTCACGAGAGGGGCGGGGCCCCAAGTGCTGAGTGTAAGGAGGGTGCTCAACAAAAAGGCTCCCGGCAGAGAGCAAGGGAGGGATGAGACTTAGTGACCCCAGGCTGATCTGGAAGTCTAGGACGAGTAGTCCTCTCCCATCCTTCTTTATTTCAGCCACCGTGTTCTCAGAGGCCTCTGAAGACAGTGAGGTTAGAGACAAAAGGACAGGTCAATAAATCATCCCCACGACAGTCAAAAAAGGGAAGGACCGGCACTCCTGTGGCAACTCAAGTAAGCTGTTCATGGATTGCATCATTCCTTAACTGAAACAACCCTGCCCCGCCTAGCTGGGTGGGACTTTGTGTTCCTAAAGGCCATCTCTGGTCTGTGGGAAATGCTCTCCATGGAGGATAATTAAAGCCTGGGTGTTTGTTTCATTGGGGGGGGGGAGGTTTCTCTATCTTCCAATTTCTCGCAAGAAGCAGTCATGCCATTTGTTTGGAAGTAACCGTTTCCCCTTTCCTTTGCTCCTTCCAATTATGCTAGATAAATAGAGGCCCTTATTTAGTGTTATTATAAGCATGAAATTGTAACAGATCCTTTTAAATGCTAAAGCACTAAAAATAAGTCCTTTTATCAAGGCACACCAGGTCCAGATCTAGCAGCTCATTAATTTCTGTAACTCAGACAAGAGGAAATTCAAACAAATTCCAAGAGCTTTCAATGGAAGGTTTATTCATTCTTGCTGGGATGATCACCATCCTTGTTCATCATTATCATTATTGTTCACATTTCTAAAGGGCTAGGGAGGGGCTGTCCTCTCAATGGGGTGAACAGCACAGCTGAGAGATACCCATGTCACCAGAAAGAAGACAAGGAGCCAAAGATGAGTTTGAATCCCACTCTTACCACTTACTGTTCCTGAGGAGTCTTAGGGAACTCGCTTAACTTCCTAGACCTCAGTTATTGTAAAATAGGGAAAATTATATCTAACTTTCAGTAAAGAGTTATCATGGAAATGAAATGAGTTTACTCTATGTGTAGCACAAAATAAAACACTAGGCAGAGTCTCTGACACAGTTGATCCACTTCTTAGAAACTGTTCACAATCCCATCCCAAGGTCGGTCAAGGTAAAACTGTCAGCTCCTTGAATTACGTGGGGATACTAAGGAACTGGCTGGGAGAGTTGGCCCACAGGAACCTTGAACAGCAGCAGCCCGTTATATGGAATGATAAATGGATGGTGTAGGGCATTTGGCTACATTCCCACCTGTCACTGTGACTTGCAGGAATATGTACTGCACACTCCTTGGTTCTTGGAAGATTCGGAGCCTCTTAAGAGAGAGATTGGCTTTGGGAGCAAGAGTCAGTGACAGCAGGCACAAGCCTCCCTGGGACAGATGGAGATGCCCTGGGAAGCTGAGCCTGGGCTCCAGGCTGTGCTATCTCCTTTTCACCATTACAGTATCCATCTCTTGCCTTTACCTTTTTGAAATGATTCATAAACAGAAACAGGGAGGCCTCTTCTCATCATTTGCCCCAGCATCTTCTCACCCATCAAGGCTGTCCAAACAGCCAAATCCCACTTACCACCTCCCGAGAGGCAGTGCTGGCAACAAACTTTAGCAAGGAAGCCTACTCCCCTTAAGCTCTTCATGGTCCTCACAGCCAATAAAAGTAAAGCCAGACCTGCCTCCCCTGCCTATCTCCTACCCCTAGTCCTGTCCTCTACCTCAGCACTTGGGAAAGAAAAACAAATAAGGAAATATAGGCCAAATTACTGCAATCAAGAAACCAAGAAATGCCATAACCCTCCAGCATTACCTCTCAGGAGATCAGTGTTTCAATAGGATTTCAGATTACAAGTGAAATGATTTTGATGGGTGCTGACCTTTTTAGCTATGTATGTGTGTCCTTGGTAAGGTGTGTAAGCGAGCCCCTTACAATGGGTTGAAATAGAAGAGATTCAGAGGTGTGTATGGAGTTTTCCCCTTATTTCCAGTTTTCGAAGTCATATTGGAGCAGCTGTGGTGCAGTGAAAGGAAGAAAAGCACCAGAGTCAGCATAGACAAGTTCAAACCCTGGCTCTGTCCTATGCTAGTTACCTGACTTTGGTGAGTTATTGAAGAGCCTCAGTTTCCCCAAGTGAATTATTGGGATTATGCATTGACCTTTCCAGTTGTAAAGGATTAAATGGTTAATGCTTATAAAATATCTATAACAGGATATTCATAAATGCTCAGGGCTATTACTAAATTAGCACCTTGTTACTAAAAAATCTCCAGGGAGCTACTACAATGAGTATGAGTGAGAGTTCCAACCTGTGTTAGAAATCCCAGAACAGTTTAAGCTATAAAACCCAATATGTGGTGTAGAATCCCTGTATCTATTAGGATCCTGAGGCTACAAGAAGAAATTTATCCTAGACATCTTTCACAAAAAATGTATTTATTAAAATAGATAGCAGTCACTTGATTTTAAATTTCAACCATAATTAGATGCCATGTTGAAGGATTTTAAAGATTTCTATCTGACCATTGTTGAGTAAGCAAAGGAAGATCCTATGGACAAGAGAAAGAGGAATTAAAGCTCGGTCTATATATTCTATGTCTTCATATTCATGCTTTGTCATCTGCATGCTAAGTCACTTAGTTGTGTCTAACTCTGAGACCCTATGGACTGTAGCCCACCAGTTTCCTCTGCCATGGGATTTCCCAGGTAAGAATACTGGAGTGTGTTACCATGCCCTCCTCCAGAGGATCTTCCCAACCCAGGGATCGAACCTGTGTCTCTTACTTCTCCTGCCTTGGCAAGTAGGTTATTTAACCACTGTTACCACCTGGAAGCCCCAAGCCAAGTCATATAGACTGCCACAAACTTGTTTATCGGTCACAGTTAAATAACAGCATAGAGGTACTGTTATTCAGATGTACATGTGTCATTTTCTTTTTTATGTGCTGTAACACCTTAGAAGAGTTCAATAAATGAATCGATTGATACTGATGATTTTAGCAGAAAAACTTTCCGTTAATGACATTAGTTTGGGAAGACAGTAGATAAACTTTTTCTTTTAAAGGAAACAAACTTCTTTTAAAAGACAGAAAGGAACAATGTCATCAGATGCTTATTTTGTGTCCTGAATTGTGCTGGATATTTACACATCACAAAAACCTGTTGTCTCTCCTAATTAACAGCCAATAAGGTAGGGAGACAAAGATAAGAATCTAAGAGCATGCTGATGTATTGTGTGTTATTAGAGGGAAGAGTCGGGGATAGGAAAATTCTTGCCTGGGAAATCCCATGCAGAGAGAAGCCTAGAGGGCTACAGCCTCTGGGATCACAGAGTCAGACACAACTTAGCAATTGAGCACACACACACTAAGTATATAAAGAATATGCATGGGAACAGTAAATAAAGAATATAGTTCTTATCACATCCTAGTTACAAAAATAGGCCACATATGGATTGTTAAAGTAATCTCAATATATTACTGAAGAACAGTATCAGACTTGATATTGTTCAACAACAATAAAACAAATTATCTGCAAAAAGATAATTTAAGTAAAAGCACATTTTATCAAATAACTCTTGGGTTAAACAAGAAGTGGTAAAGGAAACTTAGAAATATTCAGGACTGAACAATAATTAAAATACCACTTGTCAAATTCTGCAGGACACTAGTAAGGTTGTACTTAGAGAAAAATTTAATTCTTTTTTCTTTTTTCCTCTCTATTTCATTTATTTCTACCATTCTATCTTCTACCTCACTTACCCTATCTTCTGCTTCCATTATTCTACTGTTGGTTCCCTCCAGAGTGTTTTTGATTTCATTTATTGCATTATTCATAATATATGGACACTTTGTTTTTTCTAGGTCCTTGTTAAACCTTTCTTGCATCTTCTCGATCTTTGTCTCCAGGTTATTTCCCTGTAACTCCAATTTGTTTTCAAGATTTTGCATCATTTTCACTATCATTATTCAGAATTCTTTATCAAGTAGAGTCCCTATCTCTTCCTCTTTGGTTTGGTGGGCATTTATCCTGTTCCTTTAACTGCTGGGTATTTCTCTGCCGTTTCATCTTGTTTAGATTGCTGTGTTTGGGGTGGCCTTTCTGTATTCTGGCAGTTTGTGGTTCCTCTTTATTGTGGAGGTTCCTCACTGTGGATGGGGTTGGATGGGTGGCTTGTCAAGGTTTCCTGTTTAGGGAAGCTTGTGTCAGTGTTATGGTGGGTGGAGCTGGGTTTCTTCTCTCTGGAGTGCAATGCAGTGTCTAGTAATGAGTTTTGAGATGTCAGTGGGTTTGGTGTGACTTTGGGCAGCCTGTATGTTGAAGCTCAGGGCTATGTTCCCGTGTTGCTAGAGAATTTGCATGGTATGTCTTACTCTGGAACTTGTTAGCCCTTGGGTGGGGCTTGGTTTCAGTGTAGGAACAGAGGCGTTTGATGAGAAAAATTTATAGGTTTAAATACATGATCAGGAAATAAGAAAAGTTAGAAGTAAATTAGCTAAGCAGGTAACTAAATAAGTTGGGGAAAGAGCCTTAAAGCAAACCCAAGGAAGTTAAAACTAAGGAAATAATAACAGGGCAAAAAATCAATGAAATAGAGAACACACACAACGAATGATTAACAAATTCAAAAGACAATTTGCTTGTCTCATAATGAAAATAAAATATAAATTTCTGGCAATACTGATCAAGGGAAAAAAAAGAGGAAAGCCGCATGCCCTCCTCATGAAATTAGGATGGATGGATGGGAGTAAGGAACGAAGACATTAAGAAATAGCTGTTGGTGAGTATATCTGAAAACACTGATGAAATGAATAAAAGGCTAAAAATTTTTAACTGTAAAAATTATAGCAACAAGCTTTAGGGAGCTTAAAGAAACCAGTTAAGAGCTATAAAAGAAATTCAGTGACTTTCCTATCCCAAAACAAGCATGATAGTTTATGGAAGAGTTTTATAAAATTCTCAAAGAATGATGAATTCCAGTTTTAAGCACTGCTTCTAAAAAATAGCAAAAGAGAATATTACTCAGCATTAAAAAAAAATTCATTTGAATCAGCTCTACTCAGGTGGATGGAACTGGAGCCTATTATCCAGAGTGAAGTAAGCCAGAAGGAAAAACAAAAATACAGTATACTAATGCATATATATGGAATTTAGAAAGATGGTAACGAGAACCCTGCATGCGAGACAGCAAAAGGAACGCAGATGTATAGAACAGACTCATGGACTCTGTGGAAGAGGGCAAGGGTGGCATGATATGGGAGAATGGCATTGAAACATGTTAATTATCATATGTGAAATCAATCACCAGCCCAGGGTTGATGCTCGGGGCTGGTGCACCGAGATGACCCAGGGGGAGGGAATCGGGAGGGAGGAGGGAGGGGGGTTCTGGAGGGGGAGCATATGTAAACCTATGGTGGTTTCATGTCATTGTATGGCAAAACCAACACAATAAACAAAATTTTAAAAAAAAATAGCAAAAGAGGGAAACTTCACCTAGCTCATCTATGAGAAAATGAAAATTTTGATTCTGAAACTAGATAAACATAAGAAAAGACAACTCTAGAGTCATTTCACATATAAATTTCAATACAAAGATACAAAATAAAATAGAAGCAAGCAGAATCAACGATGATATATGTGTATCAAGCTGAAGTGAAATTAACCAGAGATGCATCAAAAATCTAACAACATAATTTATCATGATCAGAATGAATAAAAACACAGAGCAACAATAATGAGGTTCCTTTAAAAACTAAACATAGGTTACCATATGATCTTGTAATCTCACTTCAGGGCATATATCTGGAAATGCCAAAGCTCTAATTCAAAAAGATACATGCACCCCAATGTTCATAGCAGCACTATTTACAATAGCCAAGATATGGAAGATGTGGTTGTGGTGTTTGTGTATATATATATATATAGTATTATATATACACACACATAATAAAAAAGAATTACTATATATATAATATAGTATTATATATACACACACAGCCATAAAAAAGAATTAAATAATGACAGGTACAGCAACACGGATGAACCCAGAGATTATCATACTAAGCAAAGTAAGCCAAACTGAGAAACACAATTATCACAGGGTATTACTTATTTGTGGAATCTTTAAAAATGATGCAAATGAACTTATTTATAAAATAGACTCATAGACATACAAATTTATGGTTATCAAAGGGGGAAGGGGGGAATAAATTAGGAGTTTAGGTTAACAGATAAACACTACTATATTGAAAATAGATAAATAATAAGAACCTACTGATTAGCACAGGGAACTACATTTAATATCCTATAATGACTTATAATAACTTATAATGAAAAGAATCTGAAAATACATAGAAATGTATAACTGAATCACTTTGCTGTATACCTGAAACTAACATTGTAAATCCACTATATTGTAATTAACTATATATAACTATATATAAATTATAAAATATCAATAAACAATAATTGGATAACAATATCAATTGATTCAGAAAAAGCAGTTGATAAGGTGTTACTCCTATGGTGATGTATTCTATCATCTCTACTAATTTAGCTTAGTATAAGAGATCAATGTTGCAAGGAAAATAAGAGGTGTAAGGATTGGAAGATGGTAAATTGTCTTCTAGATAAATGTGATAATCTACCTAGAAAAATCAACACCATCAACAGCTGCCAGATACTAGATCAACCTACAAGAGTCAAAGAAATGTCCCTAGACTAGTAAAACCCAACTGAAAATGTCATTTTAAAGAGTGAAAGATACCAATTGTGATATCAACAGCTACAAAGTAACTAAAAGTCAACATCACTGAAAGTATAGGAGACCTCTATAAAAACAACATAAAACACAAATAAAGGACATGGAGAAGGATAATGTGCATGTAGTAAATAAATGAAGAGATCCCATGATCTTTAATAGGATGATTTAATAGTCTGAAATGTGGATTACTTCCAAATTAATATTTAAATTAAAGCAATCAAAATAAAACCTTAAGTCAAATTTCCATGAAACATAATAAACATACCCTAATTCCTAAGAAGGGCAGTACTAAAGAATGTTCAAACCACCAAATAACTGCACTAATTTCCATGCTAGTAAGGTTATACTCAAAATTGTCCAAGCTAGGCTTCAGCTTTACATGAACTGAGAACTCAGAGGTTCAAGCTGGGTTTAGAAAAAGCAGAGGAACTAGAGATAACTGCCAACATTCACTGGGTCATAGAGAAAGCAAGGGAATGCCAGAAAAACATCCACCTTTGTTTCACTGACTACACTAAATAAAGCCTTTGATGGTGCGGATCATAACAAACTGTGGAAAACTCCTAAAGAGATGGAAATATCAGACCTTCTTATCTGTCTCTTGAGAAACCTGTATGCAGGTCAAGAAGCAACTGTTAGAACCCTGTATGCAACAACTGACTGGTTCAGGATTGAGAAAGGAGTTTGACAAGGCTATTTGTTGTCACCCTGTTTAACTTATATGCAGAGTACATCATGCAAAATGCCAGACTGGATGAGTTACAAGCTAGAATCAAGACTGCCAGGAGAAGTATCAACAATCTCAGATATGGAGATGGTACCACACTAACGGCAGAAAGTGAAGAGGAACTAAGAGCATCTTGATGAGGGTGGAGGAGGAGAGTGAAAAAACTGACTTAAAACTCAATATTTAAAAAAAAAAAAAACTAAGATCATTGCATCTGGTCCCATCACTCCATGGAAAGTAGAAGGGGAAAAAGTGGAAGCAGTGACAAATTTCCTCTTCTTGGGCTCTAAAATCACTGTAGATGGGTGATTGCAGTCATGAAATTAGAGACGACTGCTTCTTGGCAGGAAAGCTACGATAAACCTAGACAGTGTATTAAAAAGCAAAGACATCACTTTGTCGACAAAGGTCCATATATAGTCAAGGCTATGGACTTTCCAGGAGTTGTGTGTGGATGTGAAAGCTGGACCATAAAGAAGACTGAGCAATGAAGAATTGATGTTTTCGAACTGTGGTGCTGGAGAAGACACTTGAGAGTCCCTTGGAAATCAAGTAGATCACATCAGTCAATCTTAAAGGAAATTAACCCTGAATACTCTTTGCAAGGACTGATGCTGAAGTTCCAATACTTTGGCCACCTGATGCGGACAGCTGAATCACTGAAAAAGACCCTGATGCTGGGAAACATTGAAGGCAGAAGAAGAATAGGGAGACAGAGGATGAGGTGTTGGATGGCATCACCAGTTCAATGGACATGAACTTGGGCAAACTCCTTGAGATGGTGAGGGACAGGGAAGCCTGGCATGCAGCAGTCCATGGGGTTACGAAGTCAGACACAACTTGGCAACTGAACAACAACATGTATAAGGAAGACTATCTCTATTAGTGTACAAATCATTGTTAAAAGAGAAGACTAAATAGAAAGGTCTTGTCCTGAAAAATATCATAATAAGATGACAGGTTTTTTAATAACTCTGGCATTAAAATAAAAACAGGTAAATAGACCAAAGAACTGAAAACTCAGAGATCTGTGACATTATAGGACTATGCTTTGTTGTTTTAGTCGCTAAGTTGTATCCACCTCTTTTGTGACCCCATGGACTATAGCCCACCAGGCTCCTCTGTGCATGGGATTTCCCAGGCAAGAGTACTGAAGTGGATTGCCATTTCCTTCTCCAAGGGATCTCCCTGACCCGGGAATCAAACCCATGTGTCCTGCACGCAGGCAGATTCTTTACTGCTGAGCCACCAGGGAAGCCTTTATAGGACTATAATACACACTAAAGTAGTTCTATAAATCAGTGAAGAAAGAATTATTTAGTCATTTGGCTGAAATCAATTCGCTAGAGAGAAATAAAATGGAATCCCTAATTAATATCACATAGAAGAAATAGAAAAGAATATTTTCATGATGTAAGAATATAGAACTGTCTAAATACATTTTCCAAGTTTGAATCCTGAAACAAAAACTCAATGAATTATATGGCAGCAAAATTATTTCTTTTTTTAATTTATTTTTAATCTGAGGATAATTGCTTTACAATATTGTGTTTTTTTCTGTCATGTATCATCAACACATGCATTGATGACATCAGGGACTAAGCTAGAAGACATACATCCTCAATACTTAAAAGTATAAGGAATTAATATCTAGAAAGTAGAACTGCAAAGTAAATTCAAGAAGAGAGCATCTCCATTAGAAAAATGGGCAACTAATATAAATAGACAATTTGTAAAAGAGGAAATCGAAAACCTGAGAAGCATATCAAGAGATACTCAAACTCATCAGCAGTCAGAAGTATGCAAATTAAAACAACACTGAGATTTCACTCTATACCAATTAGACTGGCAAACATTAGAAAACTGGATGATGCCAAGTATTGGGGCAGAGAATACATGTATATTGGAATTCCTTTATATTGCTGAGGGGAATAGAGACCAATGGTATTTTCAGGGGAAACAGTCTTGCATTACTTACAAAACTAAATGCACATACCTTATGACCTGGCAAATCTGTTCTTAGATTATATAGCTAAAAAGAATTTTCACACAGGTCCAAAGGATGTGTCCAAGATGTTCACTGTAAATTATTTGCAGGGTATATCAGTGGCAGCTTGTGGAGTTGTGCAGGTGACAACCTAGTAGGTTGGGCCTAGTGGCCTGAACTTGGTCATCCATCACTGGGACAGGGAGTAAGTTAAATGTGGAGGATGCTCCCTCTGTACTAGAGGCAACAGATACATATACACTCACCAATAAGAAGAGAACTGACAGCATAGTGGAAAAGTCATCAATATAATGAGAGTACAAAATATATATGCTTTTCGAACACCAAAACTACATGCACACAAAACAAAAACAGTTTTTAAGAACATGATTAAACAAAATGATACACATTTTAAAAGGAGATAACTGCCTCTGGGAAAGAAGGGAATGGAGGTTGGAGATGGGGATAAAATAAAACCTAAGAGGGCCCTTCTCAGACTCATGTAATAATGCTCACAAAGTCAGGAGAATAATTACTCCAGCAGTCTCCTCTGGAAGATTCTGAGCAAAAATATTTTCTGTTGCAACTATTCAACTCTGCCATTATAGCAAGAAGGCAACTGAAGGCAGTATGTAAAGAACAAGTAGGGCTATGTTCCTGGTTTATTCACCAAAAGTTTGTGGGCTGATGTAGTCCACAGTCTGTAGTCTGCTGACTGCTGATTTAGACTCCTGAGATTATAACAGGTACACTAAAGGACTTCTTGTTATGCAGACTGCACTTACAGATCCCAAAGTCTGGTTATGGGACTTGCCTGGTGGTCCAGTGGTTAAGACTCTTGCACTTCCAATGCAGGGCCACTGCTTCAATCCCTGGGCAGGGAACTAAGATTCCACATGCCACAGCCAAACATATTTTTAAGCAACAGTAAGAATAATATTTTTTTTAATCTGGCTATGTAGTCTGAAATTTTCTGAATGTAGCCTGAAAAAAGCCGATGTATTTTTGTGAGCAATAGAATGGAATAAAAATCCCAAACTGTCTCAAACAACCCTTGGGTTTAGTGTCTCAGACCCCAGGCAAAAAGAGGAGACAGAGTTGAAAAGATCTCTAGGTAGAGTTATTCTTATTGAAACTATTCATCTTTTAAATTGCTATTTCCATGGGAGCTACCAAATCCATAAGAGAAGCAGAAGCTGGTCAGGGTTCTGAGCCCTATTATTAGAATTTTTATATAAGCAGAAAATGACAGATACCAGGACTCCACATTCTTACAATCCTATAAATACCCTTTTCTTCTGGGAAGTGTGTCTGACCAAAACATATGAAGCAATGTAACAGACTAGTAAGAGAATAAAGGTTTAAATGTCAGCTAGAAACAATGTTCATTTCCTTTAAAGAAAAAAGAATCATTTGCACAGCTCTTCGAGCCACAAAAGTGAACCTCTTTCAGTTTGAATTTCATCCAGAAAATCCTTTTGCAAAATATTTGCTGAAACACTGTAATGTAGGAATTGGAAGGGATTAAAAGCTTGTTCGGTTTCTCCTCCCCCACACCTATCTTTCCTGAGCTGACTTATGCAGCCCAGAAGCTGAAATTCGTGTGTCCAAGACCCAGATTCCAAAAATCAACATAGCAGTCTCCCTCTACCAGCAAAAATGAAAATGTTACTGAAATGTCTCATTTATAGTAAAAATATGCCTAAGAGAGCAGAACAACGGTCCTTCACACAATCCTGTTAGCTCCCAAACACCTCTAATAGAGCCTCTTTGGTCCTTCACTTGTTCTATCATCAGTAAGGTCCTTAGAAGGTAGGGTTTCAACCACCGTGTGGGCCCTGCTCTCGAATTACCACCCAGCTCAGCCACTGGGGCTCAGAGAAGGAACAGCTGCATGGCAGTGGTTCAAACAGGGGAGAAATGACTGTGGGCTACACTAGTTTGGGGAGATTCAAGAAATGGGCCCATTTTTTTACATAGAAAACATCCTGGAACAAAGATATCAAAAGATAAGGAGATGCCTGGCAGGGAGAAATGACATAATGGCTCCATGTTAACAACGACAAATTAAAAGCTGCAAAAGCACCATGTTTAGGTGGTCAAAATTTGAAAGGCTTAAGGATATTTCAGGCATTGATTTCTAACTTTTGCTCTTATCCACTTTTCTCAATAGAAATCCCTGTCACAAGTCTAGACATTGCAATCATACTATTTACCAATCAGGTATTTGCAAAGTATAAAGAATTTCAGCTTTCTTTAACTACCTATTTCACCAAGTTTTATAGTTCCAACACAGCCCTTGGATTCACATTGCCTCTTAGCTTATATGGAACATTTTGTTGTTATTTAGTCATGTCCAACTAAATAACATATCACTAAATCATGTCTTACTCTTTGTGACCCCATGGACTGAAACGGCCAGGTTCTTTTGTGCATGGGATTTCTCAGGCAAGAATACTGAAGTGGGCTGCCGTTTCTTTCTCCAGACGATCTTCCTGACCCAGGGACTGAACCCATGTCTCCTGCATTGGCAGGTGGATTCTTTACCACTGAGCCACCAGGGAAGCAGATGGAACATACCTGGGTCTTAACATGTATAAACTAATTGTCTTCACTGAAGCTCATCCATTTAGTCTCTGCCACATTGTTTTTCATACAATGTTTTTCAAATACCTATAATGTATAATGGAAGCTGTATTCAAATAGCCCTGTGTTGCGGTGAATCTACAAACCCAAAGTTTTCCATCCCTACAAGTGGTCTTGAACTTTGCTTGCTATAGCAGGTGTCATTCCTATGCCTAGAAATGTGTATATGACAACAGGTGGAATAAGAGTCTGCCTGGCTGAACCATGGCCTCACCCACCTGTGTGCCACCCTTACCTCCCAACTGTCTATGAGAGCAGGAGACTCAGGATATGTGAGTGGAGAGAGAGAACCACTGGACAACGTTCCATGGAGACCAACATGGTGGTGACTAGTGCTGTCAGTGGAATTTTATGGTTCTTTTCCCTTTGGGGCACACAGTAGAGCTGCACATCCTGACTCTTTTGTTAAGACAGGACCATGTGACTAGTTATAGACCACAAGTCATTCTCAGCCAGAGTGTCAAATGGTCAGTGTGAGACCTTCCAGAGCTCTTCTCTCTCCCTGACACAGTGCTGGTACCATTCAAATGGGAGCTTCTATGTCAGCAGTGATGATCAGAGCCTCCCTACCAACTAGGATAGACTGGTAACTTAAGGGATTTTTCTTGGCTGTGTTTAGCTCCTAAGACTTTGGGGATTTTGTAACCATGACAGAACTTAGCCCATACAGATTGTTACATTAAAGAAGAGAGTACATGGTCTTCCGCTTGCCTTATCATCTTCCATGACAAATATAGGGACTCAAAGGGAAGTATTTTTAGAGACTGAGGATACCAGCAAAAAGGGAAAGTAGGGACTTCCCTGCTGGTCCCATGGTTGAGAATCTCCCTGCCAATGCAGGGGACTTGGGTTCGATCCCCAGTCAGGGAAGATCCCACATACCTGGGAGCAGCTGAGACCGAGTACTGCAATTACTGAGCCCGCACCCTAGAGCCTGTGTTCTGCAACGAGAAGCCCACACACTGCAACAAAGAGTGGCCCCTGCTCTCTATAACTAGAGAATGCCTTCACACAGCAACAAAGAAACTGTGCAGCCAAAAATTAAAAAAAAAAAAATTTTAACTACCCAGGGGGGAAAAAAAAAAAAGGAAAGTGCCCTTTCTTTCCCTGTTGAATATCTGCTTACTGATGACTATTTTGAGCAAGTAAAAAATGAATGAGAGGGACACAGCAAGGCACAGAAACAAATACAAGTTCAACTGACTAAACATCCACTGTTGTATTTAAGAATATGAGAGATCCCTGTGGGTCAAAAGGAAAAACCCTGCAGGTCACCTTAGTTAGTTCTACCTGCATGCAGATTATCAACACCCCTGGAGAAGCAGATGTTCACCTGGGAAGCATGATGCAAAGCTTCCCTGTAGGCAGGCTATTCCAGTTTCTCTACAGGATTTTTGGGTTCCTTCCGCTTCATTGTCACCACGCACACACACCTCACTTGGCTGAGCAGGATGATAAGCAATAGAAGAATATGTGCTGTGTGTCTGTCTGTTCATCTCAGTCCCTCTTCCCAACAGGCTTGAGGATAAAAGACTACAAAGGAGGATCTTGGTCTGATCCTCAGAGTAGATCCCTCCACCACGGTCAGTCTGGGAAATGGGACAGGAATTTAAATAAGCCTGTTGTTGTTTAGTCGCTCAGTCGTGTCTGACTCTTGGCAACCCCTGAACTGTGTATAGCCCACCAGGCTCCTCTGTCCATGAGATTTCCCAGACAAGAATACTAGAGTGGGTTACCATTTCCTTTTCCAGGGGAGCTTCTCAAGACAGGGATCAAATCAGTATCTCTTTCATTGGCAGGTGGATTCTTTGTACTCGACTTTTAATAATTGAAAATGATCACAAAGCTCTGGGAAAACATTTTTTATACCATTC
The DNA here is from genome assembly GCA_007570785.1 of Antilocapra americana. Taxonomy (NCBI): domain Eukaryota; kingdom Metazoa; phylum Chordata; class Mammalia; order Artiodactyla; family Antilocapridae; genus Antilocapra; species Antilocapra americana. The sequence continues at coordinate 13,471,441 of ML663557.1, read as the reverse complement.
TAAGGAAGGAAGGTTGGACAAAATGTGGTGGAAAGCAATAATCAGAGAGAGGAAAATTGTTTCATGCGTGTACTGCATTCAGTTTGGAATGTTCACTAAAATAATTACATGTTTAGCAAAAAATAATGATTAATGTTTTTCTAAAGCACTCGGGGACCTCACACATCCAAATGAGTACTGTCATTCAAAGCGATCTCCAAGGCTACAACTCTTCAACCAGTAATGCTGCTATTGCTCAAAATATTTTTTGGAATTGCCTTGAGTCAGTTTGTGAGCTACAGAATGAAATGTCTCTTACAGTCACGGTTCAGTTTTCCTTGGGCTACTTCTTTATTTGCCCTTGTGTCCTTTCTTCTGACTTTATTCAGCCTAACTCCACACTCCTCCCTTCCATTCTATCAAATAAAGCAAGTGAATTCCAGGCTTGCCCTGGGAAAGACCTCTCTGAGTTGAGGGGTACAAAAGGTTGGGAGGATGAAGAGAGGAAGTAAGGGAGTTTTATAAGAAGAGGGCCACTTGGATGTCGCCTGCTGAAAAGCAGTAAATTGCTAACCAGGACATTGCTGGCTGACCATCATAAATGTGATCCCCAAAAGTTTAACCCCTCTGATTTTAAAAAAGCATTCTGGGCTATAAAATGCATCTCAGTAAATGGTAAAAGATTCAAATTATACAAGGTATGTCTGTAGTCACAATGGAATCACAAATCGATAATAGAAAGATATATGGAAAATACCCCCAAAATACTTCTATACTATATAACACAGTTTTTAAAAAGTCACATGTCAAGTAAGAAGTCAAAAGGAAAATTAGAAAGAATTTTGAACTGAATGAAAATGAAACACAGCAAATCAGAATCATGGGACGCTGCTAACATAGTACTTAAGGGGGATATCTATAGCACTAAAGACACATGTTAGAAAGGAAAAAAGTCACAAATCAATTGCATCACTTTTCAACTTGGTAAACTAGAAAGAGTAGAGTAAATTAAGCCCAAACTAAGAACAAGCAAGGAAAAATAGAGGTCAAAATAGGAATCAAGGAAAAAGAAAATATAAAAAAATATGAAACCAAAAGCTGGTTCTTTGAAAAAAGTAATAAAATTGATAACCTTCCAGTAACTCTGAAGAAGGAATGAAAAAAGAGAAAACATGAATACCAATATTAGGTCTAAGAAGAGACATTATTACAGATTCCATAGGTAATAAAAGGATAATAAGAATAATTTTATACATAGAAAATCAACAACATGGAAGAAATAGACAAACATCTTGAAAGACACGAACTACCAACCCTACTCAGCAATAAATATGCAGCCTTGATGGCCAACAGGCATACAAAAAGACCCTCAACATCGATAATTATCAGAGAAATGCAAATCAAAACTACAATGAGGTATCACCTCTATCAGTCAGAATGGCCATCATAATAAAGTCTACAAATAAATGCTGGAGAGTGTAAAGAAAGGGGAATATACACTGTTGGTGGGAATGTAAATATGTACAGCCACTATGGAGAACAGTATAGTATGGAGGTTCCTTACAATCTAGCCATACGATCCAGCAATCCCACTCCTAGGTACATATCTGGACAAGACAAAGACTCTCATTGAAAAAAAACATGCACCCCAATGTTCACAGTAACACTATTTATAATAGTTAAGATATGTTGGTTTTGCTGGTTTTGTTCAGTCACTAAGTCACGTCCGACGTTTTTGTGACCCCATGAACTATAGCCCCCCAGGCTCCTCTGTCCACAGGATTTCCCAAGCAAGGATTCCGGAGTGGGTTGCCATTTCCTCCTCCAAGCGATCTTCTTGATCCTGGGATAGAACCCATGTCTCTGGCATTGGTAGGTAGATTCTTTACTACTGAGCCACCAAGGAAGCTCTAGCCAAGACATGGAAACAACCTAAATGTCCGTCAACAGATGAGTGAATAAAAAGATGTGGAATTATTTCAGTCATAGAAAGGAATGAAGTAATGCTATTTGCCACAGCATGGATGAACCTAGAGATTATCACACTAAGTGAAGTGAATCAGAGAAAGACAAATTCCATATTACATCACTTATATGTGGGATCTAAAATATGACACATATGAATTTATGGTGAAACAAATGCAGAGACATAGAAAACAAACTTATGGTTACCAAAGAGCAAAGAGGGTAGAGGAGGGATAAATTAGGAGTTTGGGATAAATATATACACATTACTATGTATTAAATAACCAACAAGCACCTATTGTATAGAACAGAGAACTGTATTCAATATCTTAGAATAACCTATCATGGGAAAGAATCTGGAGGAAAAAAAAAATATATATATATATATATATATATGGCTTCTCTGGTGTCTCAGTGGTAAAGAATCCACCTACAATACAGGAGACACAAGTTCAATCCCTGGGTCGAGAAGATCCCCTGCAAGAGGGCATGGCAACCCACTCCAGTATTCTTGCCTAGAGAATCCCATGGACAGAGGAGCCTGGTGGGCTGCAGTCCGTAAGGTTGCAAAGTCAGACAAGACTGATGTGACTGAGCACAAGCACATATCTATATACCTATCTGTGTATAATCTTAACCATTTAACTGTATACCAGAAACTAATATTATAAATCAACTGCACTCAATTTTGGAAAAAAAAAAAACAAAGAATCTGGATAATCTCTTAAAAATAACAATAAAATTATAATCTCTTAAAAATAATAATAACAATAAAATGTACCCTTGACTAGACCTATCTCTATTAAAGAAATTGAATTTGTACTTAAAAGCCTTCCCAAAAAGAAAACACCCAGGTCCAGATGGCTCCACTGGTGAATTCCAATAAATGCTAAAGAAATAATTTGGTTTGATTCTAAACCGAATTCCTCAAAATTTCAGAGGGGGAAATACTTCTCAACTGAGGCTATGAAACCAATGTTATCCTGATACCCAAAACAAAGAAAGCACACATAGAAAATGACCAAACAAAATCTCTCATGAACACAGATGAAATTTCTCCTGAAATTTCTCAACAAAATTTCAACAACTCAACAATATATATAAAGGATAATGTGGCCAAGAAGAATTTATCCCCATAATGTGAGGTTGATCCAACATTCAAAAAAAATAAATCACTCAATGCAACTAACTATATTAACAAGCTAAAAAAGAAAAAAATACATGTGATCATCAACAATATAAGGAAAACAAGAGTTAAAAAGAATCAAGAATGAATCCTAGGATCTGGGCCTGGAAATATGCATCCAACATCTCCAAATATCCCAGTAGAACAAAAGAGATGCCAGCTATTTAGGCCTGATATTCAGGAGACCATTTGTAGACATTTCTCATAACAGTTTCTTTAGGAGGTTGAGAATAGCTCTGGCATCCCAATCCAGTGTTCTTGCCTGGAAAATCCCAGGGACGGGGGAGCCTGGTGGGCTGCTGTCTACGGGGTCGCACAGAGTCGGATACGACTGCGCGACTGAACTGAAGGAGATGCCAGGGGGAGGGGAGGAAAGGGTGGTAAATATCAACCATGAGTAAGAGATCACTGTTTTTCTATGCAATCCCAACCTCAGCTACAACTCTTGAGGAGAAAAGAGGAATATTTCTCCCTACTTTCTATCTGGATATAAATTTCAACAGATAAATATTCTGAGTCTTTAGCCAATATAAATTCAGTCTTGGTCCTACTTGAACTGCAACTATACTTATAAAGCACTTACTGAGAAATATGCTAAAGAAATTCTTAGTCACAAATTATCTTTCAGAACATAGGGATTAAGGGAAAAGAAAATGTGGTGGTAAAGCAGTAGATGCTTTAGATCTAATTGACAAATTTAGAAACAAATAAATTACCAGGAGTGGATGGCACCCACCCAAGGGTCTGAAGGAACTCAAGGATGAAATTGTGAGGCTGCTAGCCAAGATGCAACCTGCAGTTACAAATGGCCACATGCCACCAGAGTGGCAGACTGCCAGAGTGACCTCTCTCTATGACATGGGCTGCAGAGGAGACCTGAGAGCCACAGACACACAGGTGTTACTTCCAACACCGGTATGCTAAAAACTAGAATAAAGTGGAGGTCTACTATACCCTTGAGAAACCTAATCCCTCCCTCTCTGAGGGAGGCAGGGTAGTCCAGGGGAATGAGCAATAGCTGGAAACTAAGAGCCCCACTCTGAAGTCTGTTTTGCCCCTACTGACAGCATAATCACCATGTCTCATTCTCACACACAAAATGAAAATAATATCTACCCTACATACTTCATACAATTTTGAGGAGGCTGAGAGGAGGTAACTGAGATTACTAATTTTTTTTAAAATTGAGGAATAGATGATTAACAATGTCAAATTAGTTTCAGGTATACAGCACAGTGATTCAGTTATATACATAAAGTGTTAGTCGCTCAGTCATGTCTGACTCTATGCAACCCGATGGACCATAGCCCACCAGGCTCCTCTGTCATGAGATTCTCCAGGCAAGACTACTGGAGTGGATTGCCATTGCCTTCTCCAGGGGATCTTCCCAATCCAGGGATCGAACCTGAGTCTCCTGCATTGGGAGGCAGACTCTCCGCCATCTGAGCCACCAAGGAAGTCCTAGTTTTATATATGTATTCTTTTTCAGATTCTTACCCCTTATAGGTTATCACAAAATATTGAGCATAGCTCCCTGTGCTATGAAGTAGGTCCTTGTCGATTACTTCATACATGATATTGTTTAGTCGCTAAGTCATGTATGACTCTTTGCAACCCCATGAACGATAGCCCACCAGGCTCCTCTGTTCATGGGAATTCCTGGGCAAGAATACTGGAGTGAGTTGCCATTTCCTCCTCCAGGGGATCTTCCCAGTCCAGGGACTGAATCTACTTCTATATTGACAACAGATTCTTTACCACTATACCACACCAGGGAAGAATTTTACATATGGTAGCAAGTATATGTTAATAAATTTTCCCCCTTTGGGTAACAGTAAGTTTGTTTTCTATGTCTCTGAGTCTCTTTCTGTTTCATAAGTTTATTTGTATCTCTTTTTTAGATTCCATATTTTATATAAATTATATATATATGTATATGGCTAGGGTGACTTCCCTGGTGGTCCAGTGACTAAGACATCATGCTTCCAATGCAGGGGGGCCTGGGTTCAATCCCTGGTCAGGGAACTAGATCACACATGCCACAACTAAGACCCAGCGTGGCCAAATAAGTATTTAAAAAAAAAAAAACAATAAGCCTAAATATGAATCTGTGGTATTCATGTATTAAGGAGGATAATAATAGTATGATGATGTTATTGTCGTTGTTCTACTAAATGCCTGAAGAGAAGCATGTGAATCTCCAGTGATTGTTCTTCCGTTACAACCTGGCCAGTCACTTACTTCGGTCTCTCTCCTCTCTTGATTTTCATTAATTTGAATTTATCACCTTCCACCCAAGGTTACCATTTTCAGCTGTCTCTCTGTATCTGTGTATCTTACCTGAGCCTCAATCCTGAAAGCAACAGTTTTGTTTCCAACACTGCGTCTCCACTTCTCCCTTCTGTTTCTGTTAGTGATACTCCAATCTTACCTCTGACCCAGGTTCAAATCTCCAAATCAGGCTTTGAGACCTTCCTTTCTTCCCCACTAAACTCGTAAGTGTACATTTACACATGCACACACATTATAAATTTGCTTAATTCTTGCCAGTTCTCTAATCCTATGACTCTAGAATCCATGCCTTCATTTTCTTCCCTCCAGCACTGACCTAATTCAGCTCCTGTTATCTCAATCACTCTCTGAATACTTAACGGGCAGTCTTCTGTTGTCAGGTATCATGAAAGATGCTGAGGATGTGATAGTGAATAAGATATGAGTCTGCCTAGAAAGGTTCTCAGAGGCAAGTGTTGTTAGTGAAGGCTTTCTATAGAAAGGAGATCATATCCCATGATAGAGCTAATAAGAGGGGATTGATAATAGCAGAGGTTCTATGAGAGATGAGGCATCTGATCCAACATTGGGTGGTCAGGAAAGGCCTCCTGGAGGAGCAGATTCCTGAGCTGGAGGCCACAGTGAGGCCACTGCTCTATAGAGGTCAGAGAAAGATGCATAGGAAGGAAAGAATTCTAATCAAAAGCTGCAGAATATGTTGAGGAAATTATGAGCATCTCAGGATGGCTGGAACATGATTTGTAAAGGAAGTCTGAAGAGGGAGCCAGAAGGCACAGTTTGGGGGAGGGGGTTGTAAACTATGTTCAGCACTTTTACTTTGGGATGAAGGAGAGGTGGAGCCATGTGAGCATGTTTATGGTGGAGGTGACAGATTGTTTTTTAGCAAAATTGCCTTGTCAGAGCTGGGTATCCAGGCTCAATCGCTCAAAGTATGTTGCCCACCCAGCTTTGTCTCCACACTCAGAGCATGCCAGCCTGCAGGATACCCCTCCATGCTACTGCCCCCCCATCAGGCTGCAGTTGAGCCCTGGGGGCCACTAGCACCTCACCCTCAGCAGACTCTCAGGACCTGCCATCCTGGCAAACATGTGGCCTTATGACTCTGCCTTTCCAACCTGAGGCCCATCCAGTGGTTTATCCTCTTCATTTCCCCTGTTCCCCAATAGCCTGGTGTCTCTTCACCCTGATCCAATTTCCAGCACTCATATTTCTCCTCAGTCCTTACCCCTGTTGTCTGGAATCTCCATTCCCTGATTAACAAATTGCTCACATCCTTATCTTCTCAGTTGAATGTCCCTTTACTCCCTTATCCTGGCACGGCTGTCCCCTGGGGACCCTACTTCCCCTGTAACATCACAAGTGGAAGCTCCCTAATCACCCAACATACCTTGTTATTCAGAAGGGAAGTCAGGTCTAGAGTCATCCTACCAGCACCTCTCAGACATTATTCCACCTTCTTACCTGGACAGCCCAGCTCCCTTTCTGACTGCACTCCATATGAATCTCTAGGTCCATCCACATCTCTACAAATACCGTATATTAACACATGTATGTACAATCTAGAAAAATGGTTACAGGTGATACTATTTGTAAAACAGAAATACAGACAGACATAAAGAAAAAAAAAAAAACTATGGACATCAAGGGGGGAAGCGGTGGTGGGATAAATTGAGAAATTGGGATTGACATACATACATTACTGAATATTCAACCCTGAATATTCATTGAAGGACTGATACTGATTGGAAGCTGAAGTTCCATTACTGTGGCCAACTGATGTGAAGAGCCAATTCATTGGAAAAGATGCTAGTGCTGGGAAAGATTGAGGGAAGGAGGAGAATGGGGTGACTCTTTCACTCCCAAGAGTGTGCTTCATAACCACACACATTCCCTCCTTCCTTCAGTTTCTCCCATCATACCAGCCCTTCCCCATTACCGAGACTCCCAAGTCACCAGTTTCTCCTCAGCTCCCTCTTCTCTCCAGCGGTTGTCATACTCCACGACCCATTGTATGAATCATTTTTTTGCTGACATGCTATACAGAGTCTTTACAGAACCAATCCAGTTAGCATTCCCATTTTCAGAAACCTATGCCCTATGCTAAATGGGATATCCCAGTATTACCCAAAGGCTCCTCACGTTAGGTTCTTTCCACTCTAAAACATCTATTACATCATCTCCTGATTCATTCTCCTAAAGCTGAGTTCTGATCCCCCTTCTACCCTGCTCACAAACTTTCAAGTAATGCCGATGGCCTATCAAAATAATTTTACCCATCTAAGATTTATATTCCAGAACCAACCCACCTCTCTGACCTTATGTTGCCCCTGTCTATTTCTAATATCCTCTATTACCCTGAACTCACTTCTCATCTATGTTTCCAACACATGTGTTTTTTCTTCCTCTCAAGGTAGGAAAGTGTGTGTGTGTGTGTGTGTGTGTGTGTGTGCATTTGCGTGCATGTTCAGTTGCTCAGTCGTGTCCAACTCTTTGTGACCCCATGGACTGTAGCCTGCCAGACTCCTCTGTAGGTGGGATTTACCAGGCAAGAATACTAGAGTGGGTTGTCATTTCTTCTTTAAAGGGCTCTTCCAGCCCAGGGATTAAACCTGCGTCTCCTGCACTGGCAGGTGGATTCTTTACCACTGAGCCACCTGAGAAGCCTGTGGGTATACATGTCTTGAATTATTGTTGTAAGGCCATACCTTGCCAAAACTTTCCCAGGTTTTTCTGGAAGGACCCAAGATACCACAAAGTGCCTTCATCACCTGTGGCAGCCAGCACTGTGCCTCCTGCCCTCTCCACTCCTGGCAGCAACGTTGGCCACCATGCCCCACATGCTGACCCTCCCCCCAGTAACAGGACCATTTCCTGGGCACAGTCCCACCCCAAGTCTTCCTGTGCCAGCATCATCAGCATCATTCTGAACTGCAGTCTGGTTCATGAAGAGGGGACGCTTCCCTCATCTCCCACACCCCAGGGGACCTCAGTATAAACTCTTCACCCTAAAAATGTGCTTTAGAGTATTCCCCATGCATCACAAAGGGTTTGTATGAAATCTACATTCTGGGTTCCTGTTTGCAATCTCCCGCTTCCCAAGAATCAGATGCATGGCCTCGGACTGGCAGAGAAAATCTCTGTGACAAAATAGAAAACAAAAATGATTTTCTCTGAATTCCCTTCCATCCCTCACTCCCCATCTCTCCTTCAGCTGCATCTCAGGCCCAATCAATAAAGGGCTTTCCTTTCACGTGGAAGCTTTCTGTGAAGTTTGATGGAAAACACTAGTCAGTAATCCGAAGGCCAGGCTTCGCCAGTGGTGACCCTGAGAGAGCCACTTGACTGTTCTGAGTGGCATGTCTCATCTGCCTTCCCTACAGCAGAGAGGTGGTGAGAATCAACCAAGGTGATACTGCTAAAACCGTGCTGTGAATCGTCAGTGCTCCGTACGTCAGCTTCTCAGCGGCAGAGATCTTGGTGTGTGACCTAGAGCAGGTTAATTAACCTTCTAAACCTCAGTTTCTCCGTCTATAAGATGAATTAACAAAGATCGCCTCACAGGTCACACTGAGGATTAAATATTATATGGAAATTGACTATGCTATACTCGTGTAAAAGGCAATCATAAATCTCAGTATTGATCTGATGGTGATGGTGGTATTCCATGAAAGAAGGTGCTGTCTCAAATTTTGAAAATCTAAGGTATTAGTCTGTTTATATAGAAGTCCAGCTGGATCTTAACCCCAGGGAAAACACAGTATCAATGAGCACTAGATGTCCTCCAAAGGCAGATCCCCTGTTACTTATAAAACATTAAGATTTTTCTACTAGAGGAGCTTCAAAATTCTTCTATATTATCCAATACCCATAAAACATCATTATATGTAATGGCATATATAATTTGAATGTTTCAAAATCTACTTAAGATATTACAAAATTTTCTATAGCTATTAAATTCTATCTGCCACATTGGCGTATTATACAGACACACTTTTATAGCATCAGTTTAATTGTTCAGTGCCAAGCTTAACTCCTTTTCTGTCTGGTATATTTTTTTACACAGGATTTAATTTGGGAATAAACAGTCCAATATAAACAGAGCAGAAAAGGCATCACATGGTTATTTCATATTTTCAGCACATTGTGTCTGCCCATACATTTTTAATATCATAAAATTGGCTGTTCTGTAATATTTTGATTGGAGATTCATACATACTGTTGCCACATCCTTTAAACAGATGTACGATAAATTTGATGAAAAAAAAATCTCTTCCTCCTGAAACTAGGACACTGGCTCATTTAAATAATATGGAACAACAACAGTCGCTGTGGATGTTTTAGAAACACAGGATGTTTTATAAAGTCAAAGGGCTCATAACGTGCTGTTACAGTCTTAGCCCCAATTCATCGTAGAGCTTCAAAACTTCTGACTCACGTGCTGCTCTATTTCCCACAACGACCACTCCTATCCATACTGCCTCATGTCCAGCAGCAACATAAACACCTTGAAATAAGAAGACTGGCCTTCCTGGTCAGAAATTGCAGTCCCAGGGAGGGGGTGAGACTGAATCCACGTCACAGGCTTGATCACAGCCATCCTTACAGGCTGTACAGAAAACTAGAACAGGACAGAATTAGCCGAGTTCCAGTTCCAGCCCTGGAACTTAATATCTATGGAACTTTGCACTGCCTCAGTTTCCCCACCTGAAATGGAAATAATAAAACCTACTTTGCATGGGGGTTGTAAGAGTTTAATGAAATGGGCCATAATTGCCTAGGAAAGTGCATGACACACAACAGATTCTTTGTAAATGATATTCAGTATAATCTCTATCATTTTATTATGTTCATTATCTTGCTCATAAGTATCCCTGGTCTAATTGAGCTTCAAGAGATAGGGTAAGAGGATGCTCATAGATCCACACCAGCTACTAGAAAAACAACAATAACCACCACAGCAACACAGGCCCCATTCCTTAATGGCAACCGGTCTTGTATACAAAACAATTACTTGAAAAGCCTCTCCACCTTCAAGAAATCTTGTTGAAAGCGACAGTTCTAAGTGGCCTTTGAGCACCAGTCTTGAACAACCTTCCTAATTCCGGAAACCACACTCTAAAACATGTGAAATAATTTCTGCAGTCTGTGCAATGTTTTTAGTCACTGTTCCATCTATATTGATCCACGAGGAATTCCAAACCTCATTGATATGAGTTGTTTCCAATGCATCCCCAGTTGGCTTTTACTAAATTATTTTCACCAGGATCCAAAGTAATTGATTTATTTTAAAAATTTTTTAATCAAAAAAAAAAAACTGATCTGAGTTCTTCCTTCTCTGGTGAAGATGCTAATGAACAACTCGAATGCCTAAACACCAAAGGGAAACCAAGAGGTTTTGATTATCTGCTAATGCTAAATAAAAACTATATTTTAATTTCTTCCATTACTTGGCCTCAGAAAACTTTACATTTGGAGTCACTCTATCAATCAAACCCTCCTTTATCTGAAATCCCCACCAGCCACCACTCCATTTCTGTACTCCTTTTTTAACTTCTTTAAACAGTTGTCTGTCTGCCTCATTTTCACTTCCTCCCTCCCTTTCTCTCTCAAACCCACTTCAATCAGCTTGTTCACAAACACTTCACTGAAACTGCTTTTATCCAGGTCACAAATGACTTCCTCATTGACAAGTTCAGTGGTTAAATTATTGTTTTCCTTTTCATTTAGAATTTCTTAGGCAATATTTAGATTATATGAAAAGTATAAATAATTCAGTGGTTATCTGCATTCTCACCACCAAACTTAAAAAGCAGAGCATCACCAAAATTGTCAGATGTCTCCTGTGTATCCTTCCTGAATGGCTTCCTCTTCTCCCAGTCTTCAAGTAACTAGTATCCTGAATTTAGTATTTTTTATTTCCACATATTTCTTTACACTTTTGGTATGTAGGTTTCTCTAAGGACTAGGCTTGTTTTGCATTCTTCAACTTTATAAATGGTATCCAACTATAAAGACTCTTCAATTTTTGCTCTTATTATCGTATTTGTGAGATTCATCCATGTGACTTTCATTAATTTTTGTCAGGTGAACAGAATTCCATCGTGCAAACATAGCACAATATGTTTACCCATTCTCCTACTGATAGACATTTAGGAATGCTTCTGATATTTTTGCCAAAAATAAACAGTGCTTCTAATAACATTCTTGTATGTATCTTGTACTGACGCCAGGGGTCAATTTTCAATGCTCACCTTTACCTCCTGAGACATTTGACATGGGTAATCCTTCTCTCCTTAAAATGGACTCCTAACTTGACTTTAGGGATACCACATTCTTCAGGTTTTCTTTCTATTCCAATATCACTGCTACTTCTCAGTCTGCTTTGTGGCTTCTCTTCCAACCTCTAAGTACTGAATTACCCCAAGACAGACTTTGTCATTCCTCCCTTCCCTATCTTCACTCCCAGATAATCTCATTTTCTGCTATGGCTTTAAATCTCATTTAACGAAAAATATAAGTCTCATATGATCTACATATTCCACTGCTGGGTATATATACAAAGAAAATGAAAATACTAGTTCAAAAAGATAAATATACCCTAATGCTCATAGCAGCATTTTTCACAATAGCTAAGATATGGAAGCAACCCAAATGTCCACCAACAGATGAGTGGACAAAGATGATATGGTGTATACACACAGAAATACACAGGAATAATACACAGTCATAAAAAAGAATGAAATTCTACCATCTGCAGCAATGTGGATGCACCTAGAGTATTATGCTTAGTGAAATAAGTCATACGTGCTTAGTTGCTCAGTCATGTCCAACTGTTTGTGACCCAAGGGACTATAGCCCACTAGGCTCCTCTGTTCATGGGGATTCTCCAGGCAGGAATACTGGAGTGGGTTGCCACGCCCTTCTCCAGGCAATCTTCCCAACCCAGGGATCGAACCTAGGTCTCCTGCATTGCAGGCGAATTCTTTTCCAACTGAGCCACCAGGGAAGTCCAAACAATAAGTCATATAGAGAAACACAAATACTGTTTGTTATCACTTAGAAGTGGTCAAACAGGAGATGTAAACAGTGAACATCAACATCTGAGGAATCAGGGAACTAAAATGGACTAGAATGGGCGAATTTAATTCAGATGACTGTTATATCTACTACTGTGGGCAAGAATTCATTAGAAGAAAAGTAGCAGCCCTCATAGACAACAAGAGAGTCTGAAATGCAGTACTTAGGTATTTCAAAAATGACAGAATGATCTCTGTTTGTTTTCAAGGCAAATCATTCAATATCACAATAATCCAAGTCTAGGCCCCAACCAGTAATGCTGAAGAAACTGAAGTTGAATGGTTCTATGAAGACCTACATGGCTTTCTAGAACTAACACCCAAAAAAGATGTCCTTTCCATCACAGGAGACTGGAATGCAAAGTACGAAATCAAGAAATACCTGGAGTAACAGATAAATTTGACCTTAGAGTACAAAATGAAGAGGGGCAAAGGCTAACAGAGTTTTGCCAAGAGAACGCACAGGTCATAGTAAACACCCTCTTCCAACAACACAAGAGAAGACTCTACACGTGGACTTCACCAGATGGTCAATATTGAAACCAAGTTGATTATATTCTTTGCAGCCAAAGAAGGAGAAGCTCTATACAGTCAGCAAAAACAAAACCGTAAGCTGACTGTGGTTCAGATCAAGAACTCCTTATTGCCAAATTCAGACTTAAATTGAAGAAAGCAGGGAAAACCACTAGACCATTTAGGTATGACCTAAATCAAATCCCTTATGATTATACAGTGGAAGTGAGAAATAGATTCAAGGGATTAGATCTGACAGAGTGCCTGAAGAACTATGGATGGAGGTTCATGACACTGTACAGGAGACAGGGATCAAGACCATCACCATGAAAAAGAAATGCAAAAAGGCAAAATGGTTGTCTGAGGAGGCCTTACAAATAGCTGAGAAAAGAGAAGTTTAAAGGCAAAGGAGAAAAGGAAAGATATACCCATTTGAATGCACAGTTCCAAAGAATAGCAATGAGAAATAAGAAAGCCCTCCTCAGTGATCAATGCCAAGAAATAGGGAAAAACAATAGAATGGGAAAGACTAGAGATCTCTTCAAGAAAATTAGAGATACCAAGGGAACTTTTCATGCAAAGATGTGCAAAGGACAGAAATGGTATAGACATAACAGAAGCAGAAAATATCAAGGACAGGTGGCAAGAATACACATAAGAACTATACAGTAAAGATCTTCATGACCTAGATAACCACAATGGTGTGACCACTCACCTAGAGTCAGATATCCTGGAATGTGAAGTCATGTGGGCCTTAAGAAACATCACTACGAACAAGCTAGTGGTGGTGATGGAATTCCTGTTGAGCTATTTCAAATCCTGAAAGATGATGCTCTAAAAGTGCTGCACTCAATATGCCAGCAAATTTGGAAAACTCAGCAGTGGCCACAGGACTGGAAAACGTCAGTTTTCCTTCCAATCCCAAAGAAAGGCAATGCCAAAGAACACTCAAACTACTACATAATTGCACTCATCTCACATGCTAGGAAAGCAATGCTCAAAATTCTCCAAACCAGGCTTCAACAGTACGTGAACTGTGAACTTCCAGATGTTCAAGCTGGATTTAGAAAAGGCAGAGGAATCAGAGATCAAATTGCCAACATCCATTGGAACACTGAAAAAGCAAGGGAATTCCAGAAAGACTTCTACTTCTGCTTTATTGATTAAGCCAAAGCCTTTGACTGGGTAGATCACAACAAACTGTGGAAAATTCTTCAAGATCACCTTACCTCTCTCCTGAGAAATCTGTATGCAGCTTAAGAAGCAACAGCCAGAACCAGACATGGAACAACAGACTGGTTCCAAATTGAGAAAGGAGTACATCAAGGCTGTATACTCTCACCCTGCTTATTTAACTTATATGCAGAGTTGGCTTAAAACTCAACATTCAAAATACTAAGATCATGGCATCCAGTCCCATCACTTCATGGCAAATAGGTGGAGAAACAATGAAAACAGTGACAGACTTTATTTTCTTAGGCTCCAAAATCTTTGCAGATGGTAACTGCAGCCATGAAATTAAAAGATGCTTGCTGCTTGGGAGAAAAGCTATCACCAACCTAGACAGAACATTAAAAAGCAGAGACACTGCTTTGCCAACAAAGGTTCATCTAGTCAAAGCTATGGTTTTTCCAGTAGTCATTTACGGATGTGAGAGTTGGACCATAAAGAAGCTGAGCACTGAAGAATTGATGCTTTTGAACTGTGGTGTTGGAGAAGACTCCTGAGAGTCCCTTGAACTGCAAGGAGATCCAACCAGTCCATTCTAAAGGAAATCAGTCCAGAATATTCATTGGAAGGACTAGTGCTAAAGCTGAAACTCCAATACTCTGACCACCTGATAGGAAAAACTGATTCATTTGAAAAGACCCTGATGCTGGGAAAGATTAAAGGCGGGAGAAGAAGGGGACAACAGAGAATGAGATGGTTGGAGGGCATCGCTGACTCAATGGACGTTAGTTTGAGTAAGCTCCAGGAGTTGGTGATGGACAGGGAGGCCTGGCGTGCTGCAATCCATACGGTCATAAAAAGTTGGACACAACTGAGTTACTGAACTGAACTGATCACTTATATATGGAATCTAAAATATAAAAGCAAATAAATGTATATAGCAAAACAGAAATGGACCCACGGATATAGAAAACAAACTAGTAGTTACCAACAGGGAAAGGGTAGGAGTATGAGATTAGGTAACACAAACTACTCCATATGAAACAGACATGCACTGGGATGACCCAGAGGGACGGAATCAGAAGAGAGGTGGCGGGGGCGGGGTTCTGAAAGGGGAACACATGTATACCCATGGCAGATTCATGTCAATGTATGGCAAAACCAACACAATAAAGAAAATAAATAAATAAATAAATAAAAAACAAGCATGCAAGAGGGTATACTGTACACCTCAGGAAAATCTAGCCATTATTTTTTAATAACTTTAAAGGGAGTATAATCTACAAAAACATTAAGTCACTATGCTGTATACATGAACTATTATAAGTCAACTATATTTCAATTAATGAAAAGGAGAAAGACAGAAATAAATCCCATTTTTTTGTTGATGATTTCATTAATTCTGTTCGCCCCCTTGAACTTCTGCCCTCTCCATCCAATTTTCTATCCAACATCTCCACTGGGATATATAAATTTAACATATCCAAAACTGATTGATTTCCACAGTTGTCCCCTCAAAGCTGTTTCCTCACTATGTACTCTTCATTTCAACATATCAAATCATTCAATAATTTGCTCCAGGAAAAAGGAAAAAAAAACAGTAAAAAGAATCTCCTCTTTTATCCTGTATATCATGTCGAACACTTCTAATTCACCCACAAGTTCTACGGGATCTACCTTCAAAATATGTTTCAAAATAAACCACTTCTATTTACCACCACTTCTGATGACTTCCATACTCTCTCACTCAAACTTAACAGCATTCCAACTGGTCTGCCTACTTTTGCTCTTGTCCTCCTGCAAGCCACCAAACAGAGTGATCTTTTAGAAAAGTAAATCATGTAAATTCTATGATGTCTTACTTCTGTTTGGAACCCTCTGTGGCTGCCCATCTCACTGTGTAAGCCAAATTCCCTGTCACAGCCTGTGAAGCTCTGGATGACTCAGCCCCCTAATTCCTCAGCTTCCTCATCTCCAACTTCCTCCCTTCACTCACTGAGCTCCTATCACACTGGTCTCTTTGCTGTTCCTCAAATACACTTAATACTCTATGCCTCAGCTCCTTTGCAGCTACTGTTCCTTCCGCCTGGTTGCTCTTCCCCCCCTTAGATGTGCATGGCTTGGTTTCTCCTGTCATTCAGAACTCTGCTCAAATATCTCCTTCCGTGCCTATGTTACCCAGTATTTGTCTCCTATTTCTCCCAACTCCCTACCCACTAGTGCTATCCCTATTGTGCAGGGAGAAAAATGGAGGCCCAAATTCACACCACCAGAAGTAAAGGACCTGGGTCTGTTTCATAGCAAATTCTGAGTTCTTTACCTATGCCTGCACTGGAAAGCTAAGTGCAACATCACCTACCCAAAATTCTGACTGCTGAACCCTCAGGGTCTCCCTCCATCATGGAAGAGCTTGGAAGATGAAAGAACTAGGATACATTCTATTCATAAGCAATTATTTAGTGCCAGTATTAAGCCAGGAATTGGGGAAGTCAAGATAGACAAGTCACAGTTGCCATCCTTACAGAGCTCAGTCAGTGGAGTGGGAAACATTATTATAGACTGTGTAATGAGGTTAGATGATCCAGGTTGAAATCCTGGCTCTTGCATTTATTTAGAGTAGCTTAGGAAATTCACTACCCTTCTCTATGCTTCATCTCCTGTCTGTTAAATGATGCCTTGTTCATGCATTCATTTACTGATTATTTTTGAGATCATGTTATGTTCCAGGTGCTAGGAATACAGCCATGAACAAGACCATCAAAGTCCCAGCCTTCGAAGATCTTGTAGTCTAGTATAAGTTTAGTGTGAGATCAGAGACTACCCCATAGGTTTTTATAAACATAAAAAAGAATAGGAAGCAATTAATATATATTGAGGTGCTTAGTCGGTCAGTTGTATCCAACTCTGCGACCCTATGGACTGTAGCCCATGAGGCTCCTGTGTCCATGGGGATTCTCTAGATAAGAATACTGGAGTGGGTTGCTATGTCCTCCTCCAGGGGATCATCCTAACTCAGGGATCAAATCAAATCCAGGTCTCCCGCATTGCAGGCAGATTCTTCACCATCTGAGCCACCAGGGAAGCCCAAGAATACTGGAGTGGGTAGTCTATCCCTTCTTCAGGAAATCTTCCTGACCCAGGAATCAAACCAGGGTCTCTTGCCATTAGTATATTTTCAATGTAATCATTTATTCAATAAAAGTTTGTCAAGAGCCTCTAGTGTGCTAGGTATCTGTTTAGGTGTTGAGGGAATTAACAGTGACCAAAACAGATGAAGCTCCTGCCCCTACAGAGCTTGTGTTCTAGATAGAGGAGACAGAAATGAAAGAAAAATGCAAAGTCAGGGAAGGAACAGGAAGAATATAAATCATATAGAGCACTAGAGGGTGACCGGGGCCAGGGGAGAAGAAACAGGTCAGGAAAGGCCTCTCTAAGAAGGTGCCACTTGAATATAGACAGACATTTAGGAGGAGGAAAAAGACATGCAACCATCTGGGAGGGGAGAATTCCTCTAAGCTCTCTGAGAACAGAGAGAAAGAGCCCTGATGAAGGAATGTGCCATGAGCAGCAAGAAGGCAGTTGTGGCTGGAACAGAAGGACAGGCAAGAGAGATACGCAGAGATTGTTCACTCAGCCATGGGCCAGGTGGGAATGTGATGAGGACCAAGTGACATGGCCTGATAGATAATTTTATGTGCCAACTTGGAGGGTAATTTTAGATGAAACTAACATCTAAATCAGGCTTCCCAGGTGACGTTAGAGGTAAAGAACTCGCCACTAATGAGGGAGATGTAAGAAATACAGGTTCAATCCCTGGGTAGGGAAGATCCCCTGGGGGAGGGCATGGCAACCCACCCCAGTATCCTTGCCTGAAGAATCCCATGAACAGAGGAGCCTGAAGGGCTTCAGCTCATAGGGTCACAAAGAGTCAGACACAACTGAAATTGTGAAGACACAACTTAGCACACATGCACCATCTAAATCGGTGAATTTCAGTAAGCCAATTGCCCTCCATAATATGGGTGGGTCTCACCCAACCACCTGAAGGCCTGAATAGAACAAAACGACCAGTCACCCCCAGCAAGAGGAAATTCTCCAGCAGACTGCCTTCAGACTTCATCTGTATCCTTGCCCCATCTAGGTCTCCAGACTGTCGGCCCACACTGCAGATTCTGGACTTGCCAGCCTACACATTCATTGTCAGCCAATCCCTTATAACCAATCTCCTGATACTTCCTTAGTGGCCCAGTGGTTATCCACCTGCCAATGCAGGGGTCATGGTTTCAATCCCTGGTCCAGGAAATAAGATCCCACTTGCCCACAGGGCAACTAAGCCCATGTACCACAACTACTGAACCCTCTCACTGCAACTGCTGAAGCCCGCATGCCCTTGAGCCCATGTTCCACAAGAGAAGCCACTGCATCACAACTAGACAGTAGCCCCTGCTTGCCACAATTAGAGAAAGCCTGCATGCAGCAATAAAGACCCAGCACACCCAAAAATAAGATGAATTAATACAACAATACAGTATCAATTAGAAGACTCATCAAAAACAACAAAAAAAAAGCTTCCTTATACATATAGACGCATCCTACTGGTTCTGTCTCTCTGGAGAACCCTAAAACACTCTGAAAGCACTAAAGGTTCTGAGCAGAGGAATGATGGAGCTTAATTCGGCTTTTAGAAGAATCAGTCCAGCTCCTATCTGCAAGGTAGGAGGCCCACATAGAGACAAGGATGGCAGGTCAAGGGCATCTCAATAATTACAATGACAAATGGTGGTGCTCACCAGAATGGCAGAGGCAGATGTGGTAGGAAGTGGTCAAGTTTCAGATATATTTTGAAGGTAGTGCTGACAGGATTTGCTGATGGATTAATTATTATAATCACAGTAAAAATAAACTATGACAGAACGTGGTTAAGAGCCATAATTAAGGGATACATAAGGTCATACAGGATCAAAGATTAAGGAGAAACTTGCTCCTTCAGGAAGGTGAAGAATTTCCATTCAGGGGACCATTGACTTTGGGGTTGAGGTTTGAAGAGCAAGCCTTGTGGGTAAGGCAGGGCAAAGTGACATTGTAGGCTGACAAAGAAGCATAAAGAAGTAGGTGGGCAAGAACACATAAGGTGCATGCAGAGAAGGTCCAAGGAGCCTGGCAAGGCCTGAGCAGAGGACCTAAGAGAGATGTGCCTGGAAAGGACTTTGGAAAGCAGATTGGGAAGGAAGGCAGGGGTGTCAGAAGGCACTTTATCCTATTTTAATCAGATAATGGTGTATGAGATGATGCACTGAAGGGGCTGGTGATGAGGCCTCCAGGCCAATGGAAGAGCCTTAATAAGCACCTTCATCCCCAGCTGAAAGTGGCCAGTGACCCTCAACCCTTCACATCCTCCAGGTCCTGGAAGCAAGATCAAATCAAATCCTGTGGATACAGACTTATATATATCATCTAATGCCAAAGAAAAAGATATTTTACTCTCTAAGATGAGAAAAGCAGTTGGGTGATTCATTCCTGGAGCTCAAGTTTGCCCTCACCACCTGCTAAACACATTTCTGGCCATGATTTCTGCCTATTAAGCGTCTCTGGCCACAGAGAAGTGATATTGATTTATTTCACTTCTACAGCTAGAGGTATTTATTCCTATTTGCACCCTTGCTTCTTTATTGCAATTTTTTAAATATCTATGGTGGTGATAGATGCTAGGTCTGATGACTTATGGTTTGGGGACATTTGGGGGAAGGGACACCATGGGTAAGTGGATGACTTCTTCTTGAAGACCGACCAAGCATGTGGTCTTTCCTGACTTGGCTAGACAGAGTTGGAAAGAACTCACAAATCAGCATGTCAAGAAGGGTCCAAGTTTCCAATCAGTTATCTCATTGCTTCAGATCCTACTGTGTGCCTACTGCTTTGCAGAGAGCTGAAGATACCAAGATGGAAGCAAACAGGGCCTTTGCCTACAAAGAGTTTACAGTGGGAGTCAGACGTGTCAGTAAAACAACCATTACAAGAGGAGACAGGCATCACTTTAATGGGTGTGTGAACAACTGCTAAGGCCAGGAGAAGCACCAGGCATACTCAGATCATTCCAGGGAGGTCACTGATGGGTCCCCCAGGAGGTGACTTGCCGCTGAGCTATAAGGGATGCAGCCAGGAGGCAGAGAGGAAAAGGGTGTTCTGCACCAAACAGCAGCTAAGGATGCTTCTAAGCAATCTAACAAAGTTTCAGCAGTCTCTCCACTCAGTAAAATTGACCAAGGATCAAAATTCAGCAACTCATTTCTTACTAAGAAGACTCTTGAGAGTCTCTTGGACAGCAAGGAGATCCAACCAGTCCATCCTAGAGGAAATCAGTCCTGAATATTCATTGGAAGGACTGGTGCTGAAGCTGAAACTCCAATACTTTGGCCACCTGATTTGAAGAACTGACTCAACAGAAAAGACCCTGATGCTGGGAAAAATTAAAGGCAGGAGGAGAAGGGATGAGATGGTTGGATGGCATCCCCAACTCAATGGACATGAGTTTGAGTAAACTCTGTGAGTTGGTGATGGACAGGGAGGCCTGGTGTGCTGCAGTCTATGGGGTCGCAAAGAGTCAGACATGACCAAGCGACTGACTTGAACTCTGAAAAGACATTAGGCCATTAGTTTAATAAAGAAATACATGGCAACCACTTTGTATTTCCAGTTTTAATCAACTGGAAATCAAAAGTGTCTCCATAGTTGTCTTTAATTCTGGAGGTGTTGGGTTTATAGCCATCCCTCCTTCCATGATGCCTTCACTGGGGCCAGCAGTGACTTCAGCAGCACTTGCAGAGTGGGGAGGGGGATTCTAGGGGAGCCACTCTCCTGGTGGACAAAGCCATAGACAGGAGAGGAGGCTAAAGAGAGAGAGGATGAAGAGAAGCAGAACAGGGGAAAGATAAATAGAAAAGAGGAGGATCCAAAAGAAACTCAAACTTCATTGGCATGCTGGGGAAATAGCACACCCACAACTGCCTCACAGTTACCACCCTGCCCTAAATCTACTCTAACGTGGCTCATTAACAGCATCTTAAGATAGACCTCATCAGATCATCTTCAGGGGCCCTCCAAGCTGAGGAAAAGGGTCAGAACTGGCCTGCCAGAGACACCTACTGCTGCCCCAAGGCTCTCCCATCCAGAGGCACCAGGCCTGCAGCTTAAGAGCCTCTCAAATGCCTATAGAAATGTCTTAGACCTAAAAAACTAAAGGAAGTGCTTCCAAATTTAAAAAAAATATAACATTGAAATTATTAATTGAATGTCTACAAGATGCAATATTATGTCAACTTCATTAATTGTTCAATTTAACATTCATCAAAAAGTCATTATATTAGACAACCATTTAAGGTCTTCTCATCCCATGAGAATTCTTGAATATGGATATAATTTCTGAAAATCATCATAAATGATATTAAAATCAAAACTAGAAAATATTTCAAAATTTTCACAGCAAAAGAAAAGATAAACTTACCAGGGCATATGGAGACATTTCACATCGCATCATATCCTTGGAAGGTTTGATAAAATCTAGAATAAGGCCTCAAATGTAAGAGGGAGGGCCTAGGGCCTTCAAATTCTTAGAAGAACTCTGGCTGTCTTCCAGGAACTTTATTTTCCAGGGCTTCTTTACCAACATCTCTCCCTAACACAATAAAAGTTGCCTTGAACCACCTTTGAGTGGTTCAGAATGTTGTCTGGTAGTAAATAGTGGTTAATAGTGATTGCATTGTCAGTGCAAACTCAAGTTCTTGGAAGGTTCTCTGGAATTCCCAGTAAGTACAGAATGACTTTCCAGCATGTCATTTTTCTGAGGGTGGGATTTACTTGACTGGTAACTTGATAAAAGGCTCCAAAATCACTGAAGATGGTGACTGCAGCCATGAAGTTAAAAGACGCTTACTCCTTGGGTGGTAAGTTATGACCAACCTAGACAGCACCTTAAAAAGCAGAGACATTACTTTGCCAACAAAGGTCTGTCTAGTCAAGGCTATGGTTTTTCCAGCAGTCAAGTATGGATGTGAGAGTTGGACTATAAAGAAAGCTGAGCACGGAAGAATTGATGCTTTTGAACTGTGGTGTTGGAGAAGACTCTTGAGAGTCCCTTGGACTCCATGGAGATCCCACCAGTCCATCCTAAAGGAGATCAGTCCTGAATATTCACTGGAAAGACTGATGCTGAAGCTGAGACTCGAATCCTTCACATCAGGTGGGATGCAAAGAACTGACTCATTTGAAAAGACCCTGATGCTGAGAAAGATTGAAGGCAGGAGGAGAAGGGGATGACAGAGAATGAGATGGTTCGAAGGCATCACTGACTCAACAGAGGTGAGTTTGCGTAAACTCTGGGAGTTGCTAATGGAGAGGGATGCCTGGAGTGCTGCAGTCCATGGAGTCATTAAAAGTTGGGCACAACTGAGCAACTGAACTGAATTTGATGAATGCCTATCCCAGAGCCTAACAGATAGTTAGTGCTTAATAGTTAACAAACGAAAGTCCTCCTATGATTCCACAATACAAGATAGATCCCCACCTCTAAAGCAGCATGTACCACTCAACATTGAATTTTCCTGTACCACCGTCTCCTACAATTAATTATGAGCTCCAACAGGATAGAAACCATATTTCATCCACCACCGAAGATTTAGTACCTAAAACAGTACACATTAGATGTTCCAGAAGTATTTGTCGAGTGAATGAGAATAAATAGACAATAAATCAAAAAGATTTTCTCCTGTAGCATGAGGCCAGCTCATGCTAATTCTAGTTCTAATAATAATTTTAGCTGCCAGTTTTTGAATAGCTACCATGTACTATTACATGCTAAATGCTTTTCAATATTGTCTCATTTAATCCTCAATCTTTGAAGAAGGTATTAGTAAGATAACAAAACAATTCAGAGAGATTAAGGGTCCAAAGTCATACACTTAAGAAGTGAGGATGACAACTGAACAGTTAATACCAAGTGTGCATTCATGCTCAGTCTTGTCCGATTCTCCATAACCCCATGGATTGTAGTCCCCCAGGCTCCTCTGTCCATGGGATTTCCCAGGCAAGAATACTGGATCGGGCTGTCATTTCCTTCTTCAGGGGATCTTTCTAACCCAGGGATTTGAACTCTTACATCTCCTACATTGGCAGGTGGATTCTTTACCACTGGGCCACCTGGGAAGCCAGTTAATACCAACCTCTTCCCTAAAAACAAGCATTGTTCTGCCCTATTCTGTACAGTCACTCTGCTCTTTTGGGGAGACTTGATCTCACATGTATAATTTTTTTAAAAAATTGGGTCTGCATTCCTGCCCAGGATTGTGTCTAGATGACATCCCAGGCACGGATTCTGACCATACCCTTCCCACTAACTGAGCCATGAGCACAAGACAAGGTGAAGGGCAAGATAGAAACAAGAGTCAGTGCCAGGACCCTAACACCCTCCTGGGGCCACACACCATTACAGATGCCCCTGGCTGATGACCCTGGCCCTCTGGGCTCTACCACCAAAAGGCCATCTGATCTCAGTCAAGTCTTCTCATTTCCCTGGAGTATTCCCACAGCCTCTTGCAGTACCAACATCCTCACCACTAAATGCCCAGCCTCACCTCCCTCTTTTATAGCCCAGGGGAGGTGCCTTTCCTCCTCCTGCCCGTCACTTCATGTCTGGAGGCAGAGGATGAATTACCTCAGGAATTGCAGCCTTAATCAGCCTAACTGCCCACACGGCTGTTATTCTTCCAACTCTCTGAAAGCCCAGCTAACCACTTGCCTCAGTTAATAGTGATCAGGTTAGGTTCCTTCATAGGTTAATTATACATTGTGTGGAGAGCATTTCCTTTCATCAGTTCTAAATTTGCTCCCTTTTAATTTCGTGGAGTGCTGCCTCCTTCTCTGAAGAGGGGAAAGGGCAAGGTGGAGCCTGCAATTGGCTGGCTGCTTCCCATTCATTAACTCGCCACCTCGGAGCAGGCTCACTCTTTTCCCCTGCTCCTTTCAGAATGGAAAATTTCATCTTTCTTGGTGTGGAAGTCACCCCTTCCCCCATATCCATCTGCTCTGCCCTTCCAGGGACCTTTGCTATTTCTGCTGTGTCCTACCCGAGATTAGGTGAGCTGCAAAGTGAATGGGGTGGTCAAGGTGACCAGAGAGCACAAGTTTACCAGAGAGAATAAATATTCTTCCCCAGTTGTGCTCCAGGTCTTTCTTAATACCCACTAATGTCTTGCTCACGTTTGGAGTTGCCCCTTTGCTTTAGAAATGAAATCCAGTAGCACAGCCAAGGTAACTAGTGAATCCTCCTTACCCAAAAAGGTGCTGGTTATTTAATTCAAAGATAGCAGTTTAATTTTTTTCCTCTCCAGAGATACCCAGGACCTTGGCTACTTTGTTCTTTGTCAATATAGAATGTCATCTTTCAAGAAAGAGGGAAGGGAGTTTGTTCTTCCAGGTGAAATAGCACACTGGTTTCTATGAACCTGGCACAGAATCCCTGTGTGTTGATCTGGAAGTGGCATGCAAAGACATCCGATGGGACCCTCCAACAGGGTCAGCAAGGCCAAAAGGCTAGGGAGTTGTTTCAAGTCTCACATTCTCCATTTGATCATCTAACAACTTATTTATTGAGTACTTAACTATAACCAGACATCATGATAGGTACTGTAAAAGAGGGATGAATAAAACAGATCTAATCATATTAGCTTACAGTTTTGAGAACTTGCCAGGCATTCTATTAATCACTTTGTATGTTACCTCATGTCAACCTCTCAATAACTC
Source organism: Antilocapra americana (assembly GCA_007570785.1). Lineage (NCBI taxonomy): Eukaryota > Metazoa > Chordata > Mammalia > Artiodactyla > Antilocapridae > Antilocapra > Antilocapra americana. The sequence goes on along the minus strand of ML663557.1, from coordinate 13,446,466 downwards.
CATGAAAATAACAAGGTTATTATCACACTCACTTTTCATGCCAGGAAACTAAGGCTTAGAAAGGTTATACAGTTGGTCCTAGATGCCAGTAAGCTGTGGAACAGGAGCCAAACCCAGCAGGTGTGACATCAGATAGAAGCTCTATAATCACTCCCCTTCCTGGCTCTGTCTCCTTGGGGCTCTCAGCCTCATGATCTGGGAGCCCACTGAAGCCTTCTGTTCAAGCCAAGCTGGGGAACTTTCCTCTTGCTAAGGGACAGACTCGGGGGTTTAAATACCCCACCTAACCTGGATCACACTGCCATCTCCAAATCAGATGCCAGAACCCAGAGCAGAGGACTGTCTGGGATATTCCTGAAAGAGGGTGCTCGTCACGTCTGCTCCCTGAAGGATCTTCCACTGAACTGTTTAAGGTTCCTAAGAGGGGAGCCACATTGATACCTGCACATGTGGGTTCCAGCTTACATTCAGTGAGTACTCACTTCAAACCAGGTGTTGTGCCAAGCGCTTCACACACTTGACTTCATTTAAGACCCACAGCTATCCTCTGAAATGGGTACTGTGACTTTAATAGAAAGGAAAGAGACAAGGAACGGTTTGTTAATTTGCCCAAGATTGCATAGCTAGGTAGGCTACAAACCTGGGTTGCCTGATTCCAACACAGCTAAATAGGGAAAGTCTCAGTGATGCCTAAAGAAACTCTTAGATACCGGGCAACTCAGTGGCCCTCCGACCCAGACTCCTGGCTCTCACATACAGAACCAGCATATGAATTTTCTCCCCCTGAACTCAGGCCAGTCATGTGACTGGAGTTTGGGAGCAGGCAGAGGAGCCTCTGCCCTTCCCCAGCAGAGCTGCCTGCCTAATGCTCCGGCTGTTTGTTACTGACTCCTCCTGATCTAATGGGAGTTGAAATTTCCATTAATTAAGAATATAAATAAATAAATGGGTAGGAAAGAAAGCGAGATGGTGGCGTGGTGCCCAGAAGGCTCTACAGAAAGCAGCCAGTTCATGCTTCATTAGCATCTTTGCTCCCTCTCCAAACCTGCTAATACAGCCTTTCTTCTGAGACACACTAAGGGAACTCCAGTTTGGAGGCGATGGTTTGGTTGCAAACCTTCCACGCTTCTGAGCATTTCTGAGTGGCCGTTCATGGCCTTTAGAGAGCCAGCTTGACCCCAACCCAGAGTACATCCTCAGCTCAGTCACCCTCCTTCCCACTGTGCCCTCAAAAAGAGAAAGATGATTTCTGCCACCCACCCCCCACCCCCTCAACACACACACAGGAGCCCTCATGCTGTCACAATGCAGTGTTGTATGACGGCGACTCAGCGGGTCGTGAACGTTTTCTTGGACATGTTGTTCTCTCAGCTAGGTCTTTATGTTCTTCAGGTCAAATCTCTCCCCTAAAGGTGAACATTGTGCTGTTGCAGACCAGAAGCAAGAGATGGAAGAGACAATGGGACAAGGTGAGGCACCGGTGGGAAGTCCATGCCACTAGCAAGCATAGGTGCCTTACCTACCATGCTGGGCTTTGGGTTAGAGACAAGAGCCCTCCCCACCCCACGTGCAGCCATTTTGGGGAGAGGACCTAACAGAAGAGCAGGCAGCATTTAACAAGGACAAAACTGCATGCTGCAGGCTTCCCTGGTGGTCCTGTGATTAAGAACCCATCTGCCAATACAGGGGACATGGGTTCATCCCTGGTCCAGGAAGATCCCCTGGGGCAACTAAGACTACCAGCCCATGCCCTAGAATCTGCGCTCTGCAACAAGAGAAGCCATCACAAGAAGCCCGCACACTGCAAGGAAGAGTAGCTGCCCACTCGCTGCAACTAGGGAAAGCCCATGCACAGCAACAAAAGACCCAGAACACCCGTAAATAAATAGGCCAAACTGCATGCTGCAGACTTTGTACAGTGGAGCTTATGAGAGAAAGAGATAATAATGGAGCAGGAGAAGTAAAAGTTCCAGAACGTCTATATGGTGGGGTTGGGGAGGGGCAGCGAGCTGTGTGCCTTGTGTCACGGCTGTGCTGCCCCACAAGCACACTGCTTTCTTCTGCTGCAGCTTAGAGTTTTCACCACGATGAGGGCGCTGCCCATACCGCCCCAGGCTGTCCTCTGGTGCTGCTACTCCCATTGAGGTTCTACAACCCTGAAGTTGAGGCTTGTGCTGGGCCAAGAAAGGGTGGGAGAAATTCCTTTCTGCCTCCTCATGCAGAAATAGGACTAGGATTAGCAAAATGGGTGAGTGAAGCTGGAGTCAATGGAGAATTTTTTAGAAGCAGAAGCAGAAAACTCAGTCACATGCAAGAATGACACTGAATCGTTATCTTATATCATACACAAAAATTAACTGAAATAAAAGCAGCAGCCTACTGAATGGGAGAAAATATTTTCAAATCATAGCTAATAATGGTTTAATATCCAAAATATATAAAGAACTCAGGCTCTAGTTTTTCAACAGGTTTATAGGTGACCAACATCACTAATCATGGAAATAAAAAACAAAACCACAAGATATCACCCACACCTGTTAGAAGGGCTATCATCAAAAAGACAAGGGGTAACAAGTGTTTTTGAGAATGAGAAGAAAAGGGAATCCTGGTACACTGGTGCTGGGAATGCAAATTGGTGTAACCACTATAGTAAAGAGTAGGGAGGTTTCTCAAAAAACTAAAAACAAAAAAGAAACTAAAAGCAGAACTACAATATGATCTAGCAATTCCACTTCTGAGTATTTACCCAATGAAAAGGAAAACACTAACTCAAAAAGATATCTGCACCCACAGGTTAGGTTCAATGCAGCGTCTTTTACAAAAACCAAGCTATGGAAATAACCTAAGTGTCCACCAATGAATGAGTGGATAAATAAAATGTGGTATATGTGTGCACAATAGAGTATTATTCAGCTGTGAAAAAGAATGAAATATTGCTAAATGTTACTGTATGGATAGACCTTGAGTGCATTATGCTAAGGGAAATAAAGTCAGAGGAAGATAATGTGTAATCTCACCTATATGTGAAATCTAAAAAGATAAAAACAAGCTCATAGATACAAAGAACAGATTGGCGTTTGCCAGAGGTGGGGGTGGAGGAAGAGAAATGTTTGGAGGGAAGCAAAGGTACAAACTTTTCCAGTTATAAAATAGTCATTCAGTGTCATAGGGATATAATGCACAGCATGGTAACTATAGTTAATTATACTGCACTACATATTTGTAAGTTGCTAAGAGTAAATCTTAAAAGTTCTCATCACAAGAAAAAAGTTAACTACGTATGGTGATGGACATTACTAGACTTAGTGTGGTGACCATTTCACAATGTATACAAATGTTGAGTTACTATGTTGTATACCTGAAACTAATATAATGTCAATTACACTTCAATTAAAAAAAAACACTGATTTGAGAAAGTTGTCATAACATCAAAAGGTTTTGCATCATTGGCTTCTGAGACTGCCATAAGCAACAGGTCTTTCCTTTCTTTCACAGATTTCTCTGTAGGGGCAGATGTCTGGATGATTTTTACTAGTTTGACTTGTGCCTACTTAGACTGAGGGTCAAAACAGTCTCAGTTCTTTTCTGAATGTATTTTCCTAAATCCCCCAGCAGCTTATGCTGTGAACTTACCTCTAGGCTTTGCAAGTTGCCGAACAGCTGTCACCCATTGTGGACTTCCTACAGAGAAACCCTGAACTTTCACAGAAATGCAGGACTTTTCCAGAAACAATATATATGTTTTTAGATAAAACTGTTTAGATAGGAGAACTGCACACAGTAAGTGGAGTTCAGATCCAAGAGTGACTTACCCCGGGCCTTCAGTAAGGATGAGAAGAACAGCGAATTCAAAGGGCTCGTGGGTGCCCCACTGGTGCTGCGAGGAGTCAGCTTCCAAGCTCACTCATCAACAGAAACTGTGCAAAAGAAAATGCTTTTTAAAAAACTTAGATTTTTAATTAAGACAGCTTATTAAAAGTATTAAAACAAGCTTTAATACTTCCTGAAGTAGGTGGTCTTCTTTTAGAGAACTGCAAGACGGGGCAGAAAGCCAGAAGCTTTTATAAGAAAGAACGAAGAAGACAGAAACAAAAAATACGACTGGCTGAGGTCATGGAGTCAACCTTGTATGGAGAGAGTGGGCTTAGCTTTGGGGGACAGGCTGAGTTTTTCTGCTCAGGAGTAGTATTTTCAGGGACAAGAAGGCTATCTTTATCCTACCCCAGGCTGAAGCAGCTCCATCACGGGCTTAGAAATGTATTTCAACAGACCCCCCAACCCTAGTTTTAGCCCCGCCTCCCCCAATTTCCTTCACTTCCCTTAATTTCCCTATTTCTTTCCTCCTAAAACTAACGATAAGGCAGTAGTCTGGCACCCCCCTGGATTTGCCTCTTGCTTCAACAGCTTTGAGACAAAACAGACCCTTTCTTTGCAGCTTGTGACCATACTCGATAACCTCCTTTCCAAGCACAACCTCCAGAAGCACAACCTCTCAGCTGTCCTCTGCCTCAGCACCAGCCAACACCAGCTTTTGTCGTTAGCTTATCACCAACCAACCACGAGTTCCCAGGCCACCATGAGCTGCCAAGACAAGCTGTATCTGAGGGCCTCCTACACATACCTCGCTTCTGGGCTTCTATTACAACTGCAACAGGGGGCTCCAGAAGGCTTGGACCACCTCTTCCGTGAGTCCCAGGAAGAAGCTTGAGGGTGCCCAGTGTCTCCTGTAGACACAAAACCAGTGCAGAGACTACTCTTGCTCTACTGAGATGGGCCAACATCATCCCAAGATGAATGGGGTAAAGCCCTCGACACCATGGAAGGCATGGCGGCCCTGGAGAAGAACTTGAACCAGGCTTCTTGGGGTTTATATACTGAGCTCTGTGTGGACCGACCCCCAGCTCTCTGACATACCAGAGAACTATGTAATCCAGCAGAATCCAATGAAGCCCTCCCAGGTGAGATCCCTCCCCCGTGTTCTCTGCTGTAGCTCCTCCCTAAATTACCCAGTAGAAAGTACCACATGTGTATTTCCTGAGTTTTTCAGATGCTAAACCACCACCAAGTGGAGGAAATTAACCATGTGAGGACCATGAGCACATAAACCCCAGGCCTTCTGGAGCCTAAGGACTGATAATGATAACCCCTGTGACTCAGCCCTGTTACCCACCATCAGCCAGAGAATTGTGCATGGGCTGATCACAAGCCCTACAACGTCCCCCCAACTCCGCAGTTCAGTCCAGATGCTCAGTCGTGTCTCACTCTTTGTGATCCCATGGAATGCAGCACGCCAGGACTCCCTGTCCATCACCAACTCCCAGAGCTTGCTCAAACTCATGTCCATCGTGTCAGTGATGCCATCCAACCATCTCAACCTCTGTCATCCCCTTCTTCTTCTGCCTTCAATCTTTCCCAGCATCAGGGTCTTCTCAAATGCGTCAGTTCTTCGCATCAGGTGGCCAAAGTATCAGAGTTTCAGATGGACCTTTGTTGGCAAAGTAATGTCTCTGCTTTTTAAAATGCTGTCTAGGTTGGTCATGGCTTTTCTTCCAAGGAGGGAGTGTCTTTTAATTTCAAGGCTGTAGTTACCATCTGCAGTGATTTTGGAGCCCAAGAAAATAAAGTGTGTCACTATTTCCCCATCTACTTGCCCAACCTGGCCTTTAAAAATACTTTCCTGATAAAACTCTTAGCGAAAAACATAGGCAAAACACTTGATGACATAAATCAAAGTCCCAGGCTGGGCTGAACAAGGATTTCCTCCAAGGCTCACCCTCAAACACACAGCAATAAAAGCAAAAGTAAACAAGTAGGACCTGATTAAACTTAAAAGCTTTTGCACAGCAAAGAAAACTATAAGCAAGGTGAAAAGACAACCCTCAGAATGGGAGAAAACAATAGGAAATGAAACAACTGACAAAGGATTAATTTCCAAAATTAATTTCCAAAATTAATTACAAGGAGCCCATACAACTCAATACCAGAAACATGGAAACTTATATTACCATATGTAAAACAGATAGCAAAGAGGAATTTGGCTGTATGGCTCAGGGAACTCAAAGGGGGGCTCTGTATCAACCTAGAGGGGTGAGATTGGGAATGAGATGGGAGGGAGTTTCAAAAGGGAGGGGATATATGTATATCTATGGCTGATTTATGTTTAGGTTTGCCAGAAAACAGCTCAATTCTGTAAAGCAATTATCCGTCAATAAAAATATTAATTGAAAAAAATGCTTTCCTGAACGCCTTCAGGGAAATTGGGTTTTTATTGGGGGTGGGTGGCATAAGCTCCCTTCTCCTTACAGGGCTCTGCAATAAACTTTCTCTGCTCCAAACTCCGATGTTTCAATTTCTTTGACCTCACTGTACACCAGGAATACACCATGAATGTGAACTTGCATGCAGTAACTGAACAACTGCCTAGAGGAGGAGGTGAAGCTCATTAAGAAGATGGCAACCACCTGACTGCCCGCTCCCCACCCGGGCCCCAGGCTGCGCTGAACAAGGATCTCCTCCAAGGCTCACCCTCAAACACAACCAGAGTCTCTGGAACCCAGCAGCCTTTGGGTGGAGGCGAGGGAGGTCCTCTGCATCTCCCTGTATCAAGGCTTCCACCTGAGCCTCTCCCTGCAGTCACCAGGCAGCTTTTTAAAGACCCTGGAGCCCTCCACCCAGCTGTGGAATAAATGGAAACAATAAAGCGTTTTGCTACCAAAAAAAAAAAAACACGAATAAGCTTCCCTGCAGTCTGCCTACTTCACAGGTTAGCCTCATCAAAAGCACTCCAGAGTATGGTTATTATAAATATTGTCCTATTTTGGTTTCTTTGAGGTTAGGCTTAAATCAGAGTCATTCACTTAGCAGTCCGGGAGGTGTTGGTGGGAACAGAGACAGGGATACATTTTAGGATATTAGGGGAGAAAAAAAAAAAAAAAACCCATCCAGCGTATCTAGCTTTCTTCCAAATTAAAGTGCAAATCAGGTTCTGTTTCACTCCTTTTTCCTCTCAGTACCTGCCTTCTCTCCTCAGCTGCCAGAGAATAAGCCCACCCAGCTTGATTGTTTAAGAGAAAGGAGCGGCTATTCTTAGCCAGGGGAGATTCACTTGTGTTGCTTTAAACAACCCGCCTTTCTCGCCTTTCCCCTGAGAGCACATCTCTTTCTTTAATGCAGTGGTTCTCAGCATAGTTCCATATTAGAATCACCTGGGGGTGCTCTTTTAAAAATACCAACACTCAAGCTCCATCTCCAGTGCTTCTGACCTAATTGCTCTGGAGACTGGTTCTAATATTCAGCCAGGTTGAGGACAACTGCTCTACCACGTGAAATAAATCCATCATCCATGCCCCTACCCTCAAAAAGCAACCAGCTTCTCCCCGGACTCTGCTGGTGTGAGAGTTCAGTCCTACTCATGATCTGCTTAGATTTGGATGGCTGGGTTTTTTTTTTTTATTAGGTTTGGGGGTGGTTTTTAATGAATTAGAGAATTAAGACCTTTATCCTTCAGTGAGATGTCAAGATATTAGTTGAACCAACACATCCCTCCTTTGACAAAAATATTTTTGAAAATATTAACCAAAGTCTAAGATTCTGTGAGATTCCCAACTCACTAGGAGAGGTCTTAGGGTCATTTCATCCAGTATTTCACAACAATACGCTGCATCAGAATCACCTGGGCCCTGCTCAATGACCCATGATAAAAATCTAGATTCCCAGAAATTCTGACCCAGTAATTCTGAAGTAGGGACATGAATCTGAGGCTAAAAGGTTAGCCTCAGACGTCTGAGACTATTCTGCACGACCAATTTGGGGAAGCGCTCATTTTGATGATTTCTTTCTTGTATGCATAGAATGCCTTAATTTCTTCAATAATGTTCTTCAATCATTCTCTTTTCAAACAGTGCCCAAACTTTGAACTCCATTGACACCCCTCCCTTAGCATCCCTACTAAAACTGTCCTTTTTTACAGTTAGAAGTTATGTGGAAGGTTCTTAAAGGAAGTTTAGGGTTATGTTTAGAGTTGAATTAGAGCCACAGAACTTTCTTTGGGAATAAGACCACGCAGTGTACTGCAGTGAGAGGACACATGAATTAGAAGGAAAGTGGAAAAAAAAAAAAAGAAGGAAAGTGGAAGGGGAAAAAATATTTGAATAAGACTTTGACACTCTCCAGACTCATTAGCCCAGAAAGGAACCCCTCATGGGATGATGATGAGAGTCTATCCCTTTACCCAACCCTGCAAACTCTTAAACACAAAGAGAATGAAAGAGAAGCACTGAAAGGGGGAAAAAAAAAAAACACCAGGATAATGCTAAGGTACAAGAGAGTATGGGCTTCCTGGGTGGCTCAGTGGTAAGGAATCTACCTGCTAATTCAGGGGATGTGATTTAACCCCTGAGTCAGGAAGATCTCCTGGAGAAGGAAATGGCAGACCACTCCAGTATTCTTGCCTGGGAAATCCCATGGACAGAAGAACCTGGCACGCTACAGTCTATGAGGTCGCAAAAGAGTCAGACACATCTTAGTGACTAAACAACAGAAGAGGGATGGAAAAAAAAATCCGTAAGGGACAGTACTGAGAAGCCTCCAAGTTGAGTCTGCCATTGGGAGAGGAAAAAAAAAAAAATCAACGAGAGCAAAAAGTAGTATCAGCCATATGTCCCAACCCCTAGTACTCTGACTACATGTCTTCAGACTGTCCACCTCCGAGTGATCAAAAACCTGATGCAACCCAGAAAGTCATTTTTCTTCAGAGCAGTATCTGTCATACAGGTGTCTTATAGGGCTCCACCGCCTTTGTCACAGGCTTTTAACCAAGTCACAATTCCCCTCCTTGCTTCCTGCCTGCAGAAACCTTTCCTATGGCTTAGCAGGTTAAGAATCTGCCTGCAACACAAGAGACGGGGGTTCGATCCCTAGGTCAGGAAGATCCCCTGGGGAAGGAAGCGGCAACCTGCTCCAGTATTCTTGTCTGGAAAACCCCATGGGTAGAGGAGCCAGGCGGGTTACAGTCCAAAAGCGTCGGAAAGAGCCAGACATAACTAAGCAAGCAGGCAAGGCAGAGAAAAGTGGAGAGATGCTGGCTTCCAGCTAGAGTTACACAAATGTGGGTTGATATTGGGATCCAAGGAGCTAGTGTTAGGGGCATTTGTCACTAAATCCCTTTGATTTCTCTCTTTGTAAAAAAAAAATAAAAATTACTGCACATCTGTTAGATATCATGCATTTACACACACATTATCTCATTTCTTCCTCAACACAGCCCTAAGAAACAGGATTACCACTTATGTTTTACAGATAAGGAAACTGAAGCTTAAAGAAGTGGCATGACTAATCCAGAGAAGTAGAGACAAAAATCAAACCCAGGTCTCCATGACCCAGAACAGGGATCTTTCCACAGTAACTCAGCTGCCTCTAGACTTAAGCTTCAGGCTTTGGCTCAACAGAACTAGAATGTCATCATTTTTCCTATTAACTGCTGCATTTGCAATTTGAAGGAGGCATTCACATTAAGAGAGTTACTAAAAGCTGTAGTGGGTTTAGGAGACAAATGCATCAGAGGGCATCCTTTTATTACTTTGTGGTCTCTTTCCTAAATTATCTTCACTCTATTGGTACCGTCACAATGGTCCCTTACAGTCCCCTGTCTTTCATTCAGAATAATTTTCTAGCAACCTTCCCATCCTGATGGATTATATTCAGGATTATTTGTAGGGATACCTGGTAGCTCAAACAGTAAAGAATTATCCGCCTGCAATGCCAGAGACCTAGGTTCGATTCATGGGTTGGGAAAATCCCCTGCAGGAAGGCATGGCAACCCACTCTAGTATTCTTGCCCGGAGAATCCCCACAAACAGAGGAGCCTAGTGGGCTACAGTTCACGGGGTCACAAAGAGTCAGACATGACTGAGAGACTAAGCACAAGAATAATTATGAGAGCAATCACTTTTGTTGTTTTGTTTTTTAATTAATTTTATTGGAGGATAGTTGATTTATAATGTTATATTAGTTTCTGCTGTAAAGTGGATTAGTTATACATATACGCCCTGTTTTTTAGATTTTTTTTCCCATATATGTCATTACAGAGTACTGAGTAGAGTACCATGTGCTACATGATAGGTTCTTATTCAGTTATCCACTTTATATATAGTAGTGTGTATATGTCAATGCCAGTCTTCCATTTTTAGTGAGTGCTTAACATGCCAAGAAACTGAATTAAGCACTTCATAGGCATTATCTCACTTAATCCTTACTGTAAACTCTTGAGACCAGTTCAGTTAGTATCTCTGTTTTACACATGAGAAAATTAAGGCATAGAATTAATTTAACTTAGTTTAGACCTCACAGCCATTTAATAGTTACTCCAGAAATTCAGACCCATTTTAAACCCCAGAGTTCACATGCCTAAACCAACCTAGATGAGTCAAGAAAACCCTGAAGCTCTCAGACCAGTCTATTCAGAAGCAGCATGTAGCCCACATCAGAGTTCAACAAAGAAAGAGGAGCATGAGATTACAATTCTAAGAATTTTAACCCTAAAATTAAAAAAAAAAATTCATTTGAATCAGTTCTACTCAGGTGGATGGAACTGCGGCCTATTATCCAAAGTGAAGTAAGCCAGAAGGAAAAACAACAATACAGTATACTAACGCATATATATGGAATTTAGAAAGATGGCAGCGAGAACCCTGCATGCGAGACAGCAAAAGGAACGCAGACATATAGAACAGACTCGTGGACTCTGTGGATGAGGGCAAGGGTGGGATGATATGGGAGAATGGCATTGAAACATGTTAATTATCATATGTGAAATCAATCGCCAGCCCAGGATTGATGCTCGGGGCTGGTGCACCGAGATTTCCCAGGGGGAGGGAATCGGGAGGGAGGAGGGAGGGGGGTTCTGGAGGGGGAGCATATGTAAACCCATGGCGATTTCATGTCATTGTATGGCAAAACCAATAAAAAAATAAATAAATTAAAAAATTTATATAGACCCACAAAAGACCCTGAATAGTCAAAGCAATCTTGAAGAAAGAACAAAACTTTATGATTTTAAATGATATTACAAAGCATAGAAATCAAAACATAATAGTAGTAAACAGTTTACAGAGGATGAAATGGTTAGATAGCATCACTGGCTCAATGGCCATGAGTTTGAGCAAACTCTGGGAGATAGTGAAGGACAGGGAAACCTGGGGTGCTGCAGTTCACGGGGTCTCAAAGAGTTGGACACAACTTAGTGACTGAACAACTGAAACAACAATTCAATATCAAAAAAAAAGCAATCAAAAATACTGTACAGCAAGGTGACGATAGTTCATAATGCTATAATGTGTATTTGAAAGTTGCTTGGAGAATAAAAGTTCTTACAACAAGGAAAAAATAGTAACTACATGTAGGAATGTTAACCAGACTTTTTGTGGTGACAAAAAATGAACTAATTTGCAAACAGATCTAGTTCTTACATTTGACAAGAGAAAAAGAGGATATTGGAAGCTCTTCTGAAAAGTTAACTTGGGAGAAGAGGCAACAGAGAAAGACCATGAAAGGAAAACCAATCATTCCTGGGCAAGCATGCACAGGAAGTTACACTTGGTGACATACTCTCTGTTCCACACGCTTACCAATGAGGCAAAACATGAAAATAGAAAAAAAGTAAGACACAAGTTCGACAACAAAATAAAGTTTCTGTGATCCAGAAATAGAATAGAAAGACAAAATGGTGAGTGGAGCAAAAGCTGCAGCCTGCTGGATTCTGGGTCTGTATACAAAAAAGGTGGCCAGGAAGTTGACCATCAAGACAGAGGAATAGAAGAGTGCTCATGACTTCAGGCCCAGAGTTTGGTAGGGAGATTTCCCTGTCGCACAACCTTCCTTTGGCCAGAGCTACCGGAGTGGCTAGAAGACCAGATACATCCTGTCCATCAGAAATTGAACTCAGCAGCTCATGACATAGTGAATGGATCTGTGCTATCACCAACATCACTTCAGAACAAGAGTTCCAGTGGGTTTAAACCTGAAGTGGTAGAAGCAAGGTAGAATGAATGACAAAGCCACTGGACATGGAAGATGAGTACAGAGTAAAGGGGTGGACGTCCCTGGTGGTAAAGTGGATAGGAATCCACCCACCAGTTAAGTGGGCATGGGTCCAATCCCTGAGATGGGGAGATTCCACCTGCTGTGGGGCAACTAAAGCTCAGGCACCACAACAATTGGAGCTCATGTGCTCTAGGATCCACAAGCTGCAACCACTGAGCTGCAGCTAATGAGCTCCACATGCCTACCTAGAGCCTGTGTTCTGCAACAGGAGAAATTGTGCACTGCTATAAAGAGTAGCCCCTGCTCACTGTAACTAGAGAAAGTGGGCATGAAGCAGTGAAGAGCTAGTGTAACCAAAAATAAATTATTAAAAAAAATAAAAGAGTAAAGAGGGGAAAGGAGACACAGAGAGACAGACAGAGAAAGAGAGAGAGGAGGAGAGGGAGACAGATGAAACCATCAATATTTAGCCAGAAAACTAAAATTTCAAAACACAGGAAGAAATCTAATGCTAAGAAAAATAGTTAACAGAATCATTTTCTGAATATAAATTCATCTCAGACTAAACTAACTTTATGAAATGGTCTGACAAAGAATTTTTTTATTGTATTAGAGTGTAGTTGCTTTACAATGTTGTTAGGTTCTGCTGTATAACTAAGTGTATCAGATATATATATATATATACACACACACACATATATCCCCTCTTTTTTGGATTTCCTTCCCATTTAGGTCACCACAGATCAATGAGTAGAGTTCCTTGTGCTATACAGTGGGTTCTCATTTATTATTTGTTTTATACATAGTAGCGTATATGTGTCATTCTCTGACAAAGACTTTTAAAAAGTTGTATCTACATAACTCAAAGTAATAAAGTCACAACTTCCATTTAAAAAGAGTAAGTAATTGTGAAACTACAGAACCCAAATGGGAATAAGATGATCCCAATTAGCTTGACTGTGGTGGTCATTTCACTTTATAATGTATAGCTATATCAAATTACAAGGTACACCTTACATGCTATATAATTTATCAATCATACCTCAGTAAATCTAGGGAGAGGAATCTTATAAATGACAGACATCACAACATTTAAATATCAAATAGTGGGATAAACTCTAGATTGGACATTCAAAGAAATAATTCATATGCTGAAAATTTTTTGTACAGAGAAATTCATTCAGAAAACATCACAGAGAAAACAAAAATATAAATTAAAAGGTAGTTAAGAAACAGAGAATGGAATGAGGAGGGGTGGTCCTAAGATGGAGGAGGAATAGGACGGGGAGACCACTTTCTCCCCGACAAGTTCACTGACAGAACACTTGAACGCTGAGCAAATTCCACAAAACAACTTCTGAATGCTGGCAGAGGACATCAAGCATCCAGAAAGGCAGCCCATTGTCTTCAAAAGGAGGTAGGACAAAATATAAAAGTTAAAAAGAGAGACAGAAGAGGTAGGGATGGAGATCCGTCCCAGGAAGGGAGTCTTAAAAGAGGAGAAGTTTCCAAACACCAGGAAACACTCTTACTGGCGGGTTTGTGGGGAGTTTTGGAATCTCAGAGGGCAACATAACCAGGAGGGAAAATAAAGAAATAAAACCCACAGGCTGCCTAATGGCAACCCCCAGGCTTGCAGCCACCACCAGCAGGCAGGGGCTCAACAGGGAGGTGCAGGGTGCATTGCTTAGGGTAAGGACCAGGCCCGGATCCCCGGAGGGCAATCTGAGGGAACACGAGATAGCAACCCAAACTGTGGGATAGCCAGAGAGAGAGATGGGGAAAAAGGAGAGAGAGAACTATCTCGCAAAAAGCCTTACCCCAAGGCACTGCCATGCCTGCTCACAGAACAAAGGACTGAGCGAATATCAGAGGAGAGCTAGCTGGCTGTGGACCAGCCAATCCCCCCCTGCAGACAGGCAGGCAGGGGGGCAGCCAGAGCTGGAAAGAGGCAAACTTGGCCCCAAAGGGGCATCCTGTACCAAACTGCAGGCAGGCTCCTGCTAACCAAGACTTCTTGGGATTCTGGATGGTTGACATCCGCTGGGAGGGTTGCAGCCAGAGATCAGCTCCCCAAAAGAGACCCACGACACACCTGAGAGGAGCACGCCCGCAGCCACCCAGGAAACCGAGCAGCTGGGACAGAGGAGGCGATAAGACGCACCCCCACCTGGGGGGGACTGTGCTCACCAAGCACCTGGTTGCCTGAGCTGCTTGGACCTGGGAAGGGCACAAAACGCAGGCCCAACCGAGTCTGCGCCTTTGCGGAGTACCCAAGAACCTGAACCTGAGCAGCTTAGACCTGGGAAGTGCACACAAACCAGGGCCTGCTCCCTGCAGAGCAAACTGAAGCCTGAGCAGCGTAGACTGGAAAAGCACACATGCCTTGAGGGGGCAAACCCAGTGCGGTGGAGACACTGCGAGCACTCCCCACACACGCCAGGGATATTTGTTTGTAGTGTTCCTCCCTCCCCACAGCAGGACTGCACAAGTGAACCTAAATAAGTGACCACCTTCGCCCCCTTGTGTCAGGGTGGAAATCAGGCACTGAAGAGACCAGCAAACAGAAGAAGCTAAAGTAAACAGAGGGAACCGCTTTGGAAGTGACAGGTACAACAGATTAAAACCCTGTAGTTAGCGCTGACTCCATTGGAAGGGGCCTACAGATCTTGAGAAGTATAAGCCAGATCAAGGAACTATCTGAAACTGAACTGACCCCACACTGTCCACAACAGCTCCAGAGAAATTCCTAGATATATTTTTACTATTATCATTGTTTTAATTTAAATTTTTTTTATTTTTAAGTCCTCTATTATTCCTTTAATTTTCATTTTTATAACCTAATATTAACTTTCAAAAAAAAGACCCTATTTTTAAAGCAAAGTTCATATATATATATTTTATACTTTTTGTGATTTTGTTTTGTTTTGTTTAATATTGTATTTTTGAGAGTCTAACCTCTACTCTAGATTTTAAATATTTGCTTTTTGGTATTTGTTATGAAATTTTGTACCCTTAAGAACCCAATCTTCACTACCTATTTTTACATGGAAATGTGATTACTGGCCTGATTGCTCTCTCTCGCTATTGACTCTCCTTTTTCTCCACCAGGTCACCTCTATCTCCTCCCTCCCCCTTCTCTTCTCTACCCAACTCTGTGAATCTCTTTACATCTTCCAGGCTGTGGAGAACACTTAGGAAACTGATTACTGGCTGGATCTGTCTCTCTCCTTTTGATTCCCCCTTTTCTCCTCCTGGTCACCTCTGTCTCCCTCTTTTCTCCTCCATGTAACTCTGTGAACCTCTCTGGGTGTCCCTCACTGTGGAGCTACTTTTCATCATTAATCTAGATGTTTTATCATCAGTGCTGTATAGATGGAGAGGGTACTGTAAGAATAAGATGTAAAACCAGAGGCAGGAGGCCTAAGTCCAAAACCTGAGAACACCAGAGAACTCCTGACTCCAGGGAAAATTAATTGATAAGAGCTCATCCAAAAGCCTCCATACCTACACTGAAACCAAGAACCACCCAAGAGCCAACAAGTTCCAGACCAAGACATACCATGCAAATTCTCCAGCAACGCAGGAACATAGCCCTGAGCTTCAATATACAGGCTGCCCAAAGTCACACCAAACCCATGGACATCTCAAAACACTATTGGACATTTCATTGCACTCCAGAGAGAAGAAATCCAGCTCCACCCACCAGAACACTGACACAACCTTCCCTAACCAGGAAACCTTGACAAGCCACCCTTCCAACCCCATCCACAGCAAGGAACCTCCACAATAAAGAGGAAACACAAATTGCCAGAATACGGAAAAGCCACCCCAAACACAGCAATATAAACAAGATGAAAAGGCAGAGAAATACTCAGGAGGTAAAGTTACAGGATAAATGCCCACCAGACCAAACAAAAGAGGAGGAGACAGGGAGTCTACCTGAAAAAGAATTGAGAATAATGATAATGAAAACGATCCAAAATCTTGAAAACAAAATAGAGTTACAGATAAATAGCCTGGAGACAAGGATTGAGAAGAAGCTAGAAATGTTTAACAAGGACCTAGAAGAAATAAAAGAGAGTCAATATATAATGAATAATGCAATAAATGAGATCAAAAACACTCTGTAAGGAACCTAGAGTAGAATAATGGAGGCGGAAGATAGGATAAGTGAGGTAGAAGACAGGATGGTAGAAATAAATGAAGCAAAGGGGAAAAAAGAAAAAATAATTAAAAGATATGAGGACAACCTTGGAGACCTCTGGGACAATGTTAAACACCTCAACATTCGAATCATAGGAGTCCCAGAATAAGAAGACAAAAAGAAAGACCATGAGAAAATACTTGAAGAGATAATAGTTGAAAACTTCCCTAAAATGGGGAAGGAAATAGTCACCCAAGTCCAAGAAACCCAGACAGTCCCAAAGAGGATAAACCCAAGGCAAAACACCCCAAGCCACATATTAATCAAATTAACAAAGATCAAACACAAAGAACAAATATTAAAAGCAGCAAGGAAAAAACAACAAGTAACACACAAGGGGATTCCCATAAGGATAACAGCTGATCTTTCATAGAAACTCTTCAGGCCAGAAGGGAATGGAAGGACATACTTAAAGTGATGAAAGAGAAAAACCTACAACCCAGATTACTATACCGAGCAAGGATCTCATTCAAATATGAGGGAGAAATCAAAAGTTTTTGACAAGCAAAAGCTGAGAGAATTCAGCACCACCAAACCAGCTCTCCAACAAATGCTAAAGGATCTTCTCTAAATAGGAAACACAGAAAGGGTGTATAATCTCGAATCCAAAACAACAAAATAAATGACAATGGGATCATACTTATCAACAATTACCTTAAATGTAAATGGGTTGAATGCACTAACCAAAAGACAAAGACTGGCTGAATGGATACAAAAACAAGACCCCTATATATGTTGTCTACAAGAGACCCACCTCAAAACAAAGGACACATACAGCCTGAAAGTGAAGGGCTGGAA
This sequence comes from Antilocapra americana, assembly GCA_007570785.1. NCBI lineage: Eukaryota > Metazoa > Chordata > Mammalia > Artiodactyla > Antilocapridae > Antilocapra > Antilocapra americana. The sequence goes on along the minus strand of ML663557.1, from coordinate 13,429,422 downwards.
AAAGACATTCTATGCAAATAGAGACCAAAAGAAAGCAGGAGTAGCAATACTCATATCAGATAAAATAGACTTTAAAATAAAGGCTGTGAAAAGAGACAAAGAAGGACACTATATAATGATCAAAGGATCAATCCAAGAAGATACAACAATTATAAATATATATGCACCCAACATATATAGGAGCACCACAGTATGTAAGGAAAATGCTAACAAGTATGAAAGGGGAAATTAACAATAGCACAATAAGAGTGAGAGACTCAAATACCCCACTCACACCTATAGATAGATCAACTAAACAGAAAATTAACAAGGAAATACAAACTTTAAATGATACTATGGACCAGTTAGACCTAATTGATATCTATAGGACATTTAACCCCAAAACAATGAATTTCACCTTTTTCTCAAGTGCACATGGAACCTTCCCCAGGATAGATCACATCCTGGGCCATAAATCTAGCCTTGGTAAATTTTTTAAAAAATAAAATTATTTCAAGCATCTTTTCTAACCACAATGCAGTAAGATTAGATCTCTATTACAGGAGAAAAACTATTGAAAATTCCAACATATGGAGGCTGAACAACATGCTGCTGAATAACCAAAAAGTCACAGAAGAAATCAAAAAAGATATCAAAATAGGCATAGAAATGAATGAAAATGAAAACACAACCCAAAATCCATGGGACACTGTAAAAGCAGTGCTAAGGGGAAGGTTCACAGCAATACAGGCTTACCTCAAGAAACAAGAAAAAAGTCAAATAAATAACCTAACTCTACACCTAAAGCAACTAGAAAAGGAAGAAATGAAGAACCCCAGTGTTAGTAGAAGGAAAGAAATCTTAAAGATCAGGGCAGAAATAAATGCAAAAGAAACAAAAGAGTCCATAGCAAAAATCAACAAACTAAAAGCTGGTTCATTGAAAAGATAAATAAAATTGACAAACAATTAGCCAGACTCATCAAGAAACATAGGGAGAAGAATCACATCAACAAAATTAGAAATGAAAATGGAGAAATCACAACACACAACACAGAAATACAAAAGACGATAAGAAAATACTATCAGCAACTATATGCCAATAAAATGGACAACTTGGAAGAAATGGAAAAATTCTTAGAAAAATATAACTTTCCAAAACTGAACCAGGAAGAAATAGAAAATCTTAACAGACCCATCACAAGCACAGAAATTGAAACTGTAATCAGAAATCTTTCAGCAAACAAAAACCCAGGACCAGATGGTTTCACAGCTGAATTCTACCAAAAATTTAGAGAAGAGCTAACACCTATCTTACTCAAACTCTACCAGAAAATTGCAGAGGAAGGTAAACTTCCAAACTCATTCTATGAGGCCACCATCACTGTTATACCAAAACCAGACAAAGATGCCACAAAAAAAGAAAACTACAGGCCAATATCACTGATGAACATAAATGCAAAGATCATTAACAAAATGCTAGCAAACAGAATCCAACAACATATTAAAAAGATCATATATCATGACCATGTGGTCTTCATCCCAGGGATGCAAGGATTCTTCAATATCCACAAGTCAATCAATGTAATACACCACATTAACAAATTGAAAGATAAAACCCATATGATTATCTCAATAGATGCAGAGAAAGCCTTTGACAAAATTCAACATCCATTTATGATAAAAGCCCTTCAGAAAGCAGGAACAGAAGGAACATACCTCAACATAATAAAAGCTATATATGACAAACCCACAGCAAACATTATCCTCAATGGTGAAATATTGAAAGCATTTCCCCTAAAGTTAGAAACAAGACAAGAATGCCCACTCTCACCACTACTATTCAACATAGTTTTGGAAGTTCTGGCTATAGCAATCAGAACAGAAAAAGAAATAAAAGGAATCCAGATTGGAAAAGAAGAAGTAAAATTCTCACTGTTTGCAGATGACACGATCCTCTACATAGAAAACACTAAAGACTCCACCTGAAAATTACTGGAGCTAACCAATGAATATAGTAAAGTTTCAGGATATAAAATTAACAAACAGAAATCCCTTGCATTCCTATACACTAACAATGAGAAAACAGAAAGAGAAATTAAGGAAACAATTCCATTCACCATTGCAATGAAAAGAAAAAATACTTAGGAATATATCTACCTAAAGAAACCAAAGACCTATATATAGAAAACTATAAAAAACTGATGAAGAAAATTAAAGAGGACACAAATAGATGGAGAAATATACTGTGTTCATGGATTGGAATAATCAATATCGTGAAAATGAGTACACTACCCAGAGCAATCTATAGATTCAATGCAATCTCTATCAAACTACCAATGGTATTTTTCACAGAACTACAACAAATAATTTCACAATCTGTATGGACATACAAAAAACCTCAAATAGACAAAGTAATCTTGAGAAAGAAGGATGAAACTGGAGGAATCAACCTGCCTGACTTCAGGCTATACTACAAAGCTACTGTCATCAAGACAGCATGGTACTGGCACAGAGACAGAAATATAGATCAATAGAACAAAATAGAAAGCCCAGAGATAAATCCATGCACCTATGGACACTTTATTTTTGACAAAGAAGGCAAGAATATACAATGGAGAAAAGACAGTCTCTTTAACAAGTGGTGCTGGGAAAACTCATTAACCACTTGTAAAGGAATGAAACTAGAACACTTTCTAATGTCATACACAAAAATAAACTCAAAATGGATTAAAGATCTAAATGTAAGAACAGAAACTATAAAAATTCCTAGTGGAAAACAGGCAAAACACTCTCCGACATAAACCACAGCAGGATCTTCTGTGACCCACCTCCCAGAGTAACGGAAATAAAAGCAAAAATAAACAAATGGGACCTAATCAAACTTAAAAGCTTTTGCACAACAAAGGAAACTATAAGCAAGGTGAAAAGAGAGCCTTCAGAATGGGAGAAAATAATAGCAAATGAAGTAACTGACAAAGAACTAACCTCAAAAATATACAAGCAACTCCTGCTGCTCAATTCCAGAAAAATAAATGACCCAAACAAAAAATGGATCAAAGAACTAAACAGACATTTCTGCAGAGAAGACATACAGATGGCTAACAAGCACATGAAGGGATGCTCAACATCACTCATTATCAGAGAAATGCAAATGAAAACCACAATGAGGTACCATTTCACGCCAGTCAGAATGGCTGCTCTCCAAAAGTCTACAAGCAATAAATGCTGGAGAGGGTGTGGAGAAAAGGGAACCCTCTTACACTGTTGGTAGGAATGCAAACTAGTACAGCCACTACGGAGAACAGTGTGGAGATTCCTTAAAAAACTGGAAATAGACCTGCCATATGACCCAGCAATCCCACTGCTGGGCATACACACTGAGGAAACCAGAATTGAAAGACACACATGTACCCCCAATGTTCATCACAGCACTGTTTATAATAGCCAGGACATGGAAGCAACCTAGATGCCCATCAGCAGATGAATGGATAAGAAAGCAGTGGTACATATACAAAATGGAATATTACTCAGCCATTAAAAAGAATACATTTGAATCAGTTCTAATGAGGTGGATGAAATTAAAGCCTATTATACAGAGTGAAGTAAACCAGAAAGAAAAACACCAATACAGTATACTAATGCATATATATGGAATTTAGAAAGATGGTGATGATAACCCTATATGTCAGATAGCAAAAGAGACACAGATGTATAGAACAGTTTTTTTGGACTCTGTGGGAGAAGGCGAGGGTGGGATCATTTGAGAGAATAGCATTGAAACATGTATATTATCATATGTGGAATAGATCTCCAGTCCAGGTTCGATGCATGAGACAGGGTGCTCGGGGTTGGTGCACTGGGATGACCCAGAGGGATGAGATCGGGAGGGAGGTGGGAGTAGGGTTCAGGATGGGGAACACATGTACACCCATGGCGGATTCATGTCAACATATGGCAAAACCACTACAATACTGTAAAGTAATTAGCCTCCAATTAAAATAAATAAATTTTTATAAAAAGAAACATATAGAATGGAATGAGAGATATCTAGTGCTGTCCCAGAAGTTAAAGAACTAAGAATTTTCCAGAATTAATACAAGAATCATCAAATCAAGTCTGTCTTCTGACTACTGAGCAGGAAAAATAAAGATAAATCCACCTCTGACACTAGTAAATCTGTGTAACATCAAGGAGAAAAGAAAAAGAGAGAAATGCCTCAGAACCCCAAAGAGAAAAGCCAAATTACCCACAAAGGAATTATATTAAAATGACAGCACACTACTCGCAAGAAAGAGGATAATTGACAATGGAGTTTTGTCTAAATGCTGAGGAAAAATAAGTATTAAATTATAATTATAGACAGTTAAAATACAGCAGGGACAAAATAAAGATAATTTTTAGTCACACAAAAAAAGAAAAAGAATGTATTCTCCATATACCCTCACTCACACAAAAGGATGTACTTTAGCAAAAAGTAAATACAGAAGGAATGCATGGAATGCAAGAAATTTTAAAAAATGAGAACAGACAATAATTTAAATTGATAAATTTAATTAACTACTGGCTATAAAAATTGAAAACATTTTTATATGTTAAAAAAAAAGTAAAACTCAACGTTAGACCACAATAACATGATACAATAAACTCAATTCAAAAGGATGGTAGGACCATATTATGTTCAAAAGAAAGATAAAAGTGCTTAACAACTTGAAATCATTACTAATTATTTGTAGTAAAGTGCATATTTTTTTTAAGGTTAGAGGGAGCTATCAACAAAATTACTACCATCTTTATCTTCCAAACCAACAGAGAAAACCTAAGGGGTTCATGATGGGAGTATAAAAAAATTTATCAATCCACAGATGGTAAGAAGACAAAAAATAAGAATAATAAAAAAATTTTAAAATCCAAGGAAAATTTAATTATTAAAATTTAAATATATCACTATGTGGTGTGTGTGTACAGATTAAACTCTCTCAATAAAACATCAGAGAACATCATATTGGAATTTGTTTTTAATACAGTTATTATTGCTGAAAACAGACACACCAAAAGCAAAACATCCAAAAAATTTAAAATAAAGGGTACACCACTTAGGAGAGTATTTTCTCAATATTTAATAAAATCCAAGATGTCTAAAATTCTTATTTCCTGGTAATATATCATAGAACAGTGTTTTTGAAACTCCAGTCTATGACCCATTTCTGGGTCATGAAATCAATTTAATGAATCACAATCAGCACTTTTTTTAAATGAAAAGAAAAAAAGATGGGAAAAGGAATAAATAGAATCAGATAGGAAAGAATGGAGCAAGACAGGACAGAACAGAATAGGAATCAAAGTAAATATCACAGTGCTTCATGGAAATAAGAACATACAGTTTGACAAAACTTTCCTTTGTGGGTGTGTACTCGTGAGTAGGCATATGCATGTACTACATTTGTGACGGAAAGTGCATCTCTTCCTTTTTTCATTTTAAGTTTCAAAACCTAGCCTAGGATTTGCAAGCATGAGCTAAAAGACATGCTATGAAGTTTCCCACAATATTATTTGTAATCAGGAAAAACTGGAAATATCTTGAAAGTTGATCAATAGGAGAACAGATAAGTTAATTGAGGTAAATAAATACACATACGAAAAACAAATGTCAACATAAATAAATCTCAAAAACAAAATATTGCATGAATAAAAGTAAGCTATAGAAAGACATACATAAGATATTCACTATATGCTAAAAATTTATGCAAGGTTTGAGAGCAAGCAAAACAATAGTTTGTATTATTATAAATACACACATACATTATATAGAGTAATGGTATAAAAATGTGTATGGGATGATAAATTCAGAGGAGAGTTAACCCTTGGAAATTGGGTAGTGACAGATAATGGAGTCAGGAAAGACTTCACAAGGGGTAGTTTTCAATCCACAATGTTTTCTTTTATTTTTATTTATTTATTTTTTGGACATGTGCATGTCATGTGGGATCTTAGTTCCCCAATCAAGGATTTAACCCATGCCCCCTGCACTGGAAGCGTGAAGTCTTAATCACTGGACCACCAGAGAAGTCCCTAAATACGTAAGGTTTTACAAAAAAATATAGAAATAAATATAAGGGAAATGTTAAGATTTGATAAGGTTGTAAGTGATATATGAGTGTCAATAATTTGTTCTTTATGCGCTTTCCATATGTTGGAAAAATTTTATGGCTCCAAATTATAAAGCTCACAAAATCTGTGGTTTTTACAAATCTGTGTTCATCACAAATTCTGGCATGAGATTCTGTCCTCCCCAAACTTTATGTATTTGGCTTATCAATATAACAAATATTGACCCATTATCTTACTTCTAGACAAGCAAACATGGTCAGCTTTTCCATAGCGACATGAGGCAAAAGAATGTTCTCTAAGTTAAGTTGTGAACCTGACAAATGTATTTTTACCTGCAGCAGCAGCAGAGTTAGAACTCAGCTCTATGTATATATGTAAAAAAGGCCACCACATTAACCCTGAGTGCAATATAGTTTCCACTGTGTTTCTGATGAGCAAAAGACAGATGTGTGACTTTACTCCACCTAATGAACATTTCAATCTTCCAATAAACACCCTAATAAAGAAAAATTGAGATTTAACTCACTTTTATTATCACAACCGACATGTCGCAAGTTTTTAATTGGGCTGAAAACAGCTTCCAATAATAATACCCTCCTTAATTGATTCATTAAAGGGGCCCCTACTGAGACAGAAGCACTAGTTTCAGGAAAAAGGAATGAAATAAGCCACGATTTCCCACTGAGTGGCTATGATCCCTCTGCCATCAACTCTCTAGGCCACTGAAGAGGACATGAAGAGTGGCCAATGCCTGAAATTGTTCTGTCATCCCAAAGTGGCCACGGACCGAAACACGGTCCTCTCACACTCACCACTCCCTTAGTGGGGTAACAAGAGAAAGCTGGAACTTTACAATATTCTGTCTTCATATGAAATGAATCTGCAAATAAACAACCGCAAGTGGGAATGTATTGATCACAAGAAGTGAAAGTTTTTTACCAGACTGAACAGAAATCACCATCACATCCCAGCTTGGCTGGGCAAGGAGCAGAGGGGGCAGGGGCAGGAGAGGGAAGACTTATGAAGAACAAATGGAAATCATCTCTTTGTGGGGAAGTTAGTGTTGATCATATAATATAAATAATAGAGTGTAGTGCTTAGAGGCATGGCGTCTGCAATCAGGCAGACTCGGAAGTCTGTCCTGCTCTTGCACTTACCAGCTCTGTCACCTTGGACAGGTGAACCATCTAAAGCCCGGTTTCCTCGGCTATTAAGTAGGAATGATAGTCACCTACCACAGCAGCCAGAGTACATCAGATCATATTCTTTTGCTCAGAACCCTCTGAGGGTGCCTCATTATATTCCTCCCCTATCTGCACCCTCCGTTACCTCTGGTGTCATCTCCTTCTCCCCTGCCTCCAATTCACTCCACACTGAGCCACACCTCTCCTCCTGCTCTCAAAAGTACCCAGTGAGATATATGTGGAATCTAGGAAAAGGGTATAGATGATCTTATTTGTAAAGCAAAAGATAAGAGAACAAACGTATGGATACCAAGGAGGAGAGAGGGAGAGTGATCAACAGGAGACTGAGATTGAAATAAAATAGATAACTAATAAGAACCTACTGTATAGCACAGGGAACTCTACTCAATGCTCTGTGGTGACCATAATGGGAAAAAAATCCAGAGAAGAGGGGATAAGTGCATAACTACAGCTGTTATACAGTACAACAGCTGTAGAGGAGAAAGATGACATCGGGAAGCAACTAGACTCCAATAGAAATTAATTTAAAAATAAAAATAAATAAAGATGAAGTATCAAAAAAAATTTAAGTACCCAGCATGCTCTCACCCCTGGCCTTGCTAGTTCCCCTTTCCTCCAGTGCTCTGTAGCACTCATTCCTTCATAGCTGCCAAGTCTTTCATCCAACATCACCTCCTCCAAGACCACCCTATTTAAAATGGCAAACCGTCCCTCTGTGTACTCCAAATACCCGCATCTCTGCTATACTGTTTTGGGGGTTTGTTTGTTTGTTTGTTTGTTTTGCATAGCACTCATCACCTTCTAGCATACCATATAACTCAATTATTTCATCTGTTGTTTATTCTTCCCTGCTGTTTGGCTCACTGATCTATCCCAAATGCCTAAAACAATGAAGAGCAGATACCAGGTGCTTAATTTTTGTTACACAAAACACTCATAAGATTGTTCTGATGACTAAATCAGATAGTGCATGCCAAGCACTTAGCTCAGTGTGGGCACACAGAAGCACTCAGCAAATATTATCTGTTGTTATCATTGTGGTTACTATTATTGTCATTATTGTTTTCCATCCGATATGAGGATATTATTAAACAATCAAACCACAGTTCTTCCAGACATTGGTTCCTGAAGATGAAAGACCTAGTTTTAATTGACTAGACTTTTCTGACACTATATGCTATCTTGTTGTGTACAGACAATCCTGCCAATGATGAAAGGTCCCAGGTTACCTGCAGTTCCCCTCCCCCAACTCATCTAGTCACCCAGGGCTTGGGACAGCTGCTAAGTCAAGAATGTGTACCGAGGTACATCTAGGAACTGCTGCTCTCCCTTGACCTGTTAGGACTGTACTGCCTGTAAATACCAACTTGACAGCAAGAGGCTAGAAAGCATTTTGTTTTACGATTAACAAAAGGTAGAGAAAGGGACAGAGAGGGGGTCTGTTCTGCCTTGGCTACTGAAGTCCCCAGAATTTAAGCTTCCACTACATTCTCTGAGACATTCGTGTTTCTGTCCAGGCAAAGAAGAAAACAGCCACCATCTGCCCACCCCACAACTTCCCAGGCACTAATGAGGTGCCTTCTTCTTTGTCAGACACTTAGGAGCTCCTGTGATAAAGCACTGTCCTGGGTAAGTCATGACTGGGACACACACATCAGTTCCAAGTTCAACTGCATCTTCTGTTTCCTGAACATGACGGAAGACAGGAGCTGCCAAGGCAAGGAGCCCTTCAGCACTCAGAGCCAAAGCTCACTCTCCACTTCTCAGCTGGTAAACCATGTGAAGAGAACACGGCAGCCAAGACACCTTTCCCAATGTGCTCAGTTCCCTTTGCATACTGTAGATGGGCACCGGCATGAGGACACACAGGTCAGAGCGTGTGAGAGTACAGATGGTGCCACCAGCTTGCCCATTACAGAACCTCAGGAGGCAGGAGAGGGCAGGAGTTCAGAAGCACCAGCAGGTAAGCAGCAACGTGCTCTGTTCAAATCCTGAATCTGCCCACTAGCCTCTGTGTAAACTCAGGCTCTCTCTGAGCCTTAGCTGCCACATCTGTGAATTATGCTGATGATACATAACTCATAAAACTTATGGATAGCTAAATGAAATCAAACAACATGGAGTCAGAGCATAGTAAGTCCTCAATGAAACATTCTGAAGGATGGAGGATCTGCAGGAACAGAAAGTTTGAATGGCAATATATTCAGTTATCTATTCATTAGTTAGTTAGTTAATTCAGTCGCTCAGTCATGTCTGACTCTTTGTGACCCCGTGGACTGCAGCACACCGGGCCTCCCTGTCCATCATCAACTCCCGGAGTTTACTTAAACTCATGTCCATAGAGTCAGTTATGCCTACCAACCATCTCATCCCCTGTCGTCCCCTTCTCCTCTTGCCTTCAATCTTTCCCAGCATCAGGGTCTTTTCAAATCAGTCACTTCTTCCAATCAGGTGACCAAAGTATTGGAGTTTCAGCTTCAACATCAGTCCTTTCAAAAGTATTCAGGACTGATTTCCTTTAGGATGGACTGGTTGGATCTCCTTGTAGTCCAAGGGACTCTTAAGAGTCTCCTCCAACACCACAGTTCATAAGCATCAATTTTTTGGCACTCTGGTTTCTTTAGAGTCCAACTCTCACATCCATACATGACTACTAGAAAAAACATAGCTTTGACTAGACGGACCTTTGTTGGCAAAGTAATGTCTCTACTTTTTAATAAGCTGTCTAGGTTGGTCATAAATTTTCTCCCAAGGAGCAAGTGTCTTTTAACTTCATGGCTGCAGTCACCATCTGCAGTGATTTTGGAGCCAAAAATAAATAAATTAATAAATAAAGCCTATCATTGTTTTCACTGTTTAACCATCTATTTGCCATGAACTGATGGGACTGGATGCCATGATCTTAGATTTCTGAATGCTGAGTTTCAAGCCAACTTTTTCACTATCCTCTTTCACTTTCATCAAGAGGCTCTTTAGTTCTTCTTCACTTTCTGCCGTAACGGGAGTGTTGTCTGCATATCTGAGGTTACTGATATTTCTCCTGGCAATCTTGATTCCAGCTTGTGATTCATCCAATCCAGCATTTCTCATGATGTACTCTGCATATAAGTTAAATAAGTAGGGTGACAATATACAGCCTTGATGTACTCCTTTCCCAATTCAGAACCAGTCTGTTGTTCATGCCCAGTTCTAACTGTTGATTCCTGACCTGCATACAGATTTCTCAGGAGGCAGGTCAGGTGGTCTGGTATTCCCATCTCTTTCAGAATTTTCCACAGTTTGTTGTGATCCACAGAGTCAAAGGCTTTGCCATAGTCAATAAAGCAGAAATAAATGTTTTTCTGGAATGCTCTCACTTTCTTAATGATCTATGGGATGGTGGCAATTTGATCTCTGATTCCTTGGCTTTTCTAAACCCAGGTTGAACATCTGGAAGTTCATGGTTCATGTATTGCTGAAGCCTGGCTTGGAGAATTTTGAGCATTACTTTGCTAACATGTGAGATGACTACAATTGTGCAATAGTTCGAGCATTCCTTGGCATTGCCTTTCTTTGGAACTGGAATGAAAACTGACCTTTTCCAGTCCTGTGGCCACTGCTGAGTTTTCCAAATTTGCTGGCATATTGAATGCAGCACCTTCACAGCATCATCTTTCAGGATTTGAAATAGCTCAACTGGAATCCCATCACCTCCACTAACTTTGTTTGTAGTGATGCTTCCTAAGGCCCACTTGACTTCTAATTCCAGGATGTCTGACTCTAGGTGAGTGATCATACCATCGTCATTATCTGGGTCATGAAGCTCTTTTTTGTATAGTTCTTTTGTGTTCTTGCCACTTCTTCACGATATTTTCTGTCTCTGTTAGGTCACCCCTATAACACTTCTGTTCTTATTGTGCCCATCTTTGCATGAAATATTCCATTGGTATCTCTAATTTTCTTGAAGAGATCTCTAGTCTTTCCCATTCTATTGTTTTCCTCTATTTCTCTGCATTGACTACTGAGGAAGGCTTTCTTATCTCTCCTTGCTATTCTTTGGAACTCTGCATTCAAATGTGTATATCTTTCCTTTTCTTCTTTGCCTTTCACTCCTCTTCTTTTCATAGCTGTTTGTAAGACCTCCTCAGACAACCATTTTGCCCTTCTGCATTTCTTTTTCTTGGGGATGGTCTTGATCACTGCCTCCTATACAACGTCATAAACCTCCACCAGTAGCTCTTCAGGCACTCTGTCTATCAGGTCTAATCCCTTGAATCTATTTGTCACTTCCTCTGTATAGTCGTTAGGGATTTGATTTAGGTCATACCTGAATGGTCTAGTGGTTTTCCATACTTTCTTCACTTCATTCATTGCATGTGTGTGTACTAAGTTGTTCAGTCATGTCCCACTATTTGCAACCCCATGGACTGCAACCCACCAGGCTCCTCTGTCCATGGGATTCTCCAGGCAAAAATACTCAAGTAGGTTGCCATGCCTTCCTCCAGGAGATCTTTCTGACCCAGGGATGGAACCAACATCTCCTATGTCTCCTGGATTGCCAGATGGGTTCTTTACCACTAGCACCACCTCATTAATCAACAAATGTTTACTAAATGCCTACTGGTTCCAAGCCCTAGTGTGTGTCTGTACTCAGTCATGTCTGACTCTTTATGACCCCATGGACTATAGCCCACCAGTGTCCTCTGCCCATGGGACTTTCCAAGCAAGAATACTAGAGTAGATTGCCATTTCCTCCTCCAGGGGATTTTCCTGACCTAAGGCTCATACTCTTCTTTTGTGTCTCCTGTATTGGCAGGCAGATTCTTTACTACTGTGCCATCTGGGAAGCCCCCTCCAGCCTCTAGGCTAGTTGCTAAATATACAGCAATCAGAAAATCCTATAAGATCCCTGCCTTCACAGAGCTTACAGTCCAATAGATAATAGTGGCCAACACACCACCTTAGTATGTGCCAGGCAGTATTCTAAGTGCCTTACCTGTATTAACTGACTTAATGCTTAAAGGGCTTCCCACATGGTACAGTGGTAAAGAATCTGCCTGACTGTGCAGGAGACATAAGAAACTTGGGTTGAATCCCTGAGGAGAAAGTGGCAACCCACTCCAGTATTCTTGCCTTGTGAATTCCATGTACAGAGGAGCCTGGCAGGCTATAGTCCACAAAATTGCAAAGACTCAGACATAACTGAGCATGGATGCATGAATGCTTAACCAGCCAAAGAAATACATTAACATTATTATCTCAATATGACAGAAGAAGCTATGGAGAAGGAAATGGCAGCCCACTTCAGTATTCTTGCCTAGAAAATTCCATGGATAGAGGAGCCTGGTGGGCTATAGTCATTGGGGTCTCAAAGAGTTGGACATTACTGGGTGACTAACACAATGACAGAAGAAGCTAGTGAGGCACAAAGCACTTACCTGAACTGCCAAGGTCATAAGGCCACTAAGCATCAGAGCCAGAGACTGAATCCAACTAGACCAGCTCGAGTCCATGCTCCTAAGCATGACATATATTGCCTTCTTGCAACTACAAGATAGTGAGCTCTTTGTGGGTAGAAAATACATCTCATTCATTTCTATATCCCCAATGAAGCACCAGGCTTGTGAAAATGCTCAATAAATGCTTACTTAAGGAACAAAGGACGGATTTTCTTTGAGGCATGAGAGCCACTCTTTTTGCCAGTATCACGACACCTCTCCATGAACCTTGAATATATAATGAAAATATACTATTCTACTTATGCATAGAGACTGTTATTGATCTTCTGTCTATAGACAATTAAATGTAAGGCTGTTTTTCCAGAAATGGTGATGAATTTTCCTTGAACTACCTGTATGAATTTGAGAGAGGTCTGGCAGGGATTGAGCTATAATTTAAAAATCTAGACTCTATGATTTGAAGGGAAAAAATACACAGCACTTCTGCTATTTTATTTCAGAAACCAATGAAACTTCCCAACCACACTTGGCATATCTCACTCAAGGTCTGAGTTTTCCCACTTAAATACCGCCAACTCTTCACTATTCTCAGGACTGCTTATAGACAAACTACTTGAAGTCTAAATGGACCACAATTAAATATGTTAGAGGCAACTACTACAGGGAAGGTGATGGAGACAGAAAAAAGAGGGGGTTCCCTATGAACTAAAACTGACAGTTACTTAGAGCTGATAATCTTCAGTGACTGTGTCTAGAACTTGATCAGTAGTTACTATAATTATTTTTATATTAATTGTATTTTATATATTAGTTGTTTACATTTATACCAATTACATATGTGTCTAGCATGTTATTATTACTGTTATAAATTATTTAGAAAGTCTACTAGGTTCTGGGGTTTCTGCACATTATCTCACTTAATCCCTTCAACCACCATGAAGGGTAGTATAACAATCTCTATTTGTTAAGAAATGAACTATGTTCCTTTAACAAAGACACCCCAAAATGCAGTGGTTTAAATAGGATAGTTTTTCCCCTATGGTGTAACAATCTAAAAGTATTGTGTACAATCTGTGGCATCCAATCCTAAATCTTCATAGCAAATAGGTGGGGGAAAAGTGGAAGCAGTGACACATTGTATTTTCTTGGGCTCCAAAGTCACTGCAGACATGACTGCAGCCATGAAATTAAAAGATGCTTGCCCCTTGGAAGAAAAGCTATGGTCTACTGAGACAGAGTATTAAAAAGGAAAGACATCACTTTGCCAACAAAGGTCTGTATAATCAAAGCTGTGTTTTTTCCAGTAGTTGCGTATGGATGTGAAAGTTGGACTACAAAGAAGGCTGAACAATGAGGAATTGATGCTTATGAATTGTGCTGGAGAAGACTCGAGAGTGCCTTGGACAGCAGGGAGATCAAACCAATCAATCCTAAAGGAAATCAACCCTGAATATTCATTGGAAGCACTGATGCTGATGCTCCAATACTTTGGCCACCTGATGCGAAGAACTGACTCATTGGAAAAGACCCTGATGCTGGGAAAGATTGAAGGCAGGAGGAGAAGGAGACAACAGAGAATGAGATGGTTGGATGGCATCACCAACTGAATGGACATGAGTTTGAGCAAACTCCGGGAGATGGTGAAGGGCAGGGAAGCCTGGCGTGCTGCCATTCATGGGGTTGCAAAGAGTCAGACACAACTTAGTGACCGAACAGCAACAACGAAGCTACTGTAACAAAAATTTCTTTTTTAACATGACTTAAACAAGAGCAAAGATTCTCATTCGCATAATACTCCAGAACTGGGAAACCAGCCGGCCATTAACTATGTGTGGCTTACATTTGGGATCTCAAAGGCTCTTCAAGTCCCAGCCATCAGGAGATAGAAAAGAGCAACAGGAGAGCATGCCCATTTCTTTCAAGGACACAATCTAAAAGTTCACTCATGATTTGCATCCCATTTGTCAAAAATTGATCATAGAGCGGTGGTGAGGAATAAATTGAAACGCCAGATGCCTCAAGTAAGACATTTGATAAATATCCATTTCTTTTCTCTTTTTGACACCAATATCTTGAAAGTGAATCCTAGGGAGATCACTTGAATGAAATAATCTAAAAAGTCATGCCTTCCCCTTCCCACTGTGGACAGAGTATACTTCCCTGTTCCACTGATACTAGGTTTGGTCATGTCATTTGCTTTGTCCAGTGGAATGTTGGTGAGTATGATGCAAGAAGAAGCCTTTACATGTGTAATTCGACTGGGCTAGCACTCAGTGATAACACTATAAAAAGAGCTTATCCCCAAGCTGCTGCTGCCCCTTTGCAGTCTAGGACGAAATAGGTAGGAAAGACCTGAGCCCAAAACCTAGCCTGGAGCCAACATCAATTAATTTGCAACCTAAGACAGGGTCAGTAACTGAAGTCAGCTGAGATCAGCTGAATGACAATCATCCAGGACACAGGTGACTGAGAAGAAGTGCTTGTTATTGTAAGTAACTCATTTGGGGGTAGTTTACAATGCAGTATTATTGTCACAATAGTTAGGCAACACAAATTTTGAGCATAAGTGCAGTTTTGCCATCATGTCAGTCTAAAACATGTTACTGTAGTTTGGTGATTAGGCAGCAGATGATGAGGAAACCATTATGGAGAGCTAGAGACATGCCATCCCAAGTTATGTAGTGATGAAGCCCTTGGCAAAACTCATCTGGGATAACTTGGAAGATAGAAAATGTGCCTAATGAACTTGAAGCATTGAGTAAGAAAGTGTCAGGGCAGAACATTGATAGTATAATTTGTTTGTTACCAGCTGGATAAGGTTTTGCAAGACAAACTTGAGTTTAAAAAGAAACTGAGAAGCTGGCCAGCAAAACTGAGAGAGAATATAGAAAGCCCAGAATTTCAGGGGTTTACAACTATTTTTCACTTTACCATCTTACTAGCCTCAGGACAGTATATCAAGGGTGCAGTTCTCGTATCCTTTGTCACAACTTTTGAAAGGACTGAATTGGTGGCTATTGGTTCCTTTCAGCTGAACAAAGTGCTCCTAGAAAGACAGAAAGCATAATCCCATGGACACTTAATAAACCCAAGGTAGCTAAAATTAGTCTCAAGAGGGAGGCATGTCTCAAAATGTATTAATGTTATAGGTGTAACTAACATGGAATTGACTAAAATCATACATAGGAGACATAAGAAACATCTGTATTTTCAACTTGGGACTAACTGTCTGAGATGCCAAAAGACCTCCTGTCCCCAAATTTCTATAAGCAAAAAGCAGGCTGAGGAACTTCTCTGGTGGTCTAGTGATGAAGACTTCACTCTCCAATGCAGAGGAGATGTGTTCCATCCCTGGTCAAGGAGCTAAGATCCCACATGACTCACAGCCAGAAAGCAAAAACATAAAATGGAAGCATTGTTATAACAGATTCAATGGTCCACATCAAAAAAATCAAAAGAAAGCAGGCTGAAAAACTTGCTGATCCAGAAAGAAATGTGTATTTTCTAAAGGTGTCTTCAGACGTGGATAGGCATGAGAGATGATGGAATAAAAATAGACCTCCTCAACATTGGAGCCAAGAGAACTGGAGAACAACTGATTGGTGAGTCACTTCCAGGGAACAGAACTAGGACCTAATCCAGGAGTCAGTGAACCATGAGCCCACAGGTCAAACCCTGCCTGTTAATTGCTTTAGTAAATAGAGTTTTATCAAAACACAGCTACACCCATGCATTTAAATATTTTCTATGCTGCTTTTTACTACAACATCAAGTTGAGAAGTTGCAACAGATACTATCTGGCCTGCAAAGCCTAAAATATTTATTATCTGGGGCTTTACAGTTGTAAACCCCCCAGCCTAGTATAAAAGAACATTCTATACCTACACAATAAGGAACCCTGGCTAATTTGAATAGCAGGGTTTCAGAATTGCTGTGTATCAGTGACAGAGTTGAACTATAAAGAAGACTGGGCATCAAAGAATTGATGCTTTCAAATTGTGGTGTTGGAGAAGACTCTTTGAGTGTGCCTTGGACAGCAAGGAGATCAAATCAGTCAATCCTAAAGGAAATCAACCCTGGATACTCTTTGGAAGGACTGATGCTGAAGCTCCAATACTTTAATCATCTGATGTGAAGGGTCAACACATTGAAAAAGGCATGATGCTGGGAAAGATTGAGGACAGAAGGAGAAGGGGGCAACAGAGGATGAGATGGTTAGATGGCATCACCAACTCAATGGACAATGAATCTGAACAAACTTTGGAAGATAGCCAAGGACAAGGAAGCCTGGCATGCTGCAGTCCATAGGGTTGCAAAAAGTTGGACATGACTTAGTAACTGAACAATAGTGACTGAAATGTGCCTGCCATTCTTACCTTTTTCAAATGGGAGTGCTTATTGAATTTATTTTGTTCCTGTTAACATGGTTGGAAAGCAAATAACTTGTCTCTTTACTTCATAAATGTCTCAGTCAATAGCAGCCATATCAGGATTTGGTATAACTGCAAGCTCTTAGATGTCAAACCTGATGTAGAGAGGGTGAGTAATCTCATAGGGTTGGGATGGGGATAAGTATATTTTACATACAAAAGAGCAATGAATAAGACACCAGATTGTGATGGCTTATCTTATTCACTTCCCTTCCCCTCCTGCTGTGGGCATTATAACCTTCCTCATTGCATGGGCTTGGCCTTGTGACTTGTTTTAGCCAAAGGACTATGGCCAGGCATGGTAGGAACAAGGACTTTCAATGTGCTTATGTGGTTCATCCTAGATCTTGTATTCCACTGTTCTGCCTTGAGAAGAGCCCCTTCTTCTATTTGGTCCTCAGGATAAGCACAACATGGAACCAATGTGAACATAAGTCACAGGATTAAGCCAAATACAACCAACCTGAAGCCAAAAGCAGAGCCTCCCAGGCAAAACCAGGCCAAATCTGCTAACCACAGTTAATCTGCAGACATGTAAGTGACAGCATACATAATCTGTTGAGCCATTGAGCTTTAAGGTGGTTTATTACACAGCATTATTGTAGCAATCACTGACTGATACACAGGGCTCTATAAAATGATGAGGTCTCTAGAATCTCATAAATTGAACTTTAATTCTGAAATTAACTTCAGTTCAAATCCCAGGTCTGTCATTTACCTGCTATTTAATTGGAGGAAGTCAAGACTTTCCTGGTGGTCCACTGGTTAAAACTCTGTGCTTTCAATGCAGGAGGCATGGGCTCAACTCCTAGTTGGAGAATGAAGATTCCACACGCTGAATGGTGTGGCCAGATTTTTTTAAAAATTAATTGGAGAAGGTCACTATATCTTTCTGAGTCTTAGGGTGAGGAGGTTATTATAACAAGGATGAGAACAACCTAAATCAAAGGGTCATTATAAGATTAAATAAGATGATAAACAAGTATATTTTATAATTTCAATAAAAGATACAAGATATTTTTATAATTAACTTCAGTTCACATAAAGCAGCCCTGATTTTTATTTCAATAGAGAGAAGGAGTTATGCCATTTCTGTACTCTGACCCTGAGAAGTGGCCATGCTAAGTCAAAAAAGATACGTATCTATAAGCTGTTAGAACTGTGATGTTTTAATAATTTTTTCTTGATCTTGTTTATGTCATTTTCTGATTTTTCTTTAATCTCAATTCAGTTGCTCAGTCATGTGTGACTCTTTATGACCCCATGAAGACTACAGCACACCAGGCTTTCCTGTCCATCATCAACTCCTGGAGCTTGTTCATACTTATGTCCATCGAGTTGGTGATGCCATCCAACCATCTTATCCTCTGTCATCCCCTTCTCCTGCCTTCTCCTCCCACCTTCAATCTTTCCCAGCATCAGGGTCTTTTCCAATGAGTCAGTTCTTCACATCAGGTGGCCAAAGTACTGGAGTTTCAGCTTCAGCATCAGTCCTTCCAGTGAATGCTCAGGACTGATTTCCTTTAGGATGGACTGGTTGGATCTCCTTGCTGTCCAAGGGACTCTCAAGAGTCTTCTATAAGTTCATAAGAAAAAAACAAATAAATATAAAATTTTTAAGCTGATTATGCTACCCGAGCCTAACACTTCTGGGCCTGTTTCCTTTCCCCACCCTCTACATGAGGAACACACAATGCCACTGACAGCAGCAATCTAACTACTAGACTAAAAGAAGGTTCTCTGAGCCCTCATCCTTCCCTTACTGCAAAATGAGCAAAAAATCAGAACGTTCTCCTTTGTGTACCATCTACAAATCACTGAAAAGCCCAACCGAGCAGAGAAGGAACCTCCATCAGAAATAAAAGCCCACATTAAAATTATGTCCACCAAATTGTTTTCCATGGACTCCAGTGTGCCACACAAGCAGAGTGTCGGGGGTATCATGACTCCATTATTTTGTACTCATGTCAAAATGCTTTTCCTTCTCCAGAATGCTGAAGGGAAGGGCATAGGTTTCCTAGAAATGGCTCTAACGTGTCTCAGACACAGACACCGCCCACCAGGAGAGGGGGAAAGGTCAGATCAATAACGCTGACAATATCCATTTGTTCCACAAAGACAGCCAACGAAGGTGTCTGGGGAGGATTATTTGAGGAATAAATCTACCCACACTGGTCCTCTTGATCCCTCCAGCCAAAGTATCATAACCCACTAGAAATCAGAACACACCTCTCAGCTCACTTGCTGACAAAGCAGCCAAGCTGGGAAATAACACCACAGAATGCAATCACTGATCACATCAGCATAGCGCAGAGTGCTGTGGGCATGGGGTACAGGATACCTCATGCAAAAGGCTTTGACGGAAAGGAGAGAATGGGCCCCAGGGGAAGTCAGACACCTACGAGCAGAGTCCTTCCTAAGGCAGGGCAATTATGGCAACCACCGCAGGGCTAACTTCCGAGAGTTGCTGTCCTGCTGTGGACACCTAAGGGTAAGAACTGAACAAGCAGAAGAGGAAGAAGCAGCAGAAATGGTGGTCCTGCCAGCTAGTCTTCATGATGATCCTAAACTAATGATAGAAGATAGAGCACTCAGGTTACTCATTCCCCCTACAGACATTTCTTGTCTACCTGCTGCTTGCTTGCACCATGCTAGTTGCTTGCTGAGTATGCAAAGATAAATCAGAGACAGCTCCTGCTCTTAAAGTTCTATGTTCCATCGTGCCTAGCATGTCACAGGAGCCCAGTAAGTTTTCACCGAGTATTACCTTAGCCTTCAGCTCTGTGTAGCCTCTATTCTCTGCCTTCCAAGGTACTTTCTTACATTGTTCTGTTGTTGTTTAGTCATTAAGTCTGACTCTTTTGTGACCCAGTGGACTATAGCAGGCTCCTCTGTCCATGGGATTTCCCAGGCAAGAATACTGGAATGGGTGGCCATTTCTTTCTCCAGGGGACCCACATCTCCTGAATTGGCAGGTGGATTCTCTACCACTGAGCCACCAGGAAGCCCACCTATTATATTGCTCTGAATTTTAGTTATTGATGTGTAATTTATTCCCCCAGTGACACAATAGGATTGCTGAATACAGGAATCATATATTCTTGTCATTGTGAATGAATGACTGTGTAATCCTAACTGGTGTGTCACCACCCACTGCCATCAGCAGAAAAGTGTGGAAGGTCTAGGGCTTGTAACTGCAGGAGAAAGCGTGCTGGGTTAGGAGTCGGGAGACCTGCCTTCTAGCAGAAGCTGCTGTCACCAGCTTGCTGAGAGACTGTGAACACCTGCCTGAGAGCCTCAGCTCAGCTGGAAGAGATGGTAGTTGATGGTGGCAGAAGATCTCTAAGGTACCTTCAGGCCTTAAGAGTCATCATTTTAATCATAGATCACAGATGACATTCCCTGAGCACATGGCATGTTCCAGCACTGTGTAAGAACTTTGCCTGTGTTATGTCATGTAGTCCT
Organism: Antilocapra americana; assembly: GCA_007570785.1. NCBI lineage: Eukaryota > Metazoa > Chordata > Mammalia > Artiodactyla > Antilocapridae > Antilocapra > Antilocapra americana. Next base: position 13,408,795 of record ML663557.1, on the reverse strand, counting down.
CAAGATAACCTTTTGGGGTGCTATAATTATCCCTATTCAGATAAAGAAAGGAAGCCTGGGCAGGCTAAGGAAGGACTGGGGATTGGAACCCAAATCTGACCAACTTGTAAACCCACTTACAACTACTAACCCAATCTGATCCCACTTCCACAGTCACACTTCAGCCCATTGGGTGCCCTTAGAGCCATCATTTCTTTTCTGAACAGCTTCATTTTCTATCATAGCCATTTTTTTAAGAAAATTCCTAGAAATCCTTTAGTGGAAAGGGGCACAGTGAGCAGGCTTTGCATACCTCCCATGTGTAGGCAGTGAGTTTCCTTATGCTCACTGGTAAAGCTGCAAGGAATCCGACAAAAGGAGAAGAAACTCAGCAAAGAGTTCCAGGAGGTGCCAGCCTCAGCACAGGTACAAAGCAGTCTGAGCCACATTTGAGAAATCATCAGAGAAGACATGAGTGTGTGCTCAGTTGTGTGCGACTCTGAGACCCCATCGACTGTAGACCGCCAGGCTCCTCTGTCTCTGGGATTCTCCAGGCAAGAATACTGGAGTGGGCAGCCATTTCCTCCTCCAGGAGATCTTCCCAACTCAGGGATCAAACCCATTTTTCCTGCACTGGCAGGCAGATTCTTACCTGTGAGCCACCTGGGAAGCCCATCAGAGAAAGCAAGAAAAAAGGAAAAAGAAATTGTTTTGTTGAAAGAACTTTGCTGAATTTTAAAGACTGTGGCTGAACTCCAGACCCAGCTGACAGATTCTTCTCTTCCTTCTTCCCCATATTTAAAGCATGGAGGGAGAAGAGGTTGACTCTCCAACAGACAACAGGGCTACAAGTTCTCACCTGGTTCAGGAAAACATGGTACCTCACCCATGAGCCTCCAGATACCCAAAGTGTAGTGTTCAGATGCACTAATCAGAGAAGTGGGGACAGAATAAACCAAAGATTTCCTAAAAAGAACATATTTTTATAAGGAGACAGCAAATCAAGTAAAGTCCTAAACCTCTTTAAACCTGTACCCCAATTTTTTAATGATAACAACAACAGTGGGATCCCCATAGTCACAGATAACTAAACACATGCTACTCAAAGGAGAAATTAGCAGAAAATACAGTTCATATTTAGCAAGTAAAAGATACTGAGGAATTTGGCAGGAGGAAAGAGTGGGATTCATTAACTGCCTGCACACAAAAGGGCCTCTCTGCTAAATCAAATGACCTTAAACCTATGGTAGGAAAAGAATCTAAGAGGATGAGATTCAGAGGAAGACAAATGGATTTTTAATTGCTTCAAAGACAAACTTGAGAATGAAAATCCAGGGAGTTTGTGGAAGGGGGTATGTGAGAGAGAGGTTTTCTTGGTGACAAAAAATAGAAACCAGGGCACAAGGCCACTGTGTTCTCACAGTGAAAGAAGTCCCATCACCTCTCCTAATAAGCAGCACCGTGAGCCTTTCTGTTAGTCCTGGGCAAATGATCTTCCAGATATGTCTAAATCCAAACCACACAAAAGGAGCCAGGGCACAGAAAAGCAGTCTGCTCTGAGGCAAACTGACATTTCTCATGCTTAAATTACTAATTCCCTCCTCTTCCATCCCCACCCCCACTTTGAAATGCTGAATTGTTCAAACAGTGGGCACGATGGAAAAACAGGCATGTAGAAATATAGAGTTGTCTCCAGAGAGCACAGGCCACCTGCCTTCCCAGACTTCCTGGGAGTGCCGCTGCTCACCTCCACCCAGCTGGGCCCTGCCACCATCACCCCCCTGCCCTCTTTCCTCTTCTGAGGTGGGTCCGCAGCAAACTCTGCCAGGCCACCTCATCTTGGGTTGACCTGAAACACCCTCTGTGGACCCAGTCTCCCTAATCGTGGTCGATAAGCCTGTTTCAGGTCTGCCGGGCACAGCCAGGTGCTCCCGCAGCCCCCAGCACCCGTGACACACCCAGGCAGGAGTATGAGGCCATTTTGAATTGCTTCCTTGGCTGCCTCTAAAAACAACTGCTTTCTATCTCCCTCTCTCTGAAAAGCATAACCCATTCACATCTTCAAAATTTTAAATGGAATGTATTAGAAGTAAATTTAAAATTCTACACCAAGTATGTGAGAGAGGAGGCTGGGTCTCCAGGAGACCTTGTACGTTTGCCTCAGTCCTTACAATGGCATCTTGATGTTTCTAAAAACCTATGAAGAAACTGAATGGATGAGTAGAAGTGGAGATGGGAGGAGGAGAGGGAGAGAGAAAGAGAGGGAGGAAGAGGAGGGAAAGGCAGGTGGCCTAAGGGGCCGATAAGATTTCCCGACTTGACACACGACCCTGCTTTGAGCACAGTAACACTGCCACCTAGAGGCTGACGAGCGCCTTCCTGCACTTGTACACCAGTGTACAAAGACATCTTTTATTTGTATAAGTAAGCCTGTTCTATGCGTGCTAAGTCACTTCAATCTTTCTGACTCTCTGCGACCCCACGGACTGTAGCCTACCAGGCTTCTCTGTCCAAGGGATACTCCAGGTAAGAATACTGGAGTAGGTTGCCATGCCCTCCTCCAGGGGATCTTCCCAACCCAGGAACTGAATCTGCATCTCTTACTTCTGCGCTGGCAGGGGGGTTCTTTACCACTGGTGCCACCTGGGAAGACTCAGTAAGTTTGTTTAAGGAGCTCTTAAAGGGGTAGTAGATGATGGCAGGGTGGAAAGTACCATTAAGAACTTCCACTTCTAACCATTTCAAAGCGGCTGATATTTATTAGGTACCTACTGTGTGCCAGGCACTAAACAAAGTCCCAAGAACACAAGCACAGATGAGACATTCCTCTCAAGGATGCTCAAGCATCTCAGTATAAGAGGACAGGCATGCAGAGAAGTAATACAGACTGTGAACATGACCACTGCGTACAAAAACACTGTGCTCACTGTATAGGTGACACTAATTCTGACCAGAGTTGTTAAGGCTCAGAACAGAGTCTGGGGAGAATTCAAGAAAGAGATAGAGATGAGTTAGGTCACAGAAAATTTGGACAATTGAGCAGGAACTCCAGGTTCAGGTAACCACTCACCTAGGCACAAAGAAAGGACACTAATGATACCTAGTTTGTCAGGATGACAAGAGATATAGACATTACCTGCAGATCAGCAGAGAGATGGCAAAGGCCAGAAATATGAGTTCAGCCAAATTGCAGATGGCTTTGAATGCTAGGCTGAAGAGCATGCATTTTTCTAGTCGCACAAGGATAGGGCTCTGTAGCTGCTTTGTTGACTCTGCTATACCCAGCACTAATAGAGCATCTGGCACTTAGCAGTTGCTCAATTCACACTTGAGGAATAAATGACTATAACAGGAAGCCAATGAAGAGTTTGAAGAAAGAGAACAATTGGGTGAGATCCGTGTTTCTGGAAAATAAAATGAGATGATCTCAAGAGCAGACTTAGAGAGGACTCTAACAATGGAACAGGAGGAAAGAGTCCCCACTAGACATTGACTTCTAAAGTCCAGGTAATGTAGATGTGACCTGAGACTCAGCAGTGGGACTAGACAGACTGGGATGGCCATGAGCAATTCTGTTGAAGTAGAGTCTAGAGGTCTTCAACACAAATACCCAGTGTTGAGCCTGGGTGATACACCTGGACAAGGTGGAGAAGGCAAAAAGGAGGAACAATGTCAGGGGGAAGCTAATGAGTTTAGTTTGAGAAACGGAATATTTCCATTTCTGGGAGTATAACCAAGTGGAAGTGGCTAGAAGGCAGTTTAGAAAAAGTATGACGCTCTTCGTATATACATACCCTGTACATGCGCAGATTTGCACACACTCCCCTGAACTGAATGCTACTGACCTTTCTTTTTCATCCTAGTCTTAGAGGCAAGGTGAGCCTGTAATAACCTTGACACTAAACTGCAGTCTGTGCTTCAGGAGAGCCAGAGACTGGAGGGAGCACCCTCTGTTTCCATATGGAAAACAGGGATTGTTACAAGGACTGAGTGGGCTAACCTAGGTAAAGTGCTTAGCCCAGCATCTGGCATAAATACACAGCGTTGGCAATAATCTAATCCACCATTACAACATGGTAGGGAGACTAGTGGCTCAGTTGGTAAAGAATCCTCCTGCAACACAGGAGATTCAATCCCTGGGTGGGGAAAATCCCCTGGAGAAGGGAATGATAACCAACTCCAGTATTCTTGCCTGGAGAATCCCATGGACAGAGGAGCCTGGTGGGCTATAGACCATGGGGTCCCAAAGAGTTGGACATGACTTAGCAACTAAACCACCACCACCAGGAAGACTAGAGGGTTTAATGGTCAAAGCCTGGCTCACCTCTTTATCATATGTGTGACCTTGAACAGGAAACCTGGCCTCTCTGAGTCTCAATTTGATCATCAAGTAAACAGTTATTGCCACACCTGCCTCATAAGATAAAATGCACATGGGTCAGTTTGTAAATTTGAACTTGCTTTGTAAATAATATGTATGATTTATCAAATGGAAGACAGATGTATAAAAAAATCTCTGAATTCCTTCACAATATTAGGGTTCTAGGTAAGCATGTATCTCTTTAACACCACTTGACCCAAAAAGATTCTTCTTTGCCCCCACTTAGCAAGAAATTCTCCACTTGCCATCTTTCTACATTGCAGACATGCTTTCATCACAACACATTTCCTTTGTCCCATTTCAGCTGAGATTTAAAAAGTCATTTTTGAAACTCCCCAGCTGGTGGAACCACTAGGGAATCAAAGCACATTTGTTCTCTCTTCTGCATATCTGCCACCCACATGGGTGACCAATTAAACTCATGCTGTTCATCTGAATTGATAGGAAACAGGATATTATCATGGAGCTTTCCTAGTGGCTCAGTGGTAAATAACCTGCCTGCAGATGAAAAAGACTCAGGTTTGATCCCTGGTCCAGGAAGATCCCCTGGAGAAGGAAATGGCAACCCACTCCAGTATTCTTGCCTGAGAAATCCCATGGACAGAGGAGCCAGGTAGGTTAGAGTTCATGAGGTCGCAAAGAGTTAGACATGACTTAGCGACTGAACAACAGCAACAAGAGTATTATCAACTTCTGATTCATGAAGGGTTTTCCATTTGCTCCCCCCCCCCCCCCCCCGCTGTCAGTTCCTTCTAGAACATTCCTGCAATGAAAGGCTATGACCCTGGACACTGCTGGGTGTAGACTTGTGGCCATTAAACCACCTCTGCATCTGTGTTTAGGTGAGAAGTAATCATGAGGGTCACTGGGCGGGAACTGAGGGAAATGGAATAGGATGTGACTCTCTTCACCCTGATTTATAGCCTGATAAGGAAGTCCTTTCACAAAGTCCCTGACCAGAAAGCATAGAGCTTCAAATTAATCCTATTCAGGACCAGGCATTCGCCACTCTGTAGGATGCTCGTCCCACCCATGGGCAGAGTGAATCAATCCGTAGAAGCCGCTTCTTTGTTTTCAGTAGAAGCCTACCTCCCCAGCACCTCCACTCATGACTCTCAGAGCTGCCCCTGGCAGTGTCAGAATAAACCTCTTTTCCCCACAGCCTTCTCTAAATTCAGTAGCCCTCATTCCCCCAAGGTGTCCTCATCTGATGTATTTTGCCTCCGCATCTCAATTCTAAACAAAAATCACATCTACAAAATTATTTGAGATCTCATTGTTATCTAGCAAACCCCAGATGGTCACTGTGGATGAACGTCAAAGGCACCAAAATTTTATTTTCATGATTACTAAGTAGCCTTTTTTCCAAGAAGGCAGCATCTCCGTGTGATATTTTCTGAGCTGTAACAGGCTTGGGGTGATTGATGAACTAGCTGACACTACCACAGTCCCTCCGAGGCGGACAACCATGACCACAATTTATAGATGAAGGTTTGAGGCATTCTCAACTTCAACCAATTGTAACAGCGACTTCCTCTCTATTTCCTAGTTCTGCTGTGGCACCTTCCTGTTAGTTTGGTCCTAGAGACATGGACCCAACCTCAAAGGCTCCTTCATTTCTCACACAACCAGTGATCCCACCTCTTCATCACTTCTTCACCTTTGCACCTCTCCTGCATTCACTGCTTTTCATTTTAACTGTTGCCACATACCTCTGCTAAAGCCCTTCTTGTATTCAGAAACACTGAATGATTTCCAAGTAGCCTGATCAAAAGAATATAAAATCCTGAACATAGTCCTTAATGTTCTCCAAAATCTACCTAAGCGCCATCTTTCTAGCCTAGTCTCCCACTATTCTCTGCATTGGTCAGGGTTCCACCAGGAAATGGATGGCACATACACTAAAGGGTTCAACGATAAAGAATTCAGTCAGAGAACTGTTTATACAGGTGTGAATAGGGATTAGGGAACCAGCAGGGAAGGTGAGGGCTTTCCTGGTAGCTCAGCTGGTAAAGAATCCACCTGCAATGCAGGAGATCCCAGTTTGATTCCTGGGTAGGGAAGATCCCCTGGAGAAGGGATAGGCTTCTCCAGTATTCTTGGGCTTCCCTGGTGGCTCAGGCAGTAAAGAATCCACCTACAATTCCAGAGACCTGGGTTTGATCCCTGGGTTGGGAAGATCCCCTGGAGGAGGGCATGTTAACCCACTCCAGTATTCTTGCCTGGAGAATCCCCGTGGACAGAGGAGCTTGGTGGGCTGTAGCCCATGGTGTCGCAAAGAGTCAGACATGACTGCGACTAAGCTCGGCACAGCACACAAGGGAAGGTGAATCCCGCAGGGACTAGAAATCGATAAGAAGCCATAACTGCGGCTAGGCCTGAAGGAGCAAGGAGTAGGAATGATATTATCAGATCCGTGGGAGAGCTGATGCTGAAGGAAGGTGAGCCTGTGACACAAGTGTCGCCAGAGGACTGAAGGACTGCAGTTCTGCCAGAACCTCAGCCAGCTTGGGAGGGAGAGAAAGGAGGGAAGAAAATAAACAACCTGAATTCTCCTCATTCCCAACCTCTGATGGCTTCTATTGGTCAATTCCAACAGCAAAACACAGGGCAAGGAAGCCCCTACGATTGAACCACAGATGTCAGCCTCCTGGGGCACAGAGCAGGGACAAGAAAGGCAAAGAATAGATACAAAAAAATAAAAAATAGATTCTGGGGGGCATTAAAAGAATAACCCATACACTCCTCACTTGCATCCTATCTTGGACCAAATGCATGAGCTTATGATTTCCTGGTGGCATATACAATTCCCTGATCTTGTGTCTTTGTTCTCACCACCTCCTCTCTTTATGATGCCCTTCCCTGCAGAGGAGATCTGCTCAGGGTCATGTGAGAGGCACTGAGGGTTATATATTCATTTAAGAGTTTTTTGCTGCATGCCTGGTATACAGGGACATATTTGGTAGAATGAAGGATAGAGAGGAGCACAGCTAAGGCAAAGCCCCAAAGGTGGGGCTCATCAACTAAGCAGGATGCTCAAAGAAATCCCCGCAGGCCCCCAACACACTTTGTTCATAAAAGAAAGGAGAAGCCAACTCTGGAAATGGAAATGTGGGCTCATGTGTGATGACATCTGTATTGGCAGCCGGGAGGCAAATCCTGTCTATCAGCAGTCCCTCTCATGCCACAGTCAGCGGCTCATGGCAGGACCACTAGGGAAAGAGGGGCTTCGGTGCCTCCATCCTCTTGGGCCAAGCCCCCTGCCCCTGCCACCAGGCTGCTGAGTCCTCAGAACTGATCTGTGGAACAGTAAGGCCAGCTCTGCACATCACAATTCTTTTCAGAGTAAAGATTCTCCTCCCCACACCTTTCTTGCCTTTTGTGGAGGAAAAGAAAAGGAGAATCAACCCGGAGTGAGTTCCTTGTAGTTGGCTATTTGTAGAGAGCAGAGGCAGCCAGGAGCGCACACAGCATATCTGTCTAAAAGCTGCTACCAGTGCATAAAGGCAGGGGCCCCTGCTTCTACCTCATCACGGCCACCCTGAAAGATGGCGTTTGGTTTCCAGCCTTTAGGGGGACACTAAAGCCACATTTGCTTCCAAGGAGGGTAAATGAGGCCAGGCACGATAGGGGTGGTGGGGGTGGTGGGGGGAATTCAGGTATCCTAGATGGATCTAGAAAGCTGGTAAATACCCCTGCTATGATGCAAAACACTTTCCGAGAAAATTCAGCAGGGCTCAGGAGGAAGCTTCTCACTGGTGCAGTCCAGGAACTTTTGCACTTATCCTGGCAAAGCAGTAAAGAGCATGGACTCTGAAACCAGACTAAATGTGTTCAGATCCCATCGCCATTAGCTACTGTGTGACCTTGGGCGATTGGGTACTCTCTCTGTGCCCCTCTGTTGGGAGGCTGAAATAAATCCATATTAAATGAAGAGCACAGAGTCATAGCTCTCAAGAAAAATATCTCCATTTTCAGATAAAGATGTTGGGGTGAAAGTTGGGTTACATAATTTTCCCAAGGTCATTCAGGTAGTAAGTTCTAGAGTTTAGATTTAAAAAGTAGCAATAGGTATATCTAAAGATAAATTCATAATTACAGCTATTGAGCAATGCTAGGGAGAAAATGAGATGCTCACAGTGACAGTGCACAGTGGAGGGCTCTCCTCAGAAGGGTGGTCACAGTTACCAAGCTGGGACTTAAAGCAAGAGAGCAATCAGTCACACAAAAAGCAAAGGGAGAGAATTCCAGGCAGAGAGAATGGCACACGATGAGATGCTGAAGAGGCAAAGAGAAGATGGGAGTGACTGAAACAGGGTGATTAAGGAAGAAAGGAAAGTGGGAATGGCAGGTAGGATTCAGATCATGGTAAGACCTCACAGGCCATTAAAAAGATCTCAGATCCAAATGCAACAGGACAGTGCTAGAGGATCTTAAAAGGAAGGGCAAAGCAATCTGAATGTTTCTATGTGTGAGCCCTGAATGAAAGCACAGACTCTTAAAAGGCAACTCCATAGTGTTTAGTGGCTTATACCAGGGACATGTCAAGCTTATTGTAGACAAGGGATGGGCCTTGTGATCAGGGCCTTATTTTACAGAATAAAAGCATCACTCACATCCCAGCCTGAACTTGATATAGGTAAAATTTTTGTGTGTTTTCCATCATCACCATCATCTTGCTCTTGCCATCATTATCAAATCACAGGCAAAGGTCAAAGTGATCTTGTGTTAGTCATGACTCCATTCAGCTTCCCAGACAAAGGTCTCCCCATCCCCAGGATCACAGCCAACAGCACAGTGTTCCAGCCACAATCCATACACAAACGCCTAAAGAAACCCTGAATGTAAAGACTAGAAACAGTGCAGGTATCAACAGCCACAAGCACAGACAGAGGGATGAAGACTTAGAGCAATCATGGAAATTGTGTGTTATATACAACTATTTATCAAATTCCTTTCACCTGCATTGCCAATGAAGGACCATCAGCACCCACTTCCCCATTCCCTCTGTGCCTGAATGCTTGATGCATCACTATACAATCTTAAGGTATTTACCCATTCATTCATACACCAAACATGACTAAATGAATCTGCTGTATCCCCTATATCAGCAGTTAGGGAAATAGTAAGACAAAAAATCATCTCTGTCCTCAAGGAGCTGAAGTCTCTTTGCAGACAAGTAAAAAGTGATTATAATGCAATGTGATTAGAGTCCAGGTACCAGGGAGAACAAGGAGCTGAGGAAGTACTTCGGATGGACACCAAACCCAGGGGCACCAAGAAGGAAGGTGGGGAGAAGAAAGAGGATGGGGCAGTGTATACAGGACCAGACTGCATTTCTGGGGCACACAGGGAACTGAAGGCACTCAGACTCAAGATCAACATCAAGGACTTCCCTGGTAGTCAAGTGGTTAAGACTCCATGCTTCCAATACAGAGGGCGTGGGTTCAATTCCTCAGGGAACTAAGATCCTACACGCCGTGTGGCAAAAACAGTCATCAAAATGGTGATAAAGGGACATAGGAGATACACATCAGGAAGAGGCTTAGGTTATGCTGAGAAATTAGGGACTTCTTCCAGATGCTATGAGAAGCCATTAAAGATTTTAAGGGAGTGCATGATGGTTGTATTGCATTTTCTGTGTGCAGTGTGATGAGCAATGTAGAAGGGGGAGGGCTGGAGGCAGGAAAGCCAGCAAAGAGTCTACTCTGGTTCAGAGGATTAGCAGGGTGTGAAGGGAGTAAAATGGCAGGAGTAAAGGGGTAGAAAGAAGGAGAACCAATCACTGAGGTAAGAGCAGGGGAGAATCCATAGGAGATTATGACTAAATGAATTTGGTGGGAAGACAAAAAGAGAAAGGTTGAAGTTTCCTTCCTTGTATAGGACAAGAGGCCATATGAAAAAGACCATGGATGCCAGCCTAAGGAGTCTGAGCCTGACATAGACAGCATCAGGAAGACACTAAATGATTTTGAGCAGAGGATACACCATGGCTGTAGCTTAATACGATTAATATACCAACAATTGTAAAACAGGTTGGAGGAGAGACCTTGTAGGGTAGAAGATAAGTATGTGCATACTCAGTCACTAAGTCGTGTCCAACTCTTTGTGATTCCATGGACTGCAGCCTGCCAGGCTCCTCTGTCCATGGAATTCTCCAGACAAGAATACAGGAGTGGGTCACCATATCTTCCTCCAGGGGAATCTTCCCAGTCCAGGTATGGAACCTGCGTCTCCTTCATTGGCAGGTGGATTCTTTACCACTGAGCCACCTGGGAAGTCTAGATATATAAAGACATATATAAATATTCAGAATCTATTGTTAAGTGAAGAAGCGAGTTACAAAATGATGAGTACAATCATCCTGTTTGTTAGAAAAGTGTGTGGGGGCTGCACAGTCCACCAACGGACTGTTCACAGTGGCCATCTCTCAGAAGGGGAATTCTAGGTGGTATTTGTGTTCTTCTAGATGCTATTTTGTATTTTCTACAATGAACAAGCATGACTTTTGTAATCAGAAACCCAGCAGAGTTTAAAATATATTTGTTAAGCTCATATAGCATGGTTGCCTCCCAAAATTGAAAAGAGGGACCTGTTTGCTAACTTATTTTTTCCAGTAAATTTATGGTTCTTGAGAAACAGAGTAATGTAAATACTCCTGATGGGAAAAGCTGAGGACTCTATTTCAAACCTACACGGTCCCCCCATGACCTAGGCGGGCTCTCACTGCTCACCAAAGGGTCTTCTCCAAAGCCTTACCCCAATATGCAGGATACTGAATTTAGGTCTCCATCCCTAGAACTCCACGCTGGGGCAGCAACACCCAGCAGGCTATACATCCCTAAATCCTTCTTCCTTCCTTCCTCTCCAAACAGCACTGTTCCTATTTTAACTCTCCCCAAGACTCAACCCCCAAAACTTCACATTCTGACAATCCACTCACCTCTCTTATTTCTGAATTTTCTCTTTCTCAAGCTATTAAAAACATATCAGTCCCAAATCTTGGTGCAAACAGCATGTGTGTGTGCTTAGTTGCTTCAGTTGTGCCCAACTCTTTTGACTGTATGGACTGTAGCCCACTAGGCTCCTCTGTCCATGGGATTCTCCAGGCAAGAATACTGGAGTGGGTTGCCATTTCCTCCTCCAGGGGATCTTCCCAACTCAGGGATTGAACCCAAGTCTCTTACATCTCCTACACTGGCAGGTGGCTTCTTTACCCCTAGTGCCACCTGGGAAGCCCTGGGAACAGCAGACAGACTCAAATAAAAACTCAGGTTTTTTTAAAGGGGAAGGGAGGGCCAGAAGAATGTGAACACATCAATCTAAACCTGCCAGGTTGCATATCCCCATGAGATGTCTAAAAGATCCAACAGAATACAGCACTTGGATGCCAGTCACAAGTCACTGCTTGCAGAGGACTTCCAAAGACATGAAGGCTCAGGCCGTTTCAGTAGGATGAATTCTACACGTTAGTGATAGAGGACAGTGATGTAGAAACAAACAGGGATGAAAGGGGGAAATCCCCACTAGAAGTTCTGCTGCTCTGGGGAGGAATTTTCCAGGAACTCATGGGACTGGGGATCCCTGGAGTTTCTCACATTCCTCTGAATAGCCAGCAGTAACGGTAATGCACTTTTCCCTTTCCTCGTCTAGTCAGCCTCACTGGTGGCTTAAGAGGGGATGTTCCATATATTCTTCATCCAATGGACATCCAGGTTGCTTCCATGTCCTAATAATAGCTATTGCAAATAATGTCGCAATGCACATTGGGGTACATGGGTATTTTTGGAGGATGGTTTTCTCAGAAGCTGCTGTATGGCACAGGGAGCTTGGCTGCGTACTCTGCGGTAACCTAGAGGGTGGGTGGGAGGGGGGCTCAGTGTCTACATACGGCTGATTCGCTTCATTGTACGGCAGAGACTAACATAACATTGTAAAGTAATTATACTCCAATAAAGGAAAAAATGGTTTAAATGATAAAAAGAAAGAATATTCTCTCTTCTTACTCTACCAGCTCCTCAGAAGCAGGGCTACTTTATCCTGTGTCTCACCCAGAGGCTAGTCTCCAATTTTAGAGTTGATGAAATAAGACACAGGAAAGTTAAACATGGTGCTCAAGGTCACCCAGTTATTTTTCATTTATATTATTTTATTTATCATTCTTTATTCTACTTGTTATTAAACATGTATTATATTTATGAAGCACTGATTCCCTGGTGGCTCAGAGTAAAGCATCTGCCTGCAATGCAGGAGACCCAGGTTTGATCCCTGGGTCAGGAAGATCCCCTGGAGAAGGAAATGGCAACCCACTCCAGTACTCTTGCCTTGAAAATTCCATGGTTGGGGGAGCTTGGTGGGCTATAGTCCATGGGGTTGCGAAGAGTGGACAGGACTGAGCAACTTCACTCACTCACTCAAGCCCCAGGGGCTCTGTCCAGCGCTGTTTTGGGTGCCGGGGAGACAGAGTCCTGCCCTTTGAGTCCAAGACCTCTGACATTTTCTCCTCTAACATATCACTTATCTTGAATTTGACCTCCTTATTTATGAAAAAAAAATCTAAATTTATCAAAAATTTCCAACTATCTTATAGAAAAATCTTTCACTACAAAACAATTCTTTGTAACTCAAAGCATATATCATGAAAAGAGTGTCCCTAAATTCTGGGGGAGGGAGCATTACCTGGGGCCTCTTAAGACAAATAAGCGACTTTTTTTTATTACGTGAGAGAAATCTTAAAACACTAGTAATAATGCCTTAGGTTTATAATATTAGCTTTCTCAGAGTTTCAGCCCACAGTATCCCATTTCTTCCCATGATATTGCAAAGACTTTGAATGAAAGATTCTGGGGGTTGGGAGTAAGGAGATGTAGAATTTGAAATCTTGTGATTAATAAAAATATTAGACTGTATATAAGTCGCCTGATTTCCAGTTTGGCTCTGTCAGTCTCAAGAGGAACTGCCTAAAACAAGTATTGACAAGATCATAGGAAAGTAGTACCAAATGTGTCCATGTGTGCCATTTAGAAGAACCCCATGCTTTTACAGATGAGAAAACTGAAGCTATTCAGCCGAGCTGCCATCCCCAGATACCAAGCGGTTGCGTAATATCCACCTCTAAAATTCAGCCCATACTTGGTTGCTGGAAGTCAGGTGATAGGAGAAAGCTATTAGGTGATAAAAGACAAAAGGATATGTCGGAGCTCTGTGATAAACAGGGAAGAAGAAATTAAGAACCGGGGCGGGCCAAAAGAGCATGAGGATTTGGGGACTGTATTCTGCTGACACTCACAAGATCAAAAACCAACAGAAGGAAGTTCACTTGACAAGGTTGATAGAGACTTGGCTTCCAGACTACCCTTCCAGACTACATTCAGGCCTTGGCTGAATGTAGTCCACATAACAAGCAGTGGGGAGACCCCAAGGAAAACTTCACTCTCCAAGGAGTACATGCTACAGCTAGAAAGTGAACTAGGTTTTAAAACATAAAGAGAATGAAGAGAGATGTCTGACATGTTTTGATTTCCAGTTTTGTGTTTTTCTAATTCAAGTCAGCTCCAGGCCACCACCCTGCACAAATCTAGGCCTCCTTTCAGCCATGCAACATGGTGGCCCTAACAAATGTGTGAACTTGGAGAGAATCATCTCTATCTCTGATGCAAACTAAGGGGGCTCCCAGTGCAGTGTCTATATAGGAAGTGCCAGTAGAAGGGGTGGAGAGTCGGAAAGGCCGGAGCTGCTGGCTGGGCAGACAGGGGTCTCTGTGACCACAGGCCTACCGGGGCTCAGAAAACAACTCTCATTTATTCACAGTAACATCCAGAAAGGTAATTTAAATCTGTGACTATAATAAGAAGAAAAAAGTCCACTGTAGCTAAAAGTCAGCCTCCCCATCCACCAGATTTTTTAAAAAGAGCTGCTAATAAAGAACAAAACTGAGCGGCTTAAGTTTTATTTCCTTTTACATTTCCTTTCTGGTCAAGGTGTTAATGAGGATGGAAGGTCCAAAGCGCACACAGAGAAGAGATGAAAATGGTCTGGAAAATATGAACTGTGTAGTCACCCTTCAAACAAGGGAGGGATGATTCTAACATTGGTAAGTGGTAGACCCTCTTAGATAGTTCAAAGAGATTCCTTCCAGATGGCCATGAAAATTATAATGTAAGTGAGGGGGGATGTTAAGTCTCAGTGGAGACCTGGCCTGGGAGTCTGTGGGACCTGGGGTGGGGCCCTGATTCCACCACCTCTCTGCATCTCAGTTGCTTCAACTATGAAGCAGTGTTAACATCGTGGTTTAAAAAGTTCTAAAATCTTGGATAAAATTCTCCAAAATATGCAATATTGAGTCCTCTAAATAGAAATGCGATATAATAAAACATATTTTTCTGGATCTTGTGAAGACTAAATAAGAAAAGATCATGTAAATTTATGCTGTGCCAGGTAATATAAGCACTTAATAGTCATTAAGTCATTTATTTCTATCAACGACTTCGCCAGGTAGGAAGTAATATAATTGCCATTTCACAGATAAGCATGTTGAGGCTTAGAGAAGTTAGTGGATATGACTAAAGTCATACATGCGTCAATTGATAGAACTGGGACTTCAAACAGATCTGTTCAAGTTCAAAGTCTATGTTAGTAAGCTCTGTGCAACAGTCACTCCAATAATAAATAGGTGTACAAGTTCCTGAAACATAATTGATTCTCAATAAACATCAATAATGCTTAGATTATCACCCAGCATGATAAAGTGTTTTAATATAGGTTTACTGAATGGAAAAATAAATGAGCAGATAAACTATATGGCACGTAAGGCTGTTATACTGAGATCCTTGACTTTCAGAGGCCATTTAATCCTATGCTATAATAAATTCAATTACAGGGGGAACTTTAGGACAGTTTCCTTTTCAAAGAGCTGGGATCCAGAGTCTACAAAACTGTGTCTATCCAAGGACAAAAGTATGGAAGAGTCTCATAAGGCACAGTAATCACACATTAAGCAAGAATACTGGCGTGGGCTGCCAATTCCTTCTCCAGGGGATCTTCCCAAACCCATGTCTCCTGGGTCTCCTGCATTGGCAGGTGGATTCTTTACCACTGAGCCACATGGGAAGCCCCCACTGTAGCACAGAAGCACCCATACTATAGAGCTGACCCTTGAAAAACACAAACGTGAATTCACAGGTCTACTTATACTCAATTTTTTTTTTTCCAGTGGGAAATACTACACAATCCAGGTTCCATGATCCAGATTCTACATGATCCAGGTTCCATAATCCAGGGTTGGTTGAATCTGCATGTGCCAAGGAACCATGGTTAAAAAGAGCCTACTGTGAGTTACCTGCAGATTTTCCACTGTGCAGAGAATCAGTGCCCTTAACCCCACATTGTTCAAAGGTCAACTGTACTTGGGGACTGAGATTCTGGTTTTAGTAAACTTAAGAAGAATAAACAGACCAGGAAATAAATTATCTTAATTTAATTTTAATTTTCTGCTCAGCTAATCCAAGAAAGAAAGACAGAGAGAGGGGGAGGGAGGAAAGAAGGAAGCAGAGCTAGAATTCTGATGAGGAATTGCCCTATGCTCCTTCCTGAAGTTCTTTTGACTCTATATAGCCACACAAAAGAGAGCCTCTTCAGCACAGGGGTGATATTTAATTAGGCAGGATATGCACCTTCATGCACCATGCAAAGTAGAGAGAATCCTTTCAGAGCTATGGTTATAAACTTCACCCCCCATCTCCCACCCCATAGAAATCCCAGCTAACAAACAGGAGAAAGGGTGTCTAAAGGAAAGCAGCAGGCTTCTTGGCAGCAGGCATCTGTACAGGCAGCAACCCCTCCCTTTCCAAACTCCTGCTGGATCCAGCTTCACTGCTCCCTTCTACCCTCTCTATTGCTGCTGCTGGAGACCTGGGTCGGCTGGTGGTGTTTAGTCGCTAAGTTGTGTCCAACTGTTTGCCATCCCATGGACTGTAGCCCACCAGGCTCCTCTGTCCATGGGATTTCCCAGGCAAGGATACTGAAGTGGGTTGCCATTTTCTTCTCCTGGCTCAGGGATTAAACCCACATCTCCTGCATTGCAAGCAGATTCCTTTACCACCAAGCCACCAAGGAAACCCAGAGCCCTGGGTTACTGGGTGCTAAATGGCCCTGGATGGGCATTCTCAGTTCCCAGAACTCCCACAATCACACCAAGTATTCAATTCCGAGAGATGAAGTCTCTCAACCTCACCAACGGCCCACAAATGGTTTGAAAAACAAGAGAGCAGAAAATAACGTTAGAAGTAAATAAATCAGTGGAGCATGAAAGGAACCTTCTCAAAACACACAGACAGAGACAAGGGCAAACAGAGGCAATGGAAATGAAGAACAATGTGCTCTGTCCTCCAAGGAACATAAGAAACAAAACAGGAGCACGAGTCCAAGGAACGCTGTGTTCCAACTTGCTAATCAATGCTAGATACCAACATCAGCAGCTGCTAATAACCAAGGAAGAATCACCTCTCTCAGCTATAATTATTTCTGACACAGGTCTCCAGGAGAAGTGTCAAGACTCAGGTTAGCAGCTCAGTGTGATAATAACCCAAGATTACCAGAAATTCGCAATGTCTGAAGAAAAGGAGGGCTTGGAGGAAGGGAAGTGGCAATTAGAAATACTTGTCAAGGTAATTGCATTGTGAAGAGCAGGCATTTCACTTTTCAGCAGTCACTGGTGTAGATTTTCTTCTGTCTGACTTTAGAAAAACATCTTCCAGGCAGGTAGAGCCGTGGAGGAATACATCAAATTTTCTGAAATAACACGGTGTGAAAAAAAAAAAAAGTATTATTTCTGTCCAAATAATGGTGTGCTGGATAATAAAAACTTGAAATCCATAAGGCTGAGAACAGTATTAACTGAGCAGCCAGTGAAACTGTCCTAAGCCAACTGGCAGCCCCCTCTTCTCACTCACACCGTTGACTTCAGTCCATGTCAACATATGTCCTCTGCAAAGACCAAGATAGCTATCCAAGGACAAAGAGTTAAAGCTCCTCTACATTATGCTTCAATCACTCACTTTGTCCAAAATCGGCACATATAAAACTCTCCAGGCTGACACAATAATGTAAAGCAAAAAAGAAAAAAAAAAAAAACCTCTCCAGGCTGGAGCTGGTCAAAATACAAAAACTGAAAACAGACCACCAAAGCCTCTGAGATACCAGTTCTGTAGGATTCGTAGCTGTCCACTCACACCTTCAACCAAGAGGACAGTGCTTTTCTTCCGTGTTCTTTGGAAAACCATGAAGAAACCAAGAATCTCAGCTACTCTATTGATTCTCCACCACTGCCTTAAAGACCAAGTTCTGTCTCACCTCTAATGAATGATGCAGCTCTTGTTAAACTTTGAGCTCAAATGGGCAGTAAACACTCTAAAAGGTAACTCTAACCATGTCAATCCCATGCTTAAATCAGTTCATGGTTTCCTGTTGCTTTTTGGACAATCCATATTCTCCTTAGCATGACGACTTTCACTCCCAAGGCCCTCGATGATCTGGTTTCTCGCCAAATTTCTTAACTTAGCCCCGATGTACTCACATCAAAATTTTGAACCATAGTGAACTGATGATAGTTCTTCAGATACATCATGTTCCCCAAGGCTTCATACTTTTATACCAGCTATTTACTCTGAGGATCCCTTTCACTTATTAAGACTCAGCTCTGGAGTCCCTGACACTCTGAAGCCTTCCTTAACCCTACCCCTCAGCCACCCCTATCAAACGCGATGCTGGCATCTCCTCTATGAGTTTTGACTGCCTCTATGCATTCCTGGATACCAGTTCTCACACCCTATGCCATGGATTTGTCCATTTCTCCCTCTGGGCTTCCCTGGTAGCTCAGACAGTAAAGCATCCACCTGCAATGCAGGAGACCCAGGTTTGATCTTTGAGTTGGGAAGAGCCTCTGGAGAAGGGAATGCCTACCCATACCAGTATTGTTGCCTGGAAAATCCCATGAATAAAGGAGCCTGGTGGGCTACAATCGAAAAGACGGGTAACAAAGAGTCGGACACGACTAAGTGACTAAACATGCATGCATTCCTTTCTCCTTCTAGACTGTGAGCAACTTGAGGGTCAGGGCTTGCCTTTTACTCTGTTTCCCCCCAGGGCAGTTATGAAGAGCTCTTGTGACAGGCTCAAAAAAAAAATGGATTCCATAGATCAAGGAAGAACGTTAAATCAGAGAATGAAGACTACTTGGTAGATTCAGAAAGAATTAAGCCTCTCTAATAGACAACAGTTTTAAAAAGTCTAGGCACCAGAGACTCAACTCCATAAGTCAAGCATATTTTGTCTGGGCACGGGTTTCTATTTTAGCAACATCTAACAAGTATTTGGGCTTCCAGGGTGGCTCAGTGGTAAAGAATCTGCTTGCCAACACAGGAGACATGGGTTCCATCCCTCGGTTAGGAAGGCCCCCTGGAAAAGGAGATGGAAACCCACTTCAGTATTCTTGCCTGGGAAATCCCATGGACAGAGGAGACTGGCAGGCTGTAGTCCATGGGCTTGCAAAGGGTTGGACATGACTTAGCGACTAAACAACAACAAAGCTTTTAACTTGGGGATTTATTAAGGACTGTTTAAGGATTTATTGAGAATGTGTAGAGAGAGGCAGTGAATATGAATGTCTCTCTCATGTGCATCCTTGCTGAAGAATCTGTGACAACTTGTAGGCAGGGACCAGGAAAGGGTCTGCCTGAGCCCTTTCCTGCTGGTCCCAAATGGTTCTGCCTTTATGGCTTCCTTGAGGCTGAAATGTAGTTTTAGTCTTGTCTTAAGCCCTTGGCCAGAGAACAGCCTTTTAAGAAATGACTTCAGTTCATTTCTAAGACAGTGCCACTCTTCTCAGCTCTTCAAAATGCTGGCTATGCCTCTTTAAACCCTCCAGCATCAAGTTCCCATCCTGAGTTCCATGGCTGTGGTCTCTCTAACCAGCAGTCTCCATACTCTTCTGAGCAAGGGTGCTATTCAAGTTTGTTGGTAGAAAGTCTTTTTCTGCTTTGATTCAAGATTATTTAGACCTTATCTGCATCATGCCTTGTCATTTCCTTTCTAACACCAGTGAACATCCCCTGGACAGGCAATTTGAGACCTGCTGTTAGTTGAATTACTCGATGGTGGGCTAAGGTCAAAAAGGGCCTGTGTGGGGTCAGTTGAGGTGCATGGCCACCACACAGGCCAGGTACTTACTTGCAAGGGGAGAAAGTGGCCTGGTAAGAGAGGAGATTAGGGCTCCATCCATGGAGGGATAAAGGAAGTAAGGAAATAAATGGATCCTATGTGTAAGATTTCCAGTTGGGCTTTGCCTAATACAGACAGGGGTCACAAGCAGAAGCAAAGGAGCTGTTTTTCACAGGAATATTTGTGATACCCCAGACACTCCAGTGCCACTCTAGGGCACAGAGAACAAGGTATGACACTGATGTATAGTAAAGTACTGATAGCAATGTCAGGAGAGAGCATCAAAAGAAAACACCCGAGTCAGAAAGGTACCAGCCTCAGGATACCCTCCCTCAGGGACCTGTGGATAAAAGACGACATCAAGAGCTAGGATCAGGAAAACATGAGAGGCACATCCATGATCAGTGATGAGACATCCCCTGGGAATGCCCTGGAATACGTGGATGGGGGTGAGGGTGGGCAGGCAAGACTACAAAGAGACTGAGATTTTGCAAATGCAGCTGGGACTCAAGTCATAAACATGCAAATCAGCACTCATAAACCGGGGCGGAGCGGGGGCGGAATTGACATTATTGTTAAAGCATTTTCATTATGTACAAAGTTATCAAAATCTCCTAAAACCATTTCTGGTGTAATAAGTACTCAGTAAATTTTGCTATGTTTGAACTACTATATATAAAATAGATAACTAACGAGAACCTACTGTATAGAACATATAATGGAATCAAGATTGCTGGGAAAAATATCAACAGCCTCAGATATGCAGATGATACCACCCTAATGGCAGAAAGTCAAGAGGAATTAAAGAGTCTCTTGATGAAGGTGAAAGAGGAGAGTTAAAAAGCTGGCCTAAAAAGTAACATTCAAAAACCTAAGATCATGGCATTGGGTACCATCACTTTATGGCAAATAGAAGGGGAAAAAGGGGAAGCAGTGACATATTTTATTTTCTTGGGCTCCAAAATCACTACAGACAGTGATTGTAGCCATGAAATTAAAAGACACTTGCTCCTTGGAAGGAAAGCTATGACGAACCTAGACAGCGTATTTATTTTTATTTATTTTTTTT
>ML663557.1:13339523-13387750 GCA_007570785.1 Antilocapra americana | reverse complement strand
GGTCATATGGCAGGTCTATTTGCAGCTTTTTAAGGAACCTCCACACTGTTTTCCATAGTGGCTGTACTAGTTTGCATTCCCACCAACAGTGTAAGAGGGTTCCCTTTTCTCCACATCCTCTCCAGCGTATTTAAAAGCAGAAATACTTGCTGACAGAGGTCTGTATAGTCAAAATTACAGTTTTTCTGGTAGTCATGTACTTATGTGAGAGTTGGGCCATAAAGAAGGTTTAGTGCCAAAGAACTGATGCTTTCAAACTGTGGTGTTGGAGAAGAGTCCTTTGGACAGCAAGGTGATCAAACCACTCAATACGAAAGGAAATCAACCCTGAATACTCATTAGAAGGACTGACGCTAAAGCTGAAACTCCAATCCTTTGGCCACCTGAGGCAAAGAGCTGACTCATTGGAAAAGACCCTGATGCTGGGAAAGATTGAGGGCAGGAAAAGCGGGCAGCAGAGGATGAGATGGTTGGATGGCATTACTGACTCAATGGACATGAATTTGAGCAAACTTTGGGAGATAGTCAAAGACAGGGAAGCCTAGCATGCTGCAGTCGTCCATGGGGTCCCAAAGAGTCAGACATGACTTAGCAACTGAGCAATAACAACTGTAAAGCATAGGAAACTCTACTCAGTGCTCTGTGGTGACCGAAATGAAAGGAGAATCCAAAAAAGAGGGGGTATATGTATACCTATTACTGATTCACTTTGTTGTACAGCAGAAACTAACATAACATTATAAATCAACTATATTCCAATAGATTTTTTAAATAATATATTGTTATGTCTGAGGTTGAAAAGAGATCATGGAACATGAGACCGGGTCTGCTATGCAGAAAGTACACACTAGAACAGCTGTACTAAGTCCTTACAACAAAGGTCTGCTCTGCATGGTGCGTGTGCAGTTCTACTCATTGCTTTGAATGCTGCCTCTGGATGAGACCACTAAGAAGTATCAGATGACCCCACTCTCTCCCCTGGTGACTGACAACGCACTTCTGGACTGGCTCTAAAGCCTGCAGGTTCAGCAACCTTCACTGGAAGAAAGGACTCCTCCCTGGTCCTCCTGTCCTCCGCCTTTGCCTTCCCTCCACATCCACACCAGAACCAAATACGTCCCAAAGTTCTCACCCCTCTTCTCTCATGGAGAGACTCAACATCTGTGTCTTGGGAACAGCGCAGCTCATTGTGTGTAGCGTTTTGTAAGTTTTGCCCTTAATGTGGGTGCTGGCCCGTCTGACAGTTGTTTCGTGAAGAGTAGAGAAGGGTGTTTTACAGCTCAGCTGCTAGGAAGCACAGATGTTGCTGGCTGTGCTGCAGCGAGGTGGTAAAGTCTGTAAGGAAGGTCGGAGAGCATTAATTATCTTCCCGCAGCTGTTCATTAGCCCGCAGACACCTCGTCTTGCCATCCTGAGGACTGACAACCACCTGATTCCAAAGCAAAGCAAGATGGGAGTTTAGAGGGTGGAAGGGAAGAACCACCTGAAGGTTACACTGGAGAGCAACATGTGGAACAGCTTGAGATGCCCTGGCTCGGCTTCCTGGAGGATCCCCTGGGTGATCACAGGGGACTCTGGGATGTGGCCTGGGGCTCTGTCCCCATTGGCCCAGCTGTGAATCCCAGCACAGGCAACATGTGAAACCCTTCACCCAGGTGCTGGGAAGACCAGGCAGGAAGGAAGCTAAACCTTCTCCTTTTCAAATGTTAGCTTTCAAGAGCTGATAAGAGATACTGACTGGACAAGCCCTGTAATCTCAAATGCTGAGCCAGTTCAGTCAGAAGTAGTATTCTCATCCACAATCTGAAGAGAAACATTTTTAGACCTCAGCTTATCTAAGCTGCTGAGATGTCGCCCAAGCTCCACTTCCTTTTACTCCACACAAGGGAAGTACACATGCTAGCCTCAAACACCGATAGAGCAGTATTCAAACCAGCACCCGTGAGCTTTAGCCTGCCTGTCCCGTCACCAGCACCTGGCTCTAAGATGGCACAATTACGTTACTATCTTCATTCTTCACACATGATGGTGGTCCCTTTGGTCCTGGGTCCTCTTGCCAGGGCAAGTGCCTTCCTTGCTTTGAAACTGGCTTCAAACCTCCATCCCTTCATGAAACCCAAAGGTCATAGTGGAAAGATGAATACATCTCCTCACCCAACCCAGTGCCCTACACCCTTGTTCCTCAAATGATCCACTCAAAAAGGAGCCAAAAGATGCCCAAGCCAGGTAACCATCAAGTGCCCTTGCTCCTCAATAAGAAAAGCCACCACAATGAGAAGCCCAGGCACCACCACTAGAGAGGAGCCCCACTCGCTACAACTAGAGAAAGCCTGTGTGCAGCTAAGAAGACCCAGCACAATCATAAATAAATACATTCTTTAAAAATGAATATATAAAGGCTGCCTCCATCCCAGAGCCAGTCAATCACTCCACCACTTTCCTGGTCCCACATCCCTCATCAAACGGACCAGATCTAGGATTTTTCGAGAGCAAGCATTGAGATCTCTCTGTTTCCTCTCCTTTGCCCCCTAAGTGGTAAGTCAGAGCTATCCATGTTTAAGTGATTTTCTTCTTTTGTCAGTGGTTCCACTTGGGCATTTTGCTATTTTTATATTATTTATATGGGTGTGATCCTTTAGTGATGATTATCTGTGATTAATCCTTGCAGCTATGGAAAAATCAGTGTAACAGCTTGTACCACATCTAACAAGAGTTGATGGCTGTGTAGCTTTATTGTGTTAAGCAGTTTTGCAAGTTCGCTTTAATTGACAAGAGAGGGAAAGAAAAGAGGATATGCAATTAAAAAGGTGTTTATTATTTATTTTTTAATTTATAAGTTATAGAAAGTACATATAGAGGAGACCGATAATAAGGCATGCTTTCAGCGGGATCTAATGAAATTATGTGGCTTGGTGGAAGGGCCCTAGTGTCCTCCAGCAAAGGCCTTTGGAAGCTTATCTCCCTGGTTCTAAGCTGCCAAGAGACTGAGGTCACTCTCTGCACTGTCAGAGGCAAGAGAAATGCAGAGGTTGTGATAGTCCCAGGAATTTGATCCCAAACTCCCATTAAAGACAGGTGCTTTTGCTCTGCTCAGTCGCTCAGTCATGTCCAGCTCTTTGCAACCTTATGGACTATAGCCAGCCATATCCTCTGTCCATGGGATTTCCCAGGCAAGAATACTGGAGTTGGTTGCCATTTCCTCCTCCAGGAGATCTTCATGACTCAGGGATCGAACCTGCATCTCCTGAGTCTCCTGCATTGGCAGGCGGATTCTTTACCACTGAGATACCTGGGAAGGCCCTTAAAGGACAAGCGCATGTGTGCATACTAAGTCACTTAGCCAGGCCCAATTCTTTGCAACCCCGTGGACTGTAGCCCATCAGGCTCCTCTGTCCATGGGATTCTCCAGGCAAGAATGCTGGAGTGGGTTGCCATGCCCTTCTCTGGGGGATCTTGCTAACCCAGGGATCGAACCAATGTCTCTTACATCTCCTGGCAGGTGGGTTCCTTACCACTAGCATCATGTGGGAAGCCCATAAAAGACAAGTGAAGTGAAAGTTGCTCAGTCATGTCTGACTCTTTGCTACCCCATGGACTATACAGTCCATGGAATTCTCCAGGCCAGAATACTGGAGTGGATAGCCTTTTCCTTCTCCAGGGGATCTTCCCAACCCAGGGATCGAACCCAAGTCTCCCACATTGCAGGCAGATTCTTTACCAGCTGAGCTACAAGGGAAGCCCATAAAAGAGAAGAGCTACTTCTAAACCATCACGCTCCATTTCTGACCCCACTGCCTGCTCAGCAAAGTGGACGGCTCCCCAAACACCAACAGGCAAGCACGACTCAGTCCTCACATTTAAAGGGTTAAGGGGGGAGATTTACAGAACTATCTTTCTTTCCCTGAAACATCAAGCAGTTCATATGTACACATTTCTCTCCACTAAGACCTAATTTTCCACCATTTCCCTTGATTTGCAGCTCCCTTTTCCCCATTTCCTTGATTTAATGCCCAATTATTTTTTGTCCCATTGCCAGTAAAACAAAATATTTCATAACTGCTTCTGTGAAGTTTTTGGATACTGCCTTAAACATATGACTTACATACCTTCTATTGCAAAATTTAGAGAAATCGAGAGAACACCCAGTTACGAGTTCTGCATTTTTCTCAACCAGCTGACCTAAGCTTGACATTGGAAAGCACAAAGCCATACTTTAACTGATTTCCTGTGTGTCTTCTCTCTCAGCTTCCACTCACCATCCTTGCTGTTAGCTGAGAGCAGGAATGTTGAGACCTACTTTCTTCCACTTCTCCGACTCCTTTCCCTCCTCTGAACATGAAGGGACATAAGTGGACAGAGAACTGGTGTGCCGTCAGGAGGTCAGTGTTGACTTCCATACCTGTCACCAACAGACTGCAGACTCAGCTAGCTCAGCTCACTAATTTGGTCCTTAGTTACCTCATCTATAGAACAGGAGGTTTGAATCAAATTACTTCTCATTTTCTCATAGCTCTAAAAACTCTAAATTCCTTTCTGTGTCCTAAAAACAGAAAATTAAACACCCAGACTTATGGGTCTGGTTTTGGTATTCGAGGAGGGAGAGAATAAAACATCCAGAGACAAGTCTTCTCTACTATGAAAATCCTTTTTTTCTACTTAAGCCTCTTTTGGCCTAATTTTCACATGCACAGAGACAAGGACAGTAAAACAGAAAGGAATCTTACTGAAGTTGTCTCTGTTTTATTTGACAATCCCACTTCATTTCCTGCTCATCCTGATTTCTGGTGTACTGCTCTGTTCTCAATAAAAAGTTAAGATAACTTTGTTTTGAGAAATACATATGAACTTCATGAAGGTTGTAAAAACACTGGAGACAGTGTGGGGTATCCAAAAAACCATCATTGCCAAACCTGCTCTGGAAGTGTCATAGGATATGACCATGCAATTCCAGGTCTGCTAATAAGACAACATGAAAGTATTAGCCACTCAGTCCTGTCCGACTCTGCAACCCCGTGGACTGTAGCTCACCAGGCTCCTCTGTCCTTGGAATTCTCCAGGCAAGAATACTGGCGTGGATAGCCATTCCCTTCTCCAGGGGATCTTCCCAATCCAGGGACCAAATCCAAGTGTCCTGCACTGCAGGCAGATTCTTTACCGACTGAGCCACCAGGGAAGTCCCTCTGCTAATAAGAAGGGATCACTTCTTATTCAAAGCGAAACTCCCCTGAGTCAGCCTTCAGGTTATGTCACATCTGACATCAGGCACCTGTTTGATTTCCACCACCCAGAGAGGGCATCAGCCAAGGGTCCAGGGCTGGGATAGGGTTCTATAGAGGGCACTTCCTTCTAGAGACAAGATCTAGAGGGGCAACCAAGACAAGGCCCCAGAAAAGATGAGATTCAAACTGAAGTTCAAAAGAGGCAAGGAAGCCAGAAGTTCAGAACCGGGTAGAGAAAGCCCAAAGGGAAACTAGACTGAACTATGTATGAAGGGATTCCCATGAGCACTGAGACGAGAGGAAAGCCTAGCCAAATTACAAGGCCCAGGCTCAGAAGGGATCAGGCTATATTGCACATCAATCACATTAGCCCTTGCTGAAGAGCCTGATACATTTTGTTTCCACCTGGGACAAACCAGCTCTCTAGTGCCTGAGGTTTCCAAGGTGAGCTATAAACAATGATGGTATTCATATTTGCTCTGTAGGGACAGAGGAGGATGGAGTCAGGATGATTCTGGAAAGAGAGTGATTTGACCATACAAGGTTCCCCTCAGACCAACACCCTCCCTGCCGCATTTCTATCTCCAATGTATCTCTAATTCTCTACCAAAGGAGCTACTGGAGATTAAAAGCACCAGGATGAATACAGGGGAAGCCTCAGGGAATCTGTAGAACGACTGAGATTTTTCTCCATTGTGGGGTCTACTGAAAGCCTGGAGGCCCAGTTTCAGAGTGTCCAGGTCAGAACTGCAGATGCTAGTAGAGC
Organism: Antilocapra americana; assembly: GCA_007570785.1. Lineage (NCBI taxonomy): Eukaryota > Metazoa > Chordata > Mammalia > Artiodactyla > Antilocapridae > Antilocapra > Antilocapra americana. Next base: position 13,381,765 of record ML663557.1, on the reverse strand, counting down.
TTGATGTGTGCAGATCACACACACAAACACACATATACACCAGCAGGGGAAGGTCTACATCTGTCCCTGATGAGGAAACCTCAAGGACAAGTGAGCGAAGTTCTCCCTGCTCCTTGCAGTCAGATGGGCACATGGAAACCAGGAAGAAAAGAGCGTCTTTCTAGAGTTCAGCTGTGATGCTGGTCCTCAGGGGTAAAGATCCCTCCGCCTCTCTCCAGAGACCTCCACCTACCAATCTCCAACAACCACGCCTGAGCCTCAGGAGAAGGCAAGGAGAAACAACAGAACATCTAGCAGCTAAGAAGGTGTGATCACGTTGAGCAGCACAGCCCTGCCCTGTATGAGCTTCTACTCTAGGAGGAAATTAGAATCACAGCAAAAGTTGTTCATTTCCATCAATTCTAGCAAGATACAGGATAATTTTATCATAATGAAGGAAGGCTTCCCCTAGAATGATACATTAAACCTTCCCCAAAAGTAAAATAAAATAAAAATAACTCATTGTGGGGGGGAAAAAGCACCCTCTTTTATCAAGAGCAAGTGGAATTGCTCACAATGGGCATGTCCCTCTTCTTCCATATTTCCTGATGAACTTTTTTAAGTTAATAAAATAAAGAGATAGAGCCAAGGAAGATTTCCTCTCTTGTGGTTCCTAGCTTTTTACTACATCAGGTATAACTATAGTGCAAAGGAGCTGCTTTCATAAAGGCAACAAAACTTTACACAGCCAAATGAATATAGTTGATGGTGTTTTTTTTTTTTTAAGGGCTAATAAATAACACCTCCTTCTTCATCCCTTGAGATTAAAACCAAATGGTAGGGCTTCTCTGGTAGCTCAGTGGTAAAGAAGTCGCCTGCTAATGCAGGAGACAAGGGTTCAAGCCCTGATGCAGGAGGATCCCTCAGGCCATAAGCTTGTGCGTCACAACTATTGAGCCTGTGCTCTAGAGTCCCAGAGCCGCAACTACTGAGAACACACACGCTGCCACTACTGAAGGCCGCGTGCCCTAGATCAAGTATATGCTCCACAGCAGAAGCCACTGCAACGAGAAGCCTGTGCCCCACAGCTAGAGAGTAGCCCCTGTTCACTGCAGCTAAAGAAAAGCCTGTGCAGCAATGAAGACACCAGCACAGCCAAAAGTAAATAGTAATAAATAAAAAACTAAATGAGAAATACACCAGAGTCCTAAAGACAGAATTCAAAGTATTGCCAATTTTTTTGACCATGAGGTTTTAGATCTGTGGCCAGGAGGGCTTGCTAATACTTTATTTCCAAGTTAATCAGACCCACCCATGAAGACCTCTCCAGGGCAGGCCTCTCACTTCAGGGCCAAGAGATCTGGCATATCTGAAAGTTGAGCCCGAAGGGGCTGAGCCATGCATGTCTGGTCCTCCCTAAGTTACCAGTCCTTCTCGCTGAGTCACCATTAGTCTCGGTTATTCTTTGCCCCATGGGGAAAGTGCAGGAGGCATGGATTAGCCACTAATGCTTCTCTAGAGGTAGCTCTTTACACAGATACATGAAGTCAGGGGAAGACACCTCCTCAGGTCACAATCCAATAACCATGTCCTTCAAAGTGGACCTCCTGGTATATTAACACATATATGTGGAATCTAGAAAAATGGTACAGGAGAACCTGTTTGCAGAGCAAGAATAGAGATGAAGATGTAAAGAATGGATGTGTGGATATAGAAGGAGAAGGGGGAGGTGGGATGAACTGGTAGATTGGGTTTGACCTAAATATATGGAAAAGGGAGTAACAAAGGGTAAGATGGTTGGATGGCATCACTGACTCAATGGAGATGAGTTTGAGCAAATTGCAGGAGATAGTGAAGGACAGGGAAGCCTGGCATGCTGCAGTCTATGGGGTTGCAGAGTCAGACGCAACTTACCAACTGTACAACAAGAACAACACAACCATGTATAAAATGGAAGGATGGTGGGAACCCACCGTATATAGCCCAGGGAGCTCAGCTGAGTGCTCTGTGATGACCTACATGGGTACGATAGTGGGGAGGTCCAAGATGGAGGGAATATATATGTATACATACAGCTGATTCACTTCACTGTACAACAGAAGCTAACACAGCATTGTAAAGCAATTATACTTCAACTTTAAAAAGTGGATCCTTTGGGACACAGTCTCTTTTTTCGGTGCTACAACTGTTAGAATATTTTTGAGATCCTCTTTAAGAATCCTATTCAGAGCCTGTAGCTATTCTTTCAATACCTTTTGTTATAAGAAAGTTTCATATCCAAAGGTTAGACAGTCAAAAGTCATTGGAGTAAAGCAGGTAGAAATGTTTTGGGTCAATATGAAGGTGACAGTAGAGAGATGAATGTGGTTTTCTTATTTGACATATAAACTGATCCTGAAGTCTGATCAATGTTTGTATGCAATGACAGCACCCTGGACATGAGGGTATAGTTACTGGGGTGATACGTTCTGAAACTAAAAATCAGAACTTATGATCTGACAAATACTTTTTAAGCCACTTCCATATTTAAGAAGTCATTTTGCAAATATAACTTAGATGCTGAAATATTGTACTTTCTGACATGTCAAATTTTTATGAACACACTCAGATGACATTTTGATGAAAACCTTTGCATTATCAATTCTAAACACACAAATGGCATGTGTAAAGTACTTACCAGTTGATAACATTGAAGAAGGAAGTTTTCCATTTCACAAAATTGTGATATATTTATGTAAAAAAAAAGATTACATTCATTGCTTTACAGTAAAACCTCAGTGAACACTGGTAAGAGTGTTCACACTGACCCTTACCAGGAAGCCCAAGAAGCTACACCAGCTCAGCTGTTCATCAGAGAGAGGACTAAGCTAAAAATGAATAAACCATTTTTAACCATACTTTAGTCTCAGAAGAGGGATTCATCATATTTTCTACTACATTTACATTTTCCATTGCTTTGCAATTAATTTTGTGAGACAGCCTCTTCTACAAGGCTGGAAACGAGTGATGGGATTCAAAAGGCAGATAGAAGAAGGTGAGGCATTAAAAGGCAATTAGAAGTTAAAAACCCAAGAGCCAACAGCAGGTTCAAGGGCCCCCTCTGAAAAAACCCTGGAGGTGAGAGAGCTTGTCCCTTCCAGTGGAGAGGGCAGCCAGGCACGGGGATCAGAGGAAGGACTAAGCCTTGGGGAAAGCAGGCAGGGCAGTTTGATGAGCAGAAAGAGACAGGGGATTTTCCCTCCACCTCCTCATAAGGAGGGTAAGACAGGGAGAAGGGGGAAGGGAAGGAAGCTGGTAGGAAGCCCAGACAAATGACAGCTCTGTAGTACAGGCTTTAAGAAACCATAAGAAATATGGGACTCACTCATCTCAGAGAATTGTGACATTTAGGAAATAGCTCCCAGCACAGCCGGGCCTGGTGGTCCCATCTGCATTGCACAGAAAAGTACACGGAGGCCCCCAGGGCCACGTTACCGTAACAAACTGCTCTTCTGTGGCAGCCGGGAGGACTCCCGTCAGAACTTCAGACTGTTCGCCCCTCTGCTCGGAAGAGCTTTTCACTACCGTCCGGAAGACAGGAACAGCTGGGCTGTTCAAGTCAGCAGGCTCCCACTTCCACATCAAGCAGATGGCGTCATAATTGGAAATGTGAAATTCACCTTCCGCTGTGTAGATGTTTAAGGCAGGGCGAGGGCTGTCTGCCGTCCCCTCCAGACCCCAGGAAGGGCTAGTCCCAGACCTGAGTAAATGCTCCAGCCTTGTGAGCAAGGAGATGGGGCCACGGCCGCTGCCAGGTCATGAATGGGCTCAGAAGCCCTGTTGGGGTGGGGGAGGGCAGCCAGTACAGAAGACAGGAGGACGCAGCGGAGGCTAGGACCAAAGCACAGCTTATTCGCCACACAACCTTACACCTGAAGTGTCCTCACTGGCCCCCTCTACCTGGCTATGGAAATCCTTCGGTCCTCCAGGGCTCAGCTCAAATCCTGCCGTTCCCTGAGACATCCTGGCCACCTCGAGGTACCCTTCCTTCTCTGAGGTGAACTCCCATTATGCCTACACATGGACACTCCCTGGAGCCCAGAGGAGTCTTCCAGGTAGGGGGTCCTCAAACTCCAGGATCTAACACAGGATGATTTGATGTGAAGCTGATGTAATAATAGAATAAAGTGCCCACTGTGTGCCTGCTAAGTCGCGTCAGTCATGTCCGACTCTTGCAACCCCATAGACCATAGCCTACCAGGCTCCTCTGTCCATGGGAGTCTCCAGGCGAGAATACTTTCCTCCTTCAGGAGATCTTCCCAACCCAGAGATCGAACCCATGTTTCCTACAGCTCCTGCATTGCAGGTGCATTCTTTACCACTGAGCCACCAGGGAAGCCCTCCAAATGCCCAATAAATGGAATGTATTTAAATCAGCCTAAAACTGTCCCCTACCCACTGTCCATGAAAAACTGTCTTCCATGCCCCTTGTACCAAAAAGTTGGGGACCACTGTTCCATGGGACCAAGCCCCCTTTCCCTAAGCTGCCTTTTCCTTCCTTTTCCTTCAGTCCTTGTTTCTTTTAACTCCTCCCTAAAGTTCCCTGTCTTCCTTACTCTCCCCTCTAAACCACTCAGAACCACCCCTCCCACACTTCACAGAGACCCAAGTCCTCGTGGGTAGCTCCTGAATTGCTCTGACTCTGCTCTCTGTCATGAGTCAAAGATGGGTCTCCTCTGCCCCCCATTCCTGCTGCTGGGCATTGGAGGGGGGGCCTCTGGGTCCATGTTGGGGAGGAAGGTTTCAGGGTCTACCTTTCCAGTTTGCAATTTGCTCTTTCCCCAGATATGTATCTGAACATACCAGACACATCTCAAACTGTAAGGTTTCATTCCCTGCCAAAATCCATCAAGAGGGCTACTACAGAGACATGGTTTTCCTGTTAATGTAATTTTGAACTAATTTCTCTGCCAACAGCCTTTGTCCTCTCCCAATCTTCCTGCACAGTGAATACTGTGCCCAGTTTCTCCTCTTCAATTTCTGGGTTTCTCTCTGGCTTGTTTGGGAGGTGGAGGTGAAGAGGCTAAGAAAACTTTCCTACCAGCCAAAAAGTTGGATTTTTTTCTCCCCAATTAGAATGCAAGTTCCTTTTCCCCTACAGGATCTAACATAGCAACAGACACATGGAGTTACTTCAGAGCGAGCTAGGCAGCGGAGTTGGGACCCAATTCCAGGTGTGGTGGGCTCCAGACTTCCACATCACCTCAGCTCCACATCCCATGCCACCCTCTGTTCCATGGCGTTCCATGGCTGGGCTTACCAGAAGACCCTCTGGAAAAAACATAAGATATTTAGGGTCTGGGGGTTGGAGGACAGGGGTGTCCATAGCCAGCAAGTCCCTCCACCTATCCTTGTCAGTCCTTCTGGGCAGGGTCTTTCAGCAAGGATGCAGGCCCTCAGGTGAAGAGGCAGGTTCCTTGGCCTTTTAACATCTATGGCAATGTTATCAACCACGCTGTCCTAGCCTTTGCCAAGGAGCTGGAGCCCCAGCCAATACCCAGCCTGTGGCCAGGGAGAGAGGGTTAGGAGACCAGTCCAGGAACCCTACTTCTCCATTATAACTGGGCTGAGAGTAAGAATAGAAAGCATAAAAAATTTATATTCTTTCTTATTGACAAGAATCATGCCACAGAGTCAGTCTAGCCAGTCATAGCCCTGCTCCCAGACTGAGATTTGATCCCAGGTCTATAAACAGAGGATTTCATGCCTTTTTTTTTTTTCTTTTCAGCCTTGTAACCCTTTTTTTCCAGTCACCTGTTACCCAGAACCCTCAAAGAGAAAAGTAGTAAAAATGGTAGCAATGAGAGAGGGGGTCCCTGAGAACCAACTCTGGATGGCTCTCTGCCTTGGTCCTCTTCCCAACTCAATTTCCCTCCCTTACTCCCTCAGCCCCACCCTGGAGTCCCAAGAGCACCCTGAAGAGGAGCATTCTGAGAACTCTGGCATCAGAGCAGTCAGTTAGGCAGCCGTGGGGGTAGGGGAAGGCCAGGCAGGCAGCAAATCTGCCAGGCAGGCAGACCAGCAAATCTGTTCTGCACTGGGACCCTTGAAGTGAGCCACTTTTGTTTCTGGAAAGTGAACAATGGGCCTAGGGATAAGAATGAAAGCTGACACAGGACCTGTCAACATTTCTAGCATTCAGAGCCTTTAAATATTCAAACACCAAGATTCTGAAGGATCTTTGACTTTTCTCTTCATTTTTTTTCCCTCCAAATGTCAACAAAGACCGCTTTTGTTGAGTGAAGAGTCTGGCCTTACCTTTCCTGATGAAAAACAAAAGAGGTAAAGTGAAAGAGGTGAGTTGTTTTTTTTTTTTAAAAAAAAAAAAAAGGAAATATTTCTTTGCAAAACAGAGTTTTACTTCTTCTTTTCCAATCTGGATCCCTTTTATTTCTTTGTCTGTTCTGATTGCTGTGGCCAAGACTTCCAAAACTATGTTGAATAGTAGTGGTGAGAGTGGGCACCCTTGTCTTGTTCCTGACTTCAGGGGAAATGCTTTCAGTTTTTCACCATTGAGGATAATGTTTGCTGTGGGTTTGTCATATATAGCTTTTATTATGTTGAGGTATGTTCCTTCTATTCCTGCTTTTTGGAGGGTTTTTACCATAAATGGATGTTGAATTTTATCAAAGGCTTTCTCTGCATCTATTGAGATAATCATGTGGTTTTTATTTTTCAATTTGTTACTGTGGTATATTACATTGATTGATTTGCGAATATTGAAGAATCCTTGCATCCCTGGGGTAAAGCCTACTTGATCATGATATATGATCTTTTTAATGTGTTGTTGGATTCTATTTGCTAGAATTTTTTTAACTGGACAGCCACTTGTAAAAGAATGAAACTAGAACACTTTCTAACACCATACACAAAAATAAACTCAAAATGGATCAAAGATCTAAGCATAAGACCAGAAACTATAAAACTCCTAGAGGATAACATAGGCAAAACACTCTCCGACATAAACCAAAGCAGGATCCTCTATGACCCACCTCCCAGAATATTGGAAATAAAAGCACGGATAAACAAATGGGACCTAATTAAAATTAAAAGCTTCTGCACAACAAAGGAAACTAAGAGCAAGGTGAAAAGACAGCCTTCAGAATGGGAGAAAATTATAGCCAATGAAGCAACGGACAAACAATTAATCTCAAAAATATACATGCAACTCCTGCAGCTCCATTCTAGAAAAATAAACAACCCAATCAAAAAGTGAGCCAAAGAACTTAAGAGACATTTCTCCAAAGAAGACATGAAAATGGCTAACACATGAAAAGATGCTCAACATCACTCATTATCAGAGAAATGCAAATCAAAACCACAATGAGGTACCACTTTACACCAGTCAGAATGGCTGCCATCCAAAAATCTACAAGCAATAGTGCTGGAGAGGATGTGGAGAAAAGGGAACCCTCTTACACTGTTGGTGGGAGTGCAAACTATGACAGCCACTATGGAAAACAGTGTGGAGAGTCCTTAAAAAACTGCAAATAGAACTGCCATATGACCCAGCAATCCCACTGCTGGGCATATACACCGAGGAAACCAGAATTGAAAGAGCCACGTGTACCCCAATGTTCATCGCCACATTGTTTACAATAGCCAGGACATGGAAGCAACCTAGATGCCCATCAACAGATGAATGGATAAGAAAGCTGTGGTACATATACACAATGGAATACTACTCAGCATTAAAAAAAAAATTCATTTGAATCAGTTCTAGTTAGGTGGACGGAACTGGAGCCTATTATCCAGAGTGAAGTAAGCCAGAAGGAAAAACAACAATACAGTATACTAATGCATATATATGGAATTTAGAAAGATGGTAACGAGAACCCTGCATGCGAGACAGCAAAAGAAACGCAGATGTATAGAACAGACTCGTGGATTCTGTGGAAGAGGGCCGGGGTGGGATGATATGGGAGAATGGCATTGAAACATGTTAATTATCATATGTGAAATCAATCGCCAGCCCAGGGTTGATGCTCGGGGCTGGTGCACCGAGATGACCCAGGAGGAGGGAATCGAGAGGGAGGAGGGAGGGGGTTTCTGGAGGGGGAGCATATGTAAACCCATGGCGGTTTCATGTCAATGTATGGCAAAACCAACACAATAAAGTAAAGAAAATTTTAAAAAAAGGAATATAAAGCATGAGGATTTTTAAATGTTCTGAAGGAGAGGCCCAAAGCAGAGAGAGAGATGGAGGGGCTCGGAGAGTTACAGCCCAAAAGCCCCTTGAGTGTTGAAATTTGGTCACACCCTTCACTTCACAGATAAATCAACTGATAGAGTTAGGCTAGAACGTAAAGCCAAAATAAAAAAATAATGAAGCTCACTGTTTCTTGTAACTACTTTTCACATGGGAAATGTTTTTAAAAGGGAAAGACAGTAAGGAATTTTCCTCCAATTAAATACATTTTAAAAAACAAAAAAAGAAAGAAGGAAAGGGAAAGAGAATTCTTCCAGACTACAGAGATAAAACTCACAGCCCTGAATTAACTCCATCCGCAAGCATTTACTGAGTCCCTACTATGTGTTACTGTCTGCCCTGGGGGCTAAGGATTAGAGATGCATGGGACATGGTCTCAAGGATCCCACCAGGCAGTGGGTGAGGCAGACGGATCACAGCAACTGCAACACAACCTAGTGAGGGTCATGACTGTGCCGTGTGGATGCTGTGGTGGGGGTGGCAGCAGGACCAGATCCATAATTTATGGGTCTCAGTGTGAAATAAAAATGCAGAGGCTTTTATTTTTAAATTCTTTACAGTTTTCAGATGGTGACAGCAGAGCACTCCACCAAAGGCAGGGCCCTGCTGAGCCGGAGGCCCTGCAAGACGGCACAGGTGAAGCTAGCCCTGGGTGTCAGGAAGCTCTTCACGGAGAAGATGCCTCCATAGACAAGTTTGAAAAGACAAATGTCACCAGCAGATAAACAGGAAGAACATTTCAGAAAAAGATAGCGGCATATCTAAAGGCACGGAGAGGTAGGAGACCCACTGTATTTGAAAAACTGACACAAGGTCAAGAAGGTCAGTCTGCAAATTTGGTAGGAGAAAAACAAGGAAGGAGGCTGGCAAGGCAGCAGACCCCAAGCATCATGGTTCTTTTAGACCACATAAGAGCAACATAGATCGGGACCATTTAGCTCAGGTTGTGCTAAGTTGCTCAGTCATGTCCAACTCTTTGCAACTCTCTGCCAGGTTCCTAAGTCCATGAGATTCTCCAGGCAAGAATACTGGAGTGGACTGCAACTTCCTCCTCCAGGGGGTTTTCCCAACCCAAGAATCGAACCTGCATCTCCTATATTTCCTGCGTTGGCAGATGGGTTTTTTACCACGATCACCACCCATACCAGGTAGTTTTCTTGTGGGTATTGGTGGGTCATTGAAGTTGCCCCAGGGATGAGCTCTGATGGGTAATTTCAGTTCAGTTCAGTTCATTTCGGTTGCTCAGTCATATCTGACTCATTGCAACCCCATGAACCGCAGCACACCAGGCCTCCCTGTCCATCACCAACTCTCAGAGTACACCCAAACCCATGTCCATTGAGTCAGTGATGCCATCCAACCATCTCATCCTCTGTCATCCCCTTTTCCTCCTGCCCTCGATCTTTCCCAGCATCAGAGTCTTTTCAAATGAGTCAGCTCTTCACATCATGTAGCCAAAGTAATGGAGTTTTAGTTTCAACATCAGTCCTTCCAATAAATATTCAGGACTGATTTCCTTTAGGATGGACTGGTTGGATCTCTTTGCAGTCCAAGGGACTCTCAAGAGTCTTCTCCAACACCACAATTCAAAAGCATCATTTCTTCTGTGCTCCACTTTCTTTATAGTCCAACTCTCACACCTATACGTGACCACTGGAAAAACCATAGCCTTAACTAGACAGACCTTTGCTGAAAAAGTAATGTCTCTGCTTTTCAATATTCTGTCTAGGTTGGTCATAACTTTCCTTCAAAGGAGTAAGCATCTTTTAATTTCATGGCTGCAATCACCATCTACAGAGATTTTGGAGCCCATAAAAGTAAAGTTAGCCACTGTTTCCACTGTTTCCCCATCTATTTACCATGAAGTGATGGGACTGGATACTATGATCTTAGTTTTCTGAATGTTGAGCTTTAAGCCAATTTTTTCACTCTCCTCTTTCACTTTCATCAAGAGGTTCTTTAGTTCTTCTTCACTTTCTGCCATAAGGGTGGTGTCATCTGCATATTGGAGGTTATTGACATTTCTTGCGGCAAGCTTGATTCCAGCTTGTGCTTCCTCCAGCCCAGCATTTCTCATGACATACTCTGCATATAAATTAAATAAGCAAGGTGACAATATACAGCCTCGACGGACTCCTTTTCCTATTTGGATCCAGTCTGTTGTTTCATGTCCAGTTCTAACTGTTGCTCCCTGACCTGCATACAGGTTTCTCAAGAGGCAGGTCAGATGGTCTGGTATTCCCATCTATTTCAGAATTTTCCACCATTTATTGTGATCCACACAGTCAAAGGCTTTGGCATAGTCAATAAAGCAGAAATAGATGTTTTTCTGGAACTCTCTTGCTTTTTTGATGATCCAGAGGATGCTGGCAATTTGATCTCTGGTTCCTCTGCCTTTTCTAAATCCAGCTTGAACATCTGGAAGTTCACAGTTCCTGTATTGTTGAAGCCTGGCTTGGAGAATTTTGAGCATTACTTTATTAATGTGTGAGATGAGTGCAACTGTGTGGTAGTTTGAGCATTCTTCGGCATTGCCTTTCTTTGAGATTGGAATGAAAACTGACCTTTCCCAGTCCTGTGGCCGCTGCTGAGTTTTCCAAATTTACTGGCGTATCGAGTGCAGCACTTTCAGTGTCATCTTTCAGGATTTGAAATAGCTCAACTGGGATTCCATCACCTCCACTAGCTTTGTCCTTGGTGATGCTTCTTAAGACTGATTTGACTTCACTTTCCAGGATGTCTGGCTCTAGGTGAGTGAACACACCATCATGATTATCTGGGTCATGAAGATCTTTTTTTGTATAGTTCTTCAGTGTATTCTTTTCACCTCTTCTTAATATCTTCTGCTTCTGTTAGGTCCATACCATTTCTGTCCTTTATTGAGCCCATTTTTGCATGAAAATTTCCCTTGGTATCTCTCATTTTCTTGAAGAGATCTCTAGTGTTTCCCAATATATTGTTTTTCTTTATTTCTTTGTATTGATCACTGAGGAAGGCTTTCTTATCTCTCCTTGCTATTCTTTGGAACTATGCGTTCAAATGGGTACATCTTTCCTTTTCTCCTCTGCTTTTCACTTCCCTTCTTTTCACAGCTATGTGTAATGCCTCCTCAGACAGCCATTTTGCTTTTTTGTATTTCTTTTTCATGGGGATGATCTTGATCCCTGTCTCCTGTACAATGTCATGAATCTCCATTCATAGTTCATCAGGCACTCTGTCTATCAGATCTAGGCCCTTAAATCTATTTCTCACTTCCACTGTATAATCATAAGGGATTTGGTTTAGGTCATACCTGAATGGTCTAGTGGTTTTCCCTACTTTCTTCAATTTCAGTCTGATTTTTACATTAAGGAGTTCATGATCTGAGCCACAGTCAGCTCCTGGTCTTGTTTTTGCTGACTGTATAGAGCTTCTCCATCTTTGGCTGCAAAGAATATAATCAATCTGATTTCAGTGTTGATCATCTGGTGATGTCCATGTGTAGAGTCTTCTCTTGTGTTGTTGGAAGAGGGTTTTGCTATGACAGTGCATTCTCTTGGCAGAACTCTATTAGTCTTTGCCCTGCTTCATTCTGTACTATAAGGCCAAGTTTGCCTGTTATACCAGGTGTTTCTTGACTTTCTGCTTTTACATTCCAGTCCCCTATAATGAAAAGGACATCTGTTTTGGGTGTTAGTTCTATAAGGTCTTGTAGATCTTCATAGAACCATTCAACTTCAGCTTCTTCAGTGTTACTGGTTGGGGCATAGACTTGGATTATGGTGATATTGAATGATTTGCCTTAGAAATGAACAGAGATCATTTGGTCATTTTTGAGATTGCATCCAAGTACTGCATTTTGGACTCTTTTGTTGACTATGATGGCTACTCCATTTCTTCTAAGGGATTCCTGCCCACAGTAGTAGATATAATGGTCATCTGAGTTAAATTAATGCATTCCAGTCCATCTTAGCTCACTGATTCCTAGAATGTCAACATTCACTCTTGTCATCTTCTGTTTGACCACTTCCAATTTGCCTTGATTCATAGGTAATTTAGCGGCGGGGGGGGGGGGGGAATTTGGCAGCAGGAGTGTGGATTGGAGGAGAAGAAGCCTGAAGCAACCCTTAAGCTGGGAGGTCAGCTCAATAATCCAGACAGCAACCAAAAAGGAAACATCTAGAGAGCATCCAAAAACTAAAGAACAAGCTCCTGACTGGAGATGGAGATTTCAGGCTCATGCACAGGGATCATTAAATTCTTGAATGTGGATGCAGTTACCTGGAGAGAAAGAATAAGCCCCAAAACAAAGATGCAGGAGGAAGAAAGTCTTCCAAGGAAGGGTGTTAGTAGTAGGGAGTCGACTGAGAGAGAAAATCACACTACTTAAGAGACAAAAGATGGGGGTTTCCCTGGTGGTCCAGGGATTACGAATCTGCCTTCCAATGCAGGGGACATAAATTCAATCCCTGGTCTGGAAAGATCCCACATGCTGCAGGGCAAATAAGCTTCTGCACCCCAATTACTGGTGCACCCCAACTGTGGCCCGCATGCCACAATGAGAGAGACTGCATGCCTGAATGAAGAGCTTGTGCACTGCAATAAGACCCAACATGGCCATAAATAAATACATAAGACAAAAGAGTTTCAGGGAGGAGGGGGTGGCCCACTTTAAAACTAATCCAAGAGTAAGGTGAGGACTACAGTGGCTGAGAGAACCAAGGAAAGAGACACAGGGTGTGACATCCAAAGATGTAGATGTAGTTGGTCGCTGTTTCCTGGACAACAGCAGTCTAGAAGAGCACATGGAAGATGGAAGGCTCTGAATCTGCATGTCCATCTGCCTCGTGGCAGGTCCATTGCCTCATCCCAGGTCTTCTGGGGGCTGAAGCAGCCTGGTTTCCCCTAGAACTGGAGCAGAGACACTCCTCCTCCCACTCACTCACTCACGGCTACCATAAGGCCCTGCAAGAGGCGTCAAGGGCCACAGCTGACCTTGAGGATGACATGGGGGTGTGCATCTGCCCTGTGGTCACCTTCCCTCATTCTCACAGACATTGACCCAGTCATCCACCTCATTGCCAGCCATGCCCTGACCTCTGAGCTGCCAAGCTATTTACACTGGGGTTACACTACTGCTACCCACCTTGAAACTCTCATGAGGCCCCAAATGGGAAGACCTCCTCCTCCCCACTGCTTGTTAGAACTCAGCAGTACTTTTCTTTTACTTACTTTCCCTGCATAACAAATAGCCCATCTGTCTTAGTACTCAGTACAAGTTTCCCATAAGGACCCACTCAGGTATCAGTGAACAAGGTCCATACAACATCACAGGAAATTTACCTGGCTCTCTGGCTGGAGAAGGCAATGGCACCCCACTCCAGTCCTCTTGCCTGGAAAATCCCATGGATGGAGGAGGCTGGTAGGCTGCAGTCCTTGGGGTCGCTAAGAGTCGGACACAACTGAGCGACTTCACTTTCACTTTTCATTTTCATGCACTGGAGAAGGAAATGGCAACCCACTCCAGTGTTCTTGCCTGGAGAATCCCAGGGACGGGGAGCCTGGTGGGCTGCCGTCTATGGGGTCGCACAGAGTCGGACACGACTGAAGCGACTTAGCAGCAGCAGCAGCTGGCTCTCCGGCAGTGGACAGAGCTCCCCTGAGCCTCAGAGCTCCTGTACTAGGCACACAGCCTAGAAGATCAGCATAGAGCTTCTGTTAATTGAGCTCCTGATGGGAGCCTGGTGTTTCATGCCTATTATCTTATTTGCTTCTCAATTCTAACCCATGAGGTACATCATCCTATTCCTCAGAAAAGGTGAAGCAGAACAACCAATGCTTGTACACCAGGGCAAGAACTATTCAGATCTCCCCAACCATGTCTGGAGGGAGAGGCCTTTATGCAATCTTTTATACTTTTCCATATCTCGAGCAATAATAGCAATCTGGCCTTGCCTCTTTCCAAAGATAGCAGAATAAGAAGAATCAACTCACAGAACCTTTTCTCCTTCTTGGCTTCACACCCACTGATTACCAACCAGATTGTGGAAAGGGGGTAGGACTGGCCAATTTGACTACAGTCCAAGGCCTCCAAAAGACATATCTCTCGCAACCCTGAAACATCCAGGTGGTCTCATTCCCAGGAAGGCTTTCGGTTGTTCTCTGAGTATGAGTGTGCGGACACACCCGCATGCACACACACACACATACACACACCCTCCTTACTGCCCAGAGATAAACCACAGATGGAACCCACATCATATTTGAAAATGCAAGCCAGTCCTCCACCCTGGTTCTGGCTTGTTTACAGCTGGCATTGCTTCTGATTTGGCCTCCATCCATTCAGACTGGCTGATGCTCATGCCATATCTGTTGGCTAAATATTTTTTATATCAGCCTTGATTCTGTAGACAATGAGATCCAGACAGGTTAAGTAATATGCTCATGGACACTCAGCGTTAAATAGCAGAGCCAGCATTCACAACCAGCTCTATCTCACTCCACAGCCTCATGCTCTTAGCCCCGATACTCTATACACCATACCCCTCACTGCCAGAGTGCCTATAGGGTTAGCATGTAGATAGATCCCTAGTGTTCTCCCAAACATGCTTGATGTTCCGTGATGGAAATTCAAAGTCAACTCTCTTAGGAAGTTTGGCTATACACACAATAAGGCAAGTACTCTAGGGAAAGGCAAATGATGAATCCTGTTTTCTGTAAATCTCATGAATTTCAGAGAAGCCCTCTTGTTGGGTGGATGAGCCAAGGTTTTTTCATTCTCTAAACTGAATTACTAGCTCCTGAGAAGTGCCCATAAATCAACATGCTTTCAGTTTCTAGGTCTTTGTTTGTGTTATTGTATGCTTTTTAAATCCTCAGCTTGTTAGAAGGTGACCCTCCTGAGTTTAGGGCAGTGAACCAGCCTACATACTACCCAGACAAGAGGAGATACTGAACTGAAACAGATGCAAGTAGCCAGACCTCTGCTCTCCTGTGAAATTATGTCCAAGAAGCAAAAAGCAAGGCACAGACATTTCTGCAGCACTGCCCAGCAGGCTGAGGGGATGGGAACAATGAGTGCTTGCTTCGTTTTCTGCATTTCTCTACCCCTTTGAGTCCAGAGGGGCAGTGGTTCTCAAAGCATGGCCTGTAGCAGCAGCAGCAGCAGCATCACCTGCAAACTCATGAGAAGTGCAAACGCTCTAGCCTCACATCGTAAATACTAAACCAGTGTTTTAACCAGCCCACCTGCTGATTCTGATGTGCACTAACATTTAAAAGCCATTGCACTAGAAGTCTGCAAAGATTCAAAGTTACGAGAATCTGTCCCTTTGGTTAACAGAAATTAGGAACCATAAGCCTTTCTAGAGGTAATGTGGAACAAGCATGAACTTCAGAGTCAAATAATTGTGGGATTGTATCCCATCTCCGCCACTTACTAGCCACGTGACTTTCAGTACATCACTTCACATTTCTAAGAATTCTTTTCATCATCTGTAAAATGGAAATCATAAAACCCAGCACAATGCCTGGCATACAGAATGTGCTAAACAGAAAGTAATAATTTTCATGATACTTCATGGCTTCCTTTGTGGCTCAGGTGGTAAAAAAAATCTGCTTGCAATGCAGGAGACCCAGGTTCCATCCCTCCTGAGTTGGGAAGATCCCCTATAAGAAAGCATGGTTACCCACTCTAGTATTCTTGCCTGGAGAACCCCACAGACACAGGAGCCTGGTGGACTACAGTCCATGGGGTTGCAAAGAGTCAGACATGACTGAGCCATTAACACGAACACTTCATGTCAATCAGCAACTGCGCACAGCAGCCAAACACTATTGAGTTTTTTCCTCTCCTGTAAATAGACTATGGGGAACATCCATGCAAGGGGAGGGATGAGCAGACTGGAGAGCAAGGTGGGGAGAGTTTCAAACTTCAGAGGTTCCATGTGTGCTCAGAGAGAATAACAGGATCACAGTGATCTGATGAGCACAGTTGGGGAGCAGTACATTCGAGGCCCAGCGCCAGATCTCCAGGGACAGACTGTCACCACGGAAAAGCTGACTCTCCTTCATGCTGACACTCCTGTAAGAAACCATCCCTTTGAGAAGCCAAAGTGCAGCGCCAAACTCTAATCATCATGAGCAGAGCAGGGCCACCAAGTAAACCACACAGCACCCAACTCATATCTTCCTAGAACAGAAAGACTGTAGAAGAGGACATGAGGCAAAGAATCAGGGGCAGAGTGGACCCATGACACAAGGTCAGAAGGTAGGAGACGTGTGGATGCAGCTTGTAGCAGAGCTTACCAACTTTAATGTGTGGCTAATTCACTCATTAAAATGCAGATTCTGAATCAGCAATTCTGGGATGATTCCTGAGACTCTGCATTGCTGCAAGCTCCCAGGAAAGGCTGCACTTCCAATAGCCCTTTTGAATGATAAAAACACTGAAGAGCCGACTCATTGGTAAAAGCGCTGGTGCTGGGAAAGATTGAAAGCAAAAGGAAAAGGGGGCTACAGAGGATGAGATGGTTAGATAGTATCACCAATGCTATGGACATGAATTTGAGCAAATTCCAGGAAGTAGTGGAGCACAGAGGACCCTGGCAGGCTGCAGTCCATGGGGTCAACTTAGCAACTGAACAACAACAGTGTTTACCATAGAGTTTAAAAGTTTGGATTCCAGTTCTGATTCAGCATGTGTGACACAGGGGCTCTGAGAAAGTCACTTAACCTCTCTGAACCTGTTTCCTCATCGTAAAATGGGAAAATTGATATTTACTGCACAGAATTCTCAGAAATTCAAATGATAATACGTATGTATTAGTTTAGCATAGTGCCTGCTGCTTGGTACTCCCTTGAGAGATGGTAGCTGTGGGGAACATCACCTGCAAGGCCAGCAACACAAATGGGTAAGGGCTGCACACTCTCATGCTGGACCCAGGGTTTGGTGATGCTTTGATCAGGTTGCTAGGATTTCCCAGCTGGCTCTCTAAATTATTCTCTATCTAGCTCCTCTACCTTTTCAGCCCTGAAACTGGAGCATTCCCAGGCTTAGTCTTTGATTCCCTGTCAAAGATTTCTGTCTCCTCCCCAACCCTGGCCTCACCCCCATTCCCAGGTCCAGTTCTCACCCTCGAGGAGAGAGGTTGTTGTTCAGTCACTAAGTCATGTCCGACTCTTTGCAACCCCATGGACTGCAGCATGCCAGGCTCGTCTGTCCTCCACTATCTCCCCAAATTTGCTCAAATTCACGTCTGTTGAGTTGGTGATGCTATCTAACCATCTCATTCTCTGCTGCCCCTTCTCTTTTTACCTTCAGTCTTTCCCAGCTTCAGGGCCTGTTCCAATGAGTAAGCTCTTCTCAACAGGTGCTTCGTATACT
Organism: Antilocapra americana; assembly: GCA_007570785.1. Classification (NCBI taxonomy): domain Eukaryota; kingdom Metazoa; phylum Chordata; class Mammalia; order Artiodactyla; family Antilocapridae; genus Antilocapra; species Antilocapra americana. The sequence goes on along the minus strand of ML663557.1, from coordinate 13,364,174 downwards.
TGATTCCCCTTCCTGATCCTCAGTCCTAATTTTCCTCTGTCTCTGCTTGGAATCCCACTGTCTATTCTATCCAACTTGCCTAGATTCACCATCCTCATCTGCTGCTGCTGCTGCTAAGTCGCTTTAGTCATGTCCAACTCTGTGCAACCCCATGGACTGCAGCCTACCAGGCTCCTCCGTCCATGGGATTCTATAGGCAAGAGTACTGGAGTGGGGTGCCATTGCCTTCTCCACACCCTCATCAGATTACTCCACAAATCAGCACAGCTGCTTGCTCCCCTGCCTCTGTCCGGACTCTCACCTTCTTAGCTTAAACATCCCTTGTCCAGGCAGCCTCCCTGGTTAGGCGGGGTGACATGCCCTCCATGTGCTCCAGCAGCACCCGGCACACACACCTAGAATAGCAGGGACCCTACCATGCTCTCCTCTCCCATGCATTTGTCCCTCTCCACTGCTGCACAGGGACCTCCTGGAGGGTTGGATCCCTTGTCTTCACCACCTTGATCCCCAGGGCGTGACACATGATGGCCTAAATTCCAACCTGACAATCCCTCTTTACCCAGGAAATTCCCAAGGAAGCTGGGCATTTGAGAAATAGAGGCACACTAGGATGAGAGGGACCACTATTACTGGGTCACTGTTCAGTCCCACCATGGTAGAACTGATATCCACTGGGGTTCTTGGTTTTCCCCAGTCAATAGAAACTGATAAGAGGCTAGACAAGAATTTCAGGCAAGGCTTTACTGAGGCTCCTGCAGCTGCAGGAGGCAGCAAGAACAAGTAACAGGTTCCCTTGCTCACTCCCCAGGGGTGGTGAGGGGTAAGCTGGTTCCCTATATGCGGTGAGCATAGTGGGTGTGTCCAGGAGTTGGGCCAAGCGCTGGTTTAGGTGGTTTGAGTACAAGGAGGCATGCGTGGTACCCTGATTTTGCTCTTGGCTCTTCAGAAATGGCGATTAGGGTTTTTTAAACCTTTTGTATCTTATTGTCCGGAATTTGTCCCAGCTACATACGCACACAGTTATTTTTAGTCCCCTATAATTTCTTTGTATTTTGTTGCCCAAGGAGATGCTTGTCCAGGTGCAAGCACTGCAGCAAAGGGTCCCCAGTCCCAGGTTCTAGGCTGTCTCAGAGTTCAGATGGAGCTAGCTGAGCATCAAGTTCAAGCTGGGGATCCAAGTGTAGGCTCTTGGCTCTCCCTAGCCTGAATCCAGACTTTGGGGGTCATCACCTCTAGCTAGTCCCATAGGAAAGAAACCCAGAACCTTGATGAGAATGCCCAGGAGGGGAGAGGATATACAGAAGAGGAAGGGAAGAGGAACAGAGGAAGGGGAAGAGAGTGGAGCAAGCAGGAACGGAAGGAAAAGGGAAACGAAAGAAGGGAGGACGAAGGGAGGGAGGAGGCAGCAGGAGAGGCAGAGAGAGAAAGACAGTCCTCCACATCTTCTTGCCCTCCCTCTCAGCACTTTGTGATCCATATTAACTTAAGCTCTTTCTCAACAAATAAGAATCCTTTCTTTTTGGGGGAAAAAAAAAGGTGGTGGGAGAAAATTGGACTAAATAACAAGATTATTTTTGATGGGCTGGAGAAAGAAGGAAATTCATAAACACTGCCAATTTAATAAATTTTGTCTCCCCATATAGGAACATGTCCTAGCACTATGCCTCACACAATATATTGCTTAATAAAATAAAGGATGAATTATAAAATAGTCTGTAGGGAAAATACTTGTAAAATGAAATGTTATTGGCATAATCATCACCACATTATTCTGGGCTGTCCCTAGTGTGTGGTATCTTAAAGTCTCCAATCAACCTTCATATACTCAATATCCCAAGGCTCCAAGGACCTCAAAATAGGCTTTAATGTTAGTCCAGAATTTACTCTGAGTCAATGCTACCAATGTCTACTCCATAAACACTGGTGCCTTCCATCAAACAGAATAATATTTTGAAGCATTTTTCTATGCATTTTTCATTCCTGGTAATTTGGTAGCTTGTGTTGCCCACCAGCCCTCTATACTCAGAGAGTTACCCACGGCTTGGGGGTAGAGTGGAAGAGGAAACAAGGAGTTAAGTTTTCCAAGAAGAAGAAGGCTTTGACATTCTATTTTAATTTTTTTTAATTCACAGAAAAGACAACAATCTTGAAAGCCCAGGTTTTTCAGTGCAAGAACCAGGCACTTAAGAACATGAAAAAAAGTCTTTCTGGACTCCACAGAGTAGGCAGCATGGGAGAGATGAAGTGGAAACACTTTGCCCCTACTAGAGGAGAAGAAACTCAAGGAAAATCACAGAGAAGGACTTCGAGGAAATTAAATTACACGTAAAGTGGGTGTCCTGAGAGGACCCTGTTAGAGTCCACAAAGGGCTCACAGCCTATAGTTTACAAGTGGCTCATTGTGGTGAGCAAACGAGGGATGAAGTCACAGTGGCCACATTGCCCTGGTGGGCATCCTGTTTTTTCCTTAAGATGATATCCTATTTTTCCCTGCTGGTGCCAGTTTCTCAAGACTATGTGACCATCCGACCATGAGACCCCTCCGACGTGTGACCACAAGACCTCAGCTGCAGGCTAAAGATAAACTAAGGCCGCCTCCCTCCGGGGCACAATTTCCCATTGATAGGATACAAGAAGAGTCAGCTGTGAAGGGAGAGCACTGGTTTTTCTCTAAAGCCAATCACTTTCCTTCTTCCTATAATAAATCTTTCCTCTGCTTGAATGCCCAGCTCATTCTCTTCTTCTCCACACTCGCCTTACAGACCCTGCCTGTCCCTTCCAAAGCACCCCTCCAGGGGGTTGCTTCCATCATCCCAAGTGGGAAGGAGGAGCCCCCATCAGAGGAGATGTATCATCCTGCAGCACACACGCAGCCTGGTGTACGCACACATAAACACACACGTGCACACAAATTTTAACCCTGGCAATTTCAGAAGATCATTGCAGCTAGCAAGAACTGAGTCAAGACACAAATTAGGTGGGTAGTGAGCAGTCACTTGGACTGAACCAGGAAGACAAACCACACATTACATTAGCCACAGACACTGAGGCAACCAATGCCGTGAAAATAACATCCCCAAACCCAACCAACCAACTACTCCAGCTCAGAGGCCAGCCAGGACCAGAAGCCAGAACACAAACCAGACAGGAATCTTCCCACTTCTTGCTTCCATTATTCTATGGTTCCTGCATTAGGCACCATTTCAGGCAGGAGACAAGAGAAGAATACCTGATAAAAGACAAGTTTTTCAATTTTAAGATACCTGAGTTTTGACTGCCTAATCAGTTTTAAAAGACTACAAATTGAACCAGTATTTGACTAAGCTACCTTTAATTATGTCTTTCCACAATAGCAAAAAATGATGGCTAACGACAGTTATAGAAAAACAGCATCACACTGAGCACATCTGAGCGTGACTAAGCTTCAAACCCACCACAGGTCTTGGTTTTGAGCAACAATGAGAGCAAAGCGGGGAAATCTCTCTTCCTTGTAGAATTTATTATCCAGTGAGATGGCAATCATGAAACAGGCAGCCCCACAATAATTACAGCACAGCAGATGTGCTTGGTGCCATGAAGTACAGGGAGGAAAGACAGGAAGACCTGGGTCCCAAATCATCAGTCCTACCTACCCACTGTGATGTCAGAAATGAAACATTTAGAAATGAATTCAGTTGGTTAATCATTGCTTTTCTCTCTCAAGACTCTTTAAAATGCAAAGACCTATGGGAGGAGTTATTTGTAAAGTTGCTAACCTTTCCATTTTGAGAGTTTAACAACTCTTACTGAGTTTAAAAGACCAAAATGCAGGAAAGTTCCAAAATGCTACTGGGGAGGGCAGGGAGCAGCATGACAGGAGGAACACAGAGGGTGGGAGGTTCCCACAACACATCTGTTTGGCTTTCTTGCCCAGGGTTGCTCCACCCTGGACAATGGCACTTGGATCTTCACAGAAGTGTAAAGTGATCCTGTGGGTTGGATCTGATGCCTTAAGAACTACAGTGGCATAGAGAGCACCTAGCTCTTGGGATTGTTTTGGCCCCTGGAAAGAAGTCAGGCTCTTCCCTAAAGTCAGGAAATCTCAGCTTTCATCTTAGTGCTCAGTGGGAAGCAAGGCCCTTCTTCCAGTGAGGACAGGCGACCTAGTTAGCCCAAAATCCTTCTGACTTCCAGGAAGCAGTTGCCGTGTTCCTTAATCATGACAAACAATGCCATTTGTGGTTAAATCCATTGCTCCAAAGTCTAACAAAACTTGGACTCGGCCACTTACAGAATGAAGGACTTTGGGCAAATTATTTGACCTCTTTGAACCTTCAATTTCTCATCTGCAGAATGTGATGATAACCCGTAGTTATCTCACGGGTCACTCTGAGATCAGGTGAGATACCATATGTGGCATGCCTTCTGCAGTTATCTGCTATTTAGCAGGGTTCAGAGAGAGGCAGCGGGGTGACAGTCAACTGCAGCCACCCGGTCAGGGTGGGACCAGCTGGACCAATGCCGCCAGCGTCAGCATCATCTGAGTGCTTGTTAAACCTCAGGCCCATGGAATCTGAATCTCTGGGAATCTGTGTTTTAGCAAACTTTCCAAGTGACTTTTACACATGCTTAGTTTTGAGAAGCACAACTCTGTATGTAATCTCAGATAGTCCTGAAGTCACAGGCAGAGTATCTTCAACGAGTCCTGCCTTGTCCAGAGGCAGTGATCCCTGTTTCAGATATCTTGTTTAAGATTGATGAGAACATTCAAGAAGACGCCTGAAAGGGCTATGCAATGCATCAGACAACTTGGGAATGGATGAGCGCACGATGATTCCCCAGCATTTGCAACAGGACTCTTTAAAAGGAAAACAGCCAAGTCCTTGGCTTTCCCTCCTGGCTCTCGGCAGAACCTCCTACGGCTCTCAGAGGATGCTGACCCAGAATTCCCTGCGTGTTCCCTTGGAAGAGCAAGCTGACTCTGACAGCTCAGCTGTACGTGGTGTATCATCAAATCCCTGCAGCTCAGACCTGACACAATTCACTCTGGTTCCTGGCCAGTACAGTATTCCCAGTGTGGTGGGGTTCTTGGGGTCTTGGGAGCTTTTTGCCAATGGAGCCTGGCTTACAGGCAGCCCCAGGATTTGGATCAAAACCAGTGAATGCAATGAACATTGGGAGCAATGTCTTCTTCAATTACGGTTTCCTGAGGGTATATGCCCAGTAGTGGGATTGCTGGGTCATAAGTTAGTTTTATTCCTAGTTTTTTAAAGACTCTCCACACTCTTCTCCATAATGACTGCATCACTCTTCATTCCTACCTACAGTGCAAGAGGTTTCCCTTTTCTCCACACCTTCTCCCAGAGCTGTTGCTCTGTGATGACCTAGAGGAGTGGGATGGAGAGGGAGGTGGGAGGGTGGTTTAACGGAGAGAACACATTTATACCTATGACTGATTCATGTTGACATATGGCAGAAATAATCACACTATTGTAGAGTAAGTATCCTCCAATTATAAATAAAATAACAAAAACCAGTGAATGGGTAGAAGCAGCGGAGTCAGGTTTCACACCCAAATAAGGAGGAACTCTGCAGCCATCAGAAAGTAGCATGGAGACTTCCCTGGTGGTCCTGTGGTTAAGAATCTGCATGCCAATACAGGGGACATGGGTTCCATCCCTGGTTCAGGAAGATTCCACCTGCTATGAGACAACTTAGCCCGTGCTCCACAGCAAGAGAAGCCACCGAAATGAGAAGCCTGTGCACCACAACTAGGGAGTAGACCCCACTTATTCACAACTAGAGAAAGCTCACTAGCAGCAACAAAGATCCAGCGCAGCCATAATGGAACAGTCTTTTGGATTCTATGGGAGAGGGCAAGGGTGGGATGATATGGGAGAACGGCACTGAAACATGTAAATTATCATATGTGAAATCAATCGCCAGCCCAGGTTTGATGCTTGATACAGGGTACTCAGGGCTGGTGCACCGGGATGACCCAGAGAGATGGAATAGGGAGGGAGGTGGGAGGGGGTTTCTGGAAGGGGAACGCATGTATACCCATGGCAGATTCATGTCAATGTATGGCAAAACCAACATGATAATGTAAAGAAAATAAATAAATAAACAAATAATTTTTTTTAAAAAAGAAGACGAAACTAGCAGAACTTCCCTGGGAAGGGGGGAGTGAGATTCCTGATCCAGGGGCTGGTTACTCACAGGCATGAAATTTTTTATAATTTCCCTTCCCTTCCTACCCTCCTCTCCTAGTTTCTCTGTGCTCAGTCTGACCATCTGAGGGGCCCTCTTCAAAGAACTTACCCTTCTTACATTGTGCTGATATTTATTCGTCACCTATCAGGCACCCGGTGCTGTCCTAGACATCAGCAGGAAGGTTCCTGCTCTCAAGGAGCTTCTGGTCTAATAGGCAGTTTTGACTGGGTGAGCAGGGAAGGCCTCTCTGAACAGCTGGTGTTTTCCATTGGGATCTACATTACAGGAAGGAGCCAGCCATGGGACAACTATGTGAACAAGTACTTCAGGCCAAAGGAGCATCTGGTAGAAAGGCAGGGCCTAAGCAGGAACCTGTAGCACTGTGAGTCTGGGTGAATAGGAAAGGGAAGAGATGGCGAAAAAGTCAGGGAGGGACCAGATCCAGGGGGGAAGGCTTTGTGAGTCAGTCGAACTGGTGAGCAGTATTTTTTTTCCTTTCTCTATTGCAGCACTTAACAGGCCTGCTGATTGCCAGAATCACCAAAATTTCTTCAGTGTCTGCTTTCTACTACAAGCCTCAGGAAACCAGGGCCTTGTCCTCCCATCAAGCTGCTACTTCCTCTAAACACTCTCAAGTCTGGCCCTCGCTTACATCAGCTCTGAAAGTCTTGGGTTAGATGGCTGATTGCTTACTTCTTGAGCCATTTTGTTGTGCTGAGTCACTCAGTGGTGCCCAACTCTTTAGGACCCCATGGACTGTAGCCCACCGGGTACCTCTGCCCATAGGGACTCTCCAGGTCAGAATACTGGAAAGGGTTGCCATGCCCTCCTCCAGGGGATCTTTCCAGCCCAGAGATTGAACCAAGGTCTCCCACATTGCAGGCAAATTCTTTACTGCCTGAGCCACCAGGGAAAGCCAAGAATACTGGAGTGGGTAGCCTATCCCTTCTGCTTGGGATCTTCCCAACTCAGGAATCAAACTAGGGTCTCTGGCATTGCAGGTGGCACAGCAATTACAGAGCATTACAGCACAGAGGCAAAGACACAAGGTCTCAAGGCTGAATGCCTGGCTTTCAATGCAGGCATTACTCACCAGTTGTGTGACCTTGGGCAAACCACTTACCTCTCAGAGCCTCAGTTCTGCCATATGTCAAATGGGGAAAATGATAGTCCCTGCTTCATGGGATCATGAGTACAGACTGGTATTTTACAGGTGTAGAACTTAGAACAGAAGCTGGCACTTAGTAAGAGCTTAATAAGCACAAAAACTCATTTGGCTCAAACTTTGTCCAGCATTAAGCAAATGTTAAAACTCATAAGCAGCCAAACACTTGTTGAGGATCTACTGTGTCCCAAGAATTCTGCTAGGCATGCTTTCACAGAAAGAGCTTTGGGCTGGAAATCAAAAGACCTGACTTCTGGTCTCAGTTTTGTTACAAGTCAGACAGCTAAGGACCAACCTCATCATCTCTTGTCCTTAGGCTTCTTCCCCTTTAAAGGCAGTCACTGGGATCACATAATTTGCAAGGACCCCTTGGTCCTGGCTGGTAGTAAATGACTGCCCTTGGGAGAATCCAGCCAGAAGTCCTCCCCAGGCAGGGCGGACCTCTCTAGCCACTCACTTTCACCAGGACCCCGTGTGCAAGCCCATACCCTGGAGAGAAGCGGGCCTGATCCCTGTCTCGTGCTCACCATAAAATATTGATTAGGGAATTTAAAATTTTGAAATGATTTAGGAGCCCCGAGATGGAGATCTAATGTGCTGTGCCCAGCTGCGTTATGAGCCATCTATCTCCTGTCAGCAAGCAGCAAGAAACTGACAGAATCAATACCAACACGTCTGAAGACAGACTTAACTCATTTCCTTCCCCTCCCCCTCCCCGGAGCTGTGGTTGGAGTGGGTCAGCCTGAGAGGTCAGCACCAAAGCTGGGGTCTGGACACCCACCTCCTCAGAACAGCGGAGGCAGGGGTCTCAGGGTGCTGTTTCCACTCCCTCCATGGGGTAAGGCAGGCATCTCTGCTAATGCATCGGGAAGCCTAAGGACTCTTAACAGAATTGTATCATACATCTGTGAATGCAAAATGCCTCGTACCTGCTTCATGATACATAGTAGTAACCATGTTTTATCAGGTCTGTTTTTAATAACAGACCTGTTATTCTGGAATGTTTTCTTTCTAGATGATGATTGAGAAGCCAATTTTTTTAAAATGGTGCCAGGTATCACAACAGGAATGGAACTTTGCTATATTCCGAGGTTTTCCTTTTTCCTTTTCTTTTTTAAATGGCATGTGCTAGATGTTTCTATAAGTCTGCTCAGATGACTGCAGAACCTGGAAAAGCTGTTGCTGCTATTGATGCATAACATACTGCTTTTGGTCCTTTTATATAAATATATATATACATAATTTGAAGTTTTGGAAACTTTAGTTGTGCTGTCAACTTTGGAAAAAAATATTACTTTGGCTACCTTATGCAAAGAACCAACTCATTGGAAAAGACCCTAATGCTGGGAAAGATCGAAAGCAAAAGGAGAAGAGGGAGGCAGACAATGAGATGGTTAGACAGTACCACCAACTCAGTGGACATGACTTTGAGCAAACTCCAGGAGATAGTGAAGGACAGGGAAGCCTGGCGTGCTACTGTCCATGGGATCGCAGAGTCAAACTTGACTTAGCAACTGAAAAACAATAACTGATCCCAGTTATACCATGTTGGGTTGGCATTGTACAGAAATTAACAGTGTATTGGTCTAGAAATGTTAAACCAATTTTCTCTGTTTGTACAGGGGTAATGCATTGTATTAAATATGTAAGGTCTTATCTATGTGGGTTTGATTACAGAAAGTAATAAAGTGTTCTTTAAATTTAAAAAAAGAAAAAAACAGTGAACTAATCTAGAATTTCCATTCTCTGCTTTCCCTCCTTAATGGTCTAAATAGGGTTTTTCTGGCCCCTGTGTCCTGAAAGGAAAATCATAATAGCTTCTCATGTTTAACTCCAGGAATCTTAAAAGAGTCATCATTATTTAACTTCTCAGAGCCTCAGTTTTCTCATCTGTGGAAAGAAGGGGGTAAAAATACCTCCTCATATGTTGGATTAAAGTAGATGTATTGTGAATATACCTAATGCCACTGAGCTGAAAGCTTAAAAATGGAAAAATTAGCAAATTTCATGTTATGTATGTTTTACCATAATAAACAATAATAAGCTTGGGACCTCCCTGGTGGTTCAGACGCCACGGAGTGACTGAACTGAGATGCCTGGGATGAGAAGAGTAACAAGTAGCAGATTTGAGGTAAGGAGCTTCAAGGCAGCAGAGCTGGCATTTGAACCCAGATCTGCCCAATGCTGAAACAGGGGCTCTGTCCTCCTAGCTACACTGTATCACAGAACAGGAATGCCCGGGGCGGGGAGGGTCTTACTCATCCATGTTTGCCAGGTTCACCTATTGCCTGACCAGCATACCAGGTGCCAGGCTTGCAGTACTCAGTAAGGTTAATAAATGTGTCACTCCCAGGAAACGGCTTTACTCCTTCCTGCCTCACACACGGTTCTATGCACCTGAAGCATTTATTAAACACGCTGAGAGGCTTGAATAAGAATTTAATTTTTCTAGCTAAACAATGGTGTGTGCAGCAGGCAAACAGAATTACTTGTTTAATCTTATCCTCACACGCCTACTCAGCCTCAGGCAACTGGCTAACCCCAGGAACAGCATGACATCTCAAGATTTAGGATGCTAAGGAGCGGATCTATAAAGGACCTACTTACTATATCAAGAAAAAGCCCATCTGGAGGTCTTTTTAACTCGGGGTTTGTTTTTTTTTTTTTTTCATGATAAATTTATCTTCCTAAAGGCATATATCCCAAAGCCACTTTTACCCAAGGCTGAGCTGAGCCCCCACACAGTACAGGATATAGACCCGCTCTCTGGTTTCCCACTCCAAGCTTAGAATTAGAGCATGGCCTTTGCTTGATCATAATCTATCTTTGATTCAAAGCCTTCCTGCAGTCTGTCATTTCTTTGAGAACCTAGAACATGCCAGGCAACGGGGCCCATTTGTAGAGGTAACTAAGACAGTCTTTGTCCTCGGAGGACTCACACTCTAGCAGAGAAAAGACAAACAGGAATATAGAAGAGGACAATATAGGGATTCAAGAGTGGCAGTGCAGGGAACAGTTCATTCTCCTGGAGGGACAGGTACCTCCACATCTTCAGTCTAAGCAGTGGGACCTGAGTGAACTGAGTGAGGAAAAGCATTCCAAATGGAATTCCAGGGCAGTCACATGAAGCTGAAGAGCAGGGTGGCTGATTAGAAAACTAAGCATCATTTGACAAAATGAGAGCCTACAGAGCAGGTAGGGATGGCAGGGTGGGGATGGGGAGCCAAATTTTGATTATTATGATATTATCATAATTATCATCATTAGTTGCCATTTATTGAGAGTCAATGTTAGGCACTTTGCCTGAATTATCTCCTTTTACCCTCACACTCATCCCTACAAAATAGATATTATTTTCCCATTTTACAGGTAATGAAACTGTGGCTCAAAGAAGTAGGCCCTGGGGAATAATTTTACAGGGCAGTAACATGGTTTCATGTCTACTTTAGAGCAATCACTCAAGGGGAGACTAGATGACCATAGTATAAATGCGAAGGCAGTGAAACCAAAGAGAAGGTTATTGTAAGGTCCCAGGTACAAAGTGTTAATGGTGTAAATTAAAATAGAAGAGGAGACATTAGAGAATTTGGCAGGGAGATAAAGAGTACATTTTGCGTTTCCAGGCATTTTTCTTGAATTTTCATTGATAGAGTTCAGTAACAGGGCATTGCCCCTGCTCATACTCTCAGGTCAGAGGTTAGACAGGTAGGGTTTCTACAGGTAAAAACAGAGATGAAGGAGAAAGTGTGTAGTAGCCAGACCTCTTCTTCACTGTCTATTACAGAATGCCAGAGACAAGGAGGCTCCTTGTCAGCACCACTGAGATGCTCTCAATGAGAACATGTTTATTTTGGTTCTTTCATTTTCCTCTATTTTTCTAAGTTCATAGTAGAAAAAGCAAGACTCATCTCTGATGCCAAGAAAGTCCCCCAAACTATGCTCTAACAGTCCCATAAGCGTATCTTTTAAGTTCATGAACTCCAGGAAGATTCTCTTTCCTTCTTAACTGTCATAAAGTAAAATGAAATCAATGGAGAAAGGAATTTGTTTACATAATATCTTGCAAAGAATGGTGTGCTAGATAGTATTATTGTTTCTCAACTGTTTACTCTCCCTTTTGTAATAGAAATATACATCCCTGCCTGCTGCCAGGTGATTTCAGAAACCCTCTATGAGAGGAGCATCTCCCCTGCCCCCGGTAACCATGACGGCAGCCTGCCTGAGACTTGCTTTGGCCAACTAAATGTGAACTGAACGCCACATTCTACATAAGAACCGTTGTGTGATTTGCCCACCTTTCTTTTTCATTTTCCATTGTAACAGCTATCCCAAATGGTGGCTGTTTCTTCGACTTAGATTCTTAAAGGAAGAAGCTATTTGGTGTGGAAGCAGTGTAATTCCGACTCACACCAGTATGAAATGCAATCAAGAAATATAACTTTCGTTGTAAGCCACTAGGATGTACAGCTTGCTTGTTACTGCAACAATAATCTAATGAAAACTGACAAATAGATGTGGGAACTTCTTCATACAAGTAGTCAAGAAACAGGTTGAGCACTTAAGACTTTGTGAGCCGGAATAGATGTTGTGGACAAGTGACTAAAGGAAAGAGATTATTCATTCTCTCAAAATTCATGACCCACTTTAGGACAATGACACAGTTTCCCGGCTTGCACTGATGGCAGAAAATCTCTCAGATTCTCACAAAAGACTTCTGATCATCATCTTTCTGCAAAAGGAGAGACACTGGTAGGGTTTTCAAATTCCCTAAATTGAAATTATTCAGTTGGAGTTTAATACTGAATAAACTCTAGAAAATAAGACCGAGCTAGCTGATTTCTAGTTTAATTTTTCTCCCTTTCCAAACTTGACCATTTCTATCTGTAAAATGCCAAGGCAGTCAACCATCTGCCTCTAAAGTTTCTGCAGCAGCACTTAAAGTGGACGATGCTTTTTTGCCCGAGGAAAGTTATCTCCTTCCCTGTGCTAGCTTATCCAAGGGAAACAAAGACAGAGCTCTTGTATTATCCAGAGGAAGACATTGCTAGAAGGGTTTTCACAGATTATTTGAGTTTCCTTTACAGAGATGAGAAAATTGAAAATGTAATGTGACTTAGACATAGCAGTTGGCACATAATAGGTGCTCAATGAGTAACCATTGAATAAATGGATGAATTGAAAATCGAATAAAAGCTCATCTCAGTTGTGGATGGCAGGCCTAGCCCTAATTAGACCTCGTACACCATGTCAAATGCCCTTATCAGGAGAATGAGCTGTGTTTTATCACTTACTCATTAGCTTGTTCAATATCCAGACTGTATGGAACTGCTGTCCTGTGCTAGATGTAATGCTGGACACAGGGGATACAGAGAGGTTTTGGGCAGGTCTTGGTCTCCCCCCTCCAAGAGACCTCACCTACTGTGACCCTGTCCCCACTCTCATGTCCTCACTAATATTACCTGGGTGTTCTACTTCTTTAATTCTTCAGGGTCCCTCCTGTTGACAAAGAAAAAGTTACTACTAGTAACACTAGTCATTTTGATGTGGTAACTACCAAACTTTGGAGATTCTGGGTCCCTTCACATTATTAAAAATTATTAAGGACCCTAAAAGGCTTTTGTTTAATGCATCTCTTTTATATTTTCCAGATGAACTGTTAATACTTACAATATTTACCATATTTAAAATTTTAAATAAAAAAACATTTAAAACAATGATTTATTGATTTATTTAAATATTATCTAACACATGTTAACATAAATAACATTTTTTATTTTTCCAGTAAAAAGAATTTTTGTGAAAATGACATTATTTTGCAGTTTTTCCAATATCTTTAAGAAAGATATTGGCTTAAAGAAAGTAACTAGAATCTCATATCTGCTCCAATTTAAATCTCTTGTAATATCATATCTCATAGCCTCTGGAAAGCTCTACTGTACACATGAGAACCTGGAAGTGGAAAAATCAAATAATGTCTTAATATTATTTTTAACATTGTTTTGATTTCATGGACCCACTGGTAGATCTTATGGAACTCACAAGGATCCTTGGACCACACTTAGAGATCTGAACATAAGCTAACATTCCCTTGAAATGGAAAAAAAATAAAGAGAGGGAAACTGGAAATGGAAATGCTAATACTTGGGCTTGTCAAATCTCTGAACAGGTACCCATGCAGAATGTAGAAAGCCTGGTTGAGAACCTAGCCTCCTCTATGACCACTTAATTATTTTTTTTTAAGATTAGATAGCTACTCCCCAAGAATTTTTAGTACTGTCTGCATCAAGTCTCATGAAAGTGAAGGAAGGGTTTTTGTTACGCCTTACACTGTTAAGGCAGTGTTTCCTCTCCATGAATCCTGTTTGGTTCTTTTGAGTACTACATGATTCACAATGGTAAAGGAAGTTAGTTTAGAGGAAAAGATACAATCAATTACCCCTGGACCAATTGCATGCTAAATAAATACTGTCACCTTTATGCTAATGAAGCAAGAATAATTCACCCCAAAAACATTTTTAAACCTATGAAAATGGTCTCTTGTGTATATGTTAACTCTTTTACACCAAAAAGTATTAGTTGAAAATTATAAAAATATGCAAAACACAGAATAATAAAAATGAAAATAACAACATTAAAATAATCAACATCTGATAGTAAGTGAAGCCAGGGAGTGATACTATTTAGAAATGCAAGACAAAAAATAAAAATTAAAAACTGCATAATTATTTAAATCATTTAAATTTGATGTATAGATTCTTATGATTAGCTACAAGATCACCTATATGCTAATGTCATCTAACATAACTTTACTGGAACAGAAATTGTGGGTCCTCACAGATGGGACAGTGAGTAACACAGAGGAAATACATTCTTATAACCTACTCACTTCTTATAGCTTACATACCAGCAAGGCCACAAATTTAATGTCTATAATATATTGAGTTTTGGTAATTCCAAATTCCTGAGTCTTGGTACTTCCAAAACTACAGGTACAAAGATTTTCAGTGGCTTTCTACCTTCAGTGATTCACATCCACACTCCCTAAGCCAGTGCGCAGGGATCCAACCTGATTTCCTGAAATTATCTTTCACTGCACTCCCATTCAAATCCTCCACCCAGACAGACTGTTACAGTCACTCCTTCAAACTCTGATTACTGCTGCCAGGCTTTTGTCTATTCCTCCCTCTCCCTAAATATATACCCAGTAGGTCTTCATTACTTTAGTGCTTAGGCTATGATCAGAGGGAATATACATAAATAATCCTTCTTCTCCTCTTTAAGCTTTCTCACTCATTCTGTTTGTTTACTTTGCTTTGTTGTTGTTTCAGGAAGACTAGGATGGAACGGATAAAGTTATGTGGACAAGGACATCACGTCTATGTCTCATTTGGTGCTACCACACAAGATAGCCTCCCACCCCTTTTCCTTCCCTCTCCCTACCTCATCAACTAAGTTCCAAGTTAGGTGGTCCTCATTCATTCAATCAACAAATATTTAAGAGTCTGCTGCCATTCTGAGCCAAAGAATATAGCAGTGAATGAGAGATCTAATCTCAGTCCATACATACAAAAGCACAAATAAACCAATAAACAAACAAACAACAACAACAACAAAAAAAAAACACCCTGCAAGCTATAGTTAATGCTATAACAGCCTAAACAAGGAGCTAGGATTGAAAATAGCACTTTAGATAGGGAAGACAAAGAAAGCAACCTCAAAGAGTGTTATTTAAGATCTAAAAAACAAGAGGGAGATGTCACATGAAAAGGAGGAAAGACCATTCATATGAGTAAATGTGAATCAATTTCCTCATCAGTTAAATAGAGGAATAACAGTTCCTATCTTGTGTGGGTGATATGAGAATTTAATGTATTAATCCATGAAAAGCACTTAGAACTGGCCTGGCCTATAATCAATGCCATTAAGCTGGAGATGTAAATTACCATTCCAGGCAAAGGGGGCAGAATGTGAAAAACCCTTGATGTGTAAAGGAGTACGGTATGCTCAAGGGACAGAAAGAAGAGCATCATGATTACAGCATGGTGAATAAGGAGGAATGTATAGCAAGAAAAGACTCGAGAGGAAAGGGCCAGAGCAAGTATGGCATGGTACACTTGACAGGTAAGTGCTGAGCAGGGAAGCTGCTGCTATGGGCAGAATGAACTGAAAGAGAGAGATTGAAAGAAAAGCCAATCAGGGGGCAGTTGTACTAGTCCAGTTGCAAGATGATGTATGTCATGACTAAGCATAGCAATGGACAGAGCAAAGTATTTGCAGGATGTGGAGTGACAGGACTTGGTGGTGGATATACTATTCAGGACTTGGAAAATAGGTACCCAGGGTACCTTTCTGGACTTACTCAGCTGATAATGTATGCAAGTGGCAACGTCAAAGAGACAGATTTATAAGTTTAGGACTCAGAAGAGAGGCTGAAAGAGAAAATACAAATATCAGAGACATCGTTGTAAACATTTGCATTTAAATACATGAAACCAGAGTTGATCAGCTAGGAGGAAACTTTTGGAGATGCAAAGAAGATTCAAGTCCAAGCTCTGAGGAACCTCAACATTTTGTGTTTGGGTAGAAGAGAAACAGACAGCCAAGGAGACCAGGGGGGCAGCATCAGTGAGGTCAGAGAAGAATCAAGAAAAATGAATTTCTGTAGAAACCAAGAAAGGAGACTGTTTCAAGAAGGAGAAAATAGTCAAGATTGCCCTCAATTTATTTTGAGGTCATCAAGATGAGAAGAGAAAGTAGATGTGGGAACAGGCAGGTCATTGGTGATCTTGGCAGAATTGAGTTCCACCAACTGGAGAAGAAAATGGCAATCCACTCCAGTGTTCTTGCCTGGAAAATCCCATCAATAGAGAACCCTAGCCGGCTACAGTCCATGAGTAAAAGTCAGACATGACTTAAGACTTGGAGAAGGAAATGGCACCCCACTCTAGTACTCTTGCCTGGAAAATCCCATGGATGGAGGAGCCTGGTCGGCTACAGTCCATGGGGTCACAAAGAGTCGAACATGACTGAGCGACTTCACTTCATTCACTTCATGCTTTCTCACTGGAGAAGGAAATGGCAACCCACTCCAGTATTCTTGCCTGGGGAATCCCAGGGACAAAGGAGCCTGGCAGGCCATAGTCCATGGGATCGCAGAGAGTCGGATGTGACTAGAGTGACTAAGCATGCACGCACACACGACTTAGCGACTAAATCAACTGGTAAAGTCAGAAGCTTGAGCTGTGCAGGTTGACAGGAGATTGGGAGGTGAAGATATGGAAACAATGTATTTAGACAACTCTTTGGAGCAGTTTGTGTTAGAGAATATCAGAGAAATGGGAGAATGGCTGGAGGGCATGTGGAGTCGAGGAAGGAAGTCTGCCATGACTGACCAGTATTTATAGGGAATGAACTTTGGTTTCCATGATTTTCCCTCAGAAATTCTAAGCTCCATCAACAAATTTCAAATGGGTTGTGTCTTTAGTCCCCAAAGAGAGACCATGAAGCCATAAGAAAAAACTAGTTTTATCAATAATCTCACCTGGGCACTCCTCCTGATTTCCAACCCCCCTCAACCCCTCTGTAGCTACCGTTTTACTTTTCCAGGCTCAGCAGAACATTCCTAAAGTTCCCACATCCCACTATCAAAATAACCTATGATATAATCAAGATATTAATTCTTGGCTGGAAGATTTGTGTTCCATATGTCTTCATCCCCACCTGAATGCTGCAACGTTCCCGTCTCACCTGGATGCAGAGGAAATCATTAAGTTTCAATGCACCAAAGCAGTGTTCATTTAGATCCATGCTACAGTGAGCCAAATATGCTCATTTAAATGTCAATAAACTCTACCTCCAACTGAGCTCATTTGTGTGGAGGGAGGTAGGATGGATGTGAGGAATAGCACTGAACCCCGTTTGCTCTCAAGATGTTATTAAAAAGGAGGAAGAACCAACCTCCCACTAACAGTTCCTAAATGTGATCACTTTCAATTTGTTCAATTCAGCGGATAAGCGATACACAGATTTGAGGCTTGGAATAAATTGTATCAAGAATTCTAATGCTGTAATGTTCTAGCAGGAACTGAGAGCACATACTTCCATCGAATGCTGCTAAATTATGTCATTTGAATCCAGCATGGCTTGGTGGTCTGCAAATATTCAAAAGTTAGCAAATGTATGAAAAGCAAGGTCTACTTCTATCACCAACTGACCAAAACTCTACCAGCTCTTTAACCTCCAACTACTATTAAGTTGTTGGGTTCTTTTCTTTTCTGTGCTTTATCTAAGGGCTGCAGAATGTCCGCTGTGTAAAATGCCATAACAGAGGGGAATGCAAAACCACTTCCCTAATCAAGATTCTGTTTAAACTTCATATATTAATTATTGGCTGGTTTGAAGATAGAGGTTTTGTCTTGAATTGAGTCATTAGTGGCCATAAAGCAAAATGCTAAACCCCATTCGCTTCATCCAAAAGAACAGGCTCAGTAAACATTTTCATTAAAGCATTTTATCAAGGCAGAAGTTCTTTCTAACCTAACAAATGATTAGAATCACCGTTAATTAATGTGCCGGATATTTATCCTTGGTATAAACATTAATCATTTTAGCATAATATGGTGGGGAGAAAGACTAAAAGGAATCTAATGTTTGTCTGGGTTCCCAGTGTGGGCTAGAAGCCGTGTTAGACGCTTTCCTTTCAGTAACTGGCTTATTTCATATGCCTCTCATATTAGGTAAGTATTATTACCACTCCTCTCCTGATTAGTGGAAAGAGGGGTCTGGTATGTCAAGTGATTTGCCCAAGGTCACATACCTCATGAAAACTGAATCAAGAATTGGCTGATCCCAAAGTCCATATGCTCTTCCCACTCCACTGGGCAGCCTCCCTCACAAAGTGACCCAAAACATATTATAAATTAGAAAGGGGAGAGAGTCAAAACAATCATCTGTAAGGTCAAGACTCTAGAGCATTCACCTTTACAAGAAATAAATCATGTTACCACACTGATCCATGCCAGTGAGTTAACTTCTCATGTATTCATTCCACAAAATAATCTAATTATTTCAAGCCACTAGAGAATATGAAATTATTGCTCCAGTGCACTAAATTGCTCACTAGTAACCTGAAAAAGCTAACCAAAAGATTTCAGTTATTTCTGGAAAACCCATCAGCTTATTAATCAGGGAGAACTCATTCACTGCCTGCTGTAAATAGAAGCATCACTTTTCTGTTCAGCTCCTGAAATTTCACACACTTTAAATGACTAGATAAGCACGGCCATGATGCCACGTCGTTTCCTCCTTCAGCTTTGCTCAGACGAGTCATTTGATCAGTCCTACTTACCTAAACCTGAAAATGGGGAACGATAGAGGAAGGGAGGGAAAAAGGGCACACAAAGAGAAAGAGTACTAGCAGGCTACATGTGTGTAATCCACTATTTATTTTTCTCTGGTTTGGTATGTTTAACCATCTCTAATAGACTCCATAAATGCCTTCCAAATCCAGTTTCAATGGTCTATTTGCTGCCTAGTATAGCATATAATCTTTTCCAAAAGTGGTATTGATCTTGTTAAGTCTCCTCATCATCTAGACTTTGAGCATCCCTCAGCAACATCATTCCTGTGGACAAACCACGTGCTTTTTTTATACAGCTACCCATTAACAATGTCTGAGAGCTGTTGCCTGCTAAAATGGGTCAGGAGACAGAGGGATAGTCATAATAATAGCCACCAGGTATTGAGAGGTAATGTACTAAACATTTTGTATACATTCTCTCCATTAGCCTCACAACAGCCCTATGGGGGAAGTATTATTATCCCCATGTATGGCCAGGAATTATATGTTATCCCCATTTAAGACATGGAAACTAAAAGAGGTTCAGTAATTTGTACCAGCTCATTCATTCTACTCAAAGGCACTCTATACCAGTCTCTCCCCTCTGTGCTTTCTTTTTCTACCGCCTATCACCCCCGGTTTCTCTGGAAAATCCAAGAGTACTGTGTGATGTTTATTTCCTTACTTATTACTAAGAGCAGCATCCAATTCCATCGAGAATTTTGCAGTGAGAAGCGAAATGGAAAGTAAAGAAGCGAAGCACTGTCTTCCCATCCAAAACTGAATACAGAATGAAATACAGACCCTAAGGCTATATCCAATCTTTTCTTCCAACCACTCTCTCCCCCACTCCTCTCTGCTCCCTCTTCTTTTCCTCTCTCTCTCTCACACACTCACACACATACTTTTCATGTGCCTCTGTCATGTCTGATCAAGTCCAGACCCCACAAGATTCTGCATCTCCCATCTGTCTGAATTCATATTCCTCTCTCTACAGTCTTTTCCCCACCATTTCAGCCTGTCCAAATCCTCTTCATCCTCCAAAGCCCTACCAAAACCCACCTCTTCCTTGAGCATGTCCTTGTTCCTCTCAAGTCAAGATTAGTCTTCCTCCTCCTGTCCTCATTCTGCCTCATTAACTCTTTTTTCATGGCCGGCCTTATATTAAAGCTCATGCCTGTCTCTCCTCTCAACTAACTTGTGAGCCCCCAGATGTGACAAATTCCAGCTTATTTATCTTTACAGCCACCTCTCTGTGCCCCCCAACTCAGAGCAGTCAATACATAGTTTAACAGAGAATGGATCCTGTCTACTTGTTTAGAGTTGAACTGCTTGGGGCCCTGGCAATCCCATCAGCCATGGATATTGAAGCTAGAGACCTAGAGAAGACCTCAGCTGAGAACAACACCTGTGAGCGAAGGAAAACTTCTCTTTAGGCACAATAAAAGAGGAAGTTGGAAAGGAAGAGTTACCACTCAGAAGTTCTGTCCTTAAAGCTGCCAGGCATTTGCATCCCTTTGGAATAGAGTTTCAAACTTTGTAGGCCATCCTCTTTCAGAGATTCAGTAATGTCCAGCCCAGCCCAGCCCCTCGCTGGGAATGTGCTAATGTGTATTCTGTTAGGAAAGAAGGGTAGTTTGGGAGCCATTAGTGGGACATCCTTCTGATACCTGATAAAGCAGAACTTAGGGTACAATGTTGATATGACAAGAGTGGAAAAATCAATTGCATGAGCTGATTGACAAGGCCTGGGAGGGGTTCCTGGGTGAGAACCAGAGATGAGTGTAGCCTGCTAGAAGGACTGATGAGAAAGTGTCAACAAGCACGGTGGATC
Organism: Antilocapra americana; assembly: GCA_007570785.1. Lineage (NCBI taxonomy): Eukaryota > Metazoa > Chordata > Mammalia > Artiodactyla > Antilocapridae > Antilocapra > Antilocapra americana. Next base: position 13,343,645 of record ML663557.1, on the reverse strand, counting down.
TGGAAAAAGACCAAGTTGAGGGGTAAAGACAAACTTTGCCCTGGTCTTTGCCCAGGACCGGCCCTCCTTGCATGTAACTCAGTTGTCAACCCTGAGATGACAGGATGCTCTGCAGACGGCCTGCTTCCTTGCCCCATGCCACTGATAGGGAAGATGCACAAGACTGCTGAGGAGCGGTGAGCTGCCTACTATCTCTTTATGATCTCCAGCAGGACAGCACATGTAAGGTAGAGAGAGGAGGGGAGCCAATGGAGGAGCAGACACCCCCCTCACCCCTCGACATTCAGGCGACCCGATTGTGTCAGCACCGCTCGTCCCCCCATCTGTCACAGTGTCAGCTCCTGCTGGGGCCCCAGGATCCACAGAGGTTGCTCCACGTGTCGCCCCATTTATCTTTGCAGGCAGCAGCGCTGATGTGTTTGACAGTTCTATTTGTTATCCTACAAAGCAGGGTCCCTACTCTTCAAAGCACAGGGAAGAAAAGCCAGGCGTGGAACAGGACCCGGGCAGAAAGAGGCACTGGGAGAAATGCGGAGGAGGAGGTCTGCCGTGTCTGCACACCTAATGGAGACAAGAAGAGGGATCAGGCAACTCAGGAAAAACAAGCCCTACATCTTGCCTTCTGGAGGCTGCTGAGGCATCAGAACGTGTGTGTGTCTAGATGTGTGAGTGTGATCAGAGCGTGACTATCAGATGACGAGAAGGGTCTGGTGTGTCTCGGCGGGACTGACCCCAGTGTTTCCAGCCAGCTCATTAGAGTTCTGCCTTCCTATCTTCTCCTCGCCCCACCCACACTCCTTCTTCAAAGAGGGGGACTAATGGAGACATGGACTTCCCTGGTGGCTCAGATGGTAAAGAACCTGCCTGCAGTGTGGGAGACCCAGGTTCAATCCCTGGGTCAGAAAGATCCCCTGGAGAAAGGAATGGCTACCCACTCCAGTAGTCTTGCCTGGAGAATTCCACAGACAGAGAAAGCTGTTGGGCTATAGTCAATGGGGTTGTAAAGAGCCGGACACAACTGAGCAACTAACACTAACTAACTAATGGAGACACGGGTCTAATGGAGACATGGGTCCTCTGCTGTAACATTTATTACAGACTGTGCTTAGAACCAGACTCTGTCTTTGGAAATACTCTAATCAGGGAACAGCCCTGGTTTCCCTCACCACCTCCCCCCACAGAGCTCTCAGTCTGGCAAAAAGCCCTCCAAGAGTAACAAATACCCCACATGAAGTTGCTGTGCAGCACAGATCAGACTGCACTCTGTACCAAACGCTGACAACAGGGGTTCTCATAGGGTCTTGGGTCAACTAGACTCAGGAAGGAGCACCCATGGAACTGGGCTGTGTTGCCAGGTAAGAGAACATTACAGTGACTTTCAGTTACCTGTGTATGTCAGGGACCTGACATTTGGTGTATCATTCAATCTTCACAACAACCCATGACTTAAGTACCATTACCATCCCCAGTTTACAGATGAGGAGACTGGGGCATGGGGTCTGTTTTGCCCAAGTAGAGCTAGACTTTTAACCTAGTCAGGCCAACCAGTAGCCACAATAGTGCATTATCCCTCAGAATAATGACTAACTGTTACCCTCTCCTACAGCTAAGGTTGCCAACCATTCTGGCTAACCTAGGACCATATCAGTTTTAGGAGTGACAGCCCTGTGTCCCAGAAACTCCTCGGACATAGGCAAACTGGGATGACTGGTCATCTACCTGTAGCCCAATTCTCCATGAGAAGTGAAAGTCGCTCAGTTGAGTCTGATTCTTTGTGACCCCATGGACTGTAGCCCACCAGGCTTCACTGCCCATGGAATTCTCCAGGCAAGAACACTGATGAGGGTAGTCATGCCCTTTTCTACATTCCTCCCCCAACACACACAACCACACACACATACACATGAACACATCTTCATTTTTTTCTCTCTCTCCTGATTACTATTACATGAGCATAACCCAATCAGAAGCTGTCATCCTGCGTAAACTTTAAGAAAGGAGGCAGCACTCCTGAGATCGGGCCCAGCTAAGGCTTGAGATCCTCACCCAGGAGAACCTCTCCTCCTCTTCACAGACCCTCCCTGCCAGCACCTGCTGCCTAAAGCCTGGCTGAGCCACTGAAGGTCACAGAGAAACTCAGGGGGGCCAAGACCCAGTGCTGAACCTTTGGGATTCCTCCATAATAAGATGTATTACTTACAGGATATACCTAGCTTGTTCAATAGGCTGTTGGGTGTTGATTGATAGAGGAAGGAAACCAGTTGTTACTATCAGACTAATTGTTGTCTTTTGTGGTTCCTTAGCTGGTTCCAAATGAATAAACGATCTGAAACTCTGGGCCTTGGAGGTTCTTAAGAATAAATGGTATGTAGAAGGAGGACAGGAAGATTGGACCTCAGGTTTGGTCAACATTTAATGGAACAAGCACACTCTTAGTATTCAAAAGGATTGCAATAAGGATTCAATGAAATGAGACAGGAAAACACCTAACCACATAGTAGACATTCTGTAATTAGTATCTGCTATGACATTTTTATCATTATTATTATTATAACCATCTGGCTAAAAAGTCCTCTATCCCACACTGTTTATGGCTTTACATAGAGCTTGGGAAGGGGTAGGAGGGGAAATGAGTGGCAGCACTTATACTTGGGAACATCTTGGACAGGCTGGCAAGGCAGATTACTGTGCGTTCAGGAAGCTGGGGGGTCATCTTTATTAAGGGGACAAGTATAAATACCACCTTCAAGGAATTGCCAAGGGAGGTCCATCAGTGAGAGTGTGCCATGGGGGTGGGGTGGGGCAGGGGAGAGCATTAGGGAAAGTCAGGAAGCAAGTTCCACTGTGGAATCTGTGGTGGGGTTTGATGGGATGGTTACCTCTACCTTCATCCAGCCCTACTGACAGCAATAGTGATAGAAAGCAATAACAATACTTACTAATAATATTATTTATGTAATAATAGCTACTCCTGAGTTCTGATTGCAGGTGAACTTAATGTAGGAATTTTCCCTGTACAATCATTTCACATTTCTGTCTTAGAGATGTAGAAACCACTCTGGACAGCTAAACTGGCTAGTTCGGTGTCACTCAGCCCACAACAGGGTCTGAACTTAGGGACTTGTGGTGCCAGTTTAGGCTCTTTTCTCAAAGCCATACTGCCTCCCAACAAATGAATGATTTCCCAACTGATTCTGACAAAGCTAGACTATAGAACACAGTGTAAGAACTCCAATCACCCTCTTGGAGAGGGTGTGATTTGGAATTTCAAAAGACCAGAGCAGGAGTTCCTGAGCATGGACCATGGGCTGCAAAGAACTACAAGCTTGTCTCCTGCTACTGCCCAGGTCTGTGTCAACCCAAAACGGTTTCAGGGAGAAGTGACCAGGCAGCCTGATGGCTTCTGCTTTTTCCTTCCCCGAGGGTTTTCTTGAACAACACTGCTAAGGTTTTCAAGCTACTATGCCTCCAGTTCATGACCCTCCTTCACACTGTTTTCAGGTATCCCAATAATATCCCTCCTTGGAAGAGTAGACGGACAAGAAATTGGGATGAAAGCACAAAGCTGGCCCATGGCTAAAGGAAGACAGGCATGTTGGTTCTTTCACTCCTGGCTGAGCATCCTACTGCCTGCCAAGTGATATTCAACCTCCAAGTTTCTCAGAGAGCCGCTGGGCAGGCAAATATAGCCCAGGAAGCCACTCTCACTTGTCAATTTTCTAAACAAAAGAGGATATCTCCCCAGCATAAACAACAAGAATGTCACTTATTCTCATGAGAATATCTCCATTTGTTCATGCTGGAAATTGGTGCTGTATCTTTCAAATGACTTTAATATGTCTCATCAGTTATTCAAAGAATGCCCTTGGGAATGGTTTTTTAGGAGTTTTTAATTCTATATATTTTCCTTTTTTACATTTGAGCATCCTTTATCTTAAAGTCCTTTTTTTTTTTTTTTGCAAAAAAAAGGTGTTTTATTTTTTTTTTCCAAGTGATTTTTTTTTTAATTGTTTTTGCCATACATTGTCATGATATCACCATGGGTTTACATATGCTTCCCCTCCGGAACCCCCCTCCCTCTTCCCTCCCCCCGCCCCGGGAAATCTCGCTGCACCAGCCCAG
>ML663557.1:13322596-13334523 GCA_007570785.1 Antilocapra americana | reverse complement strand
ATCAAAAGACTTGTATATAGAAAACTATAAAACACTGATGAAAGAAATCAAGGAGGACACAAACAGATGGAGAAATGTGCCGTGTTCGTGGATTGGAAGAATCAATATAGTGAAAATGAGTATACTACCCAAAGCAATCTATAGATTCAATGCAATTCCTATCAAGCTACCAGAGGTCTTTTTCAAAGAATTAGAACAAATAAAGTCCTTTATAATCATATTTTCATTACCTTTCCTTTTCCTTGTACTATATAAGAGATTGGTTATTGGGCATTACCTTTCCCATCACATCACTGGGGAATGTAGTTTTCCAGCAAATACCTATGCATATCCATTGGAAACATATCCTCTCTCAAACTCCTTCTGCCAGGAAGGTGGCACACCAACTTGCCAAGCAAGTAAACAAAACATGTGAGATATTTTCCCCTGTTCTTCCTTCGGTAGATCCCTGGCCCTGTTGACCTAGGCTGTAAGTGAAGAGGGGCAAGCTGCACACCACTTCGTCAGTTTCAGACATGAACCTTACCTCTTGGTTGAGTGGTGTTACCTGAGCTTCACCAGCTACAAAGCTGGAAAGAAATATGAGGTGACAAGGAAAAACAATACCTATACATAAAAGCAGAAAGTTTATATATGTATATATACTTAATGTACATATTTATATGAATTAACATTCCCAAAAGAACTGTAGTGACAGTTCAACCTAGATGACGACTCTCACCAGACAACCCCAGTAAAAGGCCCAGCAGACAAATGCAACAGCCTCTGACCAATGACAACACCCAGGACATCATGGAGGAGGCTCACTTTTGTAGGAACAGCTGACATCCCCTAAGCCAGATGGTACCATGTTTGCTTAGAGGATCTAATTCCAGACCCTGTCAAGCTCTTTCATTTCTTAGCTGTTCTTGCACAAAGAGGGTCAAGATGCCAGGACAGAAAGAATATTGAGCTTAAAGGAAAAGGCCTGGGTTCGTGTTCCAGATCGGCCACGTTTTTTTAATTCAATTCCTTTATCAGTAAAATGGAATGCACAATATCTTTCCCACAGACCTGAGGTGATTATTGTGAGATCCCAGTTAGAGTTGTAATTTGTAAACTGTAAAGTGTTATAAAGTCATGGAAGGTAACTTTCTTGCACTATATAATAGACTGAGGTTTGGGGGCAGATGCAAAATGCCTTACAGACCAACCCACACCTCCACTCTCAGACTGTGCATTCAAGTGAGGTTGGAGTGGGTTCATCCTAATGTTTGACAGCATTTTGTATAAGCAGTCATTTATGAAATGTGTAAGCAAGGCACTGTGTACCTGCAGGCCTTTGAAGGGAGTACATTGCGTGACCTAGGAAGTGGTGGAGACTTGTACAGTAAATACTCCATTATGAACAGAGAGACTCTTTCAAATGCATTTTTCACTATTTTGAAGGTTTTGTTTTTGTAGGGCAAAGGTGAGTTAAAAATGGAGACAGGCAAGGAGAGGGAGAAGAAAGAAACTAGAACAACCCAGGAAACAGCCATGAAGTCTTCAGGGTATACTTTGTCAGGCTAGATGCCCACTGGACCTCCAACACAGCATGTTCTAAGCCAAATTCAGCATCATCCTGACTGGGCCTGCTCATCCTCTTATGTTCCCTGTGTCAGACAATGGCCATATCATCCACCTGTTCAAACCTGAGCATCATCCTGGATTCCCCTGATGCTCCATCCCCTGAATCCAAGTCCCATGATAGTACATCCTTAAAATGTCCTCTTCAGGGATAAATTAGGGCTTTGGGATTAACATATACACACTACTATATATAAACTATATAATCAACAAAGATCTACTGTATGACCCAGGGAACTATACTCAATATTTTGTAACAAGCTGTAAGGGAAAATAATCTGAAAAAGAATATATATGTATAACCTAACCACTTTGATAAACACCTAAAACTAATCCAACATTGTAAATCAACTACACGCTAATTTTTAAAAATCAACTATACTTGAGTTTACTTCAGTGCTTTGATTACTGTCCTGGTTGGGGCCCTCATTGAGCACTGCTGGCCTGGATTATCACAAATGTCTCTCAAAATTCCTCTGTCTTGTTTTCTCCCTTGAATAAATTGTCCATATTTCTGATTCCTAAAACCAAGTCCGACTGTGTCACTTCCCTCGGCTTCTACCTTCCTCTACGAGTTCACTTCTTGCTTTTCTCTCACACACCCCGGGCTCTTTGTCCTATCCTAACTTTCCTTGCTTCCAGAACTTTGCACCTGCTGTTCCCCTAACCTGTTGGTACCCACTTCTATGTAACTCTTGCTCATCCCAGAGGTTTACAGACTCCTGGATTTCATTCACTGTCCTTCTCCATTGCTTCTTGTTTACTCCGGTTTGGCTGGTCACAGTAATTAGCACACTGTATGCCAAGAATTGATTCACTGACTTATTTCAAGGCCATGAACACTTGTGAAGCAAGGCCCAGATCTTATTTTATCTCTATGTTCAGCACCTACATATGACTGGAACACAGGAGGTGCTCCATAACTATTAGCTGATTTAAGTAGCAGTGAACTGAAATGAATCCCATTCACTTGGTCAGAAGAAGTCAAAAGATGCCTGGGGCTTCAGGGCCAAAGGACACACCTTGGTTCCCTAGCCCAGTAACTTGGCAACTGGGTAGAACTTTCCCACAAGTCAGATCTCTACCAGGAGCCACTAAACCTACTCCAGAGCTAACAAAAATACGCTGTTTGTCCCCAAAATAAACCTGGCTCCCCAGTATAACCCATCTTCAGAAGTAAATGTTCATGATCTTGGACCCAGAAAGGGCCTTGACAATAGTCCCCAAACCATCACTTCAACCTCTTAATAGGCACAGTGAATATGTTTCTCAAATCAATAAATGAATGTAAATCAGGTTTTGATATAGGTCCTATATATTCTGCAGCATAAGGGAATAAAATTGTTCAATTTCCTCTTTCTACACTGTTGGTAGATATGTAAATTGGCACAGACTCTATGGAAAACAATATGGAATTTCCTCAGAAAACTAAAAATAGAACTACCATATGATCTAGAAATACCACTCCTGGGCATGTATCTGGATAAAACTATAATTCCAAAAGATACATGCACTCCTATGTTCATGATGGCACTATTCACAGTGGTCAAGATATGGAAACAGTCTATTGCCAGTAAACAGATGAATGGATAAAGGGTATGTGGTACATATATATGATGGAACACTACTCAGCCATAAAAAAGAATGGAATAATGCCGCTGGCAGCAACATGGATAGATACGGAGATTATAATACCAAGTGAAGTAATTCCGATAGAGAAAGACAAATACCGTGATGTTGTTGTTTCCGTTTTGTTGCTAAGTCATGAGCAACAACGAATTGCTAAGTCACTTCAGCACACCAGGCTTCACTGTCCTTCACAGAAGAACCTGGAGAGCTACAGTCCATGGGGTCACAAAGCGTCAGACACGACTGAGTGACTAACGCAACAAATACCATATGATGTCAGTTACATCTGGAATCTAAAATATGCTACAAATGAACCCATCCACAAAATAGAAACCTCACAGACACAGAGAACAGACTTGTAGTTGCCAAGGGTAGGGGGGAGGAGGAAGAAGGATGGATCCTGGAATTAAAGGATGTACACTATTACATTTAGAATGGATAAACAATGAGTTCCTACTCTATAGCACAGGGAACTATATCCAATCTCCTGGGATAAACCATAATGGAAAAGAAAAGAATATATATAACTGAATCACTTTGCTGTACAACAGAAATTAGCACAACATTGTAAATCAACTATATTTTAATTTAAAAAAGTATCCTCTTTCCTTCCTCCTCCACTGGGCCTGTAGGAAGACTGCACACCTGTGCCATTGTGAAGAAGATGAGCTTGGTCATAGCTATTTTCCTGACTTTGTTTTCCTGCAAATGACATTCTATATGGTCAAGTTTGCCTAAAGTCAGGCCTCATTCTCTATATAGTTACATGAAACACCATCATTGTGTTTCTAAGTGTCATTTCAGCTTTCTTGCAGGCCTGAATTGTCCCCAAGGCTCAGGAGGTTGTGTAATGCACACACTACTGAAATGGCCACAGGGTTTCATCTGCTTTCATCCGAGCATTTTTCCATGTGACTCTTCAGCTCCTCCCACCAAAAAGCCGAGTCTCTTTTCCCCTCCTTTGAACCAAGCTGGCTTATGATCTGCTTCGCACGACAGAATGCACTTGGAGTGAGAGTGTACCAGCATTGAGCCCAGGCCTCAAGAGACCTTTCATGCTTCTACTTTCTCTCTTGGAACCCCACTACCGCTCTGCAGACAAGCCCAGTCTAGCTGGCTGGATCATATAAGACGCATGACCTGATAACCACTGCAGTAAAACAAAGTATCTCAACCTCAATGACTTAAAACAGCTATCATTTAATTTCCTTACAAACCAGCACTACAAGTAGGGCCTGGCCCTAGCAGCTCATCTCTCTCCCTCTGGCATCAGCTGGGCAGCTCAAGGGCCTGAGGGGACCAGACACCCAGGAGCTGGGGATCATCTATGGCTCCCTCACAGTCTGCTGGCTGTCATTTGGGACCTCAGCTGAGTGGACTACACGTGGGCCCTCCAAGTGGCTGCTCCACACCCTCACAGCATTGTGGGTAACTTCCAGGAGCAAAGCTATGAAGGGAAGAAAGTGGGAGTTGCCATTTTCTCAAGGTCTAAGCCTAGAAATCGGCCAAGCATTACTTCTGACACCTTCTGTTGGTCAAAGTGGTCTCAAAGGCCTGCCCAGATTCGAAGGAAAGGTACAAAGATGAGAAAACTGCAGCGTCACATTGTAAAAAGAATATGTGGGATAAAGATATACTGTGGTCATCTTTGGAAAATACAACCTGTCACAGCTTCATCAGTCTAGTCAACAGTCAATTGACTGCCAGACACACAAGGGAAACCATCCTAAACCAGTCAGCCAGACACACACACACACACACACACACACACACACACTCACACACACACAGGCCAGCTGGCAAACTGACTGCAAATACATGAACAAGCTCAACTAAGATTAGCTGACCCTGACCCAGATCAACAGAACCTGTCAGCCAATACTGGTTGTGCAGGCTTGCAAGCAACAATACATGATTATCGTTTTAAGTCATTAAGCTTTAGGATGGTTTGTTACACAGAAGTAATCCTGGCTGAAACACCTATTAGCAAGTTAAGCACTTTGACCTCCGTTTTCTTGCCTATAAATATAGTAATAATAATATATACATCACAGGATTATAAATTGTGAGGATTTGATGATATAATGCATCTTCCATGCCTAGCAAAGTGCCAGCACTGTGTTCCTAAATAACTGCTCCCTTCTCATCCTCACACATCCGGGACTGTAAGGAAGGTCACTTTCTCCTCATTCCTTGTTCTTCATCCTCTAAGGTCACAGAATCTTGACTGTGTGTCAGTTTCAGTTCTGCTTTGAGAAAGGTGACTTTCACAATGAACTCTCCTTACTAATCAATTAAACTACTGAGAATTTTCAAAATCACTCAACTATTCCAGGAGAAAGGAGAAAGGGCAGGACAAGAGGTGAACTGTATGATCCTCCTAATGAAAATTTCAAGGAGTCTTGGTTTATAAACACCGCAAAAATCCATTCTAAACAAAAACATCAGCTTTTCACTCTGGCTTGGATATTAGCCAGCAATGAGGGAGAGATTGACCTGATTTAGGGTTGGTTGCACAATATGAAAAGTGATTTTTTTTTTCTTTTCCCTAGACCTAGAGCTAATAGCTTTGTTTGTCCCTGACAAACAGAAGAGAACATTGCGCTATCCCCTTTAAAATCTGCAAACTCACAAATGGAGCCTTGCTTCAAGTTAACTCCACATGCACTTTGGAGTTTCAGCAGTTGACATGAACTTGTCTAAAGCAGGGGGTCCAGAGGAGTGCATCACACGCTGATACCCTGGCCTGACTAAGCTTCTGAGAAGAAGGGGACCTGAGACATTTTCAAGAAAATGCAAAAGCAAAAGATGGTAGTTTGACTAGGTTTTGCCCCAACAGTAACAACTCAAAGTTATATTCACAGGGAATTTTCATTCAGTAAAGATCCTTGGATCCATGCTATCCTTTTAACCCATGCAACAATCCTGTGTGCCAAAGAATAAGTGTCAGTATTCTCCTTCTACAAATGAGGACAGTTATGTGACTTGGTTAGTGGTTTAGAGGTTGCCAAATTTTATCAAACTCCAAAATGAGAGAATTTGTCAGAAATTCAGATTACTGGATTCAATCCCAGATACTTGACCTTAATGATTATGGAGTGGAGCCCAGAATTCCATGTTTTGAATAATAACCTGGATGATCCTTTGATAACATAGCCCCAGCCTGATGTTTTTCCTAGCATGCAAAATCAAAGGATGATTTTTGGAACTCATGCATACAAATAAATCCTGTGTTTTCATGGCTTGTTACTCTAGAGAATGTGAAAATATCATGGGTCATATCATGCCCTCTTGCAATAAGACTATGACCTTTAGCGAAAACCTCAAAGAGCGCAGGCAATGTGTTAAGTTGGTGCTTGATCTGACTGCCAGCACCATAGTATTTAGCTTTGGGACGAAGATTCTCTCCTCCTCCCAGACTTGTCTTCCTAATACATCTGACTTCAGATGACATTAAAATTAAATTGTTTTTTCTTAGACTCCCACCACGGCATGAAAGAAAAAGAAGTAAGGAGAACCTTAAGAGTGCTCAAGGATGGAAAGGAAAAATGATCGACTCTAAAAGCTGAAGAGAGCTATGGTCATTATCTGGTCCAACTTATATTGACTGAGATGAAGAAACAAAGACACAGAGATGTTAAGGGTCACAGAGAAGCCAGCCTTGCCCAAAATAGTACAAAACAACCATCATACAGTTCAACTGCCATTTGAAAACTTTGTGAGGGCAGTCTTAAGTTCTTTCTCTCAAAGTTGATCAACAGCCTACCATATTTGCCCATCCCCTTCTGGGGTGAATTACACAAATGAGAAGCTTGCAGATATATAGTATTATTATTACTTTATTTTTTTTATTGTTTGTGCCATACAATGTCATGATATCACCATGGGTTTACATATGCTCCCCCTCCAGAACCCCCCTCCCTCCTCCCTCCCTCCTCCCTCCCCCCGGGAAATCTCGATGCACCAGCCCAGAGCATCAATCCTGGGCTGGTGATTGATTAGACATATGATAATTGAAATGTTTCAATGCCATTCTCCCATATCATCCCACTCTTACCCTCATCCACAGAGTCCACGAGTCTATTCTATACATCTGCGTTCCTTTTGCTGTCTCACATGTTGGGTTCTCGTTACCGTCTTTCTAAATTCCATATATATGTGTTAATATACTGTATTGTTGTTTTTGCTTCTGGCTTACTTCACTCTGGATAATAGGCTCCAGTTTCGTCCATCTGAGTAGAATTGCTTCAAATGAATTTTTTTTAATGCTGAGTAATATTCCATTGTGTATATGTACCACTGCTTTCTTATCCATTTGTCATTTGATGGGCATCTAGGTTGCTTCCATGTCCTGGCTATTGTAAACAATGCAGCGATGAACATTGGGGTACACGTGGCTCTTTCAATTCTGGTTTCCTCGGTGTATATGCCCAGCAGTGGGATTGCTGGGTCATATGGCAGGACTATTCGCAGCTTTTTAAGGAACCTCCACACTGTTTTCCATAGTGGCTGTACTAGTTTGCATTCCCACCAACAGTGTAAGAGAGTTCCCTTTTCTCCACATCCTCTCCAGCATTTATTGCTTGTAGCTTTTTGGATTACAGCCATTCTGACTGGTGTAAAGTGATACCTCATTGTGGTTTTGATTTGCATTTCTCTGATAATGAGTGATGTTGAACATCTTTTCATGTGTTTGTTAGCCATTTTTATGTCTTCTTTGGAGAAATGTCTGTTAAGTTCTTTGGCCCACTTTTTGATTGGGTTGTTTATTTTTCTAGAATGGAGCTACAGGAGTTGCTTGTATATTTTTGAGATTAACTGTTTGTCCGTTGCTTCATTGGCTATTATTTTCTCCCATTCTGAAGGCTGTCTTTTCACCTTGCTCTTAGTTTCCTTTGTTGTGCAGAAGCTTTTAATTTTAATTAGGTCCCGTTTGTTTATTCGTGCTTTTATTTCCAATATTCTGGGAGGTGGGTCATGGAGTATCCTGCTTTGGGTTATGGCAGAGAGTGTTTTGCCTATGTTATCCTCTAGGAGTTTTATAGTTTCTGGTCTTATGCTTAGATCTTTGATCCATTTTGAGTTTGTCTTTGTGTATGGTGTTAGAAAGTGATCTAGCTTCATTCTTTTACAAGTGGCTGTCCAGTTTTCCCAGCACCACTTGTTAAAGAGGTTGTCTTTTCTCCATTGTATATTCTTGCCTCCTTTGTCAAAGATAAGGTGTCCATAGATGTGTGGATTTATCTCTGGGCTTTCTATTCTGTTCCATTGATCTAGAAGGAACATACCTCAACATAATAAAAGCTATATATGACAAACCCACAGCAAACATTATCCTCAATGGTGAAAAACTGGAAGCATTCCCCCTGAAATCAGGAACAAGACAAGGGTGCCCACTCTCACCACTACTTTTCAACATAGTTTTGGAAGTCTTGGCCACAGCAATCAGAGCAGATAAAGAAATTAAAGGAATCCAGATTGGAAAAGAAGAAGTAAAACTCTCTCTGTTTGCAGATGACATGATCCTCTATATTGAAAACCCTAAAGATTCTACGAGAAAATTACTAGAGCTAATCAGTGAATATAGCAAAGTTTCAGGATACAAAATCAACACACAGAAATCCCTGGCACTCCTATACACTAACAGTGAGAAATCAGAAAGAGAAATTAAGGAAACAATTCCATTCACCATCGAAACAAAAAGAATAAAATACTTAGGAGTATTTCTACCTAAAGAAACAAAAGACTTGTATATAGAAAACTATAAAACACTGATGAAAGAAATCAAAGAGGACACAAACAGATGGAGAAATGTACCGTGTTCGTGGATTGGAAGAATCAATATACTGAAAACAAGTATACTACCCAGAGCAATCTATAGATTCAACGCAATCCCTATCAAGCTACCAGAGGTCTTTTTCAAAGAATTAGAACAAATAATTTCTCAATTTGTATGGAAATACAAAAAACCTCGTATAGCCAAAGCAATCTTGAGAAAGAAGAATGGAACTGGAGGAATCAACCTACCTGACTTTAGGCTATACTACAAATCCACAGTCATTAAGACAGTATGGTACTGGCACAAAGACAGAAATATTATTACTTTAGGACACTATATTCTGCTTCTATGAATGACTATGATTGAATATATTATTTCATGAAAGCTTTTACCCCTTGGGGAAAAAAGCCACCTTACTACCTGAAGATATAGCCAAAAATGAACCTGCCTGCCAAGGCAGGAGACACAAGAGACCTGGGTTCCATCACTGGGTTGGGAAGATCCCCTGGAGGAAAACATGGCAACCTACTTCAGTATTCTTGTCTAGAGAATCCCATTGACAGAAGACTTTGGCAGGCTACAGTCTATGGGGTCACAAAGAGTTGGACACAACTGAAGTGACTTAGTATGCACACATTCTTGTCTCTTCATAATAGATGTTCAATAACTGTTTGATGTATGAATCCATGAGTGAAGACAGAACAAAGGCCATTTTGATGATCTAGACTCAGATGTGAAAACTGAAGCATATTGAGGTAAATTCTAGAGAGGAAACATAGAAGGTATGTAATATCAAGTTAACATCAAGTTAAATTAGATTAGCCAGAGGAAAGAGGTCTCAACATCTTCTGGAATATGTCAGAAAGGACCTTGATGCTATCAAGCAAATATATGGTACCTTCCACTTCTTCAGCATCTTGATCTATAAAAGCAAAAAGGAGTTCTACCTTCCCAGTAGATTGAGGGCCATCCTACTCAAAGTAGTACTCTCCACTATGTAGATCAATGCATACATTTACATTCTGAAGTTCAAGAAGCTTTTGCCTTGATCTAGTGGCTAAGGTCTCCCAACAACCCTCTTGCAACCCATCCTATATAAGCTTACAAGTACAAAAACTCTAACATCACATCAACAAAAGTCATGCACAGAGATGAACGAAAATGTTTTCCAGTCCCTCTTTTCCCTCATGGGAACATAGAAAACCTACATTTCCTAGCTTCCCTTGCAGTCAGGTTGGAGCCATGTGACCAGGTTCTGATGAAAAGAATATGGGAATAAATAATGTTTGCCATCCCCAAGCTGAACATAAAACATCTCACATTATCAGCTTCATATCATATCATTGCTTATCAGTTGGGGAAACTAAAGATCCAGTGGAGAACCTCAAAAAGGCCATAGCAAATATGGGAACCACAGGATAAAATGGTACCAGGTTACTACCTCAATTCTGGAAGGAAACCCTTCAGGAGAGCTGTCGCAGCAGGCTATAGTCCAAGAAGTGAGTAAACCTCTGTTAATATGCAACAGTGGGACTTGGGGTGTCTTGGTTGTAATAACCAAGACCAATAACCAACCAATAACCATAAAGATATGACCCATATTCTAATTAATTAGTACTAATTAATTAGTACTCATATTTAGTACATAATTAATACTCACATTAATTAGGATATGAATCATATCTTTATGACTAAAGAACTGAGTTTCTAATAGGCATATCTATAAACCAATATAATACAATATAATCAGAAGATGAAACAACTGGGGAATTTTTTGTCTCTTCTGGAGAAAAGAGATTCAGTAATGTAAACACTGAGAAACAAGAGCAAACTGAAAATCATTCCCTCTATTTGTGGAATTAAACACTTTCTTTGGCATACTTTTGTCTCTTTTATATCTGAAATGGAATGAATTATTTATTTTGGTGACTATATAATCAAATCCATTCAACAGAAAATCTAAACTACTTTCTGGTAGAGCTGAGTTTTGTCTTCTCTTTTTTATCAGAAATATTCGTTTTCATATCAGACATTTGGTGCTTCTAGGAGACAAAAATTCTAAGCATAATAACAATGTGTTTAGTGAGCACTTACTATGTATCAAACTAGCATTCTCACAACCACCCTATGAGATAGGCACCAATTTACAAGGTGAGAAAATTAAGGTAGAGAAAGTTCTACAGGTATCTTCATGCTACTCAGATCATAAATTATTTAAGCCAAACCAGGGTCTGTTTTTCTCATTCAAGAACCTGCCCTCTTAACCACCTCAGCTTATGTTCTTCTTCAATGCCAATTCGTGTGCTCATTTTCTCTGGCTTGTCTGTGAATATCACACAGTAACCATTTTCCTAAAGACAGAATTCCAAATTGGCTATGAAGCCAGTTGCTTTAATTATGCTCTGGTCACTTTCTTAAATGGACCTCTGAATTGGCTCTTATTTTTTACTCAAAGCTCTGCATATTCAGGAATGTAACCCAGCTTCTTTTGACTTATGAATTCTTCAAACTTTTCCAACTATTTTTCAAAGGCTAACAGTTCCTCATACTCCTTAATGACTTAAAGGGGTATTTTCTTTCCATTACAAATTTCAAGCCTGCTTACCTTTTAAATATTCAATATTTTGCTATTACAAGAGCAATAGGGTTATTTGATGTCCCAATTGCCTCGGGCCTTGTTTTAAATGTCTTTGTAGCAAAGGATGATGCCAGCAGGAGCATTCACCCTACTTCTTGGTTTATAGAGCATCCATACAGCTTGTCTGATGTGAGACCCAGGGTTGGACCCAGAAGAATATGAGGACCCAGACTAATTACTCTCTGAAGAGTCATATACTACCCTCCTCTCCCCACCACCTCCAAATACACACACACACACACACACACACACACACACACACACACACACACA
>ML663557.1:12850397-13322586 GCA_007570785.1 Antilocapra americana | reverse complement strand
ACACACACACACACACACACACACACACACACACACACACACACACATCCCTATCTGCTGGCAAAATGAAGTCATGATAAACATCCAGAAAGTATTACATAGAAAACAAAGAAGAGCAGTGTGAGGCACAATTCTCCAGCCCACTTTTCTTTGTTACTGGAAGTTCTGTGGACTAATAATATTTATAGACAAATGTACAGAAGTATCTTTGTGTGCCTCTGTACAGGATATTAAAATGGGACTTGAGGCTAAAATCTTGAAACATAGTTATCACTTTGCCATCATGAGGAATTTCAAGGGAATAAACAAAAACTAATCAACTCTCCATCCTTTCACTCACGTCAAATGTATAAGATTGTAAGGTAGGTGTGTGTAGGTGTGTGTGTGTGTGTGTGTGTGTGTGTGTGTGTAAAATTGTGTAATAAGGGATGGGCTTCTCTGGTGGCCTAGGGCTTCCCTGGTAGCTCAGCGGGTAAAGAATCTGCCTGCAATCCAGGAGACCCCAGTTCATTTCCTCTGTTAGGAAGTTCTCCTAGAGAAGCGATAGGAAACCCACTCCAGTATTCTTGGGCTTCCCTGGTGGCTCAGACAGTAATCTATCAGTGGCTCAGATGGTAAAGAATTTGCCTGCAATGCAGGAGACCCAGGTTTGATCCATGGGTCAGGGAGATTCCCTGGAGAAGGGAATGGCAATCCACTCCAATATTCTTGCCTGGAGAATCCCTGAGCAGAGAAGCCTGACAGGCTACAGTCTATAGGGTTGCAGAGTCAGACACAACTGAGCAACTAACACTTTCACTTTCACTGGTGGCTCAGACAGTAAAGAATCTGCTTGCAATGCAGGAGACGAGTTCTATCCCTGGGTCAGGAAGATTCCCAGGAGAAGCAAATGGCTACTCACTCCAGTATTCTTGCCTGGAGAATTCCACGGACAGAGCAGCCTAGCAGGCTTCAGTCCATGGGGTCACAAAGAATCGGACATGACTAAGCAAATAACACTATAAGGGATGAGTAGCTCCTGCCCTCATCTCACACATAGGACAAGATATTTCAAAAAGACCCCTCAGAAAGCCTAATACGCGCTTCTTGTGCACACACCTGACTCCCACCTCAAAGGTGAGATGGGGGCTTACTTCTTGTCTGACAGCAAAGTGAGGGAATCCATTATGCCAGGGCCAAGTCCTGATTACCAGAATTGAGCTGCCTATGCCCTGTGGGGAACCAAGCTTAGAGATTCCTAGTGTTGAGAGAGGGAAGATAACATCTCCAAAGAACCAAAAAAAGGCCCCAGGAGCAAGAGTCAGGCTTAAATATCTGCCATCTTGAGGTGCCATTAAGAGAGAAGTTTCCTGCGTTCTTATCTCCTCTCCTTTCCAACCTGGAGTGGCCATGTGATTTATTTTACATACAGAGAGGCTTCTGCAAAGGAGAAGGTACAAGCATTCACTCTGTTTCAACTTGGCTGGGTTATGGGGCTCATTTGTTTAGTCAAAGGCTAGTCTGGATCCTGCCATGCAGGTATTTTGTGGATAATATTTACAATCAGTTGACACTGAGTAAAGGAGAGTACCCTCAATTATTAGGGGGCTCATTCAGCTATTAAATCCTTAAGAGCAAAAACCAAGGTTTACCAGAAAAGAAGGAATTCTGCCTCAAGACTACAGCCTAGAAACCCTGCCTGTGTTTCCAGCCTACTGGCCTGCTCTACAAACTTTAGACTTGCCAGCCCCCATAATTACATGAGACAATTATAATTTATAAATACATAATATCCCATTGGCTCTATTTCCCTGGACAACCCTGATACAAGGGGACAATATTAATAACTAGGTCCCAGGAGACTAGCCTAAGTACTTAGGATGTATGATCTCCATAGTCAGAGCCCAGAGTTAGTAGAATGCAGAAGGAGGATTAGAAATGACCAGAGAGGAGAGAAGAGAGAGAAGTTGACATCATTTCTTTTCCTTGACAGTGGTTTTCTGCCTGGAATAAGCTTGAACTGGGAGAAAGGAGAAGTGTTATTTTTAAACAAAATTAGCTTTAACTGTATCATAGGACTAGACACATTCGTTACCATCCTAACAGGATGTTGTGTGACTTGAAGTGATGGGAGAACTATTTGCGTTGCTCTGATTTGGACAGAAGAGTGACAGGGCCTGCCTGTATTTCTTTGGGGGACAGAGGGAAAAATAATCCCATAGAAAGGACTTGGAAAGGCAGTAAGAATGGAAAACCACCTTTCTAAGAGGTTTCTTAGAAACTAATAGAGCTGCCATATGATCCAGCAATCCTGGGTATATATCTGGAGAAAACCCTGATTTAAAAAGATGCATGAGCCCCAGTGCTCATAGCAGCATATTTATAATAACCCAGACATGTAAGCAAGCTAAGTGCCCATTGATGGATGGATGAATAAAGAAGATGTGGTACACACATACAGTGGAATATTACTTAGCCATAAAAAGATGGAAATAATGCCATCTGCAGCAACATGGATGAACCCGAATGTGATAATACTAAGTGAAGACAGTCAGATAAAGAGAAATATCATAAGACATCTGTGGAATCTAAAAGAATGATACAAATGCACTTATTTACCAAAACAGAAACAATTTACAAAAACAAAAACTTATCTACAAAAACACAGACATAGAAAACAAACTTACGGTTACCAAATACAAACTACTACATGTGAAACAGAGAATCAGTAAGGTGCTACTGTATAGCACAGGAAACTATATTCAATATCCTATAATAATGGAAAAGAATTTGAAGCAGCATATATGTGTATATATGCACATATATATGTATAACTGAATCATTTTGCTGTATACCAGAAACTAGCACAACATTGTAAATCAACTATACTTCAACTAAAAAGAAGGAAAGTAGTGGGAGACAAAGAAAGTGATTATTACCTGACTTCACTACATAGTTATATGGGTTTATATATCTTTCTCCTTTATCAGAGGCCTGCAGGCACCACAACCAGCTATCAGCCCCTGTAGTACAACCCAGCCCTGAGGCAAGCGCCGCTGTTCTGTGACCTCAGGGGCCCTGATGAGCTCTGTAAAGGGGAATGCACGGAATAATAGCTCGGTATCTTAGTGCCCCACGCCTACTTCTACTTCTGTCCACATCTCAATTAACATGATTAGCCCACCAGAGCATATGGTAACTATAACAGCTTCTTAACATACCCAATAAATACTCTATACATTTAGTACATATTTACTGGGCATCTGCCCTGTCCCTAGTACCCTGGTGTTGTTGTATAGAAATACAAATATAGAACCTCTCACTTCAAGAAACTTACAATCACATAAAAATTTTGGCATATGTATATATATTCATTTCAGTATTCTTTCCAGGATAATTCATGGGCAGAGGAGCCTGGCAGGCTGCAGTCCATGGGGTCACAAAGAGTCATACAACTGAGCATGCATATGTGTGTGTGTGTGTGTGTGTGTGTGTGTACACATTTTTTGTCAACTTTAATCTTCTTAAACATATTTTAAATTCTGAGAGCTCTGATTTTGATGTACCTGTTTTTCCAAACTTACCCCTATGAGTTTTGTGCTTAGTTGCTCAGTCATATCTGACTCTTTGCGACCCCACGGACTGTAGCCTGCCAGGCTCCTCTGTCCGTGGGGATTCTCCAGGCAAGAATACTGGAGTGAGTTGCCATGCCCTCCTCCAGGAGATTTTCCCAACCCAGGGATCGAACCCAGGTCTCCGCATTACAGGCAGATTCTTTACCGAGTGAACCACCAGTTTTGTACCTGACTATAAAAATCAGAACAAAGATTAGTTAGTGGCTTGTATAAGAGACCTAACATAAAATACCATAACACTTTACTGGAGATCTAGAATGCAGGCAAAGCCCTTTTACTGTGTACAGAGATACATACATCCATATATAATTAATCTTTAGATTTTTCAGGTTGCATTTATATGATCTACTTTGTTAATGCTGAAAGAGGGCCTAAGGACTAAAAGACATTGCTCTTCCTAAGATATGAGAGTCGCACTAAAATTGTCCTTTTGAAAAGCAGAGGGCCAGATGGCCAATCAATATGATTCTTTGAAAACACTTAATTCTACAAGAGCTATCTCTTAAAAGAGCTTCCGGTTGTCTTTCAGAAAGTGAGAGTTAAGATGAAGCCTAGTGGTTCACAATCTGAAGCACAAGGTCCGTGCGCCAATGAAGGGAAACAGAGCCGAGGCCGAAGCCTTATTCGGAGGCAGAAGGTTCAGTCAATAATGAAGGCACCAGAGGCAGGAGGTCGGAAGGACTGACACAAGATCAGAAGGAGACCTTGTGTGGCGAAGCCAGGCGGGAGGGCCACTGCCGCAGTGTGAGGAAGGTTCTTAGCCCCTGTTGACTATTTCATGAAACAATGAGCTACAGATACACTCAGCTCCCAAGCCACCAACTCTGAACCACTGCTGTTAAACTGTGGTTTAGTTCTTCTTTTGGTCAAGGCCAGTTTGTCACTTAAGCCACACGCTACACCAGCACATACTTCCAGACTGAAATCAGAGACCATCTGAAGAAAAGATATGGCAGTGGGAGTACTGTTGTATTTTCTTCAAAGAAAACCCAACATACTCAGATGGACGAAACTGGAGCCCATTATCCAGAGTGAAGTAAGCCAGAAGCAAAAACAACAGTACAGTATATTAACGCATATATATGGAATTTAGGAAGACGGTAACGAGAACCCAGCATGCGAGACAGCAAAAGGAACATAGATGTATAGAATAGACTCAGGGCCTCTGTGGATGAGGGAAAGGGTGGGATGATATGGGAGAATGGCATTGAAACATGTTAATTATCATATGTCTAAGCAATAGCCAGCCCAGGATTGATGCTTGGGACTGGTGCAACGAGATTTCCCGGGGGGAGGGAGGAGGGAGGGGGTTCTGGAGGGGGAGCATATGTAAACCCATGGTGATATCATGTCATTGTTTGGCAAAACTAATAAAAAAAATGTTTAATAAAAAAAAAAAAACCCAACATACGTCTTCGGTCCTTCACTGGTGGTAGATTATTGTCCATAAAGACCAGCAAATTTCCTTGGATGAGTCTTTGTTCCCTAGAAAGTCCCCCTACACCTGCTCCACAGAAATCAAATCACCCTTAACCAGCTCAATGCCGTCAGCAGCTTCTGTCCCTCATCTTCTCCATCACCATATCTCACGAGAGTTGTCCGGCCTTGATAACGCCTGACTTCCCTCAGAATTCAGCTAATTCACCTTTTTCCCCACTCAAGGATACACATGGCTTCTGCTTCGCAGAATATCCTTGGCACATCACTGGCCCATGCCTGTTTTGCACCACCAGAATCTCCTGAACTTTATCAGAGACGATACAGATGTAATTAAACTCGAATTCTAGTCTCTCCTTGTGACAACTCAGCGGACAATTAATGATGATAAAAGAGCCTGCCAGCTGCTGCCTGACATACCAATGTGAGCTTCCAGCTCCGATGAAGATGGAGGGTGAAGGGCAGGTCCCTCTGGCTCCATTTCAATCTGTCTTTTATCTCACAGTAGCTAAAAAGTAACACTCACTTTGGGGAAATTTAGATTCTTTCTTCTCTCTTCTTAAAAGCACCAAATAGACAATCGGGGGTAATGCAATGTCTATGAAATAAATAAGAATGCTTCCAGGAAGAGTAATTTAAGCTTTATCACCAGGGATAGTAGATTCAAGCCTAAAGCCAGAGAAGCAGGCTGTGCTGTTAATCATTGACCCTTTAGGAGAGGATGTGCCCACCACCTCTTTGCTTTGGGAACATACCAGTTGGTAGGGAGGGACCTTCATAAGGGGGACGCTTCAGGGATTTTTTTCCACAATAATGTTCCTCCACTCAAGAACTAACTTTGATCACATTTGTCCTTTCCTCTTCACAATTTCAGGTTTAGGCATGACTGCAACCTGGTGCAATAAGATGCTTGCAGGGAGGCCAAGGCTTGAGGGAGACATGGGCTGTGGAGAGAGATGACTGGGAAGAAAATAATCAAAACAAGCATGATGAGAGGGAATAAGAGAAGCCTGTTCAACACTCACACTTCAAAATACGTGTGCTGAGGCTCTGTGGCAACAGAACTGCATTTCTGGTTTCCTGTGCTGCTTTCTGTTTAACAGTTTGGGCATTAGGGGGACTTGAGAATCCATTTAGACAATTCCCAGAAGAAAAAAATGCAAATGACTCATAAACATATGAAATAAATGTTCTACATCACTTGTAATCAGAGAAATGCAAATATAAAACACGATAGCATTTTCACCTATCAAATTAACAGAGATTAAAAGGAATTCTAATACTCAACAGGGGTGGCAAGATAGCCCATCTCTCACTGCTGGAGTGTTAATTGGTACAACCTTTCTCCTGGGAAATTTTGCAATATGTAGCAAATTATAAAAAATATGCTTACTCCTGGGCCCAATAATTCCCCTTCTCAGATCTACTCTAAGAAAATAAGCAGCAATTGAAGCAAAGATGGATATAAATATTTTACCAGAATATTATGTACAGCAAGAAAAAGTACAAAAATAAAATACAACTTTGTTCTAAATTATGTGATATAAATATAAAAAAATAGATTATAACATTCCTTCACTAATTAATACTATACAGGATTATTTCTATATTTTAAAGACTATTGCTATAATATGAAGTATAAAAGCAGTATTGTATATATAATGTTTTCTCAATTTTCTTAACATGAATATATGAGAGAAAGAAATACCTCAAAATATTAACAGAAACTATTCCTATGGAGGTGGTTTCAGTGAATATTTGTTTTTTGTGTGTTTCTGTATTTTCAAAACTGTCTACAATGAACATATGGTAATCAGAAAATATAAGCAATATTTTTAAATATGTAAATGAAGGATTACAAGTGTGTTAGTCAGAATGAGCTTTATAACAAACAGGCCCCAAGTCTCAATCACTTAAAACAATTAAGCTTACAAATCCTCTAGGCATTCATCCCCACATTGCCTTACTCAAGAACAAAACCTAACAGAGCCTCCATCATCTGAAGCATCACTAGGCACCATGACAACAGAAAAGAAATAAAGCAAATTACACACTGGCTCTTACTGACTTTCACCCAGAGGTGATGCACATCATTTCCACTTACATTTCATTGGCTGGAGTCAGTCACATGACCAGTCTTTCATAATGCAGATCAGGAGATTCAATCCAACATGTGCCTAGAGGGAAGAAAACCAGAAATATTTTTAAACAGAGCAAATATTAACTATCCCCCCAAAAATGTTCATTTTTTTCTGAAGAATTACTTAGATGTTGACCTGAAGGTCTTTTTTCTGTGCTTCATTAGTAGTCAAGATATGACATTATTCATTATTTGCATAACCCTAAACAACTTGGTCCTCCTCAGCTCAGTTTTGGAGCCTAAGCTATTCAGGAGATGCCACCATTGCAGGCAAGAGGTTATTTAAAAGGCTGTGGACATGCCACTACTCCCATAAAGAAGCATCCTTTCTTTCCAGGGTCCATGAAGGAGGCAGAGGAATGCCAGCATTTCTCAGCCAGCATTCTGAGCATAGAACAATCAAAACAAGCAATACTGGAATGTCTCCCACTTTTTATCAGTGTTGGAAAACAGGGTCCAGGCATACATCCAAGATCCTTAACCAAAGCCCTAGGAACGTTTTTCTAGTCAGTATAATCTGCTTTCTTTTTAAATCTGTAGTATGTATACAAAAGATTAAAACATACCAATCCCCAAAATATAACTTTTAATGTTAAAGAAAATACCATCATAATTCCCAGCACATTCAAATGGATTAATTACATTCACTCTATTAAGTGTCATTTTTAAGCATTTTTTGTATTAGTAAAACCAGCATGACTTTATGAATGAAAAAAAAGGCAGCATTGTTTGGGCAGTAAACTGAGTCCCTTTTTTTTGCTTGTAAAATAAAATATAACTGGACCATGTTAAAAATAAAAGTTAGTTACATGAAATGCTGGTTTGTAGCTTGCATTGATAGACCTCTCTAAGGGCTATAGGTAATTATAGAAAATCCTATTTAAGCCAGAACCCTCAGGGTTATCATAGAATCTTTTTTTATCACCTGCTATTCCTAATTGCTCTTCAAATATTATAGATTTTAAACTTCCTAAATATTCATTTCATCTGAATCTTCCCCTCCATTCCGAAAGGCTGTTTTCACATAGACTACTGCAATCTCCTCCTCCGTTGTCTTCTTCCTTCAGACCCCCCTCCCGAAACTACCTTCCACACCTCCACAACACTATACCATCCTGTTACTTCCTCTCTTACAGTCCCTCTTCCAGGGACTTTATCCCTGGAAGATAAAGTCCAAACTCCTTAGTAGATCATAGAAGGTTCCTCCCCTTATGGCCTGAAGAAGCCTAATGTGACTTCTCAAAATTGTGTTCAGTGAAACAGCAATTCCACAGTCACACAGAGGGAAAGCGGGCTCCATGGTCAAATAAACTGGGAAAAGACAAGTTCAACCTGTTCCTTTCCTTCTGGGGTTGTCAGAGTTGAGAACTCAAGTGTGACTTTAGATGAATCTCATGGCTCAGGTACCTGGCTCTCTTTTCTTGACCTGTGGTCATACCCTGGGTGACCTCACACAGTCTTCTAGCTTTTAACACTATGTACTGTGCTGACAATTTCTCAGTTTGCATCTCCAGCCCCCACCTCTCCTCTGAACCCCAGACTGAGTGCTCACAATCTCCATAGAGACATCTAAGAGACATCTGAACTTTCATTTTCCCTCAACCTCCTCCCTCAGGTTTCCCCAGCTCAGCTCATGGCAACTTCATTCTTCAAGTTACTCAGGCCAAAATCCTTAGCACCCTTCACAGTTCCTCTATTTCTGCCACACCCCATATTTATCCATCAGCAAATTCTATCAGCTCTTTGTTCAAACTGTATCCAGAATTTGACCACTTCTTATAACCCTTATCCACCACCCTGATCCAGGCCACCATCATCCCTCACCTGAATTACTTAAAGGGCCTCCTAACGGGTGTCCCTGCTTCTGTCCTTCCCTGGTGATGTGTATTCTCAACCCAACACTCAGGCTGACTGCTTCACTAACTTTAACAGGTTATAGCACCCCTTCCTCAAAACCCTGCCATAGCTTCCCCTTTTCCTTAGAATGGAAGTCAGAGTCCCTGCGACAACCCAAACCCTAAAGATTGCTCCTCCATGACCACTCTACCCACATCTCCCACCTCCTCCTTTTCCTCCCTAAGTTGCTGGTATGGATGGGTCCCTAGTGCCCATTTTTCATACTCAGCAAGCTGGGCCATCACATACACATATATAGGCTCACATAGCACTTCATCAGCCTGTCATGTCTGTTAACAGACACGGTCTTGCTGGCAGGTTTGCCAGTGTGTGGCTCCTGACCATGCTGCCACCTACTATGCTGCAGCTGATGTCATCCAGCATGGTTCTAGAAACGGTCAGAGTATGATAGGAGAGGAAGATGCCAGGGAGGTTCTGGCTGCAGCCCTTCCTGACACCACTGACCGTGTTCTAATTACAGAACCTTCTCACAATCATACATATATATCACACTACGAGACACCATTGAGTCGGGCGTTGAGCCAACCATTGGTTCAGTACTAAGTCCTAAGCCACTTTGGCCATGCCACTACATATATAGCACTTAAAATTCCTTGGATTTGTAGAACCTCACAGAGTCAGCTTACCATTCTACTTATTTTTGTAGAAGTTTGTCTTCTTTACAAAGTCATAAGCTTCTGAAATCAGGAACCATGTATTAGATTTCCGTGTATGTATCAGGTACCTTGACTTATGTCTGGTACACAGGGAATGTTCAATAAATATTTGCTGAATTGAAAGTAACTGTGCAAGAGTGACCAACCAGAAGTAGTGCCCTTTGAGAACCAACTTGACTGAAATGATTCACTGACACAAGTAAGCCACACACCCAAGCTGGACTGAGATTCCAAAATGGAGCTCTGAATCCAAAGGAAACTACGATTCTGACTTCCACTAGAGGGCAGCACGTTTATTATAGCAAGACATAATCTGATGCCCAAACACTGATCTGTGATGGCAGAAAATGTGCCCCAGCCCAATAGAAGGAAAACTGTGAAGAACGCATTTATAGCTCTACACAATTTTTCTTTATTCCTCATCTGAGTCCTGAGACCTGTGATTTGGCTCCAATTTTTTATTTGTGGTTGTTTGTTTCAGATAATAAAACTGTTCCTTTAAAATAATGGTGACTATATTGAACCTAAAAATAAATATCAAAAGACCCAAGCCCCTGAGTGGGAGCAATTATTGCAAAAGGACCAGCCAAGCTCAAAATAGCTGTGAACGGATTCAGGCCCAGGCGAGAGGAGCCAGATTCCTGGCTGATCTGGAATCAATGAGACAAAAAACAAAATAGACAAAATTTTTAAATACTGAAAACAAACATACATACAGCAACAGTAAATATATTATGCTATGAACATTGCTCTTATTTGATCATTATTGACCACTGTCTCTTTGCAGTATTGCTAAGACACTTCACAAAATGGATAGAAAATGAGCATTCGACATGTGGGAGGAAAAAGCAGAAGGAAGAGCTACTTAGAATTTCCAAGAGAAATAACACTAGGGTCTAGTTTTGCTGTTAGATATAATAAGTCCCAGTAAGTAAGCAAATGAGAAGTAAGCCAAGCTGATGTGGCTTGATTTCAATTCTGTATTTGTTTGTTCTCAGATGCATTCAGAGAAAAAAGTGGCAAAATCATTCAGCAAATTCCAAGCCATTTTTAACCAGAAGTCTGCAGCAATTTCAGTACTGCCTTCCTCCACAAGATCTGCCTAGAGAATCACAAACATAACCTATATTTATCTTTCAAGAAACCTCTGTGTAAAGACAATTCTCTTAGAAAGTACAGCATCCAGATACATACATTTCCCCTTGAGTGTTTCAGTATTTATGTTGTACAAGTGATGCATTCCAACCAGTAATTATTTAATCAATTATTTTTAAGTGTGTAATAGATTCTCATCATTCATGCATTCAATAAGCATTTATTGATCATCTATTGTATACCAGAAACTCTACCAAATGATACAAGTAAAAGCATTAGTTTTTGTTCTCAAAAAGCTGAGAGTCTGGTGGAAGGGTTATAAGGAGAGATGCAAGGGAAATGAAACAAGGTTAAGTCCTGTGATTCACTAACACAAAGGATTGACATTGAACCCATCCTAGTGGGCAAGAGCTGTGACCAGAAACACTTTCTGGAGATAATGAAGATAGACAATAAAGGAGATATCCCTCAGCCAGTTGGATATGCTAGGACTGATGGAAAAATTAAAAGACATGTTGCCATCTGCTTATCAATAGCAAAAATTGAAATGATTATTTGTCGAGAGCTTACCCTATGCCAGACATTGAATGAGTACCTTGAATATTAGATCTTATTGAGGAGACATTGTTAATACATATGAAGCAATAGGATATCAACATAGGGCTGTAGTAAGAATAAAGGCCCCCAAAGATGTCCATGTTCTTATCCCTGAAATTTGTGTGTTAAACTGTCACAGAATGGTCACACAGCAAAATGGACCTATTTACATCTACTGATCCTAAAATAGGGCTCTGGATTTTCTGGGTGGGCCCAACATAATCACTTGGGCTCTTAAAATGGGAAGAGAGGCAGAAGAGAAGGTCAGAATGTCTGATATAAGGAGTCCAGCAGTCAAGGCTGGCTTTGAAGATGGAGGAAGGGAGCCAACAACTCCCCAGTCACCAGCCAAAAAGGAAATGGTGACCTCAGTCCTACAACCAGAAGTACTTCAATCCTGCCAATAATTTGAATGAGCCTAGAAACAGATCATCTCCCAGAGCCTGCCAATACACCTTCATTTCAGTCAGACAGTCTGAGAAACCAGCCAAGCCCACTAGACTTCTGACCTAAAGATCAATGAGATAACAAAGTTGTATTGCTTTAAGCCACTAACTCTGTGGAAATTTGTTATGACAGCAATATAATACTGACAGAATGGCATTATCTAAGAAAGAAAGTAAAACAAATGGGAAAACTATTACTACTCCACCTACTAAATGCCAAGAGCCTCTCAACTATCATTCCCTTTAGCCCTCATATGCTGTAAAGTTGATATTATTCTTCCCATTTCACAGATAACAAAATGGAAACACAGATTTTTCAATAACTTAAGTCACAGCTAACAAGCAGTAAAATTTGAGCCCATCTGTCAGATACCAATGATCCTATTCTTTCCACTCTGCCGTACTGCTGCCAGATAATTACTCTTTACATGTGTATATGCTGGGTCATGAGGGCTTCCCAGGTGGTATAGTAGTAAAGAACCCACCTGCCAATGCAGGAGACATGAGAGATGCAGGTTTGATCCCTGGCTCGGGAAGATACCCTGGAAGAGGGCATGGCAACCCACTCCAGTACTGTTGCCTGGAGAATCCCATGGACAGAGGAGCTGGAGGACTGAGGTTCATAGGGTCACAAAGAATCAGACACGACTGAAGCAACTTAGTGTGTGCGTGCACAGACAGACAGACACACACACACATATGCCTTCTGTGCATTATCTTAATTGAACCCAGTGAAGCAGGCAGGACAGAAATTATTTTACCCTTTTTACCCTAATGAGGATACCCAATCTCAAAATAAATTGAGTTATATGCATCCCAGGGTAAGAACACAGGCCTTCCAACCCAGCAGCCTGCCCTGACTCCACCACCCCAGGGCTGCCTAGTCCATAAATTACTCCCCTTGACATGAACTCAGTCCAGTCAAGTGTACCTCGAACATACAGCCTATTCCTACAAAGCAGCAGGAGAGGACCACTGTTAGAAGAAAAAAATGCAGATGGGGCTCTGGGAGGGAAATCAATACTTTAAGTGAAATTGAAACCTGTAGCTACACTGCAAAAGCTGTAGAAAGGTTCTCTGCTCCACTTAGGATGATAATTATCAGCAATCGCTGTAATGAGACTTTGGTGCAAGGAGTCACATCTTCAGTGTCCTCTACAGCTGTGCCAGGGACCAGTGAGGATGCTCTAAGTGTCTCATTTTTACTCAGTTATCTAATATGAGTTCCCAGAGTCATTTTGTATCCTGCGCTTTACCAAAATTTCATTTTGGAGAAGGCTCCAAAGAAATCTGCTTTATCTGTAGAGGATTCCATTTACTCATAGGTCTTTTTGTAAAGCCTCTGTGGTCCAGGCGGGGTGCTAGGTACCAGTAACACTGGTTCTTTGCCCTCATGGGGCTTATACTCTATCAGGAAGAGAAGCACTAAGCAAGTTAGCAAATGAGTAGAACTATGTTTGAAAGATATAGCACAGGTAACCAATAGAACCTGAAATGGATGGGAGGTGCCTATTTTAAAGGCCCAAAGGGGCAAGATTCTGCTCACAGGGATGAAAAGGCTGGAACAATAGGGCTTCTGCATGTCTGACTCAGAGAGCTGCCTTACAGGGTAATCTCTGTGAGCCACACCCTGCGCGGGGCAAGATCTAAAGCAACAGTGAGATCCTTAATATTAGAGCCTGGTGCTACAGGGAGGTGGGGGATAAAAGGTCTAAATGATTCAGTCCCTTTAAAATATACCTGATTGCTTATAGATTTTTGGTACCAGCGTGAAATGGTACCTCATTGTGATTTTGATTTGCATTTCTCTGATAATGAGTGATGTTGAGTATCTCTTCATGTGCTTGTTAGCCATCTGTATGTCTTCTTTGGAGAAATGTCTATTTAGTTCTTTGGCCCACTTTTTGATTGGGTCATTTATTTTTCTGGAATTGAGCTGCAGGAGTTAAGTCTTTGTCCGTTGCTTCATTTGCTATTTTCTCCCATTCTGAAGGCTGTCTTTTCACCTTGCTTATAGTTTCCTTTGTTGTGCAGAAGCTTTTAAATGCAATTAGATCCCATTTGTTTATTTTTGCTTTTATTTCCAAAATTCTGGGAGGTGGGTCATAGAGGATCCGGCTGTGGTTTATGCTGGAGAGTGTTTTGCCTATGTTTTCCTCTAGGAGTTTTACAGTTTGTGGTCCTATGTTGAGATCTTTAATCCATTTTGAGTTTATTTTTGTGTACGGTGTTAGAAAGTGTTCTAGTTTCATTCTTTTACAAGTGGTTGACCAGTTTTCCCAGCACCACTTGCTAAAGAGATTGTCTTTTCTCCATTGTATATTCTTGCCTCCTTTGTCAAAGATAAGGTGTCCATAGGTGCATGGATTTATCTCTGGGCTTTCTATTTTGTTCCATTGATCTATATTTCTGTCTTTGTGCCAGTACCATGCTGTCTTCATGACTGTGGCTTTGTAGTAGAGACTGAAGTCAGGCAGGTTGATTCCTCCAGTTCCAGTCTTCATTCTCAAGAATGCTTTGGCTATTCGAGGTTTTTTGTATTTCCATACAAATTGTGAAATTATTTGTTGTAGTTCTGTGAAAAATACCATTGGCAGTTTGATAGGGATTGCATTGAATCTATAGATTGCTTTGGGTAGTATACTCATTTACACTATATTGATTCTTCCGATCCATGAACACAGTGTATTTCTCCATCTATTTGTGTTCTCTTTGATTTCTTTCACCAGTGTTTTATAAGTTTTCTATATATGTCTTTTGTTTCTTTATGTAGATATATCCCTAAGTATTTTATTCTTTTCATTGCAATGGTGAATGGAACTGTTTCCTTAATTTCTCTGTTTTCTCATTGTTAGTGTATAGGAATGCAAGGGATTTCTGTGTGTTGATTTTATATCCTGCAACTTTACTATATTCATTGATTAGCTCTAGTAATTTTCTGGTGGAATTTTAAAGGGATTTCTATGTAGAGGACCATGTCATCTGCAAACAGTGAGAGTTTTACTTCTTATTTTTCTATATGGATTCCTATAATTTCTTTTTCTGCTCTGATTGCTGTGGCCCAAACTTCCAAAACTACGTTGAATAGTAATGGTTAGAGTGGGCACCCTTTGCTTTTTCCTGACTTTAGAGGAAATGCTTTCAATTTTTCACTACTGAGGATAATGTTAGTTGTGGGTTTGTCATATATAGCTTTTATTATGTTGAGGTATGTTCCTTCTATTCTTGCTTTTTGGCGGGTTTTTATCATAAATGGATGTTGAATTTTGTCAAAGGTTTCCTCTACAGCTATTGAAATAATCATATGGTTTTTATTTTTCAGTTTATTAATGTGGTGTATTACATTGATTGATTTGTGGATATTGAAGAATCCTTGCATCACTGGGACAAAGTCCACTTGGTCATGATGTATTATCTTT
This sequence comes from Antilocapra americana, assembly GCA_007570785.1. Taxonomy (NCBI): domain Eukaryota; kingdom Metazoa; phylum Chordata; class Mammalia; order Artiodactyla; family Antilocapridae; genus Antilocapra; species Antilocapra americana. The sequence goes on along the minus strand of ML663557.1, from coordinate 13,307,265 downwards.
TTACTAGGTTGTTGGATTCTGTTTGCTAGAATTTTGTTGAGGATTTTCGCATCTATGTTCATCAGTGATGTTGGCCTATAGTTTTCCTTTTGTGTGGCATCTTTGTCAAAAGGGAACCCTACTACACTATTGGTGGGAATGCACACTAGAACAGCCACTATGGAGAACAGTGTGAAGATTCCTTAAAAAACTGGAAATAGGACTGCCATATGACCCAGCAATCCCACTGCTGGGCATACACACCGAGGAAACCAGAATTGAAAGAGCCACGTGTACCCCAATGTTCATCGCCGCACTGTTTACGATAGCCAGGACATGGAAGCAACCTAGATGCCCATCAACTGACGAATGGATAAGAAAGCTGTGGTACATATACACAATGGAATATTACTCAGCATTAAAAAAAAAATTCATTTGAAGCAGTTTAAATGAGGTGGATGAAACTGGAGCCTATTATACAGAGTGAAGTAAGCCAGAAAGAAAAACATCAATACAGTATACTAATGCATATATATGGAATTTAGAAAGATAGTAACAATAACCCTGTATGTGAGACAGCAAAAGAGACGCAGATGTATAGAACAGTCTTTTGGACTCTATGGGAGAGGGCAAAGGCGAGATGATATGGGAGAATGGCATTGAAACATGTAAACTGTCATATGTGAAATCAATCACCAGTCCAGGTTCGATGCATGATATAGGGTGCTCGAGGCTGGTACACTGGGATGACCCAGAAGGATGAGGTAGGGAGGGAGGTGGGAGGGGGGCTCTGGATGGGGAATACATGTGCACCTATGGTGGATTCATGTCAAAGTATGGCAAAACCAATACAATATTGTAAAGTAAAAAAAATAAAGAAATAAAGAAAAATAAAATGTACCTGATCTGCTTCTTATCCCTTACCCTTTGAAGCTGGGCTATTTACTTAACCTTTCTGGGCCTCAGTTTCTTTGCAGGGTTATGTCAATGCATGTAAATCACTGGCTAGTGTTCAACACATAGGATATGCTCAGGAGATAAAAATCACACTTGGTACATAGTTATCACATGATAAATATTACCTGCTTAGAGGGTGTGTCTGCTCTGGAAAGTGAAGAGAACTAATCTTCCACTCACTAGGTCCACTGTAAAAAAATAAATAAATACATATATACATATATATATGTTTGCACTGGTCATAGCAAACACCCTCTTCCAACAACACAAGAGAGGACTCTACACATGGACATCACCAAAATCAGACTGACTATATTCTTTGCAGCCAAAGGTGGAGAAGCTCTATACAGTCAGAGAAAACAAGACCGGGAGCTAACTGTGGCTCAGATCATGAGTTCCTTATGCCAAATTCAGACTTACATTGAAGAAAGTAGGGGAAACCACTAGACCATTCAAGTATGAACTAAATAAAATCCCTTACAATTATACAGTGGAAGTGATAAATAGATTTAAGGGATTAGATCTGATAGACAGAGTGCCTGATGAACTATGGATGGAGGTTCATGGCATTGTACAGGAGACAGGGAGTAAGACCATCCCCAAGAAAAAGAAATGCAAAAAAGCAAAATGGCTGTCTGAAGAGGTCTTATAAATAGCTGTGAAAAGAAGAGAAGCAAAAAGCAGAGGAGAAAAGAAAAGATATACCCATTTGAATGAAGAGTTCCAAAGAATAGCAAGGAGAGATAGGAAAGCCTTCCTCAGTGATCAGTGCAAAGAAACAGAGGGAAAAAATAGAATGGGAAACACTAGAGATCTCTTCAAGAAAATCAGAGGTACCAAGGGAACATTTCGTGCAAGAATGGGCTCAAAAAAGGACAGAAATAGTAGGGACCTAACAGAAGCAGAAAATATTAAGAAGAGGTGGCAAGAATACACAGAAGAACTATACAATAAAGATCTTCATTACCCAGATGACCATGATGGTGTGATCACTCACCTAGAGTCAGACATCCTGGAATGTGAAGTCAAGTGGGCCTTATGAAGTATCATTAAGAACAGAGCTGGTCGAGGTGATGGAATTCCAGTTGAGCTATTTCAAATCCTAAAAGATGATCCTGTGAAAGTGCTGCACTCAATATGCCAGCAAACTTGGAAAACTCAGCAGTGGCCCCAGGACTGGAAAAGGTCAGTTTTCATTCCAATCCCAAAGAAAGGCAATGCCAAAGAATGCTCAGACTACTGCACAATCACATTCATCTTACACACTAGTAATGCTCAAAATTCTCCAAGCCAGGCTTCAACAATACGTGAACTGTTAACTTCCAGATGTTCAAGCTGGTTTTAGAAAAGGCAGAGGAACTTGCTAACATCTGCTGGATTATCAAAAAAGCAAGAGTTCCAGAAAAAACATCTATTTCTGCTTTATTGACTATGCCAAAGCCTTTGACTGTGTGGATCACAATAAACTGTGGAAAATTCTGAAAGAGACGGGAATACCAGACCACCTGACCTGCCTCTTGAGAAACCTGTATGCAGGTCAGGAAGCAACAGTTAGAACTGGACATGGAAAAACAGACTGGTTCCAAATAGGAAAAGGAGTACATCACCCTGCTTATTCAATTTATATGTAAAGTACATCATGAGAAATGTACTGGATGAAGTACAAGCTGGAATCAAGATTGCCAGGAGAAATATCAATAACCTCAGATATGCAGATGATACCACCCTTACGGCAAAAAGTGAAGAAGAACTAAAGAGCCTCTTGATGAAAGTGAAAGAGGAGAGTGAAAAAGTTGGCTTAAAGCTCAACATTCAGAAAACTAAGATCACAGAAAATAGATGGGGAAACAGTGGAAACAGTAGCTGACTTTATTTTGGGGGGCTCCAAAATCACTGCAGATGGTGAATGCAGCCATGAAATTAAAAGACATTCCTTGGAAGAAAAGTTATGACCAACCTAGACAGCTGATTAAAAAGCAGAGACATTACTTTGCCAACAAAGGTTCATCTAGTCAAGGCTATGGTTTTCCCTGTAGTCATGTATGAATGTGAGAGTTGGACTATAAAGAAAGCTGAGAGCCAAAGAATTGATGCTTTTGAACTGTGGTGTAGGAGAAGACTCTTGAGAGCTCCTTTGCCTGCAAAGAGATCCAACCAGTCCATCCTAAAGGAAATCAGTCCTGAGTATTCATTGGAAGGATTGATACTGAAGCTGAAACTCCAATACCACCTTATGAGAAGAACTGACTCATCTGAAAAGATCCTGGTGCTGGGAAAGATTGAATGCGGGAGTAGAAGGGGATGACAGAGGATGAGATGGCTGGATGGCATCACCAACTCGATGGACATGGCTTTGGGTAAACTCCAGGAGTTGGTGATGGACAGGGAGGCCTGGTGTGCTGCAGTCCATGGGGTCACAAAGAGTCAGACATGACTGAGCGACTGAACTGATATATATATATAGATATAGATATACACACACACACCTCTTATTACCATTACTGCCCCCATAAAATGATGCTTACTGCTATGGGTGAAATTGAGCCCCCCAGAAGCAATATGTTGAAGTCCCAACCACGCTCACTCATTTCTCAGAACTAGACTTTATTTGGAAATAGAGTCTCTGCAGATGTAATTAGTTAAGAGGAGTTCACACCAGAGAAGAGTGGGTCCCAAATCCAACATGACAGATGTCCTTATACAAAGGGCAAATTTGGACACAGCAGCAACCATGGGTAGAGGGAAGACAGTATGAAGATAGTGGGAGAAGATGTTATCAGTGAGTCTAGGAAAGGGGCCTGGAACACACTCTTGCTCACTGCTTCAGAAGGAATCCACCCTGTCAGCCCCTTGACCTCAGAGTTTCAGCCTCCAGAACCATGGAGGACAAGTTTCTATTGTTAATTCACCCAGTTTGTGGTACTCTGCAGCCCTGGCAAACTAACACATATTCCATAAGGGTTAGATGTGTATAGTGTTTAACTCTTAGTGCCCAGCATCCAGGAAAAAGCCTGATGCATACTAGATGCTCAATAAACATATACCAAGTGAAGGAATAAATGAATAAATAACTAGTATGGCAGTTCGCAGGCTTCCTTGGTGGCTCAGATAGTAAGGAATCCACCTGGGTTGGATCCCTGGTTTGAGAAGATCTTCTGGAGGAGGAAATGTCTACCCACTGCAGTATTCTTGCCTGGAAAATCCCATGGACAGAGGAGCCTGGCAGGCTATAGTCTATGGGGTCATAAAGAGTTGGAAATGACTGAGCAGCTAACACACACACTCATATACACATACACATACAAATATGGTGTTCATATTGCTGGCAAGAAATGGCAGAGACCTGTTCAAGGCCTATAACTAGATAGCTGCTGTGGTAAAGATGTGGCTGACAGTCAGGGATCATCCAGATATGGGATTGGCTGTCTCTAACCAAGACACAAGTGCTTGACGCTATGTGAAGAGAAAGTCCCTGGAGGTGCCAGTTGTCAGGAGACACAGCTGTTTCCAAAAAGCCTGTAGGGCCGTCTGCCTGGACCTGTGGTCTGTGCCTGGGAGCAGGCCCCCTCCTCACACCAGGCTAGGAACAGGCCTCTATCCCTTATGAGGGAAGCTGGCAAGAACAGGCAGCACCAGCATCAATGAAAAAGTCCATGGAGCCCAAAGGGTGTGCAAAGAGAGTCTCAGAAAAGGGAAGGTCTAGAAGCCTGCCGCACAGTCTCAGAGGCCAAAGGGGATGTGGGCTCACACCTGGGAAATGCCATGAGAATTCAAGGGAGGCTCAATTCCGAGTCCACTCACCTGGGAAAGGACAAACAGGAGGCCTCCCTCTCCCAGGAGGTGAGGCTGATGGGGGGCCAAGACCCAAATAGAGAGGAGGATGAGAAGAAGCTGCAAGTCAGGGTGGGTGGAGCAACAGGAGTTAAGATGATTATTCTCGAGACCAAAGAAGATGGGAGAGAAAAGAATTTTCACAACTGAACTATTCTCATTGACTGCTGACTCCACACTGTTCAGATCCACCAGGTAATTGCTCAGTCCTCCAATGCATTTCATCTGTGGAGCTGGAGCAGCTCCTTGGAGGGGGGAAGGCAGGCTTAAGAACTGATTAGGGGAAATCACTCCTTGCAGGCCTTAGATTCCTGTTGTTTAAAATGGTGCCAGGAAAATGATAATTAAAATAGGAATGTGGTGAATAACAAGTACCCCTTTCCTTGAATGTGAGATAAATTTTAACAACTACCTTAGCTAGAGAACCCAACACATTCGACCTTCCAATAAGGGTAAGCAGAGTTTTCTATCAGCGTGAAATAGAAACTATAAATCAAATGTTTCATATCTAAAGTCCAAGCCAACTCTAGTAAGTAAAATTCCACTCTCCAACAGTCTTATTTTTTTTCTTTTTACTGGCTGGCTATCACATTTCCTTGACTCTGGAACTATATGGATACTGTTTCTTCATCTTAAATCTGTGAAACTACCTTCAAGAGCAATAGTCTTGACTACTTGTGACATACCATCCAAGATAAAGAGGCTGGTCAATAATAAATACACCTTTGTGCGAGATTCTATCAAGTGGGAACAGTTGAGATGGAATATTTGGGAGGGAGGAGGAAAGGAGAGAGGAAGAGGATGTGGTATGGTTAGAAGCGGGTTGCAGAGAGATTCTGGAGAAGGCAGCAGAGAACAATGTGAATACAAATGCATTTTGGAGAAAGGTTGACATTGATAATCTAATTCTTCCCATTCAAGAACAATAAAAATTTTCCTCCCTGGAGCCTGCATTTTCCCTGATATCCCCAAACCCACAGGGGACCCAGTGACATCCTTTGCTGAAGGAAACCTTAGACCCTGAAGGAGCCACACTGCCTCTAGAAACCAGATATCTTTCCTAGGATGCTTCTGCTAACTAGGGAGCACGCAGAGCTATTTGGCCGGCTGAGAGTCTGGTCCTATTGAAACTACAAGTGGACCGTCCCTGGGCAGTTCGGTTCAGGGCAAGATGTATATGCTTCCGTGGTCACAGACACACTCTCCAAACTCTCCAGAGGCCCCCGGAACTCTCCAGTGGCTCTTTGATCATCTTAATGGGCTTGCTAGAGAGCGACAGTGAGAATCCCGGAGCGCCAAGCAGCCAGCGCTGCCGTGGGAGCCGGGTCTCCAGGAAACACTGCAGCCTTTGCAGGAGGTGTGGAGCCTCGGCTGACCCAGCTCAGTGCTTCCAAGGAGACCACCTCTGGGGCAGCCCATCCTCGCCCACACGCCCTCCTCTTGGGACCTAGGCTCAGGTTATAGGAAGTCTCAAAATTACAGCACTGAAGCCGCTGAAAGTTTAGTGCCTGTTCCAGTTACCACAGCTTACCTCCTCTCTGCAGCCAAGCTTCCAGCTTCCTCCCTGCCCCTGGGTGGAGATGTCTTCACTCCAAGCTTAGCGAGGTCTTTGGAAAATAACCCTGGAAACCTGAAGAGTGACGGACACTTCCACACTCCTTCAGGATAGACTTGTGGTTTTCCCTCTGGCCAATCACACACCAAGGTTTCTGGCAGATAGCACGCTCCTTTCCCATCTACAGATGTCTTAGCCCCGTGATTCTCAGCCTTGAATTCTATGAAAATCACCTGGGGAGGATTTGAAATGATAATTGCCAACACCCAGGCTCCTCCCCCAGGGAGTCTGATTTGATTGTTCTGGGTTGAGGCCCAACCCTGCAGCTATATGCTTCAAAAGCTCCCCAGGTGATTCTAAAGTGCCGCCAGGATGGGTTACCAGATCAACCTCCAGGTCCTCCGGGTGATCTGCGCAAAGATGGACAACTGAGCCAAGAGAATGCCTGACAAAGGTGGTTTCACTTGTCACTTGATTTTGTGAATAACTTCTCAGAGACTAAACGTCAATCTGGAATCTGAAGGTCATAGAGGTCGTCCCCAATGTATGGACTAGAATATAAACCATCTAGCTATTCAGAGTGGACAAATATTTGCTGAAGGCCTACTGTGCCTTGCTAGGAACTAAAACAGAAGCACATGCATCAGTTTCTCCATATATTTGGTTCTCCCTTCTGCCCCTTCATACTTGAAAACCTAATTTCCTGCTTTGAATTCATTCTCCCGCTCTCTTTCAACTTTTAGATGTAACATACATATAGGCTTATTTACTTATAAATCTCAGTTCATGCTTATCAGTGAATAGTGAACCTCCAACATACTCCTCAGGTTCATGTAATTGGAATAGGAGGAAACACCCACATCAAGAATGAACAAACCTCATGGACTCTCCTTTCAAGACTCTTCATCTCCTGATCAGATTTCTATTAAGATAGCCTAAGGATCTAATGGTAAATATTCAAGAAGCCCAAATAAAAGACCTTTTCTACTCTCTCCTCTATCTTTCCTAGTGTTGTTTTTACCAAGCTGTCAGGAAAAACATAATCATGAAACTCCCCAGCCAGATTCTTATGTATGCCTGAAACCTTGAGGGCAAGGGAGGAAAATCCTGCTGCAATTAACACTGTCATACCAGAGCCTAGAAGACCAAAGATCTAGGACCACAAGCGAGAGTGGCCCTTGTACATCGGTAGTCACTCTGCCTCTGTGCTTCTGCTCTGCCTCCTGCCTGCTCCACCATCATCCCCGATTTCAGTTCTGTCTTTATTTGCCTTCCCCACTAGACTGTAGCTGAGCCACAAGCTGCGACTTGTTCATCCCTGTCTTCCCATCCCCCAGTGGCTGTCTATAATAGTTCACATGTATTGAGCACTTACTATGTGCTAGGCACCGTCCTAGATGCTTCCCATATACTATCTCATTTAATCTCCAACCTTATGTGATTAATACTTTACTATCCCATTATATAGAGGAAAAACTGGAATACGGACTTTAAGCAACTTGCTCCCATGTATACAGGACCTAGGAGGCAGAAGCTGGGTCATATCCAGGTCATCTAACTGCAGATTCTCCTCTCTTGCTGGAAGTTGGATAAATCAACACAGTTGTTTCCAAGGTCTTTATTTAGTAGAGGTAGCTGTAGTACTTACTAGATAGGCAACCTTGAGAAAATTACTGAGTCTAAATCTTAATTTCCTCCTAGAAAATGAGAGTAAAAGTAACACAAAGCTCATGGAGTTAGCATGATGATTAAATTAGATATCATATATAAGGTGCTGAGCACAGTGTCAGGAACTTAGTAAATATTTTAAAAGCTAGATGCCACTGCTTGCTGTTTGGTGCCTTGGTCTCGGTCAGTAGAAACATCTCGCGTTACTCCCCAATCTGAGTGGTATCACCTCTCCCTATAAGCATCGTGAGCAGTAGCCACTGATTATTTTATAACTTTATTTAGATATTATTCACATCCATTCACCCATTTAAAGTATAAAATTCAGTGGTTTTTAGTATTTTCACAGAGCTGTACAACTATCATCACAATCAATTTTAAAGCCAATTTAGAAGCAATTGAGAGGCAAACAATCAATTCCGGCGGGGGGGGGGGGGTTTCATCACCCAAAACTGAAACTCTGGAACCATTATAAGTCACTCTCCATTGCCCCCAAGCTCTCTCCCTACAGCCACTGGCAGCCACTAATCTATTTTCTCTACATTTGGGACATGTTGTATAAACAGAGTCATGCAATGTGTGTTCCTTCATGACTGACTTCTTTTACTTAATGAAATGTTTTTAAGGTTCATCCAGGCTCAGCCTATAGCAAAACTTCATTTCTTCTTATGGTCAAATAATATTCCATTACACAAATGGACCACATTTTATTTATTCATTCACTAGTTGAAGAATATCTGGGCTGTTTCTACTTTGGGGCTGTTATGAATAATGCTACTATGAACCCTGGTGTATAAGTTTTTGTGTAGAGATATGTTTTCACTTCTCTTAGGGACATACTTAAAAATGAAATTGCTGGGTCATATGTTAACTCTGTCCTTGGAGTAGGAAATGGCAACTCACTCCAGTATTCTTGCCTGGAAAATTCCATGGACAGAGGAGCATGGGGGGCTAGGGTCCAAGGGGTTGCAAAGAGTTGGGCATGACTGAGCACACACCCAGTAAGTCTATGTTTAACCTTTTGAGGAACTGCCAGACTGTTTTCTAAAGCAAATAGCCACTAATCTCGCACTTGCTTCTAGGTGAGCTGAAATAAGTTACTTAACCTCAGTAAGCTTGAATTTCCTTATCTGTAAAATGATGATATATCCCAGAAGAGATCTTGTAAGTGCAGGGTCATCACTGCCTGACATCCAGTAGGTATTTAGCAAAAGCCAGGTATTCTGTTGTCCCTGGCAAATGGTTCCCTGCCTGCTCCTCCCTCTCCAGTTTGGATTCAAAATATAAAGCCTGTGCCATGGAAGGTTTGAGTGCAGCCTAATGGAGATGTTAGGTAGAGAAAATCAGAGTACAAAGTCATACCACCTCTCTGGATCATGTCCCAGGTTTCTAAAATAAAGAACAAATAAACAAATAGATGAATCTCAACTCGTGTGTGCATATTCTCTTTGCTTCTATAAACTGGACGTCTGCCCAGAAACCACAACAAGTAAAGAAGAAATCAATAATCCAAGTTTTGTATGCTAATGTAATTTGGTGAAAAATGCACTACAATGAGCTCAGAATAACATTCTCTAGATTGCTAGAGTTTCTTACAGGCCGCATCTCCAGAAAGAACTACAAAAATGAGATTTAGCAAAACCGTTGTCCACGTGGACCTGAGCGATGTAGAGACGTGTGAGTCCCCAGTCCCATCGTGCTGAAGCCTTGATTAGCATTTCTGGTTCTGGCAGAAAAGACTGACAATCAGGCAATCAGTTCCAAGTAACAATAATATAGCTCTGCGAAAAAGAAACTTCCACTCTTAGTGGAGTTATTGTTATTCAGGGTGAAAAATATCCCCTGGGCAGATTCACTCCACTGCAGAAGTTGGTTTCAACATTACTTTGCAAGACCTGGGGGGAGAAAAAAAGAAAGCCAGAAAAAGTTGTACATGGAATATTTCACATTTTGAGTAGATTTGCTTTGGGGACAATAGGCAGGATGTTTGGAGAGACCTCTTCTAGCAAATGAGAAAACAGAGAGATTTCTATCTTTAACTGCAAAAATAGTAAGAGGAGAGACTTGAAGACTGAACACAAGGGAGGCTGCCCCACTGCTGTGGCTCCCCTTGGAGGTGGGGGGGGGTCACACACAGGAGATGAAGCCACAGTCCCAGGTTTTCTTCCACCAGCTCCAGCTTCTGGCTCCCTTTGCAGTAATACTAATTATGGGGTAAGAAAAACTAATCTTTTCTTTTTCTAAAGACATCAATCAAACCTATCAAAAAAAAGTACCAAAAAAGAAAAAAGACACTTTCAACTAGGGATTGCAAAGAAAGATTTAAGAGGAAAAAAAAATAGAATTTGCTTACTACTAGCCATGGGAAGGTTAAGAAGAAACATGATAATTGAGTAAAAGCCACTTGGGATGTTCTACATACATTTTATACACCAAAAAAAAAAAAAAAAAAAAGAAAAAAACCGTGTAAACCGAGTATCATAACCTGCTTCTAAGCACCCACTTGTCACTGAGTAAAAAATACATGCCCGAAAAATACACTGACAGCTCTCAGATGTAACATTACTTGTTTTGAGGCTGACTTTTATATGAAGCAGGTGTGCCATTAAGCCCTTCAGTTACTAAAATGACCTCTTCCAGAAGTCCTAAGAACTGGAACACCTGGGATCCAGGTGTGTGCCTGGATCCCAGCAAACACCACCAGAAGGAACTGGGGAAGGAGATGGTTTGTCTGACCTCAGAGCCAGAAAACAAGTACAGAGACATTACTGAATGAAACTGGGGCATGAGGTGGGGGTGGGGGAGGATTGTTCCTGAAATACTGTGGCTCTGGTTCAAAAGAAAATAATGCAAAATTTAGTCTCTAAATGTAAAATGCTCTCTCTATCCTCCAGGGCTTTGTTGAGGTTGTTCTCTCAGTCCGACCCCAGGCTAGCCCACCTTTCTTCCCGTGGTCCTTACACAGACGCCACTTCCGCCGCCTGTGTTCCCCAGCTCCCGAGGCTGAGTTATGAGCCCCATGAACCTGTGCAGCTCCCTATAATCTCCCCTTCAGAGAAACTGCCTGTTTACTTCTCCAGCTGCCTGGCTTGAATGTAAGTTCCTACAAGAAACAGAAAAGCCGCACTGGGCTCACAGAGTATACTCAGGGCCCATACAGCACAGAAGGGCTCAAGAACTTCACCAAAGTCTCTAGCTGAGTGAAAGAAATAGAGCATCTGAACCCAGAAGTGAGGCAAACCCTGAAACTGCCCACTAGCCAAGGTCAATCAGGTCAAGTACGGGGGCGGGGGGGGGGGGGGGGAAGGGTGGAGCCTCAGGACAGTTCTGGAGAAAACCATTCAAGGACAAGATATCATCCCTTCCCACCTCCGCCAGTCTTCCTTTTCAGAATCTGTGGCTTCTTACTGTCTCTTAGAGCAAAGAAGCCTTTTGATTGTTACATTTAAAAAGTCAAAAGCCCTTTGCAACTGTATTGTTATTACACAAGGAGCATATGTCCTGACTACAGATTAGTAGAACAAAGGCAGATGGACCTGAGTTTAAATCCTGACTTTGTTATCAACTAGCAAAGAGGTAAATCACTCAGTCTCTCTATACCTCAGCTTTCTTCTCTGCAAAACAGTGATAAGCAGAATTGTGGTGATTAGATTAAGTAATGAAAGGCATGTATTTGGCATTGTACTGAGGGATACTTGTTAGTGATGGATGTGTGTAATGATGGTTTCAGCAACATTGAGAGGTTAAGATTCCCAAATGTTTACTAAATTTGTTCCTGTTGCGTCAAGCGTTATAAAGATACACAGGCTATATTTCCTGCCTTCAGGGAAGTCATAGTGCATTGAATTCAACAGACCCAGGAGCAGCTGCAGTACAGAGAGGTTAAGACACGGGCCCAAGGCTCCCACGTGGCAGAAGCAGGATAAAAATACAAGTCTAGTGATGCCCAGACACTGCTCTTTCCAATAGCTCACATTCCATGAGGAAGGGGGAAAGGCACATTTCTTTACTGCTGTGCACCCTGCATGGAAGGTAAATAAAAGAAAAAATATAATAAAATAAAAATACTGTACTCATCGGATGGGGTTTTAGTCTGTTAAGGCTGCCATAACAATATACTACAGATTGGGTGGATTGTAAACAACAGAAATTTATTTCTCACAGTTCTGAAGGCTGGGAAGTCCAAGATCAAGGTGCCAATAGTATCTGGTAAGAACCTGGTTCCTGGTTCATAGCCATTGCCTTCTGGCTGTGTCTCCACATGGCAGAGGGATAGGAGATCACTCTGCGATCTTCCATAGAAGAGCAGCAATCTCATTAATGAGGGTTCTACCTTCATGATCTCATCGCCCACTATGGCCCCATCTCTGAATACCATCACTTTGAGGGTAAGGATTTCAACCTATGAATATTGAACAGACACAAATATCCAAGGCATAGCATATGGTAAGTAGAGTGCTTCCTAGTACAGATGCATTGAGGATTTTTATCAAAAAAAAAAAAAAAAGAGAGAGGTTTAGAAAAAAATTTCAGGAATTGTATTTAGCAGTGTTGCCCCATGGGTCACCCAGGGCAGAAAATCTGGACCAGTGAAAGTCAAGGAGCTATTTTTCAGCAGTAGAAGGAAATAGAGATAGGCTTGCATTTTTTCCTTAATCATGACTCTTCTTTCAAACAAATAAACAAACAAACAAAACATTACCTGTTGCAAAAACTCTTCCTCACTCTGACAGAATAAAAATTATGTGTGAAGTAAACAAAATTACTCATTAACATCCCCTCCCCATTCAACTTGCCACCCACCGAAAGATTAATCCTTATAATCACAGGGTCCCCTTTGAATATGTACAGATAGGGTGCTCAGATATGGGTTTGGGGGAAATAAATTACTGTGCATAAGAAAGGGAGAACTATTGAGAGGGGCCTAGGAAAGCTCCCAGCCCACTGTCCTCTTCACAAATACAGTGTCTACTTCTTCGGCCTCAATTCGATGGTGCTCAGACATGCTCCTTCCCGATAGCTCATGATACTCTAGGTGCCCTTGTGTGTTTTGTTTTTTAAACAAGGAAGCACACTTGGGAGATGAAACCATCACCTATAAAGGCAATGGGGGAAATTCGTTTTTAGGGTGACAGAAGGCTGAGCACAGAACTTGGCAGAAACAGGAAAGGAGGCTAATACAATTTGATGAAGAACAAGGAGAATTCAATGAAGTTGGGAAGGCTGGGCTCGGCATCTGGGGAACTGTCTAAGGGCAGAAAGACAAGTTGAGAAAGGGCCCAACAGAGGAAGAAGGGAGTTTTCTGGAGGAAGAGGGGAGTTTTCTGGAGGAATAACAGGGTCAAGCAGGCCTGGGCTTCCATCAGAATTTTACTAAAGGCAAAACAAGGGTGAGAGAGAGCCTGACTGGAATCAGAAGATGTGAATTTTCATCCTAGCTCTGCTCCAAGCTTGCTGGTGGACCTTAGTTGGACAAGTCACCAAACCTCCTCAAATTCTGTCATTCTCTCACTTGGGCAATAGTTACTTCACAGCAACGATGACTTAGTGCCACTGAAAATGGCTTGAATACCACACAGGGATCTCAGGAGTGTAGCCTGGAGTGAAGCTTCCCAGTTGTTTCTCAACCACCATCTCCACTTTGTCAGAGGCCCCCACCCTCCTCAGGGGACATGATCCTGTCAGAAAGTAGTCTTGTTCAGGCTTCAGAAGTAGGAGAGCAGGCCTTTGACTAAGTTCTGACCCTGGCTGGACTGTGTGCCAGCCTGCAAGCACCCCAATTGTTACCAGCAAGCCAAGCAGCACTTTAGATAAGAAAGGGAGAGGGTTCTGGAATTTCTGGAGCCCCAAGAACCTTCAGTCCTTTGGGGTCTGGAAAATCTTATGACTCACAAGGTGAAACAAATAGCATTATAAAAGCTAAAGAAAAACCAGAGCTGCATTTTTGCATGCAAACAGATGATGACAGTTGCAGCCTAAGGTTATATGTGGGAGCCCCAAAACTGCCATTTGAAGTCTCACCTGTACCAACCAGGACCTCTTTCATTTGGGACTCCAGATTGCGGTTTCTCAGGACTTCACAGTGCTGTTCAAGTCTAGATGTAGATTTCAACCAAATTTGGTGACATAACCTCTCTCTCTACTGTTTCTGTTTTCTTTTAAAGACTGTATATTGACGTCAAGTCAAATAATCCTCTCTTAAACATTGAAATTTTCATTGTGTGTGTAACAAGTGACTTCTATTCTTAACGAATCCTTCCAACCTAAAATGGAAGTGAAACTTTTGACAAAACAGATGTGTATCTCAGGCTTTATTTGCTTCCCAGGTGGCACTAGTGGTAAAGAATCCACCTACCAATGCAGGAGACACAGAAGATATGGGTTCAATTCCTGGCTTGGCAAGATCCCCTGGAGGAGGAAATGGCAACCCACTTCACTATCCTTGTGTGGAGAATCCCATGGACAGAGGAGCCTGGCGGGCTACAGTCCATGGGGTCACAAAGAGTCAGACGTGTCTGAGCAACTGAACATACACATACACATTTGTTTGCCTGGGGTCCAATAATCTCCTCTTTGTATTTAGAATACTTTCAGAATGTACTTGAACATATTGATTTCCTTTCCTAGATAAGAGAGATGCTGGGTAGAGAGCAGACTTGGCACTCTGCAGAACTAATTGTAAAATCACCCTTGTTCTAGCCTAGTTGTGTGAAGCCACAGTCTCCTTTTGATTGAGTTTCCTTATCCTTAAATGAGAGGGTTGGAACTAACAATCTTTAAGGTTCCTTCAGGCTCCAAAGTTCAATGGTCCCTTGAAAGACCACTCCTGAGGCTATCCTACCAGTCCAGAGTTCCAGCATTTTCTACTGCCCAATTAGCAGCATTTATCTAACTGTTTTTTGTCAGGTATGTGCTTCTATTCCAGGCATTCTGAGCCAATTCTGCAAATCAGACTTCTTGGAAGACTCAAATGTTTTAAACCATCTTCAAACATAAGACATCAAACGTACCATTTTCCCTTCATCCACCAACTTTGTACTTTTATCCCCCCCCCAAAAAAAGGAGGTACTGAGTCCATCTGGCATGATTTGCCTTGAATAAAAGCCCATCTGCTTATTATTTCTAATTTCATTGTCCTCTAGAATGTTTACAGAAGTTTCTTTCAATATTTATTGCACTGTTTCTAATTACTGATCCACACCATCCGCGCAGACTTGGTGGGGTACCACGCAAGGATGTAGGTGTCTTTCTCCTTTTCATCTCCACAGTTCTTTGCTCTGGAGGCACAACATGGCCCTCGGCTATCATTACACCCCCCTGGTGTAACACTGCAGCGATGGATCCTGACAATCAGTTCCTTTATCTCGAGTCTCCCTGGGGCTTGCCAACGAAGCTGCCTCTGATGAATCTTTGCCTGCCTTGACACCATTATTGTCATAGCAAGGATGGAGATAATTACCTGGTTTATTATCCCGAGGCTGGCTTCATCAGGCCCATGATCACTGGAAACAGAAGGCTTCTATCTGTCTTCAGGAGTCCTGAAGGGATAGGTAAGAGATTCACATTTCCCAAATTACTGAAAGACATTTCTGAAAGACAAGGATGGTCTCTGCAAAGATGGAGGCATTTACAACCAAATCCTTTTCAAAATGCTGCTGTTTCTGCTGCTACTAAGTCGCTTCAGTCGTGTCCAACTCTGTGTGACCCCATAGACGGCAGCCCACCAGGCTCCTCCATCCCTGGGATTCTCCAGGCAAAAACACTGGAGTGGGTTGCCGTTTCCTTTTCCAGTGCATGAAAGTGAAAATTGAAAGTGAAGTTGCTCAGTCACGTCCGACTCCTAGAGACCCTATGAACTGCAGCCCACCAGGCTCCTCCGTCCATGGGATTTAAAAACTATAACCCTTTTCTCCCCAAATGAGCTCCCATTTCTGATTTCCACAGTTCTATTATGATACTTTACTTTTCTCGTCCCATGGCACTATCACTGCCCACAATCAAGCACATTTTGTTACTTTCTCTTTGTAGCATCTTGATGACTTTTCCATCTGCCCCTGACTTCCCGTCCCCACTCCATCATCTAATTTCAGCCCCATATCACATGGTCTCCATTCCTGCAGGACTTTCTCTCAGTCTCTCCTCCATCTCATTCAACAAGCATATGACTCCAGAACATAAAATATTGATTTCATCGCTGTCCAACTCAGCAGTATGCGATGAGTGCCTTTGGCCTTCAGGATTCCATGCTCTCGCTGACTCACGGGGGTCCCACAATTGAGCCTCACAGCCCCCAGCTGGCCGTGTATCCCCCAGCTGCACCATGAATCCTCTTTCCAGCCCCACACACGGAGTGCTGGGCCCTCCCTGAGCTGAGTACTCAGCTTTTGTTCACACACCAACTTGCCAGGCATGTGAAAAAGTTGAAAAACAACAAAGACAGAATCTAAGGTGAATTCTGACTGCAGATACCTAGGGATTAAAAACAAATACAGCAGGGAATTTTTATGGGGTGGGTCACCATTCTCCCAATTCTCATGCTGCCCCAGATCCAGGGGAAATATCCCCACTCTGTAGACAGGGCACAGCTCTCCTTTAATGATCCAGAAGGAAGTTCTGGAATGAAAGGATGGAGGGAGGGGGAGAAAGAAAGAAAGAATGAGGAAAAGAAAAGACTAAAAGAAAAAAAAGCAGGCACTATACAAGAAAGGCAGTACTTATGAGTCAAAAAGATGGGCTTTGCAATGCTCATCGCTGCATTGTTTACAATAGCCAGGACATGGAAGCAACCTAGATGCCCATCAACTGACGAATGGATAAGAAAGCTGTGGTACATATACACAATGGAATATTACTCAGCATTAAAAAAAATTCATTTGAATCAGTTCTACTCAGATGGACGGAACTGGAGCCCATTATCCAGAGTGAAGTAAGCCAGAAGGAAAAACAACAATACAGTATACTAACGCATATATATGGAATTTAGAAAGATGGTAACGAGAACCCTGCATGCGAGACAGCAAAAGGAACGCAGATGTATAGAACAGAGTTGTGGACTCTGTGGATGAGGGCAAGGGTGGGATGATATGGGAGAATGGCATTGAAACATGTTAATTATCATATGTGAAATCAATCGCCAGCCCAGGATTGATGCTCGGGGCTGGTGCACCGAGATTTCCCAGGGGGAGGGAATCGGGAGGGAGGAGGGAGGGGGGTTCTGGAGGGGGAGCATATGTATACCCATGGCGGTTTCATGTCAATGTATGGCAAAACCAACACAATAAAGTAAAGAAAATTAAAAAAAAAAAAAGATGGGCTTTGGAGTCAGTAGAACCAGATTCAAACCTCAGCTCAGACTAATGCTGCAAGCTGGGCTCTTTACTTAACCTCCCTGAGACAGTTTCCTGATCAGTAAACAGGGTGAATATCCACCTTGCAGGGTCACTGTGAGTATCAGAGTCAATGTGTGTAGATTCCCAGCCCAGATCTTGGCACTTAGCCTCTTGATCTTTGCTGAACTGCTCTACTGCCACCTCCTGCCCCAGCAGGCTCCACTGCAAGGGTGCTCACAGGGTGGGTCCACTCTACCAGCCTCCAGTCCAACTTCTAACCAGGACGAGAGCGTGCAGTGGGAGCCTGTTGTCTGGCCAGGGGTTACAGCTCTTCCCCCTCAGATCACAGTTCTACATATGCTGCCATTGAGACTTTCCCTCAGACTACAACTCAGCTGCCCATGTCCCCAGAAGCCCACCTGGTGGGACTCCCCACATCCCTTCAAAGATCAATGCCCCCTTGTCATCCCTAGTGACCAGCCGCAGACCTGGCTCCCAGAGAGTGAGCAGCACTGGCTCTGGCTCATGACATGACAGCAGGATAAGACAGTCGAGGCCGTGAGCCCAGAGCTGGGCTCCTGAGCCCTGCTCCCAGGATTGTCTCCGTCCCTAACATCTCTTAATTGAGTAATCTTGAGTGTATCACTTCAGTTCTGTGAGCCTTGGTTTCCTAGTCTCTAAAATGAAGACCTGCTTCCTGGGGTTGTTGTGAAGATTAAATGAGTTAATGAACACAAAACATTTAGAATATTGCCTGGCACACAGTGGGTCATCAATAAAATATTAGCTGCTAGAATTAATAAAGCCTTTCATCATCAAGGTCTCAGGCTGATTAAGATGTCTCCCTGTTTACCCTGGGGCTTCTTCAAAACACCCTGCTTGTTGTCATGACCACCATGTGCCCACATGTGGTGCACACGCATACAAACACACAGCCTTCAGCAGTACCAACCCTGAGCCAAGAGAAGACTGATTCCCTGGAGCCTTCAATAACAAGCACTGTTCTCCACCCTCTCCTGATGAAGCTAAGTCAGCACTCAGCAGTATCCTACATCTGCTTCACTCAGCAGACTGCCTTTGCTTCTCCCAAGTCAGCAGGAGGGAAGGTCGGAGGTCAAATGGAATCATCTGACCCAACCTTTTGTTGAGAGATCATAAAAATTGATGTCTTTTGGCCTGAAATGTCTGACTTGTCAGTATTACCTCAACTTACTGGGTATTTCTCAACTTTACACTTTCCTTTGGCCTTACTCAGAAAGTTTACAAATTTGAATTCAACCTTTCAGAAAACTGAGCATCAGTTTTATGCCATGCATAGTGCTGGGGGCTGCAGATATAAGGATGACTCAGAGACAGACTTTAGGTTTCAGGTTACAGTCAAGAGAGGAAGACAGGCAGCTGGACAGATCACTTCAGTGCAATGTGATATATGCTAAGGCAGAGAAATGCATGAGGAGCTCGTAGAGAACATAGAAGAGGCATCCAGCCGGCCAGGTAAATCAGGAAATGCTGCCAGGCAAGGGTGACTCCAGAGAGGCATCCTGAAGGGTGAATAGTCATTAACAAAAGAATAGCATTTTTTAAAGCATATTGGCATAAAAAGAACTGAAGTTGGGTCAGTTGCAGAGATGTGGATGGACCCAGAGACCATCATACAGAGTGAAGTAAGTCAGAAAGAGAAAAACAAATATCATATATTAATGCATCTATGTAGAATCTAGAAAAATGGTACAGATAATCTTATTTGCGGAGAAGGCAATGGCACCCCACTCCAGTACTCTTGCCTGGAAAATCCCACGGACAGAGGAGCCTGGTAGGCTGCAGTCCATGGGGTCACTAAGAGTCAGACACTTAGTGACTGACTCTTTACTGAGTGACTTCACTTTCAATTTTCCTTTCCTGCATTAGAGAAGGAAATGGCAACCCACTCCAGTGTTCTTGCCTGGAGAATCCCAGGGATGGGGGAGCCTGGTGGGCCGCCGTCTATGGGGTTGCACAGAGTCGGACATGACTGAAGCGACTTAGCAGCAGCGGCAGATCTTATTTGCAAAACAGAAATAGAGACACAGACGTAGAGAACAAATGTATGGATCCAAGGAGGGGAAACGGGTGAGGGATGAATTGGGAGGTTGGGATTTGACATATATACACTACTGATACTATCTATAGATAACTAATGAGGACCTACTGCATAGCTCAGGGCTTCCCTCATAGCTCAGTTGGTAAAGAATCCAACTGCAAGGCAGGAGACCCCAATTTGATTCCTGGGTCAGGAAGATCCCCTGGAGAAGGGATAGCCTACCCACTCCAGTATTCTTGGGTTTCTCTTGTGGCTCACCTGGTAAAGAATCCGCCTGCAATGTGGGAGACCTGGGTTCAACCCCTGGGTTGGGAAGATCCCCTGAAGAAGGGAAAGGCTACCCACTCCAGTATTCTGGCCTGGAGAATTCCATGGACTGTATAGTCCATGGGGTAGCAAAGAGTCAGACACGACTGAGCAACTTTCACTTCACTTCACTGCATAGCTCAGGAAACTGTGATGATCTAAATGGGAAGAAAATCCAAAAAAGAAGGAATATATGTACACTTACAGCCGACTCTCTTTACTGTACAGCAGAAGCTAACATGACACTGTAAAGCAACCATACCCCAATAAAAATTACTTTTTAAAAATGTCAGGCTAGAAAAAGTGCCAAAGCTAAGGAAGGTTATTAGTATGTAATTCCTATAATTGATATAATACCTAGTAGAAAAATAAGCAACTATAAATTTCTAGGGAAAGACTGGAAAAGAGAGGGGGAATTTCACTTCTTTAAATAGTATGAGAACTCACATAAAACTAATATTAACATTAAATTAGAAATAATAAAGAGACTAATAAAACATGACAAAGTCCTTCCTACCTCCACCAAAAGAAAAGATACATGGATATGAAAATCTACTTCTCTCTTACCTTACCAAGGCAGGGAGAGTCTCTTTGGGGATTCATGCCAAATAACTGATTTGATGAAATAAAATTTTAAAAATACCCCAAAAAGCATATCAGCATAAAAAATACAGTGAAATGTTTGTAACTATGGTCATTTGGTACCACTGGAGGGCACAGAGGGCTTACCAGGTGGCATGGTGGTAAAGAATCCACCTACCAATGCAGGAGACGCAGGAGATCTGGATTCGATTCCTGGGTCGTGAAGAGTCCCTGGAGCAGGAAGTGGTAACCACTCCAGTATTCTTGCCTAGAAATGTTCACAGAGAAGCCTGGCAGGCTACGGTCTGTGGGGTCACAAAGAGT
This sequence comes from Antilocapra americana, assembly GCA_007570785.1. Classification (NCBI taxonomy): domain Eukaryota; kingdom Metazoa; phylum Chordata; class Mammalia; order Artiodactyla; family Antilocapridae; genus Antilocapra; species Antilocapra americana. The sequence continues at coordinate 13,286,654 of ML663557.1, read as the reverse complement.
AGGACGTGACTGAGCACACACAAACCCAGGGGGAGGAGGAGGGGGAGGAAATGAGATGGAAGATAAGCAGGTACGAGACCATGAAAGGACTAAAGTCTTTTGAATATTATCCTGGAACAAAAGAGGAAACATTGAAAGGTTCTAGCAGAGCAGTAACATGGTAAAAGTTGAATTTAGGTAGAAGTGAGAGGGTAGGTGGGACAGGGGAGAAGCATCTAAAAGCAGAGAACATTTAGTGATTATTTATAACAATCCAAGTGAGAGATGGTAAGAATCTGAACTAAAGACCTGTCAGTAGAATTGAGAGAGTTTCTGTTTAATTTCAGAACTATTTAAGAGGCTAGGTCATCAAACTAGGGACTGCTTAGGAAGAAAAGGGAAACGAGACAGAGATGAATGAGTCCCAGATTTCTGTCATAAATGAAACATCAAGTTTTGATTTATGAATGAGAAATCCTAAGAGTCTTTGGATTTGTATAGCAGGTTTTCTGTGCAACATTATAGATAAGTTAATTTTAAGACAAGGCTAAAGAAAAGTTTTATCACACCAACTAGGTCACGAAGAAAATAATTTCTGACCATGAAGCCTCAAATAATTGGCGGGGGGAGGGGGGGCAGCAGTGCTAGCAATAGACCTTGAATCTAACTGAAGCATCTGCTACTGAAGTTCAATCTCCTGGAAATGACAGTCCATATACAGAACAGAGGGCAGAGGTGGGGAAACGCACAGCAGCAAAGACTTGGGTATAGGACAAATGTCTGTGGTCAAGACAGAAGGACTGTGATCAGAACAACACTGGAGAGCTGATTTTAAATTAGGAAACTGCAAAGGGAAAGGTAACTCCTGCAACAGGAGAATGCTATGGTTAACAAAGAGCAACTTCAGAGCAACAGAGACAAAGCCTTGGTGTTGACCCCACTGGAAACACAAAGAGACCACCATTTACTTACTTCCCATCTTGATCATTCTGGACCATTCAAAATTCTGTGGTTGGGCTCTGTTAACTAGAACTGGAAAAGTCCACTTAACATAAAGGAAGATGGGTCTTGAAGATGGGTTTTAGAGAGAAGGTAAATGTCAAGCCTGGGAATATGTTCCGCATTTGTAAGCCACAGGGAGTCATCGCAGGCGTTGGAACACAGCCATGATGGGATGAAAGCAGATTTTTGAAAATCGTCTGGGAGAGTTCCCTGGAGGCCTGGTGGTTAAGATTCAGGCCTTTCATTGCCATTGCCCCAGGTTTAATCTTTGGTTGGTGCTAAAATCCTACAAACCATATGGTGCAGCCAAAAGAAGAGAATCGTGTGGAAGCCCTGTGCAAAATGGATTGACTTGATGAAATCCGCTCACATACTAAGTATGGCTGCCACTCCTATTGAATCTTTCAGTTTCTCCTTTGACTGCATCTTCAGACTCTGCTCCCTCTAACCCCGCCGGCAACGTTGTTTCCTAAGGGCTCCTAGCTCTCTGACTCGTGATGTTCAAACAGAGTGTGTGTGTGCTCAGTCGCTCAGCCATGTCCAACTTTTTGCAGCCCCATAGACTGAGTAGCTTACCAGGCTCCTCTGTCCATGGGATTTCCCAGCAAAAGTACTGGAGTGAGTTGCCATTTCCTTCTCCAGGAGATCTTCCTGACCCAGGGATCGAATCTGTGTCTCTCGTCTCCCGCAATAGGAGGCAGATTCTTTACCACTGAGCCGCTGGGGTGCCCTCTCTGATGTTCAGCCAGAGGAGGTGCCAAACTCCCTCCCACAGCAGTCCTGTCCAACAAAGATTTGTCCTGTTCAGCATGCCTGCAGTGCCCGGGATGAGAAGCAGGGTATCTGATCTCTTTTGCTGTTCCTACTTTTGTCTTCTGTAAATTTTCTTCTTCTATTTATCACCAGGCATCCTGCCAGCCACGCTGCCTGAATAGCAGGTTAAACGGTCACTCAACTGTCATCCAACTCCTTCTGCCTTTCAGAAGGAACTGGAGGCAAGCCAGCGCCCATTGCTGACCTAGTTCCACAGCAACTTAAGATGTCCACAGTGGTTTCTACTAGCTAATTCTCATGTCAACACAGGCTTCAAGTTAGGTTTGTTATTAGTGGTTTGTAAGTGGAGGGACTCCAGTACAGATACCTGTTCATGTCCCCTACATTTAATTCACAGTCAGACTGTGGGAAGCTGTTCTCAAAGTTACACTAATTCTTTCAAATCTCTAGGAAATTTACTTTGAAGGATGTCATTTGTGAAGAAATTTTAATATAAACACCTCTTGCCTTTGGAATTCAAATACTTTTGTGACCTAGTTATGAAAAGTGAATCTCTTCCACTGGTTTTTATTGTATTATTGAAGATACATTCAAATTTTTAATCTCTTTAAAGAGATGAATGCATTATTGCCATCTCTTTGAGCCTGTCTTCTCAGGTCTCTTACATTTTATCTTGTATTATTGCCCTTCTTTGAGGGACTATGGTATCTTTCTAATCCTAATAAATTGAAAGTGTTTTGAGAGCAAACTGTCTTATTTTTTGTACACCTCCAGTCACTATGAGAGTGCTTGGTCTATCATAATGACAACAAATATTTGCTGATGAATTTGTGATCAAGTTGATGGTTGTACCTGTTGGGAACTCACTTTTTAAAAATAATCTTGGGGACTTCTCTGGCAGTCCAGTGGTTGAGACTCTACACTTCCACTGCAGGGGCATGGATTTGATCCCTGGTTGGGGAACTAAGATCTCCCATTCCACATGGTCAAACAAGAAAAAAAAAAAAATCACAAAACATTACTGGTGTTTTTTTCAGCATTCTGTCCCTTTGTTGTCCCTGTTTCAATTTTTAAAATTAAAAGTTTAATTTCATCAACACCTACCTCTAAGCCATGGATACTTCTCTCATAACTAACAATATGGTTCTTTCTGGGTCTGTGTTTTCCTTCTTCTGTCTCATGCTACTGGATTTAGGAGCTATCCAGGTAATTAGGCTCATTTCATCTCAAGTACCTTAATTTAATTACATATGAAACGACTTTTCCTTCCAAATAAAGTGACATTCACAGGTTCCAGGGATTTAGATGTGGACATATCTTTTTGGAGGCCACCATTCAATTCACAATACCTGCCCTATCAGATATGAAGGCATACCATAAGGCCATAGTGTAAGTCTATTGTGTACTGGCACAATAACAGACTAATCGACCAATGGGACAAAACAGAGCCCAGAAAGAGTTCCAAGTTGGAAATTTGGATATATGGACAACTGACATGATAAATCCCTGGAGGAAGAATCAGTTTAAGAAAGAGAGTTTAAAAAAAAAAAGAAAGAAACCTAAGGAAAAAATTTTAACTTAGACCCTATTTCACACCTTACATAAAGGTAAAATTTGGATGGATTAAAAACCTAAATATTAAAGATGAGCATTATATTGGTGTGTGCATGTAAAGAAAGTATAGAAGAATATCTTTATGGTAGTCCAGATAGGAAACAAGATCTCAAATGCACAAGCCATATGATGGAAAATTGGCAATTTTTGATTATATTACAATTAAGGATTTCTTCTTCCTTATAGAATTGGAAATAACATATGTAGTTACTTCCTTGTCCAGAAGATGAAGTTTGACTCCCCTCCCCTTGAGTGTGGGCTGATCCTACTGACTCGTTTCCAAGAACAGAATATGGAAAGAAAAAAAACTCAACTTGACAGTAGAGAAAAGTGGCTGACATCACCTTAACCAAGAGTTCAAGATTAACATCACAGTAATGAGTCATGCTGATATTATGTACCCCTTGATGTGATGTGATAAGAAATGTACTTTACTTCTGTGGTTTTCTTCCCCAAAATGTGTAAGCCCAGGCTAATCATAAGAAAATGGCAGTCAAACCCAAATTGAGAGAATGTCTACAAAATACTTCACCAGTACTCTTCAAAACATCAAAGGTCATGAAAAGCAAGGAAAAACTGAGAACCTAGCACAGATCAAGAGACAAACGACATGGCAACTAACAGCAATGCAGTATCCTGGATTAGATCCCGGAACAGTAAAAGGACATCAAAGAAAAGAATGGTGACATCTGAAAAAATCTGTGATTTAGTTAGTTTCTTAAGCCAGTGCAGAGAAGGTGATAGCACCCCACTCCTGTACTCTTGCCTGGAAAATCCCATGGACAGAGGAGCCTGGTGGGCTGCAGTCCATGGGGTCGTGAAGAGTCGGACACGACTGAGAGGCTTCACTTTCACTTTTCACTTTCAGACACTGGAGAAGGAAATGGCAACCCACTCCAGAGTTCTTGCCTGGAGAATCCCAGGGATGGGGGAGCCTGGTGGGCTGCCTTCTTCGGGTTCGCACAGAGTCGGACACGACTGAAGCGACTTAGCAGAGGCAGCTTAAGCCAGTGTTATTTCTTGGTTTTGACAAATATGCCAAAAATTATGTTAACATTAGGGGGACTCCCCTGGTGGTCCAGTGGCTAAGACACCATGCTTCCAGTGCAGGGAGCCTGGGTTCAATCCCTGGTCAGAGAACGAGATACAACCTGCTGCCACAACGGAAAGAAACTGTATGTTGCAAATAGGAGCTGGAATGCTGCAACTAAGACCTGGGGGAGCCAAATAAATGAATAAACATTTAAAAAATAAATAAATAACATGCTAACATCAGGGAGGAGGTAATACGGGAACAGTCTGCAGAATCTTTACAACTTCCCTGTAAATCTCAAATTCTTCCAAAATAAAACATCTGTCATATAAAAAGTAATTTCCTTCAACAAAAGATACCACAAGAAAATTGCATCAGCTAAAACTGACAAAAAATCAATGTCTAAAATACACATGGAATTCCAACAAATTGATGAGAAAGACAGGAATCCCAATAGTAAAATGGACAAGGTTATGATTATACAATTCCCAGAGAGAAGTCCAAATGACTAATAAATATATGAAGAGATGCTCTGCATCACTAATACCCAGAAATATGCTAATTTATATGGATGAGAATGTGGAGATACAGGAAGCCCAGTTCACTCCTACAGAAGAAAAAAGTAGAACAGTCATCTGGAAAATACCATGTGAGATGAAGTGTTCAATTACCCCTATATTATAACCTATAATCCAACTCTAGTGCTACCACCCCAGGAACACTACTTACCCAGGACCATACACGGGCATAGAAAAGGATGGTCTTCACAGCACTGTGGCAGCAAAGCATTGAGCCAACAATGGCATCTACAACTGGGACTGTGAGCAAAACACGGATAAATCCTGAAAAATTATGCTGAGTGGAAACAGTAAAAAGAAAAAAACATATACTATATAAATCTTAATGTCATGCATTTCATAATATAGTCTAAACATATGAGTATGCATGTTGCATGTTTACTAGATACGAAGGAGATAACAGGCATAGGTATGAAGGTGGAAAAATACTGAAATAAACTAACCCATATGAGCCACAAAGAAGAGGTAGATGCCATGAGCACCCTAGGTTCAATTCTTTGCACCTGAGGTCAAATCTAAATCAAAAAGAGCAGAGGGCAGTTCTGGATGAGGGCTTGAGGAGATTACCTTTGAGCTAAGAGCATGAGTTTTAGTGTGGATGGATGGAGGAACATCTATATTGTCTTCTCAGCAGCCCTTTTCTTTATAGGCTGATTACAAAATAAGTTATTTCTTAATGTCCAGATAAGTCATCCACAGATGAGAAAAGCACTGCTATACTTGATCTCATTACAATAAGATACCGACAGTACAGCCTGACACTCATGAGTAATTCTTTCCAATATCCCTATGAATCCCCTCAATTCACAAAGAACCACTATATCATATCATTTCCCCCATGATATGTATACACAAAAAGAGAAAAATGTTTTTTCCTTGAGTGGCGAGGGGCAAAGCATTAGGCCAGCCATGCAATCCACCACTGCACCCCAGCATCCTAGCCAGCTAGTGCAAGTCTGATTCATGCTTCAATAAGAATACAAATTATAATATATTTTGAACCTGGAGGGTCATTTGCAAATAATGGAAAATGTAAATTCTAAATCAATGAAAGTCCAGGGAGTACTATACCATGATGACCATGCCAGTGCCCTAGAAGAGTTACTGTAGCTTTTTAAGTTAATCTCTGAAACAACAGAGGCCCTGAGCAAACCCTGCTCACTGTGATTGACAATGTGGCCTATGGCTCAGACCACTGCCGCCCTGACTCTACGCAAATCACAGAAGATTGAAATTCTAAGAGAAGCTGTTGATTTCAAAGCTTTTAATGATTCAAATTTTCAAGCAGCAGCTTTTTTTTCCAGTTCATTACTCACAGACTCTGTGGATCAACCAATGTGTGCAGCCCATCTCCTCCTTAATTCCTCTAGTAATATAATCCTGTCCATCACTTTACCCGGCCCTGGAAAACAAAGCCAAAATATACACGTTCATTTTACCTTCATTTACCCTGGCAAGACTCCAAAAAGCATGGGAAACAAAGTAAGAAAAAGCCAAGCATCTCAGAAGGCTTCTAAAATGAAGCCCATCAAGCCGATGATTCCTTAACACAACTGAACTGATGGGAAACTGAACGTGAGCTGGCAGCTCAGGCTGTGATGAACAAGAGACACATGTGACAAAAGAAAGGGAAGAGGGGAGCATCTTCAACCTCAAGTCAGGACTCTGTCCATCTCACAGTGTCATTCCACCTCGGGGGTCTGGAGATGAAAATAACTTGGCTTTGAAACACACATGGGCTATTTATTCAAGGAAGCAGCCGACAATTTTAAATATGAAGGAGGTATGGGAATAGGTTCCTACTGTGTAAAATTGCATGTTATTGAATTGATTGAGTTGTCATTCAGCAAAGGTGATTTTAGAAATGAAGCTAGCAGGGAAATAAATAAAGCAGAAATTCAGATAAAATGCATTCAAGTCTTGCCACTGGTATCTGTGAAACTAAAGGATTGCAGCTTGTGAAGGTAATGTTATTAAACAAAGATGCTGAAGGTCGTTCCTTGTCACCCTTTTCTATAAATTATCCCACTTCCTCTGTGGCTCATCGACTGTCACTCAGCAGAGCACTCACAGACTCACCTGGAGCCAGGGCCAGCCAGACCTTGTCGATTCTAAGAAATCCCTATGCTGTCTTGCTATACAGCACAGGAAGCCCAGCTCACTGCTCTGTGAGGATCTAAAGGGGTGGGGGTGGGAGGGGAAATGGGAGGGAGGCCCGAGAGGGAGGGGGTATATGTATACACATAGCTGATTCACTTCACTGTACGGCAAAGGCTAACATTTTCAAGCAACCATGTGTGCTGTGCCGTGCTCAGTCACTCAGTCATGTCTGACTCTTTGCAACCCCATGGACTGTAGCCTGCCTGGCTCCTCTGTCCATGGGATTTCCCTGGAAAGAATACTGTAGTGGGTTAAAGCAACAGTACTCTGATAAAAAAAATTTTTTACATTCCCATGGTTGTGTTAAAGGTCTCCTGGAACCCATTTCCCATGTTCTGACCCAGATCTGACCCATGATCCAGACTCACCTCCTGTCCCTTCAGTGCCCCCACTAAGCCATCAGTTCTTGTGGCTGATAGTAGATGATCAGAGATTTAGAAGAAAAAGACCCAGCTTTAAAGCAGCTGGTGAGCTAGTCAACAATAGCACTTACATAGTCTCTAAAGGTCTGAAGGAGCGCCCGGCAACCCACTCCAGTAATCTTGCCTGGAGAATCCCAAGGACAGAGGAGCCTGGCGGGCTACAGTCCATGGGGTCCCAGGGCATCAGACACAACTGAGGCAACTTAACACACACACGCAGTCTCTAAAGGTATGTGGCAAGTTCCTGCTTCATTAGGGTTACCTTGAGAACTGAGAAGAATTGACTCTGAACTGTATCTTGTCTGTCCTGGGTGCTCTATAAAAATGTGTTCAGTGAATGAAGGAATAATGAACAACTGCCAGTTCCTACAATAGTCAGAGAAAACTACAATCAGCAGCCACTCCTGAAAAGTCTGTGCAGAGGAGCAAAACCTCAGCTGAGGGTGGGAGTAGAGGGACAAAGAACCAGCAAGGAGGTAGCAAGTTTCCAGGACTTTGGCCAAGGAGACTAGGAATCAGAACAGAGCTCCCATCCCAGCAGGGAATGAAAGTGTGGAATGGGATCAACTCGGCGGAGCTTAAAGGATGTGTGTGTACACTCACCCGTCAGCTTGGGCAGGGCAAGCGGGCAGGGGACATCACAGAGGAGGGGACCTCCAGGCCTGCCCCCGCTGAGCAGAGCCCAGGAAGACCACTGACCCAACTTTCTCATCTGCATCTCCACCTTTGAAAACTGGCTCTCAGGGTGGTTTGAATTTAAGTCAAGGACTTCCTCTGTAGGGTATTTCATTAAAGAGCCTGCTCTTGTGTAAAGTGCGCTAAGACAACTTCAGAAACACCAGATTCAAGTCCCAGCCCTGACGGGACTCGCAAGCGTCCTTGGACAAATCACTGAACTTCTCTAAGTTATAGGTCCCAGCTCATGATCGGGGGCAATGACTCAACATACTGGAGTGTGGGGGTGTAAAGAAGGTTCCACATGCGGAAGTGCTCAGTAAAAACCAGAGTGTTATAAATGTTGGCTATTTGTGTATTCCATGGTATTGCATATTGAATCCAATGTTGAACTTGTCAAATTAAATTTTCTGTGATCATAAAGCTTTGATTCCAAGAGATTTTTTTAAGCATCCAGCAGGCAAAGCGAGTTTTGGAGGGAGCTAGAGAGGCCTTTACAGGAGTCTCTGAAATCACACCGTGATCGATGTATGTACCCAAAGCATCTCCACTTAACCCAGGCTCTGCTGGAAGCTGTGATCCTCAGCCCCATATGAAGCACATTTAAGTGTCTGCTGGAGGGCATGTAAATAAAACCTTCACTGAAGTAAACAGTTGTTCAGTTTTACAGCCTGTTCGCATGTAACTTTTATGTCCCATTATGATATATGGCTTCTGTGCGTTTTGAAGAGCTGGAAATGTCATTCCATGTGGCATCCTCTATGTGACTGGCTGCTAAATGATTATTTACTTGCTAGTTTTCATGGCCCATGAAAGTCTTTAAACTGGAACGTGTCCCTAACTACCCATTAGTGACTATGGTAATTCTTTCTAACAGGATGTGAGCAGTCATCCTGGCAGCCTTCGTGGTACAAGGAGGAAGGTTGGGTGAGACAAGGAGGAGTTCACCCTCAACCCAGGGGTTCCATCTGGTTGCCTGAACCAAAGGCTATGCCAACCATTGGTTGTCGTGTTATGACCAAACGTGAAATATGTGCACTCTTAACACATGGTGCGTGTCACAAACATGAAACGATTCCAGGAAAGAGCTTGCGTGCTACAAACAGCACCTGTTACTGAGCCAAGTGACTGAACCCTCACCTTCTGTCGGTTTCACCCCAAAGTGACTGTTCAGCTGCTGCACACGATCTGAGGGCCCAGACAAGGGAGTCAAGTACGTTCCACTTCCTGGTGACATCTGTGAACACTTCTGGGATGGAAAGCAGGTCACTTCTCTGCCCTGAGAGAAGCAGCAGCCCACAGCTTGAAAACAGAATGGATCTGAATTTTGCCTGGAAGATGGTTGGTTGGAATTTGCTAATGACTTTTAATAGAAATAACAGTATAAATAAGAGTTTGAAAATGTTACCATGGTTATTCTAATAACAATAGTTACCAAGTATAGAGTACTACTTATTGCTTGACAGAAGCTCTCCTGAGCGTTTTACACATAATGGTCAACTGATACAGTACACCAATGAGACAGGTTTATCATTTCCATTTCACAGAGGAGAAAACGAAGGCTCAGAGAGGCTAAGTAACTTGCCTGCACTCTTGACTACCCCTCCATTGTTGATGGAAGCCCTTGTGATCTTCATTCATGCGTGCACACTAAGTTACTTCAGTCGTGTCCAACTATCTGTGACTCTATGGACTACAGCCCTGCAGGCTCCTCTGTCCACAGGGCTCTCCAGGCAAGAACACTGGAGTGGGTTGCCATGCCCTTCTACAAGGGTTCTTCCTGACCAAGAGATAAAACCCTCATCTCTTATGTCTCCTGCATTTACCACTAGTGCCACCTGGGAAGCCCTGTGAGCTTCATACTTTCCATATTTCCTCAATTTAAAAAGAAACTATTTTATTGTATTATACAATCAGGAATATATTTTGTCATTAGCTTTCTAGGCTAGACCTCAGAAATCGGTGTTAACTATACACAGCTGATTCATATGAACACAAGTCTGAGCAGGGGTCCAAGCGAAAGACGATAAAGTAGATGGAAAATGAGGAACCATGGGTAGAGGAAGAATTCAGAGCTGGGGGAGGAAACAGGCAAGCCAATGGAAATGGAAGAGAAGAGGTCTTCACGGACAAGGATGATGGCATGTGAAGACAAAGGGGAAGAACATTCCAGGCAGAGGGGACAGTTTGAGCCCAAACATAGAAGAGAGAGCCTAAAGGTGGAGAACATGGAAAGGAGCAGTGGCAGGGGGCTGGAGCTGAATGGCGAGATGCTTTCAGTGTCAAATTAAAAACTTTGGACTCAGTTCCATCCCTGGAACCAGTGCCAGTTTTTATCTCATGCGGATTTTGTAACATAAAAATGTAATGAATATTAAAACTGCTATCTGTCAACTGAAAAAAGAAAGAAGCAATTGTTGGCACCTACAAGATCAAAATTTTTAAAAAATGATGAAATTACTTAAGTGTCATATTTATAATAGGAATCATTTTCTCCTTTGAAGTAATGAAAAAGATGATTTTCACATTTTCAAAATACTAATGATAATTCAACACATTAAATTATTACCAACACTTGAATGTATGTGATCACGGGCCAGTTCTTCTGGTGTGTTTTGTTTTGTTTCAACAGCATCCCCAGCACTCCATCACTGTCACAGGTACTCACTAAACACTGGGGACTAGAGTTTCTGGACAAACCTCCAGCCTCAGCAGGCACCTGGAAGTATTAAGCAGGGAAACTGAGGCAGGAGTCCAATGATGAACTAACTCGGTGACATGTAGAGACTGCTGCTTGGAGCCTCCTCAGGGTTTGGGGCTTAGCTCAGCAGAAGAAAGAGCCAAATACCAGGCACCCCTCCTGGCACAGCAGAAATACGCACTCATTGAGTAGACCGGGTGCCAGATACTTGAGAACTTAGCCTCACAGCACTTCTTCCAGAGTCATAAGAAACCCAGGGACCAGTGGAGTGGAGCTTAGAGGTGGAGGGCATTCATGAGTCCTGAGTCCAGAGGCTGGTGGGGCAAGAGGGGAGGTGGCAAGTGCAAGGGTCTGGGCAGAGACCCTTCTAGACAAGATGCAGAGGGTCTTCACCCATTTCTGAAATTGTGCAATGTGGCAGTCTCCCCTGCACACATGTCATTGGAAGAAGGATGACAGGATGCTTGTTTTAGCTTTGATTTGTTTTGGCCATTGTGCCCAGAGCACATGTGGTCATGTTCCAGCCCAGGATGGGCCTGCCCTAACTCCTGGGCTTCACCTCCATCCTTGCTGCCACCATTTTGGATGCTTTTCTGTTCTTCAAAAAGCACCACACTCTCTCCACTTTGGATATTTTGGAGTCTTTTCCTTAGAGTCCAGTCTCATACAGCTCACTGCACGACAGGTCAATAAATCAAAAGACGAGCTGTTGGGGCAAAGAATAGTGACTTTATTTGGAAAGTCAGCAAACAGAAAGATAGTAGACTAGTGTCCCAAAGAACCATCTTCCCCAAGTTAGAATGCAGGCTTCTTTTATACTAAAAGGGGAGGGGATGTGGCTGGTTATTGTAAACATCTTTGTGTCAGAATCATTTGTTCTTGCAGCTGTCCATGTAGGTCATTGCATGATGTCCCTGTTCACTTCCTACCAAACAAACTCTCCATTCTGCAACTTTTTACCTGTATAAGAATGGGAAAGTATTATCCCTTTAAAGGTCAGAGCCTTGAGAATGGGCTATCCTGTATATTTTAAGCTATAGGCAACATTCTTAACTTGTAGCAATAGGAAGTTTGTGCATGTGCTAAGTCATTTCAGTCATGTCTGACACTTTGCAACGCTATGGACTGTAGCCCACAAGGCTCCTCTGATCATAAAGTTCTCCAGGCAAAAATACTGGAGTGGGTTGCCATATCTTCCTCCAGGGGATCTTCCCGACCCAAGAATCGAACCCTCATCTCTTACGTCTCTTGCATTGGCAGGTGTGTTCTTTAGCACAAGTGCCACCTAGGAAGCCCAGCAACAGAACACAAAGGTTAAAGTAAAAGAAACATCCAACATGGAGTCAGATTTGTTCTTTCCTATTACAACTTAAACAACACTTCCCAAGGGAAGCCTTCGCTCCTAGATCAGATGAATACCTGATATATACTCCCATAGCATGTATTGCCCCCTGTTTATAATTCTTATTACACTTGTGTGTTTCTTGTTTCCAACCCCTCTACACCATGAACTTTATAAAGCAGGACTTAAATCTGTCTGGTTTCCCACTGTATCCTCAGCATCAAGAATAGGACCAGGTTCAGAACAGGAGACCAGTAAATATTTTCTAAATGAGTGAGCAAGAGTCATGTGTCTATGGAAGATCTGAAAATTTGCTTCAGTCCATTGTGAGTTCCTAGAGCCTGGGACCGAGCCTGATTTGTCTTGCACCTGTGATGCCTTGCATTGCTGACGTCACATTGCAGGGACTGGATTTTAAAACGGGGACAGTGGATGGGAGAGCATGAGATGACATTTCCTCACACCAGGCTCTTCTCGTGCATCCAACCCCAGAAGACCAATGGGGTTGGAATTTCACCTCACCCAGCCCCACATCAGTCTCCTCAACTCCTACAGGCCTTCATGGCTGTGCCACTCCTTTGGCACTTGTTACCCCCTGCTTTTTCATGTCTCTCTCATGAGCTCCTTCAAAAAAGAAGTTGTCTTCTCTTTCCTTTAATTTCTTGGCTCCTAAATAATTTCTTGCTCAGAGCCAGTGCTCTATATATGTTCATTGAGGGCTGACGAGAACCTGAATGTTTCCAAAAGATTTGTTAAACCTCCTTCCCTGGTGGACTTCGAAAAATTAGGGTGGATTTTCAGGTGTGTGAGAAAGTTAAATGACAGCTTTTCTGGAAGCAGAACCGTAAACTACATGAGTCTCTCTCCAAACCTTCAATTCTATGAAATTAAGCATCATGTTGACGCTGTAAAAAATGAGAAAGTGCTCTTTTTGTCTTTATTCATTTTAGACAAAGCCTGTCTGTGTCAGGTATGCTCTGATTTCGAGGGTCCTGGAAGAATGAGAAGCATTCTTCACTGACTTCAAGTAAACACGGCAGGCCCTGTCCTACTAAAGACACAATGAACAGCTTGCTCAGAAAAGCTGAGGATGGATTCCCAGAATTAGCCCAGAAAAGACCAGCAGCCCCACAGAAGTGACCCTGTCACTTCATAGACGAGGCCTTGCTTCCAAAAGGTCCTGTCCTCACACTGACTGGCACGTTGCCCGGGCCCGCAGATAACATGAGAAATCTCCCTCTGTCTTTGCACCAGGATCCTCCTTGCAGGAGTTCTGCTAAGCCTCTCTACACCTTCCCTCACAGGCAGAGGCAGGGAAGGCCCCCTCAGAGGAACCCTGGATGTGTCGCTAATCCATTCCCCTGCTTCTGTGTCACATTTAATTACCCACTCAATACAGAGTTATCTGTACTGCAACTCCAGACTAATGGGATCCTGCGAAGCCTTCAAATTGGGGATTACCAAGTACACCATGTTATACTAAGGTCGGTTTGGATGGTTCTAAAGCTCTGATTACTACACGATCACCTTCTTTTTAACCTGAAACCCTTTCATTCCTCATTATTCAAAAGAGAAAAACCATAGGGTGTTTTGGAAGAGGCAAAGGGTGTTGCTTGGTTGTTTGACTGCATGAAAGCCTCAGTGATCAATACCTAAATACTCAGAGCTGCACTGAAGCTAACCCTTTTGTAATCTTCCCAACGGGGTATGCTGACCTTTGCCTTAAGGGAACAAGAAATTACAACCTCTTGATGACATTTTTTCAGGGAAATAATGCAAGAGGCTGGATAGCCATTGTTTTGAATGTGTTTGCATTCTTACCTAGTTTAATGATCAGAGAGATGCCACGCAATCCTTTTATCCTAATTCCGTATCAAGTCCGTCTCACAAAGGTACTAGGACTTTGCCTCTCACCATATTTGCTATGCCCAGGAAACTGGAGTCATGGAGGGCTTCCTGGACTCTGACTGCACACCCCCTTTGCCTGTCCAGTAGCTGCTAGTCACATGTGGCAATCAAGCCGTTGGAACATGGCTGTCCTGAATTGAGATGTAAGTGTAAAATACACACCAGACTTTATCAACTTAGGATTTTTTTAAATGCAAAATATCAAATTAATGAGTTTTCTACATTTGATTACATGTTGAAATGAAATGTTCTAGATGTACTGAGTTGAATCTGGATTTTTCATCCTCAGTAGCATAAACATTTGGGGCTACATGGCTTTTTGCTGTGGGAGACTGTCCCCCATGCATTGAAGGATGTTCAGCTGCATCTCTGGCTTCTTCCATTTAATGTCACCAGCACACTCCCAGTTGTGACAAGCAAAACTTGCCTCATGACATTGCTAAGTGAAAGTGAAGTCCCTCAGTCGTGTCTGACTCTTTGCGACCCCATGGACTATAGCCCACCAGGCTCCTCAATCCATGGTATTTTCCAGGCAAGAATACTGGAGTGGGTTGCCATTTCCAAATGCTCCCAGGGTGCAAAATTTCCCCTGGTTGAGAACCAATGGGATAAATAAAATATGCTATTAAAATTAATATCACATTTTACTTTTAATAAATGTTAATTAATTACATTTTACTTTTTTAAATGTAGTCACTAGAGAACTTAGAACTACACTTGGGGCTTTTACTTATGCTTGACAGTGCTGCCCTAGACTGAGCATCCTGAGATCAAGGCTCTTTCTTTTCATTGTTGCATCACCAGTGCGGAGGGCAAGGACCCCTGGGCCTGGCACAGATCAGAGGAGCAGGAGCAGAACCACAGCCTGTAATGTTTGCAGGTAGGCTTGGTAGGCAGCAGCCCACTGAAGACATTCAGGTAAGTAATAGGAAGGAAATGGGATAAACACCAAAAGATCACAGATCAGGCCCACCAGTGCTAGAAAAACCCAGTTGCAACAATCCTAGAGTTTGAGGGAATGAGAGTTCTAGTGATTATTGTGAAATCACAGGCTGGACCTGATGGCATACTAACCACTGGATAAAGTCCACTTCAGGAATCCATGTTGTCTTTTAACTGAAAATAGCTTTGCATGCATGTGTGCTAAGTCGATTTATTTGTACCCGATTCTTGCGACACTATGGACTATAGCCTGCCAGGCTCCTCTGTCCGTGGGATTCTGCAGGCATGAATACTGGAGTGAGTTGCCATGCCCTTCTCCAGGGAATCTTTCAGACCCAGGGATCAAAGCCACATCTCTTATATCTCCTGCACTGGCAGGCGGGTTCTTTACCACTAGCGCCACCTGGGAAGCCCAAGAATAGCTTTACCAGTGTCAAAATAGTAAAAAAAATAATGTATCATTTGGGGACATAATATCTCAATCAGCATACAAGCTCCCAAGTCCCTCTGACATTTGCTTATTTTCTGCTTTCCAATTCTGATCCTCTTAGTCTGCCTTTTCTCAGCTGTTCTTTCCAGTCCTGGGGTTCACCTCCCCACCTATCGGACCACAAAATCCTCATAAGTTTGCTGTTCTTAAGGCATCAAGCATACCTTTCCTCCACCACATGCTGCCAACCTATTCTCATACGGTCACACCTCCCAGGTTGGGTGGGAACTCTTTACTCATACCCTGACATGCTCACCACCTCCAGCTCTTCCTAAACTGGTTCTTCCTGAACCTTCTTCTAATAGTTAGACCTTAATGAAGGTACATAGTTCATGATTGAGTGATTTCTCTAATGCCAGGCATCTCACATTGCCTGCAGTAAGGCTCAGGGATCCTGTCCCATAACCTACCCCACTGTCATAATGACAGAAAAGAAATTTTAACATTATTGTTTTATCAATTAAATTGCCTTTGACTGAATGTAACAGAGAACTCCAACTAAAAATGACTTTAACAAGTAAGGTAGGCAATTCCATATTTAACTGGGTAACCTAAAGACATCACTCAGGACCCAGGTGCTTTGCATCAAGGGTCCCTGATGGCACTGGTCCGTGGCCTGTTAGGAACCGGGTCGCACAGTAGGAGGTGAGGGTCAGGCAAAACCAAAACCATCCCTACCCCCCACTCCAGTCTATGGAAAAATTGTCTGCTACAAAACCCGCCCCTGGTGCCAGAAAAAGATTGGTCATTCTCAGAGGGTCCACTTTGTCCTTAGGGTTGCTCCCTTAATAGTCCCAGAATATCTGCAGCAGTCCCAGGTGCTCCATTCAAAGACGTTGTCCAGAGGTGGAAAAGGAGCCTTGTCTTCTCTGTCTCTCATTTGAAAAGTGAGAACCCCTTTCCCATAAGCCCCCAGCAGACTCATCACATCTCATTGGGAAGAGTTGCCTCATGTATCTATGCCTAACCACTAACCATCAAGGAGGAGACGGGGACGAGAGAGGATGAGATGACTGGATGGCATCACCGACTCAATGAACATGAGTTTGAGCAAACTCCGAGATATGGTGAAGTACAGGGAAGCCTGGCATGCTGAAGTCCATGGGCTTGCAAACAGTCAGATATAACTTAGCGACTGAACAACAACAGCTGGCAAGGAGGCAGGGATCACCAGGACTGGCTCAGACAGTGGCTGTCAAAGCCTGGTCTTCAGACCAATGGTATCAGCATCACTTGATGCAAATTCTCTGACACCACCCAGACCTACTAAATGAGGGCTGGTGCCCAGCAACTGGTGTTTGAACAAGCCCTCTGCATGATTCTGATGCCCATTAAAGTTTAGGAACCATTGGCTTAGATCAATCTGGGCTAAAGCCTGCCTCCCTTGAAACATGCAATCATGATAAGGGTGGACACATAACAAAATCAGGGTTCTTTTACAAAGGAGAAAGGAGTGACATAAGAATAGAGGTTGAATAGAGGTTGATAGTCAACATTACATGCTATAATCACTAAGTCAATTTTTTTTCCCTTTCTGACTGGAAAAGAAGCCTTCCTATGTTATACGCTTTTATTGCACATGCCTGGCAACCACTTTACAATAGTTCAAAGAGTGTTTGGGGAGTATTCTTAGGAAAAGTTTAACTCTATTTCTATACAATATTCAACAAAAACAACAACCCTTCAGCAACACAGTCTTCAAAACTATTACCCATAAAAGGGTTTCATATTATCCTCAGGATAATTTTCTAAAGTAGAAAGAGCAGTTGTTATTTTTATTTTCATTTTACAGATGGGAAAACTGGAGCTCAGAAAGGGCAGAATCACACAGCTAGCAAATTTTAGAGTGAGCATTCACTTCGTAGATCTTCCGGCCTCAACTTTTTATTCCTTCCATGATGATACCAAGCTTTTTCCCAGATAAACATCTCCAGGCAGAGGCCACTGTGATTCAACACACCCAATGTCAGAACTCTGTGGGGCAATGCTAAGTCACTTCAGTCGTGTCTGACTCTGTGCGACCCCATAGACAGCAGCCCACCAGGCTCCCCCATCCCTGGGATTCTCCAGGCAAGAACAGCAGAGTGCAATGAGGTACCACTATAAACCAGTCAGAATGGCTGCCATCCAAAAGTCTACAAGCAATAAATGCTGGAGAGGATGTGGAGAAAAGGGAACCCTCTTACACTGTTGGTGGGAATGCAAACTAGTACAGCCACTATGGAGAAGAGTGTGGAGATTCCTTAAAAAACTGCAAATAGACCTGCCATATGACCCAGCAATCCCACTGCTGGGCATACACACCGAGGAAACCAGAATTGAAAGAGACACGTGTACCCCAATGTTCATCGCCGCATTGTTTACAATAGCTAGGACATGGAAGCAACCTAGATGCCCATCAACTGACGAATGGATAAGAAAGCAGTGGTACATATACACAATGGAATATTACTCAGCCATTAAAAAAAATTCATTTGAATCAGTTCTACTCAGGTGGACAGAACTGGAGCCTATTATCCAGAGTGAAGTAAGCCAGAAGGAAAAACAATAATACAGTATACTAACGCATATATATGGAATTTAGAAAGATGGTAACGAGAACCCTGTATGCGAGACAGCAAAAGAAACGCAGAGGTATAGAACAGTCTCATGGACTCTGTGGAAGAGGGCAAGGGTGGGATGATATGGGAGAACAGCACTGAAAAATTTTAATTATCATATATGAAATCAATCGCCAGCCCAGGTTTGATGCTCAGGTCTGGGGCACTGGGAGGACCCAGAGAAAGGGAATCGGGAGGGAGGAGGTAGGGGAGTTCTGGAAGGGGAACATATGTATACCCATGGCAGATTCATGTCAATGTATGGCAAAACCAACACAATAAAGTAAAGAAAATTTAAAAAAAAAAAAAAAAGAAGAAGAAGAAGAACAATGGAGTGGGTTGTCATTTCCTTCTCCAGTGCCTGAAAGTGAAAAGTGAAAGTGAAGTTGCTCAGTTGTGTCCTACTCATAGCGACCCCATGGACTGCAGCCTACCAGGCTCCTCCGTCCATGGGATTTTCTAGGCAAGAGTACTGGAGTGGGGTGCCATTACCTTCTCTGCTATGGGGCAATGACCTCCTACAATAAAGCATATTAGGAAGAAAGCCATGGCTGTTTCCATAACTTTCACCTATATGGCCTGTTCTGATGCAAGACAATGGGATTCCACCTGCAAGAGAACCTGACAGCTAGAAGAAATGGCAGAAATTTCCCTACCACTGTCAATTGTGCAGCAGAGAGATTTTGCATGCTGCTACCCAAGAAACTGAGCATTTTCATTAACACTGTAGATTTAATTATTGACCTAAAGTTCAGCAAAAGAGATGCTACCCTAGTCACATTGAAATTACCTAAGAAGATATTTTTCTCTAGAAAACCCAAATGATTTTTTGTTTTATTTTTGTGAGTTAGAAATATGAATGACTTTGAATTCATGCTTTTGAATTCTGGTACTGGAAAAGACTCTTGAGAGTCCCTTAGATGCAAGGAAATCAAACCAGTCAATCCTAAAGGAAATCAACCCTGAGTATTGACTGGAAGGACTGATTCTGAAACTGAAACTCCAATACTTTGGCCACTTAATAGGAAGAACCAAATTATTGGAAAAGATCCTGATGCTGGGAAAGGCTGAAGGCAAAAGGAGAAGGGGGTGGTAGAAGATGAGATGGTTAGATAGCATCACAGACTGCATGGACATGAATTTGAGCAAACTCTGAGAGATAGTGAAAGACAGGGAAGCCTGGGGTGCTGTAGTCCATGAGGTCACAAAGAGTCAGATATGACTTGTCAGCTGAACAACAGTAACAAATGTTTAAATATAGCACAAGCAGTATACATTAAAATAAATTTCAACAGAAATTTTCAACTAGGGGACCCTGGCTATAGTGTTCTTGAACAGTCATCAAACCAGGAGCTCAAACCCTAAAGATCACATGAGGTTCCTGGGGCAACAGAACCCAAGAAACAGAGCCGTTATGTTTTTCAATGCCATCTCCCTTTAATCTAACCATTCTCCAGCTCTGCCAGGAATTCCCTTCAGATCTTGGGAGCACTCATTACTACAATAGCACTGCCTAAGATGGGAAACCCAGGAGCTCTACCACAGCCTGAGTCAACCCTGAGATCCTAATAGGCATCCAGAGACCCAGGGAGCAGAAAATAGTATATACCTGAAGACTCCCTGGAGAAAAGGACTTTTGTGGAGAAAACCACATCAGCAGACTGTATTAGGAAACCCTGAAGGTAGGACAAGGGCAACGTTATCTCGATGACCCTTGCTCAAGGGTTCTCCAAAGGAATGATCCCTTCCAGATTCTCTACTGTTGGCCCTGCTGCTGATTCTTCTCCTGCCTTTTGTGGCCTCCATGTATTCAAAGAGATGACACTGAGCCTGGAAGTTCTAATAATCTGTGCTGGACCAGCTCCGGATTCTAGCATCACTCCAACCTGACTTAGCTTACATCTAATGCAGCCACTCTCCAAGACACTGTCACCAAAGAGAACTTTCCTTTCGATCAAAATAAAGCCCCAATGCAGTGCCCCTGGGTCCCGGTGCAGCTGCCAAGCCCTGTCTCTAACCAAAGCCAAGCATCCTCCTGCCGAAACCCAGGTAGAAGGGAGCTCTTCCTCCACCTCAGCCCTGCAGGAACACAGCAGCTCAAAGCCCCAGGAAGCACTCTGCCTGAGCTGGGTTCATGAATGCTTTATTATTGTTCTGCTGAGCAGTTACCCCCATGCCAAGCAACCCTGAACAAGCCTTCTAAGCCGCAGTGATGGATGTTTGCAGGAAACCCATGGGAGTTATTAATATTCATGTTCCCGTCACACTTTTGCAAGTAATGGAAGCTTGTTTTCTGTAACACATCGTTAGGCAAGGGAGATAAGTGACCTCCTAGAGTTTTGATGCACAAAGGGTGGTCACCCAAGGCTCCGAAGGGACTGAGGGGAAAGCAGACAAGGTGAGAGGGGTGATGGTTTCACACTCTCCTTTCAGAGACTCCCAAAAGGCCCTTTTGGTGAAGACTGGCCTTTGTGGACCCCACCCCCCCCATAGAGCGAGCAGAATCTGGGGCTGGAGTCTGGGGGATGGTCAGTGTCTCCCCTCTCCCAGAGGAGAGCAGGGCTCGATGGCAGGTGTCTGAGGGCACAGATTTGAGAGCACAGAGTGAGGAATTAGGAGGTCTGGGCTGAGCCACGCTGCCTGCTCTAGAGAGGCCTACAGACTCAGGAGCAAAAGAACAGGGGGTCATGAGGGTCAGAAGGAGAGCATTTGCTGAGAGCTCAGGGAAGACTAGGTCCAAAGCAGTGAGGCTTGAAGTGAGGGAAGGAGACATGTCCAGCAACTCTAAGAACCAGTCAATGGGGGCAGGAGAGTGATTATCACCCATAAGCCTCTCAGAGCTGCCCACCTGCCCTGCTCCACTCTAAGGAAGTGCCCAGTTACAACGCAAGCTGTTGTCACACACGCCATCCACATTTCAGAATGTGTGGACCCTGTGCCTCTGTACCTCTGTTTCCTCATCTGTAAATTGGGCATAAGAGTCATATCGACCTCATTTTGTCTTGAGACTTAGAAGAGTTAATGCACCTAAACATACAACAGCACCTGGCCTGTAGTACACTCCATTAAATGCAAGCCATCTTCATTATCACCGTTGATATTATTTATGGGTTCATTTCCCTCAATAGACTTAGTTCTCTGGAAGTAGAAACCATGTCTCATTACATTCGTTATCCCAAAGCCCAGCATTGTGCCAGGCACAACTTAACTGCATGGTAAATACCTACTAAATGAATAAATCAATGAATGAATGGTACATTTCCTGAGCCTGTCATTTTAGGAAAAGCCTCACTCTACACTTAGGCTACATGAAGTCATTTCTTCCTAATATTAATAGCATCAGGTCACTGGTTCATTCAACAAATATTTGTTGATCACTTGCTCTGGGCCAGCTACTCTTCTGGGTACGGAGACTGCAGCAGGGAAACAGAAATGGAGAGACTGTCAGGCCTCGTAGAACTTGCCTTTCGTAAGGGGAAAGAGAAGACAAATGAAAACAGAAGTGAAATGTGTTCTGTTTGATGACTATCTGTGCTACGGAGAAAAGTTGAACAGCAAAAAGTGGGAAGCTGCTATACAACACAGGGAGCCCAGTATGGTGTCTGTGATGACCTAGAGAGGTGGTACCAGGGTTTGGAGGAAGGCTCAAGAGGCGGGGGACATATGTATAATTATGACTGATTTGTGCTGTGGTATGGCAGAAACCAACTCAACATGGTAAGGCAATTCTCCTCCATTAAACTTTTTTAAAAGAAAAGATGTCAGGGAGCAGGGAATTTCCCTGATGGTCCAGTGGTTAAGAATCTGCCTTCCAATGCAAGAGATGCAGGTTCAGTCCGTGGTCAGGAAACTAAGATCTCACTTGCCACAAGGCAACGAAGCCCACGGCCCACAGTTAGAAGCGCCGCTGCACTGCAACTAGAGAAAGTATGTGTGCCACAATGAAGACTCAGCATGGTCAAAAAAACAATAACAAAATTAAATTTTAAAAAAGGAATGCCAGAGAGCAGAGGCATTCTGTGTGCCTGTGCTAAGGGAGATCTGCCGGAGAAGGGAGCCAAGGAGGTGGGGGAGCCAGCCAGGTGCATGCAGGGGAAAAGACTTCTGGTTAGAAGAAAACAAAGGTGCAAAGGTATGTTTATATCTTCTGGCCACACCTTAGTGACTGATGTCACAGCCTTCTTACAGTGGAGAGGGTTTCCTTAGACACCTGGGCCATCAAGGTCAGCTTAGGGTACCGAGTTTTCCACAAAGTCAATCCACAATCAAACAGTGACAGCTCTTTGTTAACTGTGTGATTGTGAAGTGAGAGTGGATCTCTCAGTGTGATCAGGAAGGAACACTTCTGATAATTCCAGACCTGTTCCCATCTGTAGATCATAAATCTCATTTCCTTCTTGATAGATCTGTTAAATGAGATATTAAGTGTAAAAGGCCTAAAAGACACTTACTCCTTGGAAGAAAAGCCATGACGAGCCTAGACAGCATATTAAAAGGCAGAGACATCGTTTTGCCCACAAAGGTCCCTACGGTCAAAGCTACGGTTTTTCCAGTAGTCATGTACAGATGTGAGAGTTAGACCATAAAGAAGGCTGAGTGCCAATGAATTGATGCTTTCAAACCGTGGTGCTGGATAAGACTCTTGAGAGTCCTTTGGACAGCAAGGAGGTCAAGCCAGTCCATCCTAAAGGAAATCAATCCTAAATATTCATTGGAGGCCCTGGTGCTGAAGCTAAAGCTCCAATACTTTGGCCATCTGATGTGAAGTGCCACCTCATTGGAAAAGCCCCTGATGCTGGGAAGGACTGAAGGCAGGAGGAGAAGGGGATGACAGAGGATGAGACTGTTCGATGGCATCACCGACTCAACCGACATGACTTTGAGCAAGCTCCGGGAGTGGTGAAAGACAGGGAAGCCTGGGGTGCTGCAGTCCATGGGGTCACACAGAGTTGGACATGACTGAGCAACTGAACAAGTGCTATACCGGGCACACTGCAGCTGCTTTAAATGGTTATTCCTATTATTCCAGTCTTATTCTCTCACCCTCCCCAAGTCCCAAACTCCCAAAATGCCACAAAGAAGGAAAAATACTGAAGGAGGTTGTCGCCCTGTTGCTTCTTGGGAAGCATGGGTGAGGAGACGGAGGAACACCATAACTGCCCGCTGATGGACATTTTCTGCACCAGACTGTGAGTGAGCGGCTTTAGAGAGGCAATTCCCAGCTCTGTAACTCTGCACAATGCCCAGCAGATGACCTGACACATAGTAGGCACTCAATAAATGCTTGATGAAAGAATAAATGGAAATAAAGTGCAGCCCTATGTGGTGGGCCTCGGGACTCTAATACACTCATTTCCATGAATCCTACTGGCATCTTAGCCAGCCTGAGCTGGTGACACCTACAGAGCGAGGCTGCACCAGGGCCGAACGCCTCAGGAGCTTAACTCTCTTGCTGTCCACACGAACACTCCCTCAATGCCACCTGCTCTTCGGGCTGGCACATGAGTAGCAATCCACATAGGGAGTCTGGGTGATTTTACTGCATTTAGCTTTGTTGGCATTTAGATAAATCATTACTTTCTGTAGCTTTAAACTTTAGCTCGGTGTTCTCAGAGAAGATATAAATTATTAAACAAAGGAAAGCAACTCTGGCTTCAGATCAGGTGGCAATTAGCATCACCTAGCACTGAGGAAAAAGTCCCTTCAATGGGGTCCACGTGTCAGCCTAAGGAGCTCATGTTTTGGCAATGATGCTCGAGTTCTAGCTGATATTAATCTCAGCTGTGCCTGGAACCCAGCGAGGAGAATTGAAGTGATTTGGGCATTCACCTCTACTACAAGAGAAAGGGAAATTAAAAAGAGAAGGAAAAGGAAATGTAAATCTTGGTATAACAATAGAGGGAATTTACATGAACTGCATACTTTCTAGTTCTCATGTATGGTACACACATAAACTCATTTAAATTTTTACATCATGAGAGGTGCTACTCTCTCTGTTTGGCAGGCAATCAAACTGAGGTTCAGAGGAGTTGAGTAACTCACCCAAAGGCCCACAGCAGGTGGAGAAGCAGAGAGTAGAACCTGGATCTGCCTCACACTAAGCTGACCCCTCTCAGAAGAGAGCATAGAACCCCACAGGCAGCCACAAAGTACATTCCAAAGGGTTTGTGGGCCATGAGCAACAATGCTCTGGGTAGAGTTTAAGTGTGGACCACTCCCTTTGAATGTACATATTCTCAAGGGAAGGATGAATCTTCACACATTTCAGTGACATCAGAATTATTCCCTCCATATAAGAAGAAAAAAAGAAAATGTTTCCTTGTAACAAACTGAGCTTAAGTCATGAGGTCCTATAACACTATTTCTCAACTTTTTCTTCACACGATCCCCCACTTTGGAATTTGTCATGTCCCATCATTAGAATATAATATATGTCACATGTATAAATAGAGAGATAGAAATGTATCATATTTATATTTCCTTTCAATGATAGAACTGGGTCTTGCCCCAACAGACTCTTAGTTAATATTTGTTGAATGAATGTTCGTGTTTAAAATCTATCACAGGAAATGAAAGATTATAAGTGATCCAACTAAATAAACAGGGTTCCAAAAAAAGAGAAGACTTTAAGCATTGATTTTTTTTTTTTTTCTGATTTCAAAAGTAAATCCTCCTCTTGGAATTCAGAAAGTGACCGGTGTTATTGACACTGGAATATGGGGAAAGCAGAGGTTTAATTAACCAGACAGCAAAACAAAAGTCTTTCTTTACTTAAGAATTCCCTTTGCCATTGCCAGGTACCTCTTACCGTGAAGAGTTTTCACTGCTCAAGGATGATCCTCATAGGAAGAGGGGGAAATGCAGTTTAAAAAGGTAAGTAACAGCATTAAAACGACACCATCAGAAAGGCTTCTGAGGATTCTCAAGTCAGTTCTAACTGGTTGGACAATATTAATAGGAGGGAGAAAAAAAGAAGAAGGCTGTATTGAAAAGATCCTCAGACTACCAAGACAGAAATGAAATTCTGAACAATGAAAGCTAGGAAAACTCAGAAGAAAATATGGCTTCAAAGATTCCTAGTGAGACCCTTTATGGACTTTTCCATGTAGGAGATGCAAGAGATTTAGGTTCAAGCACTGGGTCAGGAAGATCCCCTGGAACAGGAAATGGCAACCCCTTCCAGTGTTCTTACCTGGAAAACTCCACGGATAGAGAAGCCTGACTGGCTACAATCGTAAGGTCGCTAAGAGTCGGACACAACTGAGCATGCATGCAGCAAGCCCCTTTTTACCTATCTGGAGAGAACACACACACACACACACACCCTGATGTGAATGTTCCCAGCCGGTCCTTGGGAACCTTCCAACAACCACTGATGCCAATTACTGTTCCTTTGGTCTCAGAACACCTGCTTAGGATAACACAAGCCAGGGATTCCAGCTGAGCATCCCAGGACCACTGAAGTTCACATTAGCCAGGTGACTTCTGGAGCCTGAGGGAAGAGCCAGCTCAAACATTTCACTTGGGATCATGCCAAAAAGCAGCTGCCTAAATAACAGTCCCATAACCAGCTCCCATAAGATTGTCCCTTTGGACAAGAGGAGTCATTTTTGCTGCCAGGATATGAACTGCCTATTCAGGTAAAGACTGACAGTGTGATAAAAATCTAAATCTTCCTCAGAATTTTTAAAACTTCTTAAAACACAGACCTAGACATATCCTCTAACATACAACTCTGACATGTTATAATTAACTGACACATAAAACAGCTAAGACATATCCAACATTCATATGTGCCCAGCTCTAAGTATTAACTTGTTTAACCCATGCCAAAAAAAAAAAAAAAAAAACTATGAAGTGAGAAATATCATTACTCCCACTTTATGGATGAGGAAATTGAGGCCCTGAAGATGAACTTGTCCACCATCACACAGTTCCAGAGCCCTCACTTTCACCCATATACTCGACTACGTCTTATACTAGGACAGGAAAACCTTAGGTGTTTATGTCACTCGCTATCATTGACACAAAGCAACCCTTAAGTCTTTCCGTTGGGAATACATGTACATTCCTGAGAGTTTATCCAATTCAGCAAGTTCAATGAAACCTTATTCAACACCTTCTTGGTGAAAATCAGGGCCAGATGTGGGGGTGGGCTCCATCTGGAGGTGGGCATCAGGCTTTCCTCCTTGCAGCCTACTTCCAAGAAGGAGGTCCGCTAGTGTGGGAGCCACAATGACTGAAGCCTGAGCACCCTGAAGACCATGTTCCACAACAAGAGAAGTCACCACAATGAGAAGCCCGCGCACCACAACTAGAGAGTGGCCCCCACTCACCCTAACTAGCGAAAAGTCAACACAGCGACAAAGACCCAGCATAGCCATAAATAAAATATTATTTAGAAAAAGTCAAAGGCTCTTGCATCCCTGCCCTGCTCTCTGCTCCCCTATCTAGTCCCTCATTTAATTTTCAGATCGTGTTGCTGTATTTGGTTAGTTTAAGAAGTTAAGCCTTTGGCCATCTCCCAATGCCTCAGAGGTTAACTTAGGCCAGCTCTGCTCTAGGCTGTATTCCCCTGGACCATCTCCCTGTTAGATTCAATTGTCCATGCCCTCCTGCTTTCACACAGTGGTCGAGGCTTGGGTATAAGAAAGGAACCAAGGAAGCCAGTTTTTAGTCTCATCCTTGAGCTCTTCAGGAGACCAAGAAGAAAGTGTGACTCACACGTGGAGAATCCAGCTCCCTGGGCTATGAGTCCCATGTGGGGGTTTCAGCCAACACCATGCGGTCATCAATAGTGTGCTCTTGTCTGGCCATGTCCTTCATGTCCCAAAACCAGCAGTGGTACACTGACAGACTGAGGGTTCCTATTTTCAGGAAACCATCTTGGAGACATCAGAGATATAATGATCAATGAACCATGGTCCTTTCCTACCCTTAAGGAACTCACAATCTAGTGGGGATACAGATAAACACAAGAAGTCAGGTATCAGGCAGAGGGAGAATGCCTCATCTGTCTACTTGGGAGCACAGAGGAGGGTGTGATGGATTTCAACTAAAGCAATCAGAAAAGACCCACAGGACTTGAAGGATGAACAGGTTTCTGATGGCAAGGGAGGGGTGCTTTTTCCAGGTCAAGGGACCAACACGAGCCAGAGACTATGAAGCTGCAAAGGGCAAGGAGTTTTGAAAAATATCAATCACTGAAGCATTGGGTATAGGAGCTCAGTGAGAGATGAGGCTGAAATCAACCCACAAAAAACCTTAAATGTCATATTAAAGGGCTTGGCCTTTGTCCTTTAACAAGTAAGCAGATATTATAGGTTTTGATATTTATTTCCTGAAGACTTCCCCTGCCTCTCCCTGAACTCTAAACTAGCAAATCCAGCTGCATGGCTTGGCACATCTCCACTTGTAATTCTCAGATCCTAACATGTTCAAACCACTCTCTCCATCTTCTCCCCACATCTCTCTCTTCCTGCAGTTTTCCCCATTTTTCAGCTGCTAAAACCAAAAACCTATGAGTCAACTTTTACTCCTATATTTCACTCACACCCCACAGCCAACCCACCAGAAAATTCTAACAGCTCAACCTTGAGAATATATCCAGAACTTCAGCACTTCCCACCACCTGATCCAACCACCATGACCTATTTATTGCCTAGATTATTCCAAGAGCCTCCTGTCTCTCACCCCAATCTCGTCTCCTCCCAGAAGCCAAAGCGATCCTTGAAAAATGTAAAGATCATGTCAGCCACTCCTCTGCTCAAAACCCAACAGCAGACTCCCTCTCACTTAAAGACCAAAGTCCTTACTTTGACCCCTACATCCTATGAGATCTGCCTCCCCGCTTCAGGGAGCTCTTCTCCTTCCATTCCCTTCCCTTCCATCACCCACGGCATGCTGGCCTCATGGCTGTTCTTACACATCAAGCATGCTGTACCTTGAGACCTTGACACTCGCTGTTCCCTTGGCCTGAATCTCGAGATGGAGAGAATATCCTGGATTATCCAAGTGGATCCAGTGTAATCAAAAGGCCCATTTTAAGAGGGAGGAAGAGGGAGATGACTGCTAGAGAAGAGAAGGCCGTGTGATGATGGAAGTGGACACTGTCGTGATGTGGCCACAAGTCAAGAAATGTGGGCAACCCCCAGAGCTGAGAGGCAAGGAAGAGTCTCCCCCAGATCCTCCAGAAGGAACCAGCCCTGTTAATATCTTAAGTTTAGTCCCTCGGACTCTTTTCAGACTTGTGGGTTCCAGAACTGAAAGATAATAAATTCATGTTGGTTTAAGCCATTAAGTTTGTGGCAACCTGTTACAACAGCACTAGGAGACATACCACTGAGGATTCACCAGTCCCTGTCACAAGTGGAAAGGGCACTGGACAAGGATATTAGATCTCCAAGAATCCTTTCTCTCTTCAAATTCTAGAAAAAATAATTGAAGGGGTTTAAAAACTCATTGCAGCCTCTCCTGCTTCTGGTTCCTTCCATAGCAAGATGTTTAAGACCAAGTCCAGCTCAGTCTACTAAGTTTGGCCTCTTTTGTAGCAAGAGTTTTAGGAAACACTATTTCCAGACCTGACAAATCATCTTATATTTTAAGAGCATTAGCTTTCCAACCCTTTTCTTTCTTTCTTTTTCCCTTGATGGGAGGAGGAGAAAGAGAAGTCTTCATGCCCTGAAGTAGAAATAATTATCTTGAGGACTTCAAGACTGCATACTCACTGTTTACACCATTCTGATCAAAGTCAGTCATGACTAAGAACAAACTGTAGCCTTCTATTCAGTCTTTCTTTAAATAATCTTTCTGCTTCTCCTCTTTGAGGAAAGAAAAAACGTACAACCTGGAGACTAGTATTAACCATAATGATAATGTTTCACGTTTACATGCTCAAAGAGCTTTAGCACCATCAGGCAGTTAATGCATATGACACTTCACTGCATGAGGTAGGTCAGTACTGCTCTTCCCTCTTAGCGACAGGGATCCAGGCGCTTCAAGTTTCAGTTCTCACTTGGACACTTGTCATCCATCAGTCACAGGGCCAGGGCTGGAAACCAGGTCGACAGAATCTCCGATCTCTCCAACGTATGTAGAAATGCGAGCAGCCAACAACCTCCAAAAAAAGACTGCTGACAAAAAAAAAGTTTATCAATGGATAACAGGATTCAAATAGAGTATTCTCATTCTTTAGGAGAGATAAGACTTGTGAATAATCAACAGCACAGAAGACAATGCAAAAACGAGGGGCTGTTGTGCTGTGTGGCACAGACAGTACGAGCTTCAGGGATTCGGATAAAGGAGATGTGATTGAGCAGATGCGTCTGTGCAGAGTCTTTTTTTTTTTTTCACACCAACTAGAATTCTTATAGCTCAGAGACGAGCTCTATATTTACATGATTGGAGCACATATATGTTTCACCTAAAGACAGAGCAGAAGAAAATGTATTAGACATCAGTGTGTTGGCTTCTGTGCTCCTGTTACAGGGACTGACCCGGATGTAAAAAGTCTCCTACAGCCTAGTCATGGCTTCCCTGCACGGCTCATGCGGCCCAGCCTGGACCCCTGCTCTGAAGAGTCAAGACAGAGAGGAGCCTGCAGGGCTTCAGGCATCTTATCATTTGCTGGAATGAGCTAATTATTTTAAGCAGCCCAGTGTCTCACTTAAAACCAATAGGGTGGTTTCATTACCATATGACCCAGCAACCCCACTCCTAGGTATATACCCTGAGGAAACCAAAATTGAAAATACCCAGTGTCTATTGTAGCACTATTTACAATAGCTACAACATGGAAGCAGCCTGAATGTCCACTAACAGATGAATAGATAAATAAGTTGTGGTACATATACACAATGGAATATTACTCAGCCATAAAAAGGAACACAACTGAGTCCGTTCTAATGAGGTGGATGAAACTAGAGCCTATTATACAGAGTGAAATAAGTTAGAAAGAGTAAGATAAATACCATATACTAATGCATATATATATATATATATACATACATGGAATCTACAAAGATGGTACTGATGAATTTATTTGCAAGGCAGCAATTGAGAAATAGACATAAAGAACAGACTTATGAATCTGGGGAGAGGGGAAGAGAAGGTGAGATGTATGGAGAGAGTAACACGGAAACTTATATTACCATATGTAAAATAGATAGCCAATGGGAATTTTCTGTATGTCTCGGAACTCAAACAGGGGCTTTATATCTACCTTGAGGGGTAGGATGGGGAGGGAGATGGGAGGGAGGTTTAACAGAGAGGGGACATATGTATACCTATGGCTGATTCATGTTGATGTTTGACAGAAAACAACAAAATTCTGTAAAGCAATTATCCTTCAATTTAAAAAATAATAATAAAAAAAACCAATAGGGTAGTTTCAGTGAGTTTTTTGTTTCAAAAGACAGAGGTGAGTTAAACAATGGGTCCAGATTTGGGGATTTCACAGACTAATTAAACATCCCTTCTTCATCCTCCCAAAATGCAGGGGGCTTAGGATCTCTTTGTTTTGCCAAGTAAAGGCTAACAAAACTGGTGAAAAGTTTGCAGTGTTCTGGCCCCAGCTGTGTTTGGAAATCTCCAGGTTAAATGCTCTGTAAATTCTCTGATGGCTCTTAGTTCAGAGATCTCATTTGCCACTTTATAATTTGTAGGCAAATTCAAGGAAAACCATGCCTCATACCTGTTTTGCTCCTTGAAACCATAATGACAGGTAGGCTGCCTGCAGAGGTTAGTCTCTGAGGAAACAAAGACTTTCATCCATCCACCAACCCTACTAAACAGAGTACCTACTAAACAGGGCTTCCCTGGTAGCTTTAAGAATCTGCCGGCAATGCAGGAGGTTGCCTGCAATGCCGGAAACGTGGGTTTGATCCCTGGGTTGGGAAGATCCCTTGGAGAAGGAAATGGCTACCCACTCTAGTATTCTTGCCTGGGAAATCCCATGGGCAGAAAAGCCTGGTGGGCTACAGTCAACTGGGTTGCAAAAGTTGGACACGCCTTAGAGCCTAAACCACCACCACCACCACTTACTAAACATTAGGGATTATTTTAGAAAATGGGGAAGCAAAAAATTTTCAAGCCCTGTTGACACATAAGTCACGAAACAATATTCACTGCAGCATTATTTACAATAGCCAATATTTGAAAGCAACCTAAGTATCATCAACAGAATGGATAAAGCACATAGGATATATAGTTATGCAATGGAATATTACTCACCATAAAAAAGAATGAAGTCTTGCCATTTGAAAGAGCCTGGATGGACCTAGATGGCATTTTGCTAAGTGAATCAAGTCACATAGAAAAAGATAAATATTGGTACCATCTGATTTCGCATGTATGTGGAATCTTAAAAAGAAAACAAAACCTAACAGGAGCAGACTTATACAGCACAAACCGGTGATTGCCATGGTTGGGGGCAGGGGTGAAGATGAGAAGGTAAGGTGAAGGAGATTAAGAGGTACGGACTTCCAGTTATAAAATAAATAAGTCACAGCGATATAATGTATTGCATGGGGAATATACTCCATAATATCAAAATAACTTTGTATGCTGACAGGTGGTAACTAGACTGATCATGGTGATCATTTTATAATTATAAAAACATTGAATCTCTGCTTTCTACCTGAAACTAATATAATAAGACCATTATACTTCAATTAAATTTAAAAAATGAAACAAAAAGATAAAGCTGAAAATAGCAGTGCCAGGACCAATGTAGGTAAAATCAGAGAAGAGGGGGTTGGAGGCACAGGGAAGCAGAGGTTACATACACCTGCTTCATCCACCAAAATGTCCATCTTCCATGGTACACACCCTGGCAATGATGCTGACAGCAGGCATATCTTCAGATAAGCCAGACAATGATACATCCCACTGTTCCAATTCTGGAACTGCTATGCCACCTCATTAATATGTGAAAATGTGTTAAAAAGCTGCTGATAAACAGCTGCACAGAGGCAGAAATAGTGGCTCCCATCACATTTGCAAGCTTTACTGGCTCACGAACATGGCACGAGAAACGAAGCTTCGCCTGCATGTATAAACTGGGTAATTTGCTGTAATCCTCCACTTTATTGGTAGACATTTTGCCATATCATGTCTCCCCAACCACAGTTTAAGGACACTTCTGATTTACACAGCTCTGTAAACTGCCCCTTCCTTAGAAATAACTGTCACGTCATTTGGCAGCATTGTTTCAACATTCTGATTTATCAATAAAACGGAAGATTGCCTTGCTTCCATGCACTGCACAGTTTCTAATAACTGCATTTCTATTCAGTTGGAGAGCATTTGATTAAGGAATTAGATACAAGTTATATATAAATCAGTGCAAGCCCTGAGTTGACTGAAATGTTGGAAAGTGCACTTCTCAGGCGAGGGGAGTAAAATTTTACCCTGCCCCAGGAGCAGATCGGGAGTAAGGAAAGAGGCTTGTCTGAAATGTGATGGCAGAGAATTTCATCTCTCCCAGGCACTGCTCCCCAAGGCCAAAGGCAAAAGCCCCTCTCCATTTACCTTACCTTGGGGATGGCCCTGCTCCATATTTCTCTAGCGACACTTCCCGCTGGAGGAAAAGTCCCCAGTGATGCTCATTTCCAATTGCCTCCTTTCTCCCCCCTCCAATTCCTTTCCGGTGACATATTGATGGCCTCCCCAGATGCTGCCTGAATGCACCTTGTGACAGGGGACCACAACACTGAGCTTAATGAACTGATTCCCAGTGTGTCCCCACTTAGACCCAGACCTTGGAGGTGATTCCCATCCCTGACCTCCCCTCATCTGCCCCCACCCCACAGAGGAATTACGGCCTGTTGGGGGTAAAAATATGAAGTTGTTTTCTGTTTGGATCAGGTGGCAGCTGCTCTTTCCCTTCTGGGTTGGGGATTATGTATTTGTGTAATTTTTATATCGTGTTTGTTTTCTTGGCAGATGGCTTCCTTCTCATTACTGGGGTGGCGTGGAAGGGAGAGAAAGGGTGTAACTCTAGGGGTGTGTTCTGCTTGATGAAAGGCAGATAATACAAAGGTGGCTTTTTGTAAAACTCACAGAGAGTAAGACTATATAATTTAACTAAACACGAACGGCCTCGGATCCTGCAATTATCCAAACAATCTCCATCCAGGCAGCATTTGGAGCAGGGCAACTTGGAGATGGGCTTTCCCTTCTAGAAACATTTAGATGAATTCTCCTGACACACACATCTCCTTTTGCCTGGCTTCCATTCCCCCTTCCCCCCAACCCCAGCCCCACACTGCATTTGCATGCAAGAATGCAAAAACAAGCTCCGGGTCAGGATGCTACCACATCTAGAAAATATGAGTGTTTCCTGGCAGTGCCAAGAGTAGGGGTAGAGTCTTAGAATTGCAAATGTAGCGCTAAGTTAAAGCCCTTGGTATAAAATTTGGCCTAATTAAGACACTACCAAAGCAAAGCATTCCAATAGCAAGTTACACAGGTTGTAAAGGGGGTGAAGTGCCTTCTAAAACCAAAAAATGCTTCTGCCAGAAATAAGCACCCCTGAGGGTCAAATGAGGAGCTGTCAGTGCAGAATACCACTTACCTTGACCTCAAGAGGGTCCCTCCCTTCCATCAGCTGTCATGAAGGCTGTCTGCTGGGGGTCTCTGCAAGGGGCCTGGGCTCCCTCTCCCAGCAATCTCTATCACCTCTCGAACAGACAGTTTCCCAAAAGTTGTGATAATTCTCATTTGCACCCCCTTGCCTCCCTTACTAAGCTATCATTTGTTTATGGATTTTTTTTTTTTTTTTAGTGTTTTCTATGTACTGAGACCTGTCTCAACTCCTAAAGATGGAGTGAGTGTTAGTCGCTCAGTCGTGTCCAACTATTTGGACCTCACGGACTGTAGCCTGCTAGGCTTCTCTGTTCGTGGGATTCTCCAGGCAAGAACACTGGCGTGGGTAGCCTTTCTCTTCTCCAGGGGATCTTCCCTAAGATGGATCAAATTCTAACAATAGGATGACCCCAAATGGCAACCTCTAGGCCAGAAATAATTTGTAAATATTTTCTTATGAACAGTTTTCAAGTACTCATAATGGAAAATTATTCATTCAGGCTACCTTGAATACTGAGCCCCTATTAGATGTAGGCACTGTGAAAAGTTCCATAAATACACAGGGAAGTTGTATCAGCCCTGTTCCCGTGAAGTCACAGGTCTAACGGAAAAAAAAGACATATGCCCAAACACTTAAGATCATGAGTAATGTTCCTCAGTTACAGATGGAAAGCAGAGGAACAGAGATTCACTCTAGGTGAGACAGAAGTGTCAGACTGGGGATTACGTCCAGTGGTCCTGCTCGGGTTTGCAGGACAGAGTCAACCACCTTAAACTCAGTGACCAAAAGGTACGGATCTAGGCCCTGGGGCCAGACTGCAGAGATTCCAATCTGAGCACCCCACCCCAAAATACTGTGTGATCTTGGGAAGGTTACCTAAACTCTCTGTGCCTTCATTTTCTCAACTGTGAGGTGAGGCTAAATAAAGCCACCTGGTGTGAGTTATCTTAATGATTAAATAAGACCACATACATGAAGCACCTGGCACAACGCTGTCTGAGGTCCACTGTGAGCTGTGCAGTGCTGTCCAAATTATTTGAACTCCATGTTTAATTTCTTCCAAATACCTCTTTCATTTATGTTAAGAGAATTTAATGAATGCAAACATGTGAACCCAAGTAACAACACCCAGCACAAAATCTTAGTTATTATTATTGACGTTTTTATTACTACAGACACACTCTCGATGTACTAATAGAACAGCTTTATATTTTAAATTATGTTCTCATAGTCAAAGGAAAAGACCATTAGCCTGGAAATCAAAACTTTAATTAAGGGCTTCCCAGGTGGCGCTAGTGATAAAGAATCCGCCTGCCAATGCAGGTGATGCAGTAGTTTCAAGTTTAATCGCTGGAGGAAAAAGTGGCAACCCACTCCAGAATTCTTGCCTGGAAATCCCATGGACAGAGGAGCCTGATGGGCTACAGTCCATGGGGTCGCAAAGAGTCGAGCGTGACTGAGTGACTGAACACTACATGCAGGAAAATTGACTAACCTCTCCAACCCATGGTCTTTTCATCGGTAGTTACCTCCTTGAGAACCTTCCAGTCACCTCCTTCCCTGGCAGGCAGTATCGGGGCCCTCCGCAGCACATTGCTAGCTCCTGGAGCAATCACTGTCTTGAAATATACTTGTTCACTTGGTTTCCCATCCCCTCATGAGCTCTTTGAGCTAGTCCTTTTTTTCACTTATCCATTCCGTAAGTGTAAGTAATTAAGTGTTAGTCACCCAGTCATGCCCAGCTCTTTGTGACCTGATGGACTTCAGCCCACCAGGCTCTTCTGTCCATGAGAATTTCCAGGCAAGGATACTGGAGTGGGTTGCCATTTCTTTCTCCAGGGGATCTTCCCAACCCAGGGGTCAAACCCGGGTCTTCTGCACTGCAGGCAGATTCTTTACCGACTGAGCTACAAGGGAAGCCCATCCATTCCATGAGAGGTCCTAATTTATTTGTTGAATAAGCAAATCCAAGTTTTTAGCTGAGAAGTTTGAGGACACTGAGAATTCAATTAATTTACTTAAAATCACTAGTTTAGCTAGTGGGAGATGTGAGCCTAGAGCTGGAAGTCTTCTCTTACTGTGGTATCTTCCTCCAAGATCGCAAAGTCAGCCTCTATAAACTGAGTGATTCATTCGAAATGAACATTCTCTTTGCAAACCATTTTTTTATTTTAGGGTTTTAACATCAATTACCTTCAAATAGCAAGCCACTCCAATACATTTAAAAGCTAATTTGATTTAGCAAACGTCAATGTATCTACAGCTTGTTGATCAAGTAACTGTTGCACAAAGCAAGTAAGTGTAGCTAGATCCAGACTTGAGATATTAACTGAGGTGCATTATCAGTATGACTAACACCATCTGTGAGGTTGGGGCTGGTTTGCTGTTGTCTTCAAGGAGAAGCAGCTGAAAAATTACATAAAGAAGTCACGAATGTAAGGCTATGATTTGTTATCAATTCATGAGTATTCATCCAAATATTCAGAGAAGTATTAGAAATAAATTCTTATAGCCCCCAACTCAAATTATGTCTACTCCAGGACAATGAGATCTTCTTGTGATCTCAAATCATGATTGTAGAACACAAGGACAGTGAAAAAGAAACAGTGATCATCATAGTCAATGTTCCAAAATGGACTTTTAGAACTCAGAGACAAGTTTTTTTAAAAGTCCAGATTTCTAAGGAGCCAGACTGGGGGAACATAACATCCTAGCTACATTTTTCTAGCCCTAAGTCTGGATTTATTGACCTAGGATCTGTCACATCCTATTCTGGTAAATAGAAGTCCATGAATAGCTACATACTATCAGCCACTTGGAAGATGCTTAAAGGAGGGGCTGTCTTCCAGGTAGGCAGTAATCATAAAGAGGAAATAAAAGTCTAGAAAAAAAGGTAAAAAGAGACACACACATAAATCACACGCACTCCTCGCCTTGGACCCTTCCCTAAGAGAGTTCCACTGTAACAGTTGGTCTTTTTTCAGCCTCAGGATCCCAGAAAAGGCAGGAAGAATCAAGCAGGTACTCTGTGATGGCGGTCTGGCACATCTAAATCAGACCATCCTCCTTTCCGATGCCACTGTTCCCTGTCCTTGTCATCACAGTGCACCATGACCCTTGTTCCTTCAGGCTTCTTGCTCACCCCCTGTAGCTTAATGCCACTTTACACTTGAACCCAAAAGTTTGAATTTTCTATTCTACCTACTAGCAATAAACTTCACCCTGATCTTAACCAACAATAGATGGTACCATTTGAACATGGTACATATTATCTTAGTTCTTAAATTATATAGATGAAACTCCTTATTATTAAAGATACCAATGTAATTAAGCTCTTTGAATATATTTTAAAGTACAACTGTTCTGATATTAAGCAGTAATTTTTGTGTTCATGTGTCTGTCTCCCTCACTAGACTATGAGTATTTTTAGAGAGAAGACCCTCTCGATGAGAAAGCAATGCAATGCCTGAAACATCATTCAATTAATATTTGATGAATAAGTGAACAAATAAATGTACATATGCCCAGGGACAATGTAGCTCAAAGCCCAGATTCTGAGGCCAAACTACCTGGAGTCTAATCCCAGCTCCATCCTTACAACCCAAGTGACCTTGGACAAATTGCTTAAATTCTCTGAATTTTCAGAGTCCCCATTAATACAATGTTGCAATGCTACTGTATAGGACACGACTGAACACATGCATACACACACACACAGAGGGTTATGTCATATTGTCTGACACAAAATCAGTGTTATCAAATGCAAGTCCCTGTGTCCAATTCACAGTGAGGGTTGGGCACAATATCAAAATGCCAGGGTTTGAGGTCCAGGCCCTGGCTACAAGGAGGGATCCCTGCACGGGCCAGTTATCCTATCCAGAAGAATTCGTCCAGCGCCAGTCTTGGTCCTCCCGCTAGCGCCCAGGCCTGGTTGAAGAGGGGTGGCCAACTGGCGACGCCCTCGGGGCCAGGTCCGCAGACCCTGCCCAGCCGCCATCACTGAGGGAGCCAGAGGCCCAGGGCCCAGCCATAACCTCAGACTTTTTATCTGAACTGAAGAGAATCTTTTGTATAGAACCAACAGAAATACATATTATAGCAAATAATACTCAGGTTAATCCCCAGCTCACAATAATAGCCCCTCTTTTCAATAATAACCCCTCTTTGAGAAGAGCCCCAACCACAGAGATACTCTGAAGTACAACATCCTTGCAACTTAACCCTGACCTCTGGCCACTTCCTGGGTGACAACTGATCTGAGCTGGACCGACTTTTGAACCTTGGAGAGAAACCGGTTTAAGCTGTTACCTTAAAGGCCGTGTCCATACACTCCAGTTGCTGAGGCCTCCGTGGACCGTGGGTTTGCGGGAAAGGTTCGCTGCTGCTTCCAGGCCTGTGCCTGGCCATGGTGAGGACTCTGGAGCTCTTCAGGACCCAGCCCTCAGCCTGTCCCCAGGCCGCCCAGCTCATCCACTGGCCCGGAGGCTGGAGGGCCTAGAGGGCCCCGCGGAGAAGGCCTTAATCTTCACTCTCTGCCACAAGGACCACTGGGAAGCTGACTGTTAGCCAGGCTCAAGGTCTCCTGATAACAATTACAGACTAACAGCTGCATGCTCGCTCCACTCCTATTACATAAGTACTCAATAAATATATATCTATCATTATTGCAATGCAGAATGTCTGGTCATCATAGCTACCAAAAGATTCCAAACATTTGGCTGATTTAATCCCCAACTCTGATCAAGAAAACCCCTTTTTGTAAGCCTTCATTCCACAAGCTGAGACATGATTTAATGGGCTTCCAAAACGTGAAAGAGTTCCAGGCACAGGGGGTGGGAGCAGCTGTTTTCCATCTCCGCTGAGGACCGGCTGAGAGTCTTAAAGAGCCACACAAGCAACTTGGGTATAAAGTACTAGGAACACCTTCCTAACTTTTGAGAGTGTGAAACCCTACACTGGAACCTCAAGAGAAGCCATGGAATCCTCCTCTCAAGAGATTCTTTAAAAATGGGACACTGAATCAGCTCTAAGTTGGATAAAGACCAGAAAAGCATCTCACATTAAAATAACAAGCAGTTTGCATGGGTCAGTCGAGTCTGAATTACACTGCTGTTGACCTAGTTCCCCTGAAGTACCATTACCTGGAGATACATATAAAAGAAAGAGTATGGGAGGCAGATTCCTCTACTAAGTGAGACTGCAATGAAAATTGTTGAACATGCTCTAAATCCTCATTCAAAATGACTTTAAATCTCATTAAGAAATCATTTCTGAAGGATCTGAATGAATGGTACCTGGTATAAGTACTTCATGAGAGAAGACAGTGTTGGGGGTCATGTCTGAGGCAAACTCAGGAAAGTACCTAACACACTATTATATGCAGACCACACCATATGCACTTTCCAGCTTAAGATGG
This sequence comes from Antilocapra americana, assembly GCA_007570785.1. Taxonomy (NCBI): domain Eukaryota; kingdom Metazoa; phylum Chordata; class Mammalia; order Artiodactyla; family Antilocapridae; genus Antilocapra; species Antilocapra americana. The sequence goes on along the minus strand of ML663557.1, from coordinate 13,247,432 downwards.
CAAAAACAAGAGGGGAAAAGGCACTTCCATTCCACTCTCTTGGCGGAGAAAGTGTCAGAAAAACCCCTGTGAGTGGAGAGCTCCAAATTACACACCTATTATTCTTTCCAAGCTCAGGAGTGTTTCGCATATTTCCTCTTGGGAAGAAAATATTCTGATTTTAGTGAAGAGGTGGAGACAGTCTCTTGCTATTCTTGGTGGCTCAGAGGAAGAAACCAAAGAGAAAGGCAATTTCTAGGGTTAAAAAAAAAAAAAAAAAAAGGCTAGCAGAGGCTTTGATCCTGAGCAACCTGAAGCTTGAGTTAGGGCCGAAAAAGAGGAGGCTGTATAGGTGACTAAGGAAGCAAGGCTTGTTTGCAGTTTTATAGCCACATAAGTGGATTAGACAGAAGGCAGGAATGGTGATATGTGATAAAGACACTCAAATGGAATTTAACGGTTTATTCTCTTCCAAATTACTGAACATTAGGTTTAAATGTTTCCATATAAATATTAAATTATATGTATATAGCAGGATTGCAAATTTGCACATTACCACTCTGTTTTTTAAGGAAAATGTAGCTTCTTTATTTCCTATAACTATTCTTCCTCCAAGTTCACACCCCATTGAGGAGTGTGGGGCAAAAACAAACTTGCCAATTAGTAATATCTCAGTCTCTTCCCTTTTAAAGAGCCTTTGGGTAAGTCTTTTTTGAAAAGAGAGAAAGATCTGTTTATTTCTCTCCCCAAAATGAGAAAGAAGGTCTGTGGCTGACACAGCCAGCCCCTCTTCCTGCAGGTGGCTGGTCTAATTCAGCCCTGACTTGGCATCTGCTGGGGCACAGCAGGTCCCTTGCGACTTTTGGTGCACAAACTGCCTGCAACAGTCCCATGTGCACCAAGTTGCAGGGTCCCAGAGGCTCTGCCTCAGACCATGGTCATTCCCAAGGCCCAGATGCTACAGCTCCCAAGCCAAAGCCAGCTTCTCCTTGACCTGCAGAGGCCTGCAGCCTCCCAGAGCTGTAGACGAGGAAACAGGCCACAGGCCCGTGTTTTCAGGCTCCCCGCTCCTGTTCAGCGTATTTCTGGCACAGCCTGCTCTATATCCCCAAGCTTTTACCTATATAGGAGGGAAAAAATATCTTGTTCTTACAGCTGCATTTGCTTTGTTTCACCACAACTGGTTTTAACAGCGAGAGCTCTAAAACAATCATGACCTTTAGCAACCTCACCAGCATCACCACCACTAATAAAAGCTGATAAACTACTAAGACCTCTGAGTGACCCCAGCTCATCAGACCCTTACTGCGCTCAGCTGAGGGTTCCTTCCTGACCAATGAACAACAGGTCTTGTTTTAACCAACCACACACCAGTGAATGGATGCATACTGACCTTGCTGGAGTACAAGCTTCCAAACATGAATTAGTGTAAGTGCCTCGGCCTCCCCCCCTTCTACTGCATAAAACCCTGTGATCTTCCCCTCAGAAAATGTGTCTACTGCTGCACACACTTCTTCCTTTGCCTGGAAAGTAACTAAGCTCAAGGCCTACTTTGTTGACACTGTAGTCACTGGTTTTCCATGAATAATCCCAACAGGAGGTGGAAGCAAAAAAACACAGGCATCTTTGCCTTCCTCTTAGGGCCTCACTCTCTTCCTCCAAAGTGCTTCTTTTTATGAGATAGGACTTCCCCTATGTCATTATTCCTGGGGATACTATGCCACATGGCCTAACATTGGTGGCAGCCGGGATGCACAAAGAGAAACCAGCTTAGTCATAAGAACATCTATTGAAAAGTAACTTTAATTAATTCTTTCCATTACATACCTGCATCAAGAAGGAAAAATTTGACTCTTCGGGGCTGCAGTCCGCGCGGCGCTGGAAGCCTGGCCCGCCTTGCAGATCGCTGTGAAGAACGGCTTCGGAGGTATGCACAGCCAAGAGAAGGCTGCTTGGCTCGGGGGTGCAGTGGAGGAGTACTTCTTCCGCAATGCTGACTTGGAGCTATATGAGGTGGAGGACTTCCTCGGGGACCTAATGATGAACGAGTTTGATACAGTTGTGGAGGATGGGAGTCTGCCCCAGGTGAGCCAGCAGCTGCAGATCATGTTCCACCACTTCCAGAGGGGTGATAGGGCTGCTCTGAAGGAGATGACCTCTCTCATCATTCAAAGAAAGTCCAAGGTCAGAGCCGCTGTACTGATGACAGCCGGAGAGACTGATGACAATGATGCAGACAGCATGGAGGAGATGGAGGTTGCAGCTACGAATGATGGGGTCTGCCCCCAGCCTGAACCCTCTGGTCCAGATTCCCAGACTGTTAAGGAAGAGGATATAGTGGAGGATGGCTGGACCATTGTCCGGAGAAAGAAATGAATGGGGCTGGAAATGGTCTGTGTCCTGGTATGCTAGTTGTTTGGGATTTGTAGGGTTGCAGACCTATGGCCTTGTTATTCCATATCCACCCTCTCCCTATTCCCTTGTCCAGCTTCTTCCACAGGAAGAAGAGCCCAAGGGTCCTTGGACTTGGGGTGGTCTGAGTGATGAGGCCTGATGTCCCAGCAAAGTGCCTCTTGGGTGCAACCAGTGTGAAGAGGGAGGGATGAGTGTGTGTGAGAATGACTGGAGGAGAAGCTAAATGTTGGTTGATAGTAGGCAGGTGAATGTGTTAATGGAAAGAGCCAGCAGGAAAACCAATATTCTTGCTGGGTAAGGAGAGGTGAGATGAGCTTGCAAATAGAAGAGAGATTAGTTGAAGATATGAATGAAATTAGCTGTGGTACCTGCCCCTGCCCTGCCCCCACACAGAGCAACTCTGTGCTCCTGAACCTCCCAGGGATGTTTCCTTCCTGCAGCCCAGGGTCTGGCCCTAGGTTCCTTCAGGATGTCTAAGACCTTGTCTAGGCAGTGAGCTCAGGGGACCTGGGCTTTGTTTTCTGTCTCCTCCGACCTCTTTCCAAACACCTCATCCCATCAAAGTCACCTCAATAAGTAATACCTTATTGTTTAATTTGTGGCTTGACCTGTGAGTAGTCTTGGAAGCATCTTCTGGGAGCTGAGCTTCAGAGCTCAACAAGGGAGCAGTTTCTGGTCCTACCACAACAACCTGATACTTTGGACAAACAAACAGATGGACGAACGAAGCACAGCCGAAATTTCCATAAGCTTGAAATAAACTGTATTTTTCTTTAAAAAACAAAAAAAAAAAAAAAGAAGGAAAAATTTCATACAGATGGCCTACAGGCACATGAAAAGATTCTCAACATCACTAATTATTTAAAAAATGCAAATCAAAAGTACAATGAGGTATCACCCTCATACGGGTCAGCGTGGCCACCATTAAAAATCCTACAAACAACCCAAACTAGAGAGGGTGTGGAGAAAAGGGAACCCTCCTACATTGTTGGTGGGAATATAAGTTGATGCAACCACTATGGAAAACAGTATAGAGGTTCCTCAAAAAACTAAAAATAGAGTTGCCATATGATCCTGCAATCCTACTCCTGGGCATATATCCAAAGAAAACTATAATTCAAAAAGATTCATGCACCCCAGTGTTCACTATTTACAATAGCCAAGACATAGAAATGACCTAAATGAATGAATAAGGACAATGTGGTACATATATACAACAGAATATTATTCAGCCATAAAAAAAGAACAAAATAACACCACTTGGAACAACACGGATGGACCTAGAGATTAGCATACTCGTGAAGTAAATCAGAAAAAGACAAATACCATATGATATCACTTATATGCGGAATTTAAAATATAACACAAATGAACTTATCTATGAAACAGAAACAGACTCACAAACATAGAGAAGAGACTTGTGATTGCCAAGAGGGAAGTAGGTAGGGGAGAAATGGATTAGAAGTTTGGGATGAGCAGAGGCAAACTAGTATACAGAGAATGGATAGACAACAAGGTCCTGCTGTACAGCACAGGGAACTATATTCAATATCCTGTGATAAACTATACAGAAAAGAACATGAAAAAGAATGTGTGTGTGTAAACACACACACATATATATATATAACTGAGTCACTTTGCTGTACAGTAGAAATTAACACATTATAAATCAACTATACTTCAATAAAGTTTTTAAGTGAATAAAAATTATTTAATCTGGTAGGCAACAAGATTAATGCAATTTTACTTACTAGATTGTATACTAATAATTTTTTAGAAACACATACATATAACGTGGAGCTGGTACTAGGTACTTTTTTAAGAGATTGACTCAATTCTTGCACTGCCGTATGTGATGCCTCCTGTGCTTAGCCATGTCCAGCTCTTTGCAAGCCCATGGACTGCAGCCTGCCAGGCTCCTCTGTCCGTGGGGATTCTCCAAGCAAGAATATTGGAATGGGTTGCCATGCCCTCCTCCAGGGTCCTTTGTGCTAGGTACTGTTATAATTACTACTGTAATTATAATAATTGCAATAGTAATTATTATCCTCATTTTATAGAAGAGGGAATTGAAGACAAGGACAATTAGATAACCCTGTCCAAGACTACAAGGTGAACTGTGGAGGAGCCAGGATTCAAGTCTCAACAATTTGATGCCTCTGAAACTCACAAACTACTGACACTGTACCGCCACTGGGTGTCAGCATGCTAAACTGAAGGGGCTGCAGTCTGTTCAGGAAGAAAAGGAACCGCACTCACTGAGGGCCTTCTAGATGCAAAACACTTACACATACATTTCCTAATTTAATCTGAGAGATGAATAAACTTCTTAGAGGACAGAATGTGCAACATTTAGTTAACGGAGTAACTAATTTTCATGAGAGGAGGGTTTGTTCTTTTTATTTTAATTGTAAAAACAACGGTAGATGAGTTAAGAGGCTCAGTCCCTAGATTCTTCATTAATTAAGGGCTTTTTCCAGCTGTCTGCACCTTATCACCCAATGAAACCATTATTAGAAAGACCTCAGGGAAGAGGTCTTTCTAATACTGAAAGACCTCACAGTGCGCACTCTCCCTCTGCGAAAATCAGCCAGAGACAAGCATCTGCTATAAAATCATCTGGTTTAATCGCTATCAACATCAGAGCCGTAGTACATTAAGGTACGAAACCTGCATGTACAATTACACATACAAAGAAATGTTCTTTGTGAGGAGCAATCTTCGACAAATCTGACAAAGAGCAAGAGTCATTCCTATTGGGGGTTTGAAAGGAGAAATGGAAATTTCCGAGATGGCCCCCTCCTCCTTTGGGCTCCTCTGACCCTCTGAACATTAATTTGCAAAAGCCTGAGAGAGGAAGGGAAGTATTAACAATCTCAGACACTCAATCCTCCACTTATGGAAGGGGTGAATTTTTAGGGAACATTTTCCATCCTTTATTACACTGATGTTCCATCCATCTGCATCATTAGGTTCAGTAGTTACCATGACAATATGATGCCTACAGCAATCTAACTTGATAGCCAGATGCCAGAATGTGAAAAAATAGGACCAGCTAAGAAAGTGAGAGAAATATAATTAATCTGAACCACATTTTGAAAAAAAAAAAGTGTGCACAAACCAAAACTAAGAAGGAAACTGCCGAAATGTCACCCAAGAGAGAATGATGACAGGGAACAATGATCAAGTTTCCAAGATTCAAAAATCCTTTGCTAACTAGAGCCATGAACTGGTCTGTAACTAAGGCTGTGGAAGGAAACAAAGTTAATCTAGAGTATTGCTCTGAGTGCCTCTCCCCCCGTAACTGCTGCTGCGGAGTCCAGCGGTGTCATCTTCGATTTCCGCAGAGGAATTCTTAAGCCCTGATTTTCCCAGGGATCTACAGCCACGTCCTCAATGCTGCCACTGTAGCATTCCACTCCCCTCCAGTCTGATGTTATACCCAGCTTTGCCACCTGAAGAAGTCATTTTCACCATCACTGTGAAGCTAATCTTAAGAGATTGAACTGAGCTGTGTCCTGGGAGACCCTGTCCCCTTGCCTTCTCCATACCCAGTGAAAGCCACTGGCTAGCACAACCCTCTCTGGGGCCCAAACATGGCGGAGGGGCTGGGAAATTAAGAAACAAGAACAACGTAGCAGTTGTGCTTCAGGGAGACCAGCCTGCGATGGGTGGTCCTTCTCATCATGACCGGGTTGGATAGCGGCGCTGAGCTAGGCGGTTTGGCCGGTTCAGGCTGGTAACCGTGGTGAGCTGGAAAAAGACAAGCGCAGCCCTAGGTTATAACCCCAAGTGTGACCCTGCCGAGGGCTGACTGCCTGGATTGAGCTCAGGCATCCTGAAAGTTGGCTTCCCATCTGGTATTCTCATTATTCACTTTCACACAACACCTTTACGTCTTAAATAAGGAGAAAGAAGTTTGATTGTATAAAGAAGAGAAGCCAATAGCATATCCGGGCAAGCAGTCTGCCTCAGATCATGCAGAAGCAGGGAGTTTAGTTTCAACCAAAGTTTGCAACGATCCCCTCACCCTCAGGACACTGCGCTGGTGCACCCACACCATTAATACCGACACAAATTGTCTCTCTTGAGTCTTAAGACTTACGAAAGGTCAAGAGCAATATTGATAATAGTGACACTGACTGAGCATTTTCAGAGTGCCAGGGCCTTCACATACATGCTCTGATTTAATGCTCACAACTATCCAGTGAGGTAGTTACTACTAGCCCCATTTTACAGATGCAGAAACTGAGACTTACAGAAGTTAGTCATTGCTGAAAAGCTCAGGCACAGTAAGTTGTTATTGGTAACTTATAAACCCGGGTCTCCTTCGCTCAGAACCCATGCTCCACACCCTTCTCCCTCAGGGCCTCCTTACCTGGGGAACCTGAGATGGGTTGTAGAGAGGAACACTCCCTTTCACGGGGGTTGGGGGAAGCAGAACACCCGCATTGAAGCAGAACTCAGTGGAAACACTCTGTGATGGAAGATAATAGAAAAATCCTCTTAGTCACCACTCCCTGGATTCTAGAATGTCAAGGGCTTTCCTGAGAATCAACTTTGGTCAAGAGATGCAGTCCCTGGTGATGCAGTGGATGGGAACCCACCTGCCAATGCAGGGGACACAGGTTCCACCCCCTGCCCAGGAAGATTCCACGCAACTAAGCCTGTGCACCACATCTGCTGAGCCTACATGCCTAGAGCCTGTGTTCTGCAAGAAGAGAAACCACTGCGATGGGAAGCCCAGGCCCTGCAACTAGAGAGGGGCCCACATAGTAGCCAAGACCCAGAGAAGTCAAAATAAACAAATAACAAATAAATTTTAAAGCTTTTTTAAAGAAAGATGCAAATGTGATAGAGCTCAGGGAATCCTGAGCAAACAAACAGTTCCAGTGGGCACAGCCACCCCCGGGGCCTGGGGGAGCTTTGCAGAGGCTCAGGTGTGCTGGGTGAGAAGAAGAGGCCACAAAAAATGTACTAATAGCATCATAAAAAGTAACCTCATACAAGAGTGCTGTAAACAGGCCCCAAGAAATAAAATCGTTTTCCTAACAATTGGCATGAAATCCATACTGGACGATTTGTCAAGGTTTTATCACAATCCTTGCAAGGGATACTGGTGAACTCTAGCTCCTACTGAGGACAGGGAAAGAGAACAGTCCCTTTCTTCTTTTTTTTTTTTTTTTTTTTTTTGGCTGTGCCTTGTGACATGTGGGATCTTGGCTCCTCAACCAGGGATTGAACCTGTGCCCCTTGTGCTGGAAGCACAGAGTCTTAACCACTGGACTGCCAGGGAAGTCCCGAGGACACTCTCTAGACATCACGTAAGGAAGCAGTGATGGGCTAACTCATGTTCCTGGCCCCAGACTTCCTGTCTTGAAGTCCTAACCCAGGCAGGCACCTCAGAATGGATTCAGAGACAGGGTATTTAAAGAGGTGATTAACTACTGCACAGCTCAGGGAACTGTACCTGATGCTCCACGGTGACCTAAATGGGAAGGAAATCCAAAAAAGAAAATACATGTATACTCATGGCTGATTCACACTGCTGTACAGCAGAAACCAACATAACGTTGCAAAGCTATCCAGGCAAGAATAACAGAACGGGTGGCCACTGCGTTCTCCAGGGCATCTTCCTGACCCAGGGTCCAAGCCCTCGTCTCCTGCACTGCAGGCAGATTCTTTACCATCTGAGCCACCAGGGAAGCCCCATACTCAATAAAAATTAATTTAAAAAAAAAAAAAGAAGGTCATTAGAGTGGGCCCTAACCCATTATGAACGGTGTTCTTGTAAGAAGGGGAAATTTGGACAAAGACACACACCAGGGAAAGACCACATAAAGACCCAGGGCGAACGCGGCCATCTACGAGCCAAGGAGAACCCACTCTGCAGACACCTCCATCTCAGCTCGCCAGCCTCCAGAACTGTGAGGAGACACCTGTCTGGCATTTAAACGGCACAGACTTATGACACCTTTTTCTGGCAGCCCTAGCGAACGACTACAGAAACTTTCTCCATACTCGCCACGAGTCGGGCCCTCACGGGGCAGCACCTCCAGCCCCCATGAAGGTTCAGTTGGCACACAGGTGGGCTGCTCACCTCAGGTCCCGACGAGCCTCCACTCCCCGGGCCCTCAGCTGTCCCCGCACCGGACGCTGACCCTCGGACTTCATCTCCACCTAGGAAGCAATGAGTCAGGGGTGTTCCAACTATTCAGGACAGGGGAGTCTCCACTCCTCCACTCAGAAGGCTCCTCCACCCACCCCTGGGGAGCGCAGAGAGGATCACAGAGGGCCTAGAGGACATGAGGTTGGCGTACCTGTTTCCCTGGAGAAGGCACTGGCACCCAGCAGAGACTGGGGATCTGGGGAAGGTGTCAGTGAAAGGCCTGGGCTGGGCTGAGGTGGAGACGCTGCCCTGGGCATCTCCTGCTTAGTGGAGAAAGGAGGGTGGCACTCACGGTCAACACATCCATGCCACCTGCTTATATTCCTGCAGCGCCCACATGGCAGCCTCTACCCTCAACCAGGGCTAGCCTCTTCACCACCAAACTCCATTCCCTTCATACCACTCCTCTTAATAATCCAAGTCACTGCTGGCTCTTGAAGGTTAAAATTCTACATCCTAACTTTTAAGGCCTTTCATCATCTGCCTCTCCCCTCACTGGACCAATCTGTCTCCCACAACCTCCCATCACAAAACCTGTTTCATCCAGACCAGGGTGGAGATGCCAGCTCCAGGCCCTGCTGGAGTTGAGGAAACTTCTTCACAGAAGAGGAAGTTTCCCTGCCCAGCACCCCCGCAACCTTCCACCCGAGGTTACCTCAGAGTCTGGGCTGTCAGAGGAGTCTTCGTCTCCAGAGGGGGACGCACTGTGGGTGGGCTTTGAGTGGAACCAGCTGAACCAGCCAAACCCTGAGCTCTGGAAGAGAGAGGGGGAGTTCTGTGGTCTGTAGGGTGGAGATAAATACCCCCTCACTGTGACAGAGGTGAGACAGGAGAGGAGGGGACCCCACAAAAGCCCAGATCCCCAGCTTTGCGCCACCATCTGGGATGAAAAAGATCTCTCCACCTTTGCGTTCTCCTTCATGTTTCTGAGCTTTGCTCTCTGGACGGTATTTTGGGAAGATTTTTTATCTGCCTCATCGGAGGACTCCTCCTCGTCCTCCTTGACTGATACAGTGGAACTCTGGGAAATACTTCGAGCTCTGGGAATCAGTGGCACCTGGAATTAGGGGAAAGAGAAGTAACATCTTTATAGCACTTGACAGGTTACAAAGGCACATTCACATGTACTCCCTCACCTGACCTACTCGATAAATCAGCAGGGATAGCCTTACAGGATCTAATATGACTGACGGGGACCCACGGTTTAGCCACGAGGATAACTCGCTGAAGGTCTCTGGACAGGCCAGAGCCCAGTCTCGATCTTCATATTATCCTTAATCCTACAGGCTTTTGGCCACTGTGCATCTAGTCCCCAGGAGCATCAGGTTTCCAGAACTATGCCAAGGCCTGGAGCAGGGGTATAGGATGCTTCCACTGGAGACGAAGAGAGCCAAGAAATCCCCTTCAGGGAGCCCCTAAACGCAAAGAACAGGGAAGGTGACAACCACTGAATCTAACTCATCCCAGACCTCACTTCCTAGCTGACTTGCTCAAGATGAACTGTGAGCAACTGTACCAGCGGGGAGTAAAATACACCCACATCCCTTTGTATTAATTTTGTGTGCATGGTAGAATATATCGGGTTGCCCAAGAAGTTTGTTCAGGTTTGTCTGTAACATCTTACGGGAAAATCCAAAAGAATTTTTTTAGCCAACCCAATACATTGTGAAAAGTTTACCCATTTAACCACTTAAAGCATACAGTTCAGTGTATTAGAATATTCATGATGTTGCATAACCACCACCATGTTCCATTTTCAGAAATTTTCATTAACCTCAACAGAAACTCTGTTCCCATTAAAACTAACTCCCCATTTGTCCTTCTTCCCTCTGGCCCCTGAGAACCTCTAGGCTTTCTGTCTTTATGAGTTTGCCTATTCTAGATGCCTTGTGAAAGTGGAATCATACAGTATTTGTCCTTTTGTGTTGTATTTACAACTGGCACTCTCAGGAAAAGATAATTGGTATAACCTTTAGAAAAAACACTTTGGCAAATATAGAAAAAGTTTCATTTTTTATTCTAATGAGTATAGAACTTACTGTGCACCAAGTAGTTTTCTAAGCATTTTATACACAGCGAGTCATTTAATCCTTACAACTATCCCATTTGGTAGGTACTGTCATTATCATCCCGTTTAACATATGAGAAAACTAAGGCACAGGAAAGTTAAGCACCCTGTGTAAGGTCACACAGCTAGTTAAGGGCAGAGCAAGGATTCAAACCCAAGCAGTCTGACTTTCCTTCTAGGAATTTCTCCTAATTGAGTAATGCAAGAAATACACAAGGGCTTATATATCAGAATGTCCATCACTGCATTTTACATATGAGGGGAAGGGAAGGGAGGAGTAAGGAGAAAGTAGAAAAGAAAAGGAAAAGAGAGACACTTCAAGTGTTTAACAAAGTAGTAAAGACGAATTAAAATCCAAGCTCCTTCCAGGGTCTACCAGGCCCTCTATGATCTTGTCTTTCTCCGTCTCTCTGGTCTTGCTTCTTAGCCCTCTCTTCACATTTTTTTTTTTTTTACTTCTTTGACCACAATGAACAGCTTGCAGGATCTTTGTTCCCCAAGCAGGGACTGACCCCAAACCCTCAGTAATGAAAGCGCAAAGTCCTAACCACTAGACCACCACGGAGTCCCCTCATCCCTCTCTCTAGACACAGTCCATACGCTCCCTCAGTTGTACCAGGTTACAAGGTCTTTTTACAGGGTCTTTGCTCTTGCTATGCCCTCTGCCTTGAACATTTGTTCCCTGAATACTCACCTGGCTCATGTCCACCCTCCATGCTGAGCTCAGAGACACACACCCTCCCACACCATCTAAAGGAACATCCCTCAAGTGTACAGTGGTTTATTTGCAGTTACCTCTACTGAACAGAAGCCCCATGAAGGTAGGCTTTGTCTAGTTCCCTATGTATCCCCAGCCTCAATAACAGGACCAAGTACGCTGCAGGATCTCAGTATTTGTGAATGAATAAATGCATGAGCAATGATGTTTCCGTAGAGTGGATTTATCACACCAATACTAAAAATCATATTTAAGGAAAAAAAAGGAACAACATGGAAAATCTCATTTTACAGTGTTAAAAATACAAACTAAAGCTTCATCTACATGTGTTCTCAACCATTTAAAAACACATTTATGCATGTGCACTAAGTCGCTTCAGTCATGTCCAACTCTTTGTGACCCCATGGACTGTAGCCTGCCAAGCTCCTCTGTCCATTGAATTTTCCAGGCAAGAATACTGGAATGGGTTGCCATGCCCTCCTCCAGGGGATCTTCCCAACCCAGTGATCAAACACGCATTTCTTATGTCTCCTGCATTGGCAGGCGCATTCTTTAGCACTAGCACCACCTGGGAAGCCCATATATGCATCTATATATACATCCATATAGATGGGTCTCCTTCACTTTTTGAAAGTTTGTATCATACAACTTTGCTTTTACCAAAGACTGACATTAGTACCTATTTTCACTAACCAAAAAAATTCCAAAGAGGACTTTCACTTTTACCAAAAAAAGCCAAAAAGCAAAAATTTTTGTAGGAGCCATTACAGAGGCAGCTCATATCCCAAGCAGTGAGACTGGCCCCACTAAGCTCCTTTACCGGAAACTACACTCAGCATCTCACGTGGCTTTGAACCGTATCTGTGAGCATCTGTGCTTCATCTCGATTCATTTTGTGCATCGTTAGCAAGATGTATACTGAGGTAATTGCTTCTTCCCTTCACATCATTTAGACTTACGAAAGGTTTCATAGGAAGGCTCTGCTTTCAGATAGCATGAGAAATGTGTACATAGAAAAAATATTGGAAGAAAATAAACTATTTGGCTATGAGATTCTGAGTGATGGCTGTCTGACACCTTATATGACATTTTCTCTTTGTTTTTCAGATTTTGTATAACAATAAAGCACTAATTTAGGGGGAAAAACATATTTTAAGGTCTGTAGCTTGAATTACTCTGGGGAAGACACTGCTAACCCACTCCAGTACTCTTGCCTGGAAAATCCCATGGACGGAGGAGCCTGGTCGGCTGCAGCCCATAAGGTCACTGAGTCAGACACAACTGAGCGACTTCACTTCCCCTTTTCACTTTCCTGAATTGGAGAAGGAAATGGCAGCCCACTCCAGTGTTCTTGCCTGGAGAATCCCAGGGATGGGGGAGCCTGGTGGGCTGCTGTCTATGGGGTCGCACAGAGTCGGACACGACTGACGCGGCTTAGCAGTGGCGGCAGCAGCTTGCTTACTACTCAAGATAGTTCTATGACATCACTTCCGACCAGACAAAGCTAGAGAGTATCTTAAATTTGGAGGGGAATGCCCGTTACTAGTGGAGGGATTCATTCATTCAACAGCGGAATAGATGATTAACCAGACATGGTTACCAAGACCTGAAGACAAGAGACATAGCTGCCATAGGTCCTTCTCAGAAATAAAGCAAAGTAAAAATGTTAAAGATAGAAATATCAAGAGTCTTCCATGATGGCGCAGGGCACAGCAAGTGTTCAGTGCATCAGTAAGAAGAGGGCATTGGAGGGGGCTGATGTATGACACCAGAGGTAAACCCAGTCCCGTCCCCATGGACACAGGTTGGCAGGACTGAACATGAACAAGAACGAGCCTCCTCTCCACCTCTCAGGATCTGGTGTAGAAAGGAACAAGCTGCAGTGTGGAAGAAAGGGCTGGTGCAAGGCACAGGCTGAGAAGCTGGGGCAATTGGAGGAAACCCACAGCTCAGAGTGGGTGCCATCATCTGGGGACTCTGTCCTCTCACCTGGGGTCTGGAAACAGCCTTCGGCCCATCAGGATGCTGCAGGGTTTCTGGAGACACTGTGTTCTCTCCTGTGGCATAAAACAACAAAAATCAGGATGTGAAGCTGAGTCTTTCCCTCCTATCCTGAAGAAGGGTAATGGGAACACAGTCAGCTTTCCTAATTGTCAAGTGGCTGGAGCTCTGAGCACACAGCCCCAAGTGCCTCAGAATAACTATGAGGTCCATTTGCAAAAGCCTCTTAATTCCGGCCACCCAAGAACATGCCACTCACCCAACCTCCACCCTAAACCAAGATCATTCCACAGGAACCCTGGAAAAGACAGCCATGTCAGGCTGGATCACAGGGATCCTCCCAACCTTCCCCTCCATGTGAGCCTCCCGTCTTGGATGGGGACTTGTCTTAGAAGGTCTAAGATCGGACCCTTCTGTTTGGCTTCCAGCACTTCCCTGGCATCACTCAGCTGTGCTCACCCACACTTGGCCCCTGTTGTCTAAGACCTGATGGGACAGGACAGAAGCATGAGCCTCTGCCCGCAGCCCCTGACACAAAGGACTTCAGAAAGAGGACTTGGCCTAAATGGCAGCTGGAGGCACAAATGGCATCGTCTTGCCTTCTTCCGCCTCTCTCCTGGAAACTACGGAACCCAAAGGGAGGGCCGGAGCGGCTGCTGGAGGCTGTGCTGTGCTTGCCCCAGCAGAGAGCCAGGCTGGAGCAGGACAGAGCCATCTCCCTCAGATGAATGCAAAGCTACCAGCCCAGGTCTGACACCCAGAGGCCCTCAATCACATGCACACTCACCAGCCAGGGCTTCACAAGCTCCCACCCCACATCCCACACTGGCCCCCGCACGGCCCTCCTCTGCTTGCTCCCCTCCGCACCTCCCCACCCAAGTCTCGCTGCCTTGCTGGAAGCTCTTACCAGGAGGCAGGTGTATCTGCTGGGCTTCCTCCCAGGCTCTTCCTCCGGGAGCCCCTATCACTGCCACACTGCCACCAGTCCCCAGCAGATGGGTCTCAGGACCCGAGTAGAGAGGCACCGGGACCCCCAACTGCCCGGAACCTCCACCCGCTGGGGAGGAGCCAGGCTGCTGTGGGCTGGGCTGGGCCGGGCCCGACTGCTCCGGTGTTGGCCACAGAGCTGAGCGGTTGCCACAGGCTTCTGAGTTGCCTTGAGGTCCAGAAAGATCCTGATAGAAAGTGTTTCCTAAGGATACAGGACAACGAAGAAGAGGTGAGATCTGTAATGCGGCCTTTGTGTGGACTAAACACCAGGAACAAGCCTGCTCTTTGGAAAGCATGACAAGGACAGGCCAGTTGATGTGGCCACCATCGATGTGACAAGAATAACACCACAGCGACTGTAACACCTCCCACCATTTAGGACTTAGGGTTTTCAAAGCTATATCCCTCACAGTTTGTATGATCTCTAAGCTTTTTAAACCAGGGGGTTGGGATGACAGAATGACCATCTAGTTTGACTCCACACTTTTTAGCTTTTGGATAAACTTTTTCTATGGATTTACTAATGAACTGGGCACTTGGAACTTAGTTTCAACTTAAAACCCAAATCAGACTATAGAAATGATGGCTTTGTTTTGAAAGATAAAAGATTTGGCCCAGGAAGGGGACTTGGTGACATTCTTTCTGGCTCCACTGTGTTGCTGACGAGACAGACCAAGGCGTGGAATGTGGACATGGACCACGGTTGGCCCAAATAATGGGACTAGTGAGGTCGGCTGACCTACCCGCTTGATAGGGTGACAGGAGACACGGCTGTTCCCCAGGAGAAGTGACCACTCGGGAGCACCCAGCCTGCTCTCCTGCATCTCTCTCCCCTCAACAATTCTGGGGCACAGCAGCAAAGCTGGGAAAACAGAGACCAAGGCCTGCCCAGCCTCGCTATCCCCTTAACATCCCCAAAGGAGGTACAAAAGGCTGGGAACCAGCCAGAAGCAAAGCTATGAGACCCCGTCCTCACCCCACCAGTGAGTGCTATTTGGAGTTAGCTGTAATAATGTCTGCTCCAACCCAACACTTGAGGCATCCTGAGGGAAAAGGAGGGATCTGTTGAAAATACTTGGAAGCCTATTTCACATGTGCAGAACCTGATGCTCAAACAGCATAGGCGCTTCCCGTGTACCCACCACCACCAAGAAATACAGATAGATGATCCACCACCTCAGGCATCAAGAAATGCATCCACCTGGGGAGATGGTAGTGACACCTAGTGAAGCAACTATATAACAACACAGCACAACAAGATTAAAGCCCAAATGTGAAACAAAAACTCTAACAATGCAGAACAGAAGTGTCAGAGAAGGCTGTGGCCGGCGGGGCTGTGTAGAGAGAAGCCTGGACCACGGGTCGACTGATATGGGCGAGGAAGGCACTCCAAGCAAGGAAGGGGGAAAGTTTTTCGTTAGGCTATCTCCTATAATCAGATCCCAAGAGTCGACTACTTACACACTCAGTTCATTAGTTTAGGTACCTGAAGTTTTTCTGGCTTCTGAAATAACCGCTTGAGCAGAGAGAGGACCCCCAACGCCTCCTGCTTCCTTTTGCTGTTAAGATAAAGTAAAATCCTCTGAAGTGACGCAAAGAGAAACAAAAACAAGGAAGCATGATTTGAAATGAAGTCAAGACACTTCAGCAGTGATGAGGTAAGGGAGCCTCAGGTGAGTGTGGGGGCTGTGAGGGGCTGGGGGTGGGGGGCCCACGGGTCTTCCTACCTCCCAACTCTGCTTAGAGACACAGGCAGAGGCCAGGGCATCCTCCTCTCCAAGAGGAAGGGGCAAGAGGAGGGAACTAAACCACGGGCCCAAGGGCCCACAGCCCACGAGGGAAGCAAGGGCTGCATGTGTCTAAAAAAATTCCACCTGCCCCTTTCCCAGAGACAGAGGAAGAAAGGAAATAGAGGAGGCCCTGTTCCAATTACTGTGACAATTACTACCAGCCGCTTTTGCAATTGTCAGAACAAAAAAAAAGGAAAGGGCCGGAAGTCTTTTAAGCAATTGCCCTACATTACATGAAAGTGACACCAGGCCACCATGAGCCACTGTTCCTCACAGAGAGAGACGGAAGCTTTGATGGTCACACAATGTATTATCTGGGGCCGCAGAGAAGGGTGGCTGGGTGAGTTGGGAGAGGGTCCCACTGTCTCACAGGAGAACACAGGAAAATGTCTCCACCCGGGAGGGGAATGCGTTAGCAGAGGGGGTGGGGTGGGTAGAAGCTGAGTGCTACCCTTTCCCCCATGAGGCTGTGCTCCCTTCGGGACAGAGGACCCCGCAGCCCTCCACGGTGCTGGGGACTTGCCGAGGTCAGTGCCTGCATACCCTGTGTCTAGAGGGGCCAAGAGGGGAGCAGAGGCCCACCCCACTGACCGTCCCCCCTCACCTGCAGCTCCCTGTGATGCCCCCGAAGGTGCACCAGCCAGTCCGGCTCCAGGTCCCTGTCTCCTTGGTGGCGGCGGCGTTCTAAAACCAGAGGATCTGACAGCTTCAGTCTCTCTGCCAGCTGTGCCCGGTTTCCAGATGGTAAGAGAGAGAAAAGGAGGGAGAGAAGTAGGAGAAATGGACCATGGGAGAAGCAGTAAGGAAAAAGAAGAAAGGAAGCCTTTGCTTACTTGTAAATCAGATCACAAGAACTGCGGAGTAGCAACCTCAGCAGACACCTTCCTCGAATCCCAACATAAACAGTTAAACCATCCTGGTGTTAGATACTAAATAAAATATGAGGAGAAACTGCTACTCTGCTCTATGTCTCTGCAAAGCTGTTCTCAGGAGCAGTGCTTCTCAAACTTCAGAGCTGGTAGGAACCACCTGGGATTTTGTTAAGATGCTAATTTCGATCGAGAATTCTGTGGGGCCTGAGATCTGGCATTGCTAACAAGCCCCCTACAAGGTGATGCCCATGTTGCGGTCGAAGGACTGCTTATGTTGCAAGACTGTTCAGTCATTGCTTTTCTGGTGGCTTAGCGGTAAAGGATCTGTCTGCCAACACAGGAGACTCGGGTTTGATCCCTGGGTCAGGACGATCCCCTGGAGGAGAGAATGGCAACCCAGTCCATGGGGTCGCAAAGAGTAGGACACAACTTAATGACTAAACAACAGCAACAACATCCCATCATTAAGTCCCCAAACTTTCCTACTCCTTCTTTCTGGCTCCTGAGCTGCCTACAACCATCATCCTGTTGGCAGAAATGGATGGGCACTCAGTAGCACAGATTTTACTGGCTACAGAATCCAACACTTGGGCCTCATTTAAAACAAAGCAAAAATTGACGGTAGGCTGCCTTTTTACTCTCAGCTAATGGATTTTTCTTCAATTAATTGGAACAACTATTTGCCTGATTGTTTTCTTTTGCAGGAACTAAAGTTGATGTTTTTGTTTTCTCTTTTTCGAATGTATCTCACATGTGATAAAATATTCCATGCATTTAAAAGCATTTTAATAAGGATCATTTCCCATTTTAATCACTAAAATATATTTTCTAAGCCTAGCTTTTATAATTAGAATGGTTTGCCATAACATGCATTTTTACTGTACCAAAAAGGCAGATGCAAGAATGACTTCCTTGCACAGCACACGCCTGGTTTCCAGTTCCCTTATTTCAAACCCACTCCCACCCCCGGCCCCTCCCACCCATAGCATCCTTCTTTATGCAGTGTCAGGCCTCTGCTTATCACATCTGGGCATGCATATGTGGTCAAAGACAGCCAGGGGCTCCAATTTTATAACACGTTCAAAGAAGATGAAATGGGGCTCTGAGCCGCTTTACAATAGCTTTCTCTGAACACTGAAGATAACACACCTGCAGAGAACCCTTTGAGAAGCTCACCTTGATGAGTTCCACTAATAGCACAGGGTGACTGCTCTCTCCGTGGCTCAGGAGGGCTGTGCCAATGGCTTCGCAGTAATGCAAGGCCTGGGACGTGAGGCCGTAATCTGCCAGACGGGAGGCATAAAGGAGCTTATACACCTGCGAAGAGGAGCAGGGCCAGAAAGAGAGAAGCAGAGATAAGACTTCTTGGAAGTCAGTGGACTGCCAACTTCCTCTAACTCTGGGTCCAAATATTAGAGAGGGCCTTGTACCATTTAGGGCATTCTATCTGTGTATAGGCATGGTTCCAAACCCAGCCTGCAGTTCCATCATTGCAGAGAACGGGGTGGAAGGCACATCAGCTGAGTCTCCCTAGGCGCCGGTCACCATGGAAATGCACCAGCCTCTCCACTTCTTATCAGGCAGCCTGTATCTCTGGGAAGCCTGGTGTGCGGGGGGCAGAGGACCAGGCGCCAGGGGCACAGGTAAAAAAAGAAAAAATATGCCTCCAGTTCAAGGGGCTTCAAGCCTAAGAGGGAGAGTACAGACAGATACAGGTGAGGGTTCAAAGAAGCATGAGGGACAGAGCCAAATGGAGTACAAAGGGGCTGGGAATCAGACAGACCCAAGTTCAAACCCCAACTCTATGCTGGTATGTAACATGAAGCTAGTTCGCCCACCTCCTCTCTGCGCCACGGTTTCCTCACTCTAATATGGGGATGATACTATGATCTACCCCTTGGCTATTGTAAAGATTCAATGAGATAATCCATGTTAAGTCCCTAGAGCAAACGGTACCCAAGAGATATGAGCCAATAGCATGTAACTCCTTGGAACCTCTTTTGTGAAAAGAGGGTAATCATGCCTGCCTCACAGAATTAGAAAACACACAGTCAGAGATCATAGCACAGTGCCAAGTGTGTAAACCTCATTCCCTAAAAACAGCTAATCTCACTGCTATCAGTCCAAAGACAGCTGAGAGGTGGGATGACTACAGAAGAGAAAGAGAGAGACTGAAGACCTGCATGGACCCAAAGGAGCTCATTGGGCAGGGCTGCACTGGAAAACATGGGTCTTTGGTAAAACCCTTACAAAAGATACTGAGTGGGTCACTGCCCTATAGACTGTAATCCATTCATTTCCAAGGCTTTGTTTTGTGTTTGGTGATGGTGGTGGTGGTCTCTGTGTGTCTGTGTGTGTGTGTGTTGTTACCACCAGATACACTCTCACTACAAGCACTGAAGAAGTCTTTGGGGATCAAAGGGGACACCAGGGCATCCAGTAGAGAGGTTTAGAGGTTAGAACCTGGACATGGATGCTGCCTACACACCTGCAGCCCTGAGAGGAAGAAGGAAGGACAGGGACCAAAGACAGAGCAGGGAGGAATTCCAAGGTTAAAGATGGAGGCATCCAAGAGAGATGGGAGCAGCAGGTCAGAGGAGAGTAGGAACGGTTAGCAGCCGGGGGCCACTCCTGGCAGACTGACCATGGACTCAAGAAGATGGAGCCGTTTGGAGACAGAAGAGCAGAAGGAGCTGCAGACAGGAGGTGGGGCCCCAGGGACGCCTGCCTGATTCTCCTTTGTCAGGAGGGAGGCAGGAGCCCGCAGCACAGAGGCTACTGCCATGTTTTGCTTTCTTATCTTAAAATGCAGACCTTCAGGGGACCTAGAAAGAAATCATAACCCTTCCCACACTCCAGCTCATGAGGAAAAGTCCAGTGGATGACTTAGCCCCGCCGCTACGTGCCAGAGAGCAAGGATGAAAATCCAGCCGCCCACAGCCATCAGATGCAGATAAGGCCTCAGGAGCATTCAGTTACCTGGAAAGAAGGGATGAAGGATCGGGGACGGCCCAGCATCTGACAGTACTCGAAGATTTCCGTCCTCTGGATAGCCTCAGTTGTTGCAAATTTCAAAAACTCTTGACTAAAACCGAGGAATAACAATGAAAGAGTTTGAGGTTGGGGCGGGTGGGGGACGGGTCTCACTCATAGATAGCCAAACACCAGCCGCACCATTCATGGCAGAGTTTCTGTCCTGGGTTGATCCCCGGGGCAGCTCCAAGAGGAGGAGAATCTGGGCCCCCAAAGGCTCTGGGGGAAGGCGGGGGCCAAGCAGGGGGACTTCAGGGAGTGGGGGCAGTTCCTGCCATCTTTCCTGGAGGGTCACTTAGGGCAAGATGCTCTGATGCCCAGCTCAGAGGGGCACTGCTGTAAGCATGCTGAGCGCCAGCCTTAGTGCCCTGAGAGCCCAGAGTGGGTGTCTCAGAGCGGTCACCCCAGCCTGAGCAGAACAGCAGGAAAGAGGGAGCCCTGTGATGTTCTGGGAGCACTGAAGAAAGAAGGCCCTGCAGAGAGAAGGTAGCACCAAAAATCAAATGACGGTCCCTACATTGGACGCTCATTCCAGTGAGAAAGCAGACTGAGTGAATGCGATCTGGGGGGCCCTCAGCATCCCCACAGGCCCCAAAACAGCTGCCGTGGGGGCTGAAACCATAATCACTGGGGCTTCCCCTGGGGTCAGGGCTGGATCTCCAGAAACTTCCTCATACAATATACAGGAGGGAGACACCTTAACCCAGGGGTCTCCAACCTCCGGGATCTAACGCCTGGTGATCTGAAGTGGAGCTGATGTAATAATAACAAAAATAAGTGCACAATAAATGTAATGCACTTGAATCACACCGAAACCATACGAGTTTTTTTTTTTTCCCTCACCAATCCCAATCCATGGAAAAATTGTCTTCCACGAAATCAGTCCCTGGTGCCAAAAGGGGTGGGGACGCTGCTTAACCCATTTCGCTTATTTGTCACATCTGGCCCAGGTAGCCTTCTTTGGCAAGTTAACTACGCGCTATCAGAGACCATGACCTTGACAGACAAGTCATGAGACGATGCATTTCTAGGAAGAAAAGCCTAACAGCCTGGATTCCAAGTCAACCTGACCCCACTTTGGCTGTGCAATCTTAGACCTGTTAGTTTGCCTCTCTGGGCCTCATTTTCCCTCCTCTAAAAAGTGAAGCTTAAAAATACACTTTCTTCACAGGGTAAACATGTACTGATTAAAGGAAATGGTGCAAATAAAACAGCTGATATGATGTAAGAGCTTAGGAAATTTTAACTATCACAGAGAGAGAGAGCGAAGGAAAGATCCAGAATGTGGAGGGTGGCTAGAGCGCAATCTGGCCTTTTCATCCATTTATTCACTGTCTAGGGGCTTATCAAGGTCTTTCTATGTGAGAAGTTTAATGTTATGGCCAGCAGGGAATAAGTGACAGGCCTGACTTTGAGTAGCTTGTGTGTCAAGTCAGTGCAAGGTGTGGGGGCGAAACACAAACTTCTTCCACTTGCAGGTTTTGCCCAGGGCCGATTCTGAGAACAGGTCCAGGGCTGCCTAACGCAGAGCCTCAAGCCACCGCGTTCCTATTAGCATTTTCCAAGAGTCAGTCTCTGGTCGTGGAGCCAGGGCGCCACCGAGTGGCCAGAGGGGCACAATACAACCCACGGGCACCAGCTCGCAGCTTCCGGGAGCAAGGCCTGGGCCCGAGGACCCCTGGCGGTGTGATGCTGCACTCTTCCCGGCATCTCTCAGCCCACTACCTGTGCTGAAAAACCATCCCAGGAGCTGAAAATTCACAGAAGACAATAGCAGACGAAGCCATGAAACCCAGCTAGGGCTCACCCAATCCCCTGGAAGGCGTCCTCACCACTCTCTGGCCCCCAGGAAATTGGCATACCTGTGACTACTGCCCAGCAAGGCCACGTAGTCTGTCTTCACGGTGTAGTAGCCGAAGGGCACGTGAGCCATGAGGTAGCAGAAGTGAGCAGCCTCCACCAGCCCCTTCCCAGCTGTAGGCGGAGAACAAGCCTGGGTCAGGGAACACACCCACAAAGGGAGGACCTCACCATCCTGGTGGGAGGGGAGCGGGTTAGGTGGCTCTGAGGTCAGAGCAGGCAGCTTCACGGGAACAAAAGAGCAAGCTCTCCACGATGTGAGTCACAGACCCCAAACCCCTCTCCCTCTCCCACCCCATTTTTGCCCTCCGACATTACATTTCACTTCTCTTCAGTCAGAAGAAGGCACTGTTTCACATTGCCCCTAATGGACTTTTGATGAGGACGTTTCTAAGAATTTTAGTTCTTCTGGAAGGGGAGAAATAGGTAAGAAATGCCTATACCTGAGCAGAGAAGCAGACCGTTGGAAACAGCGGTTTTTAAACTAGGCTTCTTGGGGCATTAATGCCTCCCCCGCTAAAATCAAACAATAGAAGACTTTTTTCCCAGTGCTCATAAAAATCACATTCATTACCAAATTGTTCCCAGTTTTTAAATGTTCTCTCATACCTTTTTCATTACTTCAACATTGAGTTAATTCAAGTAGGCAAAGTAATTAGCTTGGCACCCAAGATGGTTCAATAAAAGTTAGTTCTTTCTACCCAGCTGCTGAATAACTTGTCATTTGACTGGGCACAACTTTACCTGTAGCTATTTTAAGTTTAGCAGAGCAGTATTTCACGAAGTGCCACAAAGCAATGATTTTCTAAATATTCTGTCCCTTGACCCAATCTGAGAACCACTGATCTGCAACATCCAACAGCCCCTAAGTGTTTAAAAGGCCACATTCACAAAGAGATGATAGAAATAAAGACTACACAGTTACCCAGGGTAGCTCGGGCAAAAATAGAATTTCCTATCTTGTTAAGCTGGGTCACTGGGGGACTAACAACAACAGTAGGGGAGATGCTCCAGGTGTTAACTCCATCTGCTGGGGACTCTGGCCCCGGGCACAGGAATCAACCACTCAGGGCAGCCTCCTGCAGCGGCAGGACACCAGAGTCTCAGGGGCCTGGCCTACACGCACTCACAGCAGAAATCTGGGAAATGGAAAGGCAAGACAGACACTCTTCTCCCTGGATTTTCTGTCCCCAAAACACTGAGGCTCCTGGGTCAAAGAAATGCCTGAGGCATAGACTCGGGCCCAACACAGAACCTAAGTCTAAGCCCAGGGTGTTTAAAGCTGGCCTGGAGACAGAGGCAAGGAGAAGATGTAGCTGGTCTCTGCTTACCCAGGGTGTCCCCCATGGTGACAATTGTGCGCTGGCACAGCTCCAGGTCCCCACTCTGATTCGACAGAATCACTGCCAAGTGTGGCCTCCAGTCTCCCCACTGCTTGTCCCCACAACACTGAAAAGCAGCAGAAAAATTGAACATTGGCTGAGTAATACAGCCCCAGCCAGAACATAAGTTAAGGAAGGCTGTTGTCTATTTTCTGATTTGCCAGGAATGCCCATTAGGCTGCCTGCAGTGTGGCCACTCATTGATTCTGAGTTCTCTTTTTTAAAAAAGCAAAACTCTTAGAAGGATCGGTAGGCAGACACATTACATACATACATACACAGGAATATTGGGAGGTGGTGGTTGGTGCTTTAGTCACTAAGTCGTGTCCGCCTCTTGTGACCCCGTGGACTGTAGCCTGCCAGGCTCCTCTGTCCATGGGATTCTCCTGTCAAGAATACTGGAGTGGGTTGCCATTTCCTTCTCCAATATTGGGAGGTAGATAAATAAAATCACACTACTAGTCACTAATTTTCAAATTTCATCCTGGTGCCCCTAATCTCAGTAGCTGGGGGCAAATTTTTTTTTTTTTTTTTAAATCTTGATATTTCCATGGAAGAAGGAAAGTCATAAACTCTTGGTTCATGAGAAGAGGCCATATTAACCTGAAAGAAAACAGAGGAACACTGGAATCCTTAATATCTTACCAAATGGCTAATGTTTTCCAGTTTTACAGAGTCCTCTTCTACATGTCACCTTCTTTAATCCTCACACAACCCTGTGAAATCTAATTCCTGCCGCCTCTTGAGGAGCGAGGAAACAGGCCAAGGGGCCCGGCCAGCCCTGGTCGCTAGTGACGATGCAGGGGCAGCCGGGCTCCACGAGAGGGCGGTAGAGGGAAGGCAGAGACGTGGCCGCGGGTGGAAGCCCCGACGGGGAATTGCAGGACCCGAGATAAACAAAACAATGTCACAGGCTCTGGATTCAACAGGGGTCCTGCCTCTTGAGCAAGTTTCTTAACGCCTTGGAAGCTGAAATCGAGATCATAATGTCTACCTGACTGGATTACTGGTGACAATAAAATAAGTCTGGTAAAGCCCATCATAGTGCCTTGCACTGGGTTTGCACTTTATAAATTACATGTAGGTGTAAATGCACACACACACACACACACACCCACGGAAGCACAGCAGAGGAAAAGAGGTGATTTGCAGATCAGTCTGTCCTCCGGTTTGTTACACAGAAGGGACAGAACAGGAGACAGTAATAGCTAAGATCTGGAGGTCAAAACAATTCACAATTATTTGGTATTGTATTTGTAATTACCCCACAGAACAAAAGATGCTTTATCCAGCTCCATTTTATAGATACTCTTTGTTTATCTGGGCAAAGCAGTGTGAATGAGAGGAATGACGACAATAAATCACAAAAATAATAGCAGTTCTCACTTATTGCACTCTGACCCTGGGCCACAGCCTGTGCTAAGCATTTCTCTTAGGAACAATCACATGCATTAAGTACTATCATTATCCCCATGTTAACGTGTGAGCCAGGCTCTTTCTGGCTGGAACTAAGGGAACCAGCAACAGAAAAGCTCTTGCTAAAACAACAAAAACTTAGAAGCAATTCGTCTATCTCCTCCCCAGGTGATTTGAGGTGGTGGGAATCACTGTAAAGCAGGTCTATGGAGGTGGGGAGAGAGAGAGAGAGAACACTTATTAACTAACTTCAATGGGCCGAGTATGGTCATTAATACATTCAGATATTCTCTCTCCTTTAATTTTTACAATAACTCTGTTAGGCATCAAAATGCCCACAAAGATGAAAAGCTGAGAATCTGAGACTAAGTAACAAGATCCAGTTTCCACAACTAGACTCTGAGGAGCAGAGTCTAGGTTAAGCTTGTGACAGAAGCTCACATCTCTGTTTTCCAGTCGCCATGCTTTGTCCACTACACCTCTGATTATAAGTACCAAAGTCTAGCCTTTTACTGGCTGCTATGATGCTGGGAAGCTCTCCCACATGGGTGTCAAATACCACATTGGCATGTCACCTCTGGCTCCTTGGTTTTCTCACCCAAAAGCAGGGATCGTTTAGCAGACTCTAGCAGTGCACTGAGACCCAATGGACCGTATGTTGATTACATCACTCCCTGCCTTTAGCGTTTTGTGACTCGGTAGGATTTCACTGCAGGACACGTGCCTCGGCAGAACTATGAGATGCATCCCATGTTCTAATATAGCCAGTTCGTTTGACAAAGGGGCATGAAATTCAGCATTTCTCTTTTCTTGAAATTGTCCACAAGCGATAAGAAGGACAAAAAAGCAAAAGCATGAGCATGTTTTAAAACTAAGTGTCAGCAAAAACCCAGGCCTCTAAATACAAGAAAAGTCTTCCAAAAGAGATTGCGCAAAGGTGGGTTCGGGAAGCAGAGAGAGAGAACACCAGAGAGAGGGGACCCCACAGCCATCTCCATTGGCTGGGGAGAAGCAAAGATGCTCACAGAAAATACCAGGTTGTGTGGAAATGCCAGCTGGCCTGGAACATGGCCCTGGCATCTCCCCAGTTCAAACCTCCCATAAATAACTGGTCCAAGGAAGGTTTGAAGCCTGTGAAGGAACAAATACAGAATTTGTACAAATATACCATCAAGATAAAAGGAGGGAAGAAGGTAGAGAGGACATTGACCAGAAAAAAAATGATACCACCAAACAAAGTATGGTCATCAAATATTTCATCATGAATGTAAGTAAAATAATGAAACAATTTCTTTTATGAAGCAAGGGCCCAAAGCTAAGTTACAGGAGCAGAGGAAAGAGATGGTAGAGAACAGGAGGAGGTAAATGTGACCTGCAAAACTCAAGAGAGAAGTGGGAGGAAAATCAAAGAAATAAAGACAAAATGGAGGGGACTTCCCTGGTGGTCCAGTGGTTAAGAATCGGCCTTCCAATGCAAGGAATGTGGGTTCTATACCTGGTCAAGGAACCAAGATCCCACATGCCATGGGGCAAATAAGCCCACACACCACAACCAGAGAGAAGCCCACACTCCCACAACAAAGAACCCAGACACCACAACTAAGACCAGAAACAGTCAAATAAATAAATATATATATTTTTTTTTTAATGACAAAATTTCAACAAGCACAGAAACCAAGAGACACTGATGAAAATATAGTAAGGGACACACAGGAGGGGCACATAGCAAAAAAGAAGTAAAGAAAGAATCACATATATATATATATATATATATATATATATATAAACTATTATATTTTGTATATAGAGGGAGTTCCTGAAAAGAAAACCAAAATAAGAGAGCAAAACAAATACTGAAGGATATAATTCAAGAAATTTTTCCTGAACTGTAAGAGATGGATGCACATATTAAAAGAGCATGCTCTATCCCCCCCAAAATTGACACAGATGGTCAACAACAAGCTATATCTTACTAAAATTATTGGATTTTGAGGATAAGGAAGGAATACCTTGGGACTAAAAGATCAAGTCTCTTATGATGGGAAAACTATCGAGGTGGCCTCGGGGTTCTCTTGAACCACATCTCACACAGACAACCTGTAGAATCTAAAGTGTCCCTCTTTGAAGGGTCCCGTGCAGTGGTGGGGAAGAAAGGAAGCCTGGCGAGGTAAGCGGGGAGAGCAGCCTCAGCTTCACTCGCTGTTCTTCACTCAGTAGCTGTGGATTTGTGAAAAGAGCAAGATCTTTGGAATCAGATGGACCTGGACCGATCTCAACTCCTCTGCCCCTACCTCTGTGATCTTGGGTTATTTTACACTTTTGCATCTCAGTTTTCATGACTGCAAAACAGGGATAATAATCCTTACCTCCACGCAGTAAATAAAATAATATACATCACAATTCTTAGCACAGGGCCAGGTACACGGGAGGTGGCTAAGGCACAGCTCTTACTCTGTTTGTCACCTCTGAAGCCAGCACTCTGTCCCTGAGCAGTCCCCACCCACTACACCCTTAGGAGGCTGGGCTCCCGTTACGAGGGGTACCGTGGCTGCCTGTGGGATCTTCCCCGACATGAGCTGGAAGAGAGTCTGCAGTGGGTCGTTGAGCGCCAGCGTGCTGGTGAAGCTGCAGAGAGAGGGGACCGACCATCAGTGGGGACCTGATCAAGAGCACCTTTAACCCATTGCCTTGCAGTGGCTTCTGTTGAAACTTGAGTTTCTCTCTGCTTTTCGGTTAGGGTTCAGCTCCATCCCACTTTCAGACACCCATCTCACCACACACTCCAAACAGACCTCACCACCAGGGGAGACCTTCTGCACTTCAGCACTGATACCCTAACTCTTGAGCAAACCATTTTTATAGACCTTCGTCGATCACAGAGATAGCCACAAATAAGTCAATGAACCCTGGGAGCCCAACAATAATCCTTAGCTTCGTCTTTGCAGACCCCTCTTCCCCAGCCAGTTGAGACCCACTGCCCCGAGGCAGTCCTCCTCCAGGCCAAGCCTACAGTTCTCAGCACTGTTTTTTCTTTGGGCTTATCCCTAACCCAGGTCTCTCCTGCCTTTGCTCACAAGTACTAAACAGTCATTTTCAGTAACTGAAGAGGCGTAGAGCAGGGACCAGAAATGATCCTGCTGATGACAGACCGTGGGATCTGCTTAACAAGGATATAATAAGCTCTATGGCTGATTTGAGATTTTAAGCATACTCAGTAAGAGATATTTCACGATTCACTGGGCCCCATCAAACATCAATGGCCCAAGGCGGAAATCCATAGCAGAGATGTATGCTACAGCACGGGGTTGCGGGATGCTTGCTTCCAAAACCTAAAGGAAATTTATCCCTCAGAATGCTGTCTTTAACAACATCCTTCCTCCAGAGCTGGGAGTGCTTCTCTTCATAGAAGTTCAGTGCTTTTACCATTCTGGCCTCAGAACATAATGAAGTATGCGGTGGTCACTGTTTACTGGGAAGACTGAGGGTCAGAGTAATAAAGAGACTCAGCAGGGGCCATGGTGAAGAACAGACTCCCAGGCAGGGGGATAGATGTGAGCCCCACTGACCGAACTTAAAGCGGCAGTGTCCATCTTCTTATTCAACTCTGCCCAGCAGGATTTACGGCCAATTTAAATATAAGATGGATTCCCTGGTGGCTCAGATGGTAAAGAGTCTACCTGCAGTGCAGGAGACCCACGTTCAATCCCTGGATTGGGAAGATCCCCTGGAGAAGGAAATGGAAACCCACTACAGTATTCTTGCCGGAAAAATCCCATGGATGGAGGAGCCATGTAGATTACAGTCCGTAACCGTGGGATCACAAAGAGCCGGACACGACTGAGCAACTTCACGTCACTTAAATATCAGATAAGGCTTCCCTGGGGGCTCAGCCGTAAAGAATCTGCCTGCCAAATGCAAGAGGCTCAGGTTCAATCCCTGTGTCGGAAGATCCCCTGGAGAAGGAAATGGCAACCCACTCCAGTATTCTTGCCTGAGAAATACCATGGACAGAGGAGCCTGGTGGGCTACAGTCCACAGGGTTGCAAAGGTTCAGACATGACTGAGCGTCTAAACAACAACGAGCTGAAAAGGTAGCTTCAAGGCTTTAACCAACACAAGAAGATAAATCTTGAGTTAACATCCTTCTCACTGTCTGACCCAAGCCTGCTCCTTATGGGAGGGCCCCCCGCCCCAGCCCATCCCTGCCACACACCTGTCCCCAACCACCCTCGGATGCTAACTGCAGCCTGAAGGGCTGACCCCAGCACCCGCTACACCCACCACCTCCGTTTGATCCTGAGTCTCCTCAACTGTTTCATCGCCCCTGTTCTAAACTCCTGGCTAGGTACTCACACCTCCATTCCTATCCCATCCCTAAGCCTTCTTCCCAGTGCCCCCTGGCACCCAAGTCCTGGTATGCCATGCAAACTATGACCTTCAGTCTTGACATCTCCCATTATAAGAAGTCCTCCGTATCTAATCTCCAGCCCTACACACCTCTTTCTACCACAGCTCACAGTCCTGCTACTCTGCATCCCTCCCTACTTCTCAGCACCCACACTCCACTGCAGGACTAAGCAATGAGTTACTCTCAGTCCTACGGCTCTGTCAGTCACCCTTAAGTGATCCACCCCCTCACTGATGGAACTCTCTAGAGTTCTAGGAACTTCTCTCTTCCAATGAAAGAAGGCTACTGCAATGCAGAATTCTGTTTAATCTTTGGAAGCTCTGACCCTGAGAAAATGTCAGTAAAATGTTTTGTTCAACTTAGCAGCTAAAAAGAATGCATCCGTGCCTAGGTTATAAGGATCTGAGGAAGAGAAACACCACGTGCGACTTAGAATTGAAAAGATGCTTGGAGGGTAGGGCTCTTCAGTGCATCTTGTATTTCTCCCTACCCTCATCCTCACGTTTGGAGGGGAGGTCTCTCCACTCCATTGGTCTCTCTCTGTGCAAATCCCCGACTCACCCACTCATGACCCAGCTGTAGGTCCTTGGGTCCATCTTGCTGGAGAGGAACAAAGCATGGCCCCACAAATGGTTCTTCATGGCCCACTCCAAGGCTTCCTGGAAACACAGACATCACCTTCAGTACCTCCTTGCTCACCTTCCTCTAACACAACAACCAACAACTGTGCTTGAGTACCGCTGCCCCTGAGCAGTTAGAGGCCAGGCTTCCAGGAATACTCGCAGAGCATCCTGTGTGAATGTGAGAAAGAAAGAGTAGGGAACCAGCTTCACTGGCAGGTACTTCTCTCTCCATTGTCCCTCTCTCCAACCTTCATGTTATCAGAACCTATTACATGATTTTATTAGCTCCCCACAAACACAGTTACCAGTTACCTTTATCTCTCGAGAAAATGCCACACAATGCTTTCATGAGCCTAAGCACCAAGACTGAGAGAGGCATTTCATACCAAGGACTGAGTCTCTAAAGATGAGTTGTTAGATGGTGATCACGGAGCATAGAAGAGGAATTGTTTATTAACAATTGTGGCAGAGACACCTAGCTCCTCACCCAAATCCATGCTCTCTTTCCTGGGCCAAGAGCGGGACTATATTTCCCACCTCCCTGGCACTGAGGTGTGGCTGAGTTCTGGGCTGTCAGATGGGAATGGAAGGAATGTGTGCAGCCTCTGGGTCTGGCCCATAGAACCCCCCTGCCCCCCTTCTAGTGCTCAATCCTCCATGGCCTCCTCCCCATCTGGCTGGAATGCAGATGCCACCAGAAGATGGTAGAGCCTCCTACAGCTGAGTCCTTGGGTTATTTATGGAGGAGGGCGGCCCGATCTTCCGTTCACCTGCCCAGCACTCTCACAGGAAGAGAAAAAGGCTGCTATTAAGTTTAAGCCAGTATACAGAGCCCTTAGCCTGCCCCACCTAATACTATAACTAAGTGCTTACAAACTATGAAGTGCTTGTTAGTTAACCAGTCAACTTCATATGTCAAGGTAATCACATCATTAATTTGGTGACAATTTAAAGCTGCACATTTAAAAAGCATACACATATTTATCTCTTCATTTAATTTTCAAAACTATTTAGTAAGAGTTTAATTTATATGTGAGGTTGAGTAGTAAAGAAGCCACCTGCCAATGCAGGAGACACAGAAGATGCAGGTTTGATCCCTGGGTCAGGAAGATCACCTGGAGGATAAAATGGCAGCCCACTCGACTATTCTTGCCTAGAAAATCCCAGGGACAGGGGAGCCTGGTGGGATACTATAGTCCATGGCGTCGCAAAAGAGTCAGACACAACTCTGTAACTGACCTTGCAATTTCCTTACTGTTCCTGAAATAACTTGATTTTCGGACAGGAGGTTACTAATGAAGTATTTCCACCTCCAAATGAAAATGTATTTGATTATCCCAACATCTCCCACGTTATCGTATTTGAAGAGAGAATAAATTTAAATAATCATAGTTAGGAAAGTCAGCCTCGTAGTCAGTAGAAGTAAAACTGACATTAAGATTGCTCTTTTGAAATAAGTCCCTACTGTATAGCACCAGGAACTATATTCAAAATTCTGTAATAAACCATAATAGAAAACAATATTTAGAAAAAGTGTATCTGTATGTATAACTGCATCACTCTGCTGTACAACAAAAATTTAGATAATGCATATAAGGTGATAGGTGAGTATCTGGCACATAGAAAGTATTTTTCAAATATTTTCTTTTATTATTGGTGTTCTTAAGAAAGAGTTTATCACTGATTTATCTCTGTATCCCCCTACTGAGTTTGATGCCTTAGAAGAAGTGGCTGCTACATAAATGTTTATTGAATAAGTGAATCACTGGTGAAATAGCAGTTTCTACTACATAGTGAATATATATAGTAAATATATAATGACTATACACACACACATATATGCTACAAGTTGATCCCATTTTCACTGAGTATCATATTTATCACTCATTTAAAAGATAATATTGCATACAAAGACACACAAAGGTGAAGGTGAAATCACAAAAGTATTTCAACTTTATTTTCGTAAATTAATTTTGAAGCAGGAAAAATCTTATTATATATCACCCCAAAAAAGTGATTTTGGACAGAAAGTCCTAAAAAAGTAAAGAGCTCCTACAAATCAATATATGGGTATCAAAAATCCACAGAAAACTGTGAAAAAATCAGTGACATTATTGACAGGTTAAAGGATATTCAGCTTCATTTATAATTAGAAAAATGCAAATAACTACTATACATTTTTTTCACCTCTCACATTGGCGCATTTCAAAAAGTTAAGAAACACGCTGGGCTGGTGAGAGTGTGGGGAAGCAGGCACTCTCATGCACTGGTCATCAGTACAACCTCCAAAAAGTCAGCTTGGTAATATCTATCAGAATTACAAACCATATACCCTTTAATTCAAAGCTTAAACTTCTACAAACTTTCCTTACATATATTCTCTCCACAGGGCAAAATGACAATGTTATTCATTGCAGCGTTATTTGTAATTGCAAAAGACTAGAAATGACCTAGGTGTTAATCCATAGAAGTTCAATTGAATTGATTATAATTTACCTATAGAAACCTATGTAGCTGTAATAATGAGAAGGTATTTATATATAAAAAGAAACAGGAGTCACCTAAATGTGACCCAAAGACCCAATTCAGCCCCCTGCCTGTTTTGGTACAGCCTACAAGCTAAGAAAAGTTTTTACACTTTTAAATGATTTAAAAAATTGGAAAAAAAAAAAAGAATAATGCTTCATTACACATGAAAATGATATATTCAAATTTCTATGTCCATAAATAGTTTTACTGAAACACTGCCACACCCACTTATTTACAGATTATCCATGGCTGTTTTCACACAATAACAGCAGAACTGAGTAAAGCAAAGCCTAAAATATTTACTGTCTGTTCCTTTATAGAAAAAAATTTACCAATGCCAATACAGAGTGCTTCCTATAAGATTTTATTAAATGACAAAAGGATGGTGAAGACAGGATATGTAATATGCTATAAGGGCCAAGAGGAAGGAAATAATTATATATGGAGGAAATACCTCCATATATTTCAAAGAGGAAAAATCTTGTGGCTGGGAGGGAGCAGGGAACAGCATCATTTCTCCCGTTATATCCCTTTTATCTTTTGATTTTTAATTATATTTATTTGAATTGATTTAAACCATATATGCAAATATTTAAGCTTACTGAAATGGCAACTCAATCCAGTATTCTTGCCTGGGGAATCCCATGGATAGAGGAGCCTGGTGGGCTACAGTCCATGGGGAAATAGCAAAGAGTCCGACACAACTGAGTGACTTTCACTTCACTCCACTTAAGACTTTTGCAAAATGAGCTCAACTTCAAAATTAGGGTATAAAATAATAGGGACATATGTGAGGTGGTGTATGTGTTAATAACTCAGTGAGGGAAATCCTTTCACAACATACATCAAATCACATTGCACACTTAATCTTACGATTTTGTCAAATATACTTCTATTTAAAATCTAATATCATAAAAATGTCAAAGTCCAACTTACATATCAAAAAATACAGAAGATATCACTTCATCAGTGGAATTAAAGTATTCAGTATTGACATGTATATTTCAGATATAGTTGATGGGACTTATCATTTGTAAACAAACTTCCTGAAAACTAATTTAGTGTATATGTGAAGAGCCTTTTAAAAGTACATACTCTTTAACTCAGTAGCTCTGCTTCTAGGAATCTATCCTAAAAAATAATAAAAAGATCATCCAAAGATTTATATAATAAGATTTTCAAATTGTATAATTTATTGTGGTGGTGGTTTAGTCGGTAAGTCTTGGGCTCTTGCAGCCCCATGGACTGTAGCCTGGCAGGCCCCTCTGTCCATAGGATTTTCCAGGCAATACTAGAGTGGGTTACCATTTCCTTCTTTGGAGGATCTTCCCCAGCCAGGAGTGGAACCCTGGTCTCCTGCATTGCAGGTGGATTCTTTACCAACTAAGCTTACCAGGGAATGGCAAAATTGTACATGGCCTATATATTCAACAACAGTGAATTGTGCATAAAATATGATACATTCATACAATGGAATATAATCTAGTTTTTAGTGGTACAGTTTAATGCCATGAGAGGATTTCACCATACAGTCTTAAGGGGAGAAAAAGAAAAAAATTGTATATGTAATTTAACTTTCAATATTGATACAACTGCATAGAAAATACTGGAAGTAAATATATCAAAATGTTAACAGGTGTTATCTTTCAATGGTAGGCCTTTGGGGGTTTTTTTCCTTTGTACCTTTCTGAACTTACGTGCTATGAAATGAGTATATGTCACTCATATCATTGGGGGAGGGGTGAGTTATAGGGCTGCCGGGACTATTTTAAGCAGGAGCAGTCGCAGCACCTACCTTCTTCCTTCCATAGTAGAGCAGCTTAGTGAATTTCTCCACCATCTGCACAGGCGTCTCCACGCTGGGAGGAGTCTCCCCGGTGAGCAGGTCCCGGGTGCCCTGGCCCGGCACTGGCCAGTCCTCGTCCGTCAGGTTGATGAGGTTGGCCACAGGCGGCTGCCGCTTGTACTTCTCCAGCTTCTTGCAGTCCTGCATCAGCAGCTCGGCGATGTCAGACCCCACCATGGACTGCAAGGCAAAGAGAACCCCATTCCCTGAAGGAGTATCCCTTTCGTCGCCATGCTGGTACCCAGGCTGCAGAAGGGGGGCACCGGAGCACCCGCCTTCTTCAGGAAGAGACCCACATGTAAACACAACACAGTCCTTTTTGCATGGTGGTAGTTGAAACTCCTCTATTTTCTCCCTGTCAGGAGCCACAAAGATGACCAGAAATACGCACACTCTCATAGGTGTATTGTCTGCTTGGTGCAGTAACCCAAGAACTGAGCAATAACCAGAGGCTAGTGGAGAAGGGCAGGGAAAAGTTAGCGTTTGCACTCCGGCCTTGACCAGCAGTTTCTTTTCTTGAGGCCATTTGTTGCTTCTTTAACGTTACCTTTTATAATTATGCCCCAACATGAATCTTCTCTCTCCCAGGAAAATTTACATTTCAGTCCAGCCTGCACCTGCCCATCCTCCAGCCGCCGTGATACTGACCCCGTTCTGCCGACAAAGGAGAACCAACAGCTGCCAGAGGAGAGCCGAGTCTCTGCTCGCCGGTGACTCAGATTTGCGGCTCTGCGCTGCCTTCTGCTGGCAAAACGTCACGATGTCCACCTTGTGAACATCCTCCCTAGGGAGAGATTTCAAGGAGCCAAAAGTGAGGGACAGACTCCTCCCCGGGGCAGGACCACAAGCCCTTCCTACCGCGTGCAGGCGCTGCCTGGGCTGGGACTGAGATAGTAATAGAAACGGGACAACCCAGGATGGGGACAGTGAGTCTGCAGTTACAGGACACCTGTCTCCATATAGACCAGGAAGGGACCTCACAGATTCTCTCATCCACTGTCTCCATTTTACAGAGGAAGAAACTGAGGCCCGGAGACCTGAAATGATTATTTGGGTGGCAGGTGAGAGCAGAGACTTTGAGATCAGACAACCCTGGATTTAAATCTAGCCTGAACTTCTCAGCCGACACAAGTTGCTAATCTCCTCTGAGCCTCTGCTCTTCCTGATAAAACAGGGGTGATGAAAATGTCTACCTCCAGGGCTTCCCTGGTGGTACAGTGGATAAGAATCTACCTGCCGATACAAGGGACACAGGTTCAATCCCTGGTCTGGTAAGATTCCACATGCTGTGGAGCAACTAACTCATGTGCCATAACTACTGACCTTGGCACTGCAACTCCTGGGCCTGTGTGCCGCAGCTACCGAAGCCTGCATGCCTAGAGCCTGTGCTCCACAAGAGAAGCCACCACGGTGAGAAACCTGTGCACTGCGACAGAGTAGCCCCCGCCGGCCGTAACTAGAGAAAGCCCGCGTGGAGCGACAAAGACCTAGAGTAGCTACAATAAATAGACAAAACAAAATTTCTTAAAAAATCTACCTCCAACTCAATGTCTTGTAATAACCTATAATGCAAAAGAATCTGAAAAGGAACAGATTTCTATATAACTGAATCACTTTGCTGTACACCTGAAACTAACACAGCATTGTAAATCAACTACACTTCTACTAAAACACTGTTTTAAAGTCGACCTCACACTTTGGGAATTAGCCAGTTGTGAAGCATATATAAAGTGCTAAATAAACAGGAATTATTATTTGCTTGAGATTATTTAATGAAGTCAATCCAGTGGGGATCACTACCCTAGGTGTCCAAACACCCAGCTCGGTACTCGAGGCCACATCGCTACACCAGTGTGTAAAAATGGAGACAACAATTCATTTTTACTTGAAGGAACTATCAACATACCCTGGGGATTTTCTTGGAGGGGGAAGCTTCAGGATAAGGACACATCTGTATAGTTGTGATGATACTTAAAGGGCTTCAGAATGCATTATCTCACCTCTGACACCAGCCTGAACTCTTCTCTCCACAACAAAGAACATCCTCAATACTTAGCAGAAACATGACTGGAATGTAAAAGCAGTTCTAGCTCAATCCTGCAGAGGGCAGACTTGCACACCGTCTAGTAACTCACGCGGGCGGTTATACATCTCTCCAGAAAAATGTTTTCCATATGGTCAACTTGCCTGTGATTTCCCAGGCTGTGCTCCACTTTTCTACCAGCTTAAGTGTTATTAAGTACCCAGAACATTAAAACCTCCTACCACATAGCCTTTGCAAAATAGAACTGATTTCAGATTTTTAAACCTTTTTCTTTACGCCTTTCAACACTCAAACTGCTTGTCAAAATGGCTCAGGCCACATCTGGCTCCAACTTGTAGCACAAAGATTCCATTCCAATGGCGACAGATATTTTCTTTCAAGGGAGCCAAGCCCAAATCCCCAAAATGCTGATTTGGGCAGGAAGATTTCATAGGTTTCAAAAGCCTTTATTTGGCAACTTTTATGTTGATTTACCTGATCAGGGGTCCCGAGAAAATCCTCATCTCTTCTTGTTCCTCAGAATCATTAAGAATAACCTGGAACAAAAAACTCAAGTTTGGTCTTCAAGACTATGTCCCCCCAGTGCCCCATTCCTCAGTTGAGTCCAGTATCAGAACCCAGAGCTGTGGTCCTAGGATGTGGCTCAATGCCTCATGGAGAAAGCAGAAAGACAAAAATGAGCTCTCTAGTTGCTGGATACGAGCCAACAGCATCACAGGTAAAACATCAGTCTAGTGTTACTTCTTTCAGAAAAGAGCCCCACCCATTCCTTCAGACACACACACACACACACACACACACACACACGCCAATCCACAGGGTACATGGCTCAGGCCCCTCCAAGGGCACTCTCTTCCTGGAGATGCCAGGGCTCAGGCAAAGGGAAGCAGGGAGTGATGTGCTGACATTCAGGGGACACAGAATCTTGTTTACCTCCATGCTGTGCAGTTCAACAAGGGCTGTCTGTCCATCACTGGGAGAGCTGGGACTCACACACACCAGTTGACCTCCTGGCCCAAAACTCACAGGCATGTGAGGGACATAAAACTTCATGGGTTCCTTGGGACCAGCTGCCGAGACATCCTCTGACCAACCAATAGAGGTGGACACTGTTAGCATTACTACCACTGCTTTGCTTTACATAAGAGATATTCCACAGACACATTTCTTTCCAAATTTCACCTGGGACCAAGATAAGATTCTGGGTGGGTTACATAATTAGAAGAAATACATGCTCCAAGTCAGATTTAGGCCTTTAAGAATATGTCAGACTATAATGCCAAATCCAACAACATATTATAAGGATTATACACTATGATCAAATGGGATTTATTCCAGGGATGCAAGGATTCTTCAGTATATGCAAATCAATCAATGTGATGTATCATATTAACAAATTAAAGAATAAAAACCATATGATCACCTCAGTAGATGCCGAAAAAACTTTTGACACCCATCTATGATTAAAAAAAAAAATCTCCAGAAAGTGGGCATAGAGGGAACCTACTTCAACATAATAAAGGTCATAAGTGACAAACCCACAGCAAACATCATTCTCAATGATGAAAAACTGAAAACATTTTCTCTAAGATCAGGAAAAAGACTAGGATGTCTGCACTCATCACTATCATTCAATGTAGTTTTAGAAATCCTAGCCATGGCATTAATAGAAGAAAAAGAAATAAAAGGAATCCAAATTGGAAAAGAAGTAAAAATATCACTGTTTGCAAATGACATGATACTAAACATAGACAATCCTAAAGAGCCACCAGAAAACTACTATTGCTAATCAATGCTTTTGGCAAAGTTGCAGTATACAAAATTAATGCACAGAAATCTCTTGCATTCCTGCACAATAAAAATGGAAAATCAGAAAAAGAAATTAAAGAAACAATTCTATTTAGCATTGCAACAAAAAGAATAAATACCTAGGAATAAACCTTCCTAAAGAGGTGAAATACCTGTATTCAGAAAACTATCAGATATTGATGAAAGATATCAAAGACAACACAAAGAGATGAAGAGATATACCATGTTCTTGGGTTAGAAAAATCAACACTGTGAAAATGACTGTACTACCCAAAGAAATCTACAGATTGAATGCAATCCTTATCAAATAACCAATGGAATTTTTCACAGAATTAGAACAGAAGATTTTATAATTTGTGTGGAAGCACAAAAGACCCTGAAGAGCCAAAACAGTCTTGAGAAAGAAAAGCAGAGCTGGAAGAATCAGGCTTCCTAACTTTAGACTATACTACAAAGCTACGGTAATAAGACAGCATGGTACTGGCACAAAACTAGAAATATAGATCAATGGAACAGGATAGATAGCCCAGTGATAAACCCACACACCTACAGTTACCTAATATTTGATAATGGAGGAAAGATAATCTCTTCAATAGTGACGCTGGGAAAACTGAACAACCCTTGTAAAGGAATGAAATTAGAACACTCCCTAACACCATATACACAAAAATTAACAGAAAAATGGGTTAAAGACCTAAATGTAAGGCTGACACTATAAAACTCTTAGATGAAGACAGGCAGATCACTCTGACATAAATTGCAGCAAGATCTTCTTTGACCCATCTCCTAGAGTAATGAAAATAAAAACAAAAGTAAACAAGTGGGACCTAATTAAACTTAAAAGTTTTTGCACAGCAAAGGAAATCATAAACAAGACAAAGGAAATAACACTTAGAATTGGAGAAAATATTTGCAAATGAAGCAACAAACAAGGGACTAATCTCCAAAATATATAAACAGCTCATGTAGCTCAATATCGAAATAACAAACAATCCAATCAAAAAAGACCTAAATAGACATTTCTCCAAAGAAAACATACAGATGGCAAAGAGGTACATGAAAAGGTGTGCAATATCACTAATTACTACAGAAATGCAAATCAAAACTACAATAAGATATCACCTCACACTGGTCTGAATGGCCATCATCAAAAAATCTACAAACAAAAAAATGCTGGAGAGAGTGTGGAGAAAAGGGAACTCTCTTATAATGTTTGTAGGAAAGTGGATTGGTTCAGTCACTATGGAGAACAGTGTGGAGGTTCCTTTAAAAACTAAAAATAGAACTACCATATGACCCAGCAATCCCACTCATGGGCATATACCTGGAGAAAACCATAATTCCAAAAGATACACGCACCCTGATGTTTATCGCAGCACTATTTACAATAGCCCAGACATGGGAGCAACCTAAATGTTCATTGACAGAGGAATGGATAAAGAAGACATGGTACATATACACAGTGGAATATTACTCAGCCATAAAAAGGAACAAAATTGTGCCATTTGCAGAGATGTGGATGGACCTAGAGACTTTCTTGCAGAGTGAAGTAAGTCAGAAAGAGAAAAACAAACATCATATATTAAGGCATATATGTAGAATCTATAAAAATGGTACAGATGAACCTATCTGCAAAGCAGAAAGAGAGACACAGACATAGTATGGACACCAAGGAGGGAAAGAAGCATGGAAAATATCAATCTATAAATTGAGAAAACTAAGAGAAACTACTGTATTGCACAGGAAACTCAACTCAATGCTCTATGGTGACCTAAATGGGAAGGAAATCCAAAAAAAGAAGGGATATATGTATATATATGGCTGATTCACTTTGCTGTACAGCAGAAAATAACAACATTGTAAATTGACTATACACCAATAAAAATTAATTTTAATGCAAGGAATTGATGGTTTGGTCCAAATGATAATGTACCAGACCTAGACTCTCATGAGGGTGACAGGTTGGGGACTGGCTCTCATAGCCTCAATACTCAGGGCAAATCTCCTACATCCAGACCTTTGTGACCTGCCTTCACTTTCCCAAGCTGACTCTGGTCTTTACTTTCTTCCCTTGTTACCTACAGTACCTCTGAGGGCCTCCTCTCCCAACCTGATGACGGCCAAGGGCATCCTTTGCAAGAATCAGCTATGATGCATTCTTCAGTACCAAAGAAAAGATAGGGAATGGAACCAAAGCTGACCACTCTGCCCAGGGGACCTACATACACAAATGAGGCAGACAAAGGATCTACTCTTGGAAATACAAGGTAGAGTTGACCTTCCAAGAGATGTGCCACCCAGCCCTCTTCCCATCAGACTCAGCCAACTCCTTTAATCACGTCAGTACCCACCAGCCTGAACTGGGCTCCAGACTGCTGAAGTCACGGGGTCGTAGAGCTCGGAAGCATCTGCCATGTACTGACTAAGCTCGTAGCTGCTGGAGGTGAGACCAGACTCATGCTGCCAGAGAAGGTTGGACTCCTCCGTCAGTGATGGCTGGAGGTTAAAAACAACAAGAACGCATGGGAAGAATCAGAGGCACTTTCAGAGAGACAGTCCTCCAAAGTGTTTCTTCAAATCAACAAAATTCAAACTTTCAGATAAATCTAATGAATGTGGACATATTGAAAGGAAAAGAAGGAATCATTCAACTGACAGTTCTCGCTAAAGGATTCATTTTGGCCCCGTGGGTAGAGAGCAGGTCTTGGGGTCAAGGGGTTTTAATTCAAATCCCAGCTTTGTTAATAACAGGCTCTGTGACCTTGAACAAGTGACGTAGACTCTCTAAGCTCAGTGCCTTCATTTGTAATGTAGATAATCATGCTTACCCTATATAGTTCAAGTACTTACTTCTTGCATTCATTCACCAACTGTTTAATGAGTACTCACTATGCTCCAGGTGCAATGCTTTCCCTAAGGATACAGGTATAAAAGGACTTCCCTGGTGGTGCAGGGGCTAAGACTCTGTGCTCCCAATGCAGGGGCCCAGGTTCGATCCCTAGTAGGGGAACTAGATCCCACATGATGCAGCTAAAAATTTTCACACCACTCCACATGCTGCAACTAAAAAACTCCTGCATGTTGCAATGAAGATGCATGCCACAACTAAGACCCAGTACAGTCAAATAAACAAGTATTTTTTAAAAAAGAAATTCACAGAACTTATATTCTGGGAGGATTGTAAAACAGATGCAAACAATGGATACAAAAGCTCTTTGTCCACACTGTAAAGTGCTGTACTCATATACGACTGCTGCTATTGTGTTGTTGTTACTGTTAGTCCTAATGGGTGCCCAGCCCTGTTAAGTATCAGGTATACAGAAGAAACTGTTCCCCAACATCATACAAATCTAATCAGGGATAGAAGGTTAATACAAGGCTGTCAAAAATTAAGACCTTGTCTCTTGTAACTTTTCCATAAATCTAAAGTTATTCCAAAATTGAAAGTTTGAAAAATTCAAGAGCTCCATTTCATAGCCCAACTGGTACACACAGTAAGATTTCAGAAGAGAGAAATGGAAGAGTCAAGAAAAGTTTCAAATTCTGCTTTTCATAAAAGATGCTAGCAACTTCCCACTTCCTGAGTAAACCAAATTGCTAGTCCACCGGGGTACCAGTAACAACTTCCCACGTTGGACTGACTTGGGTGATATTTCCTGACAGCTAACTTGGCAAAAAGAAAAAAATGCAAAAGGGCTCGATAAGGGCTCCAGACCTGAAGATTGAAATAGGAATCAGGGAAAGGAGGACGTGGGCATGGAGGCTCTGCCAAAGGGGGAAGGAATGGTACC
Organism: Antilocapra americana; assembly: GCA_007570785.1. Lineage (NCBI taxonomy): Eukaryota > Metazoa > Chordata > Mammalia > Artiodactyla > Antilocapridae > Antilocapra > Antilocapra americana. Next base: position 13,205,689 of record ML663557.1, on the reverse strand, counting down.
CCCCTTAGACTGCTGGCACTAGGGACCCCCACCCCCAGAGCCCTGCCCTGCCACTGCCGATGATGTCAGCTGTGATGCACTATCACAGACCAGCAGCCCTGTGCCACTTCAGGTTACCTTGTTTTTCTGGGTCCCAGTTAGCGGATTCTCCATGAACAGGTCCCCGGGCCTTTCCTGTCCAGAGTTATAAGCAGGACTGTCTTTATAAGGATTCCGACTCTTAGATCTGCGGCAAAATGACAGGAGTATGTGAGAGGGGGTCCAGGGCAGGCCGGCAAGGCTGAGCTGCTCTGTACTGGAGGCCGCTCTGCTGCAAAGTGTGGGCAGGTGTCAGATGGGCCCGTGTGCCACAGGGAAAAGCCTTGTCCTCCCTTGTGCCGCCCCAGTCTATTAAACCAGAAAAACAGGAACTCCCGGGGTTCATAGTACAGTTACTTAGAAGTGGCCCAAACTCTGCAGAGAAGGCTGGGTCTCTGCAGCCTGACATCCAAGAATGACTTAAATCAGAGCAGGCGGGTTGGTGAGTTTCAGGCAGGGGAAAGGCCTAAGGGCATCAGACGGGTGGATATACAAAATGCTCTTCCCTGCTCATCTCATCCTGGGGGAGAACCCATTCTTAGGGCACAGGACTGGGCAGAGGAGAAGCACCCCATCCCCAGGCAGGAGGTAATCATGAGAACTTCTGCAAGGCCACATCTGTTCCAAGGCCAACATAGAATTAAGGCCCTCCTTCAAGATGGACCTCAAGTAATCTCACAGGTTTGGGGACTTAGGCAGATTTGGGGAACTGCCGCTCAGAATTAAGAATCCCTCCTTCCAGGGTCCATTCGAATAGCTGGCTCAGGCCAGCCTGAGCTCCATCCCTGTGGCCAGAACAAAAGCATAAGGGCTTCTGAGGGTGAGGGACCAGTACCAGATGACATCAGGTTTGCCAAATGTAGCCTGAGTTTGGCTGAATCATGCTGAACCAGCCTCTCCTTTCACACTTACTGGAACTGGGTCTCCCTATTTGTTCCAAGTGGACTATTCTGGTTTTCATGTTGATGATCATTGAGGTACTTTTGATCTCGATGATCTTCCTGCCAGATATAAGGACTCCGTTGCCTTGGCACTGCACCCTCAGAGAAAGCAAAACAAAGACAGATCACTTCCTAGCCCTAAAAGTTCGGAGATACTAGCAAGTTGTAAAAAGCTGGGTTACTGGAGCAAGGCAGGTATAAAGACATACAGTCATCCTTCTGTATGCTTTAGGGGATTGGTTTCAGGACCTGGGGAAGTTAAAGTCCCTTATATATTAATAAAATGGTGTAATATTTGCATATCATCTATGCATGTCATCCATAAACTTCAAATCACCTGCATATGACTTCTAATACTAATAATACCATATAAACGCTATGAAATAGTTGTAATACAACATAGGTGCTACATAAATAGTTGCCAACAAGCAACAAATTCAAGTTTTAAGTTTTGGAATCTTCTTTTTTTAAAATATTTTCGATCATCAGTTGGAGGCAGACCTGCAGATTCAGAGGGCTGACTGTATTTGCCAAGTTGAATAAAGTTGGCAAGTGAAAGCCAACAGTGTAAGACTGTAAGATGAACCTCTGTCTTCTCTGAACCAGTCAGCATGACTGTACAGAACAGTACAACAGTGGGGGTCCTCTGTGTGTGTGTGTGTGTGTGTGTGTGTTTTCAGTACTGAAACAGATTTTTCTCTTTGCTAGCAGGTCAGAAGCTGCCATTAACACATACCTAAATCCTTACTATTGGTATAGGGTCTAAATTCTTTTTTGTACAAATCTGCCACTCTGTGACGGTCAGACTCACTACAGCCCAGCCACGCACTTGATGACTTCACTGTTAAGAACTAACTTCACTGTTACTTGGTCAGGGAGAGACTATAACCTTGATTATAATGAGGAGTAGAAAAAAAAGTGGATGAAGTACAAACTATCCGTAACACTAATACCAAAGTAATAGTTTCAGTACCATCAATTACACACACATGCACAAAGAAAAATGACTCTTTTCTATCTCTTCTCGAGACATCTAGCAGCAGTGTGTTTGCTGCGGCCTCATCTGACCAAGAAAGAAGCAAGTGGGGGTGAGAGGAAGTGGGAGTGGGGGACTAGGATGGGGCTCTGAGCATGGCCCTTTTGGCCTCTGCCCCATCAGACCAGTGGTAGCATCCCAACTGCTTCTTGGAGATTATTCCATACCTCTTTCTTCCTGAAGCTGCTGTGGGTGTCCATGGTAGTAATAACTTCCATAAGCATATTCTTCCCTTAGGGCTGGAGAGTAATAGCTCTGATAGAGATCCTCAATGCCCCACCTAAAGCATCACAAAGAAGGCCACTCATTCAAGGATAAGCATAGCACAGAGAAAAACCAATGGAGAGCAACTTTCCTGGTGGTCCAGCGGCTAAGACTCCATGCTCCCAATGCAGAGAACCTGGGTTTGATCCAGGTCAGGAAACTAGATCCCACTGCTGCAGCTAATGATTCCACATACCACAACGAAGATCAAATATCCTAAGTGCCACAACTAAGACCTGGCACAGCCAAATAAATAAATGATATTTTTTTAAAAAAAAAATAAGAAAAACAATGAAGGACTTGACAAACAAAACAACTTCAGAGGACAAAACTGTGATACCTGTCTAGAATCTGCTCTAAAGCTATGGTTCATCCTACAACTAAAAATCTAGAATCAGAGCAGGAATAGGATCATTGTGTCAGAACAAGGCTGCAATTTTTACAGTAAAACCACAGCCAAATGTCTCTTCTCCTTCCTCATGATCCTTCTTACTCCTCAAATACACACATCCAACAACACAAAATATTATCTACGAAAACCCTGCCCTGATATCACCTTAGGAAACCCCTTCCCAAGATAACTGTGTAAAGTACTCAATACACCACTGCAATTTCCATGCAAATTATAGATGGAAATGAGATGGAAAAGTCAAATTGGACCATCTTAAATCTGATTGCTGTTATTGCCTCTACCCTAAACAGACCTTCCTTCAAGAATTCAACACTATTTTTATCAATTAAAAATTCTTTACTATTTCATAGGGACAGAATTCTCTATAATGACTGTCATAATTTCAACCTTAAACCTAGAGGCAGGAAAATATCATCTCACCTGAAAAAGCTAAAGTAAAAAATAGATGGCTTGCAACATTCCATAAAATATGAAGGCCAGGAGTAGAAACTCCAGATTCCCCCAGAATTATCTCACAGAGACATTTTCATTTTGAACTTGGAGGCTATAAGCTTCTATCCGCTCTCTGATATTTTTAAGTTCCCATTCATTCACTCACTGTATACATTTTCTATGTAGGCATCACACTGTAGGTGCTGTTCTAGGCACTAGGACTCATATTGCTGGTGGGTTCGGTGCTAACCCTGGGTCAGAGTCATCAGAGAGGATAAGGAACTTTTTATAGCCATCCATAGGAAAAGCTTTTCCATAGTCTACAAACCCTGCCTTTTGTGATCCCAGAGTAAGAGGGTCTCATCTGCCGTCTTAAATTTCACAATTCTTTCTACTCTCTCCTCTGCCCTCACCACCCAATCGCGTTGTGGTGGCTTCTTTAAGAAGCTCCTCTAGGAATTAATAAAGGGAAATAAACTAAATTTTCAGTCACCAAAATCCAGCCTGGGAGAGGAAAGGGTTTAGCTAAGTAAATGTAGTAGGAGGAGGAAAAGGAAGAAGAGAAATAAAAGGAAAAGGAAGACGGAAAAGAACAATCTGTTCATAAGCATTTGGGAGAGCTGGGTCAAGTCCAAGCTCTAAACTCATACCTTGAATCCAACTGACTGGGATAACGGCCTTCATAATAGTCAACCCCGGAAACAGGTGGATGCCATTCCCCGGGTCTGGCTGCATAGTGAGGCTCCTGGTGGTCTGCCCTGGGGTCCTGCTGTGGCTGGGGGCTCCTGCCCACGTCTTGCCTCTGATGGACCCTCTCTCCATTGTGCCAAGAGTGAGGAATAGGCCGATAGTATCTATCTCTCCGAAGCCCTCGGTCTGGATCCTTTGATGGTGCTGGCGGCCTCCCTGATGGCTGAGGCAGCCACTGGGGAATCCAAGGTTCCATCCTAGATCTTCTGAATTTCTCTAGTGTTTTGAGGCGGCTGTGTAGCTATTCTATCTTCCTGCCAGACAAAACAAAAAGAAAACAAATCATCATCATTTTAGGCCTATATCCAAGCATGATGCTTAATTAGGTTTTGTGAAAGAAGCACCGATGGTCCTCAAAAATCTTCTATCTAAAACAAACCACACAGGCACTGAGACAGAGATATCTGAAAAAATCACAAGCGAATATTTGACATAAATAACAGGCTAGACAATTATATTGAGGTTGTTATAAAAATTAAAAAGTATGTTTGGAGCAACAATAGATATGGGAGGCCTGGGAGAGAGAACAATAATAGATGAAGCTTCAAAACACAATCAAAGTATTCCAATTAAAGACATATTGCTCACCTATTCCACCAACAAATAGTCATTCAGGAGGCCCTTTGTTGTCATAGAAATAAAGTAGGCTTTAGACAAAGCTAGACTCAGTTCTGATCCTAACTCTGAACTTCCCTGGTGGTAAAATGGATAAGAATCTGCCTGCCAGTGCTGGAAACAAAAGAGACACGGGTTCAATCCCTGGGTTGGGAAGATCCCCTGGAGAAGGGCATGGCAACCCTCGCCAGTATCCTTGCCTGGGAAATCCTATGGACAGAGGAACCTGGCTTTGGATCACAAAGAGTTGGACACGACTGAAGTTATTTAGCACACCAGAAAGATCTCATGTGCCAAGGAGTAGCTAAAGCCCATGAGCCACAACTGCTGGAGCTGTTGTACTCTAGGGCTCAAGAGCCACAATTAATTAGCCTCTATGCCACACCTACTGAAGCCCACATGCCCTAGAGCCCACATGTTGGAACTACTAAAGCCTGTACACCTACAGCCTATGCTCCACAAGGGAAGCCACCACAGTGAGAAGCCCAGGGCTGGTAACTAGAGAGTAGTCCCCACTCTCCAAAACTAGAGAACAGCAACAAAGACCCAGCACAACCAAAAGGAAATAAATAACTACATTACGTTTTAATTTAAAAAAAAATCCTGACTTTGTCACTTATTAGCGAGTTAAATTTTTCCAGACTTAATTTCCTTACCCATAAAATGAGTACGGTAATAATTAGCTGACAAGGTCACTGTCAGAGTTCAGGATACTTATGGAAGGTGCTGAACACTATGCCTGGTATACGGTAGTGGTTCAATAAATAACAGTGTTATCAGAGATAGAGATTAGCATACTGTGAGTAGCTGAAGAGATTTTCTAAACAAAAAGAAGCTTAGGGACTTCCCTGGTGGTCCAGTGGTGAAGAATCCTCTTGCCAATGCAGGGGACACAGGTTTGATCCCCGGTGCAGAAAGAATCCACATGCCTCGGGGCAACTAAGCAACTACTGAAGCCTGCTTGTTCTGGAGCCCGTGCCAGCAACAAAGATCTCATGTGCCACAGCTAAGACCCCACATGGCCAAATAAATAGATGTTTAAAAAGAAGAAGAAGAAACTTGAAGTGACTTCAAGAGACATCTTTTCTAAATCCTTAAAGTCTTAGAGAACTATGCTCTATAACCTGCCCACGCCTGCCCCTCCTCCAGGGGAAGTGAGGAGATGCAGGTTTCGGATTGCTTCTGTGACAAACTAGAGAGCCGTGTCTCAGTAATCTTCCTGCCTGGAAATTTTAAAACCTGGAAGTCTCCCCAGAATCAAACAGGTTTTCCGCACTATTCTTCAAACTGGGATATTAGCTCCCGAGGACGAGTTACCTTCCAAGCTTCTCTGCTTGTATCCCAGAGCAGCACCGGCACCCAGCTGCCTTCAAAGAAAAGCACCCATCACCCCTTACAGCTGCTCAGGAGTCTCCTGTGTCCGGAGGATACACGGCTCCATCAGACCCCATGCTCCTTCTTGCTTGGGAACTACGTTAGGTTGAAAAGTTTTGATCAGATCCACAACTTGCTCCCCCTCCTGAAACTCCCAGCCCAATATAAGAATGAATGTCAGAAGCAAAGGTCAAACGGTGTGTGTGTTGAAATCAAGATGTCACTCTGCTCCAATGCCGTGGAGCCAGGGTCCACAGCTATGAGCTGTAAGCAGAATGCACCCGAAGAACAAGGCGCAAAAGTGCCTTCTACCTCCAGAACAATCACAGCTCAGGAAAACTTGCACCTTCCTTCCCATGTCAGCTTACTTCCTTGAAAAAGTCAGGTGTAATGAGACCCTTTTCCAGCAAATCCCAGCAAAGGCCAAATGCCCCAGACACAGTGAAAGGCTATCTGAGTCTTTCCTGAAGGCCTATGGAATTTGAAAGCATTTGGACACAGGAAGCTCAACAAGAAGAAAGCCTCAGGATTTCCCTGGTAGTCCAGTGGTTAAGACTTCGCCTTCCAATGCAGAGGGTGTGGGTTCAATCCCTGGTCAGGAAGCTAAGATCCCACATGCCTTATGGCCATAAAACCAAAACATAAAACAGGAATGACACTGAAACAAATTTATAAGTAAAAACTTTAAAAAGGGTCCACATCAAAAAAAAAAATCTATTAAAAAAAAAAGAAGACGAAAGCCTCTTCCACCTCATCCCCATATTTTCACTAGACAGCCCTTCTCTGACTGCAAAGACACATTACCCACTCCCTTCGCCAAAGTCAACTCCAGTTGATTTCTGTTGCCAAGTTATCAATTCCAGCAAGTTAGGGCTCAGGTTACAATTAAGGACCCCAAATGAAAAGCACTTAAGATACTGCAGATGAAGGCATTACATGCACAGGGACAAGTCACACTCACGCATCCACATAAATGACCTTCCCTGGGCCCACTAAGGTCAATACTGCCTTTCCTAATTTGACAGCACAGCAAGCACAGCCAAGACAAACCCCACAAGGGTGCTAGTGTCCCCACACACCTGCTCCGACAGCCGCCACCTTCCCTTCGTATGCTCCAGGAGTGTCTTCTCCCCTCCTAGATACTGTCAAAGTCCAGGTGCCACATCTACCCAGACTTACCTGGCTCTCAGATCTACAGCCTGTCAGCTGCCTTTGCAACTGCCCAGCCTTCATGGGCTGATTCACTAGGGCAAAGTACAGCTCAGCTCCCTCCTTCGTCCAGTGCCGGCTTGGCGTGTTTGCCCAGAACCCAGTCAGCGGCTACTGCTTCTGTTTGCCGGGTAGTGGGCTGAGCCAGGTTCACGTACATGTGAAAGAATCCAAACCTGCCCAGCAAACAAAGAACAGAGACCCAAAGGAGAGGAAGTGCGAAAGCCCGGAGGCAGCCTGGCCTGGGGAGAAGAGCACCACCTATGTATGAGTTGTTAACTCCCGTCTGGGCCACTGGAGGCTCTATTGCTCAATCTCTGTTTCTTCTCTGAAAGAGGAATGACAAGGTGGGTTTTTCCAGGTGGCTCAGTGGTAAGGAATCTGCCTGCCAATGCAGGAGACTCAGGAGATGTGGGTTTAAATCCTGGGTCAGGAAGATCCCCTGAAAGAGGAATAACAATACTTAAGTTAGGAGGGTCATCATGAGGACCACAGGCTGACTTCAGAGATATTGTGAGTTCAATTCCAGACCACTGAAATAAAGTGAGTCATATGAATCCGTTGGTTTCCCAGCGCATATAAAAGTTACGCTCTACATGATACTGTAGTCCATTGTGTGCAATAGTTGTATGTCTGGAAAAAAAGAAAATGTAGGACTTCTCTGGTGGTCCAGTGCTTGGGAACCCACATGCCAATGTAGGGGAGACAGGTTTGATCCCTGGTCTGGAAGATTCTACAGGCCATGGGGTGACTAAGCCCATGTGCCACAACTACTGACCCTGCACTCTAGAGGCCACGCTCTGCAACAAGAGAAGCCACTGCAATGAGAAGCCTGCTCGCTGCAATTAGAGAAAGCCCACATGCAGCAAAAAAGACCTAAAGCAGCCAAACATAAATAAATAACAAATTTTTTTTTTAATGTAGATACCTTAACTTTAAAATCTTTGGGGACTTCTCTGGTGGCTGAGTAGTTAAGAATCTGCCTTCCAATGCAGGAGACATGGGCTCCATCGCTGGTTGGGGAACTAAGATCCCACATGCCACAGGGCAATTAAACCCACAACTACTGAGCCCTTGAGCCGCAACTAGGTGCTGACACAGCCAAACACAAACAAATAAATAAACATAAAATACTCTATTGCTAAAAATTGCCAAAACAATTACAATAGTAATATCAAACATCACTGATCACAGATCACCATAACAAATATGATCACAATGGAACAATCTGAACTACTGCCAGAGTACAAAATGAAAAAGAAAAAACAAAAAGAAACATTGCCAGAATTACCAAAACATGACGTGGAGACACAAAGTGAGTAAGTGCTATCGGGAAGGTGGTGCCGTGAGACTTGCTCAACGCAGCTTTGCCCCAAGACTTCAGGTTGTAAGACAACACGATCAAGTGAAGTGATATAAAATGAGCTGTGCTTTTAAATGTTGGTAATGATATATAATTATGTATGATTTATAAAGAAGTATTATCTTTTCGTTTCAAAGGAGATAAGCGAATTCTACTGGCTGAGGTGAGCAGAGTACACACTGTGTGTGTTAGTTGCTCACTGGTGCCCGACTCTTTTTGACTCAATGGACTGTAGCCCACCCAGCCCCTCTGTCCATGGGATTTCCCAGGCAAGAATACTGGAGTGGGTTGCCATTTCCTTCTCCGTGCGATCTTTCCAACCCAGGGATCGAACCCAGGTCTCTTGCAGTGCAGGCAAATTCTTTACCTTCTGAGCCACTGGAGAAGCCCAGAGTACTCATTGGTGGGTAGTAAATGCCTGGTTTAGGTTTTTCTCATTCAAATTTCTCTCCATTGGATTCTGATTGTGCATCAATTATGTTATGTAGATGGAAGGCAAATTTAAATGCTCAATACTGAATTGAAGGCACGGAGAAGTTTCTATTAAAACAAGAAAATAATTTCTCTTGTTTGAAAAATAAATTTCTTCAGGTGAACACAAAGCAGCTCATGTCTACTTTTGAATTAATATTTTAAAAATTAGCAAATCATCACGCTGTCTGCTTTAAATGTTACAATGTTATACACCAATTATATTTCAATAGAGCTGGGGGAAAACACAAGTCAAACTCAGAATTTGCTCTAAAAAGGCTCAGATGTTTATCCTTTCTTTCAACAAACACTTACTGAGTCCTTAGTATGTGTCAGGATTTGACACACAAAAATATGAAGGACACAGTCCTTGTCATCAAAAATCTTTGGGCAAATTAACCTGTCATGTTGTTTATTAGTCCAGGAAAGGCCTAGACTAATTGCCCATGGTTGATCAGATAGGCTAAGGTACCTAAGCTATAAGATTAGGACACAGAGGATTTCCAAGATGGTCCAGTAGTTAAGAAGCCATCTTGCAAGGCAGGGAACAAGGGTTCAATTCCTGGTTAGGGAACTAAGATAACAGAGGCCATGGAGCAACTGGGCCCACACATTCTGGACCTGAGCACCACAACCAGGGAGTCCGTGCACCGAAAGGAAGATCTTACATGCTGAAACTAAGACCTGACAGAGCCTAATTAACTAATTAATTTTTTAAGAAAAAGCTTTTGCCACAGCTGTTCAACTGACTCCAAGGACATGACAGCTGAATGTAGAATTCTCTGACTCTGGGTCATGGTTTCTTACCCCATGGTGGGCTTTGAGGCTTGGCTCACTAAAAACTGCACTGTCATTTTTAATCCTCTAGGGAAGAGGTACTGGAAAAGGACACATACAATGACCACAGGAATCAGAATATGGTTGATTACAACACAGACTCAGATGTCAAATTATGTGTCCCAGTATCTCACAATAACATTCACGAAAATCTGATATAACTCTTTTGGCTTATAACATGATGTTAGCCCTACCCCAAGGGCTTCCCTGGTAGCTAGGCTGGTAAAGCATCTGCCTGCAATGTGGGAGACCCCAGTTCAATTCCTGGGTCAAGAAGATCCTCTGGGGAAGGGCTAGGCTGCCCACTCCAGTACTCTTGGGCTTCCCTGGTGGCTCAGATGGTAAAGAATCCTCCTGCAATGCAGGAGACCTGGGTTAGATCCCTGGGTTGGAAGATTCCCTGGAGGGGGGCATGGCAACCCACTCCAGTATTCTTGGCTGGAGAATCCCCAAGATTCTCCAGAATCACCAAGACAGAGGTGCCTGGAGGGCTACAATCCATGGGGTCGCAAAGAGTCAGACATGATTGAGCGACTAAGCACAGCACAGCCCAGCACAGCCCTGCCCTATAACACAGCTCTGTCACTGAAATGTTAACTTTGGAGACCTTACAGGTTATTTTAGCAACTTCATTTGGTTGGTGATAAAACCAGATCCAGAGAGATAAAGTGATTTAGTCAACATCACAAAGCTAGCTAGAAGCTCAGTTAAGATGATCTAGATGTACTGGACTTGTCTTGCATTGAGCTTACCAAAGTGTGATTATTAATTATCCAAGAATTATGTGAGCCAACAGTAAAACTGTTGATAATTTGAAATCCACCACAGTGGGGGCATTTACAGCACAGAAGTTGGCAAGTGCTGCAAAACCAGGTTGTTGTTGTTTTCAGATAATCACTTTCCCGGCACAATGATTACAGCTCCTAACTCCTATTCTAGTGTTCTTTCAACCACAGAATTGTCATTCTGTTTCTAGCTTTCATCTCACACCTCTGGGTTAAACATTCAGCCCCGTTATTGCAAATGCTCCTTTTGTGACATCCCAAAGCATCTCCAGTCATCTCAAGAGTTATTATGTAACTCCTCAAATACCCACCAACCAAAATTAATTTTAATTAACTTTAATTATTTTATATAGACATATGGCATACCACAGTTATATGGGTCATGAAATAAAACAGATCGTATGGGGTTTCAGCCTCCAAAAGGTTTGGGATTTATCAGTCCCTGCCTTCCCTAGCCCCGTAAATCAACAGTTACTAAGGCTTTCAACCTGGCAGCTCAAGTCTTCCTGGTTTCTAAGAAAATTCACTCCGTTTGACAGTACATTAGCAGCTCATCCCCAACAGGAGTTGGGCTAAAATGGATCTTGTCACCTCAAGTCCTGATCTCAGTGCCCTTACATGATCCCCTAGGCTCTCATACGCTGAAACAGTTATAGGCTTAACATTTTTCCCTTCCCTAAGTGTCCTGTCTTCTTGCCCAATTCCTACTCTGCATGCCAACTGTCCACTGGAATTGGAAAGAAAAGTGAAAGTGAATTCGCTCAGTCATGTCCAACTCTTTGTGACCCCATGGATTGCAGCCTACCAGGCTCCTCTGTCCATGGGATTTTCCAGGCAAGAGTACTGGAATGGTTGCCATTTCCTTCTCCAGAGGATCTTCCTGACCCCAGGATCGAACCCGGGTCTCCAGTACTGCAGGCAGACGATTTTCCATCTGAGCCACCAGGGAAGTCAAGCCCTAAAACTGGAGCCCTGGTCAGTTACTAATGGTTGTGAATTTCCTTTCTCTGCCTTCCTCTCCAGATACCAGACCACTAAGAGGATCTTGCTTCAACCAGGTGCAAATACCCTAGTTTGATATCTATCTAACAAAAGCATCATCACTGCTAATAATGCAGTTAATCTCTTCCCACCAGAATAGTGCTGCTAGATGTGAACACCCACCTAGATCCAGGTCAGGTTTGCCATGAATCCCTGAGCACTAGGATTTAATGACTGGTGAGCCTTGCAAAGGCCAGCTCAGTAGCTGAGATACTCTCCAGGCTTGACCCCATTTCTTTACTGAAAGTAAAAATTTAGGAAATGAATTGAGAGGCCTTATGTCAACAGATGACCGGTAATTATTTGACTGGGTAATGGGTCTATGGATGATTTTTTTTCCTTCTAGCTGTTCATATTTTCTAATTTTTCTGCAATAAACTAATTTCAAAAGCAAAACTAACATGATTTTTAATCAATACTATATCCAAATTCCAAATGTGGTATTGTCATAGCAGTAATCTCTTATTTACCCAAGTTGCTAAAATAGAGCAGTGAGTCCCCAAAGCTTCCAAGATTGGTTGGCTATGCTCAGTCTGCTCTTCTGGAAAGATGATTCTGGAAGTCATACATTCACTAAACAAATCTTTATTGAACACCCACTCTATGCCCAGCATTGTCACTTGTACTGGGGACACTGAGATTAATAACATAATCCTTTCCCTAAAGAAGTTTTCTGTTCATAGAAGCAGTAGATATTGAAAAGCTGGACACACAAAGAGGAGCCCGTGAGAGACAATAATGAAAGTGGGCCAAAAGCCAGGAGAGAATGGTGTCCCAGAAGCCAGGGGAGGTGATGGCTTCAGAAATGGGAGAGTTATCAACAATGCCAAATGTAGGAGAGACGTTGAAAGAGGCAACAGTGAAAGTATTCTCCCTACACTGGTTTTACCAATAAGGAGGTTTGATGATCAGGACGTAAACAATTTCCCTGGAACTATAGTCAGTGGTGTGAGGAATTAGACACAGAAATCAGTTGTGCTACAAATGGAGAGTAAGTAAAAGGAGACAGTAAGAATTACTCTTTTGAGAAGCCTGGGTATGAAGAAAAGGGGACAATAGCCAGGACTACTATGAAGCACTCAGGATTGAAGAACTGGCTTAGCATAGAGAAGATGAAAAAGTTTATATGCTGATTCATATGAAGATTGGAGATACAGAAACAAAATACAATTACTGAAGGAATAAATCTCAAAAGAGGCTGATCCCATGGAAGTACAGAAGCAAAAGTTAAGCCTAGCTAAGAGAAAGGGCATTTCTCCTTCCAAGAAAGAGATAAAGGTGGTGAAGATACATTTGGATGGAGGCAAGTCTGTTCAAAAAGGGATTGGGTACTGAGACTTCTCTGCAGAGTAGACTGCTAGAGATCAAACTGAGCTTTTAGTGATAAACTTGAGAAATGTGGTGATGGTTTGGATTGGCCAATGTGGAAAACAGGAGTGGGCTTTAACCAGGAACATGTCCTCGGAGGAACCAGTAGGCAGGAAATGCAGCTGTTATTGGACCCTCAGATGGATTTGAAGCTCCGTGAGAATATTGAGCATCTATGGTTTGGTCCATGCTTTGACCGCTGGGCCTAGCACAGCATCTGGTGTGTGACAAAAGCACAGTAAAGGCTTTATTTATAAATGAATGGACCTCTGAAATGTATAACAGCAACAGTCTTGGCTGCAGATTGATTCAGTAGTTTTCCCAGCCTGAGTATAGAATTAAACTCTGATAGAGATTTCCTAGGGAAAGTAAAAGGGAATGTTAAGGCAGCGAGTTAAGGGCACTGACTGAAGAGTGGTTGAAGGGGCACCATATAGGGCATAAAAGAGACAGAAACACAAGTTCTCTGCATACCTTGTTAAAGTCAGCTGCCTAGAAATACATAAGAGACCTCTCCAATAAGACAGTGAAAGAAAAACATTCAATCATGATTCAAAATGTAAAACTTCAGTTAAAGGGGAATGACTGGATAATGCCTACCCCAGACTTTCCAAAAACATCTAATACAATGAAGTGCTTTTTAGCCAGCTAGCATCTCACAGCTCTGGCTCTAGGAAGGAGTCGGGGGCCGGGCGGGGAAGAGAAGGTTTAGCGCAGAGCAGCCTCTAGACTACAGCAAAGCCAGCCCCTGGAGCCTACCTTGGAGATACGGAGTTCATGGCCTCAGCCAGGGATTGGCAACCAAGGGTTTAAACTCTTCTTCAGGAGGGTTGGGTGGCAGGTGAGAGGCATAGCAGCACATGCTTGTCAGCAGTTCCATTATCAGCAAGGATGGTGCCAGGAAAACCCGGTGTAAGGGCCAGAGACAATTAAATCTGACACAGGCACCGTGAGTTACCCATGCCAATCCTGGGACTGTTGCTCTTGCCCTAGAAGTGAAGGAGAGGGAGCTTCACTCTCTCCTCTCCTCACTTTCCCTTTATATTGATGCCCCCTGAACCTGGATGAGCGGGGTGGCAGATGGATACTGCTCTGACTTTTAACCCCACATCAAGCTTCCATCAGGCAAAGATGACTCACGCACCTGCTAAATGAAATAAAAGGCTATAAATGCTGGGAGAGCCCTCCAAGCCCCCAAAGCCAGTTGGAAATAGGCAGGGTAAAGCTGGGTGTGAATTTCAGTTCCACTATCTGCTGGCTGTGTGAACTTAGGCAGGTTATTCTATATCTCCTTTTCTTGCTCTATAAAATGGGAACAATAATAACAGAACCTTCCTCAGAGAGCTATAATTTAAGGGTACAATTTTAGATTTAAAAACCACAAATGTGACATATACTAATGCTCAATAAACGTTAACTGTTACCATTTCCCTGAAAATGCTATAAACTGCTCAGGAAGCATTTGGTACAAGTCATCTGTCAGGAATTCATTGGTTATCCATTACAGCTCCTCCTCTACATTTCAGTGTCCCCATGAGATCAGGGTAAAAATGAGAGACTATGTTACACAACTACATATGACATACAACAGTGGGTTAAGGTAAGAACGTCAGAACTAGAAACTTCATGGTGATGCAGTCCTATGCTTCTCACACTGGACAACTTGTCGCCACAGTCAAGATGCCACAGGATCAGCACTAATTTTATTTTATAAGCAAATTAAAATGTTACCTTAACTTTTAACAAAAATATTCTAATATGGATTATAATGGAATAAAACTCAAATCTATTACTTTTTACAACAAAACATGAAAAACTTCAAAAAATTTTTCATACTTGCACCAAGACAGGTACACACACATCCCACACAGACACATGTTCACATACCCATACCTGCACCCCAGGAGTCACTCCCTGCCAGTTGATGGAAACGTTTGAGAGACATACTTGAACAAGAGCAGACATTTGGACACATAACTGATGGGCTGGGAAGAATCTCTGGAAGGAATCTATCCGTGCAGGGGATGCAGTGTCTAAGCCAGAGAGACTCAGGCCAAGGCATATAGTTCTTTGATTCCCAGACCTGTAACACTCCAAGCTTTCCACTGCTGGATAAAAATCCTCTCTTACATAAGACTCTATAGAGTACCTAGGCGACCAGGGACTCTCTTGCTTTACCTAGGGCAGAAAGTGTTTGTTCTCCAGTTGGTAAGTCCTCAGACTCCTTATAGAAACACACCTCAATATTTTAGAGTTAAGATATTCTCCTTTTGGGCTTCCCTGGTGGTCCAGTGGTTAAAAATCTGCCTTCCAATGCAAGGGACATGGGTTCAATCTCTGGTTGGGGAACTAAGATCCCACATGCCACAGGGCAACTAAGGCCACAGTCTGCAACTACTGAGCCCGTGCAACAAAGAGCTGATGCAGCCAAATAAATAAATATTTTCAAAAATAAAGATACTCTTCCTTGATGGTAACAAGCCATATGTGACTCAAATTCATTTAAACTCTTCAAACAGGGGGAAATGTCATGCCACTTAGCCTTCTTCTTCTCTCCAGGTTCCACAGCCCCAATCCCATTTATGTTTCCTTGTGCAATTTCCTTCCCTCAATCATTTTGGGAAGAAGCAAAGGCACAAGGGAAAAGAAATAGGAATTGAAATCTGGATTTAGTTTTAACATTGCCACTTCTCAGCCATGTGCCTCTGGAAAACCATCATTCCAACTTTATCAGCCCCAGTCTCCTCATTTTAAAAATAAAGTTTAAAAAGTACCAAAGAAAGGCAATGTCAAAGAATGCTCAAACTACAGCACAATTGCACTCATCTCAAATGCTAGTAAAGTAATGCTCAAAATTCTCCAAGCCAGGCTTTAGCAGTACGTGAACCGTGAACTTTCAGATGTTCAAGCTGGTTTTAGAAAAGGCAGAGGAACCAGAGATCAAATTGCTGACATCCTCTGTATCATCAAAAAAGCAAGAGAGTTCCAGAAAAATGTCTACTTCTGCTTTATTGACTATGCCAAAGCCTTTGAATATGTGGATCACAATAAACTGTGGAAAACTCTTCAAGAGATGGGAATACCAAACCACCTGACCTGCCTCTTGAGAAACCTGTATTCAGGTCAGGAAGCAACAGCTAGAACTGGACATGGAACAACAGACTGGTTCCAAATAGGGAAAGGAGTACCTCAAAGCTGTACATTGTCACCCTGCTTATTTAACTTATATGCAGAGTACATCATGAGAGACGCTGGGCTAGATGAAGCACAAGCTGGAATCAATCAAGATGGAATTGCTGGGAGAAATATCAATCACCCCAGATATGCAAATGATACCACCCTTATGGCAGAAAGCAAAGAACTAAACAGTTTCTTGATGAAAGTGAAAGAGGACAGTGAAAAGTTGATTTAAAGCTCAACATTCAGAAAACTAAGATTATGGCATCTGGTCCCATCCCTTCATGGCAAATGGATGGGGAAACAGTGACAGACTTTATTTTCGGGGCTCCAAAATCACTTCAGATGGTGACTGCAGACATGAAATTAAAAAACGCTTGCTCCTTGGAAGAAAGGCTATGACCAACTTAGACAGCATAATAAAAAGCAGAGACATTACTTTGCCAACAAAGATCCATCTAGTCAAGGCTATGGTTTTTCCAGTAGTCATGTCTGGATGTGAGAGTTGGACTATAAAGAAAGCTGAGCACCGAAGAACTTATGCTTTTGAACTGTGGTGTTGGAGAAGACTCTTGAGAGTCCCTTGAACTGCAAGGAGATCCTACCAGTCCATCCTAAAGGAAATCAGTTCAGTTCAGTCATGTCCAACTCTTTGTGACCCCATGAACTGCAGCACACCAGGCCTCCCTGTCCATCACTCCTGAATATTCATTGGAAGGCCTGATGTTGTAGCTGAAACTCCAATACTTGGACCACCTGATGCAAAGAACTGACTCATTTGAAAAAACCCTGATCCTGGGAAAGACTGAAGGTGAGAGGAGAAAGGGATGACAGAGGATAAGATGGTTGGATGGCATCACCGACTCAATGGACATGAGTTTGAGTATACTCTGGGAGCTGGTGATGGACAGGGAAGCCTGGAGTGCAGCAGGAAATGGGGTCGCAAAGAGTCAGACACAACTGAGCGACTAAACTGAACTGCACTGACAAAGTACCTCCCAGGCTGTGATGCAGATAGACTGAAACCATATATGGCAAAACCATATACTGCTGCTGCTGCTGCTGCTACTGCTTCAGTCATGCCCAACTCTGCGACCCCATAGCCTGAAGCCCACCAGGCTCCCCCGTCCCTGGGATTCTCCAGGTAAGAACACTGGAGTGGGTTGCCATTTCCTCCTCCAGTGCATGAAAGTGAAAAGTGAAGGTGAAGTTGATCAGTCGTGTCCGACTTGTAGCGATCTCATGGACTACAGCCTACCAGGCTCCTCCATCAGTGGGATTTTCCAGGCTGGAGTACTGGAGTGGGGTGCCATTGCCTTCTCCAGCAAAACACCACAGTGCCTGTTAAATAGAGGTTTGCCATAAATTTCTGCCTCTCTGTATTCCAGTTTCCTTACCTGCTGTTTAAAAGTGTGACAATCTAAACTGTAGGCAAAGCTCATGAGTATGATACAATATAATGGTTAAGGGCTCAGGCTTTGCAGTGTGAATTGGATTCAAGTGTCAGAGCCTCCCCTGACTAACTATAAGAATTCAAGTAGGTTACTTAACCACTCAGGCTGAGTGTTCTTATTCGTTAAGTGGTTGTATAACAATGGATACCTTCACAAGGTTGTTGTAGGATGAGTAATACAACGTACTGTTCACGGCATGTAGGAGGTGCTCAATGAATATTTGATACCCGGTGAATGCACAAGCTAGGAAAAGCACTTGGCACGGTGCCTGCACATAGGAAGTGTTCACCAGTGCTTGTTGCCAGTGTTGTTGTGTAAAAGATCATAGCAGGAGAGTTCCCTTCTGGGCTGTCAGGGTGTAAGTTCTTAGGTTCTTTTATCATAGCAGTTCATAGCTTTTATCTTAGTTGGTCTTTATTATTGGCTTCAAATCTAATCTTGGGTTATTGCTTTTAATTTTTCTCCTGATCTCTCTCTCATCATCATAATCCACTGGATTCATAGCTTGTCTTCTTCCGAGATGGGCATTCTTGGCTCTTTATTTATATCACCCAGTGGTATTGGCAGAGTTTGTCCATTTAGGGGCAATGAAAGTGAGTCCAGAAAAGGTAAGAGATTTCACCAAACTCATGCAGTGTCAGTATCAGTCATCAAGTGGCAAAAAATCAATTACAGGACTTCTAGTCAAGGCTTTGTTCAGAAAAATGTACTGGTTAGCGTAAACCATGTGATATATTTAATACAGGGCTTCCCAGGTGGTGGTAGTGGTAACAAATCCACCTGCCAATGCAGGAGATATGAGACACAGATGTGATCCCTGGGTCGGAAAGATCCTCTGGAAAAGGACATGGCAACCCACTCTAGTATTCTTGCCTGGAGAATCCCACGGACAGAGGAGTCTGGCTGGCTACAGTCCATGGGCTTGCAAAGAGTCAGACACGCCTGAAGCAATTTAGCACACATGCAAGCATGCTGCTGCTGCTGCTGCTAAGTCACGTCAGTCATCTCCAACTCCGTGCAACCCCATGGACGGCAACTCCCCAGGCTCCGCCATCCCTGGGATCCTCCAGGCAAGAACACTGGAGTGGGTTGCCATTGCCTTCTCCGACCTGCAAGCATATTTAATACAAAATTGCAACTATTTAAATACCCATTCCATAAACTTCAAAGTTATCAGTCACTGTAAATAGGCTCATTGAACTTGACATATATATAGGAATATATATTCATAGAGATAGAAACTCAAAGATTAACTTCTGTATTTCCTCCTTGTCTCATTTGTCAGTCAGTAAGGTGCATTCTATTTTGCTGGTTCTACCCCTTTGCCCACTGTTCCACATACAGAAATAGCCCATGTGTGCACAGCAGGCGTGCGTACATGTATTTTAGCAGCACTCACATTCTTGTTCTCTCGGCCTGGAATAAGTGACTGCAGATATAGCCAAGATCCCCAGGAGTGCTGTTCTAATGCTGAATTTAGCACATCAGGACAATTTCCATAGGAGCCGCTTATGAAGCCAAAAAACAAAGCTCAGACTTCAGTTTCTGGAGGACACTGAAGGACACGACAAGCTGATGGAGAAGCTTCTTTTCTAAGAATAAATATAGTCATCGAAAGGGAGATGGCCCAAGTTCATTATTTTCTGGGAGCCGTCCATATATGAATGTTACAGATTCTCTGCATGCTGAGAAAAACTGCTTTGCTCAACATTGCTTCTGTGACATAGCTTCTGTACAAACCTCCTAAGAATACTTCCTTTTTCACTAAGGTTGCATTACTCTCTATGATCCATGACATCGTGGCGCTGTGACACCATGTCCTAGTGCTGGTCTAAATGCCATTCATTAGATAGATGACGTCACTGAATGAATCTGACTGGGGTATATAGCCTCACCCCGGAAGAATTTTTAAAAATTATTTCCTTCAATCAGTAAATAATGTTTTAGACACATATGATTCATTAGTCACTGTAATAAGAATATTTTCTCCTGTATGAGCTGGCTCTCCACAGTTTCTCTAATAAAGCTGCTAAGTCCCAGGATTATCTGGAAGAAACCCCAAAAAATCCCAGTTCCTATTTAATAACCAAGAAATGGGTGAGAAGCTGAGTACTTCATTTATCATGTATTTACTGAGTGCCTACTGTGTGCCATGCACTATCTTAGGTGTTAAGTGCAGACCACAGGAAGGGACCAAGGTGAGTTTGTTCCTTATCCTCTTGGAGGTTACTGCAGACAAGGTAACAGGCAACTCCAGCGGTCAAGGCTAGGAGAGGATGGCAATAAGGAACAGATGAAGCACACACCAGAGGTGCCAAAGCTAGTCAGAGAAGTCTTCCCAGCAAAGAAAGACGTCTCAGTGAAGACCACATGAAGGAAGACTCACATCCAGGGAGGATGTTAGGCTGGAAGAAAAGAAGGGAGAGCAAGAGAGTAGGTGTTCCCAGCAAGAGGATGGATACAATAAGGGCTCAGAGGTGAAGGAGGACCTGCACATCTAGCACACCATCAGTAGGTTTTACGTCCACTGTGGCTGGAGCCTAGAATGCACAAAGGAGTCGCTAAGACTGGATTTTTGTATCCCTCCAAAATTCATATGTTGAAACCTAATCCTCCGACTGATGTATTTGTGGAGACTTTGGAGGAGGAGTGATTAGGTCAGGAGAGCAGAGTCCTCGTAAATGGAATTAGTGTCCTTATAAAAAAGACCCCAGAGAGGTCCCATGCCCCTTGTGAAAACACAGGTGAGAAGACGTGAGAAGTGAGAAGATGGCTATCTATGAACCAGGAAGCAGGCCTTCCTCATGCATTGAACCTGCCAGCACCTTGGCCTTCGGCTTGACAGCCTCCAAAACCATGAAAAATGAATTGCTGTTGTCTATAAGCTAGCCAGTCTGTGGTATCACATCATAGCAGCTTGAGTGGATAAGACAGCAGTGATGAGGGCTGAGACTGAGGAGACGGTCCTAGCTGTCTCCGCCAGCATGCAGAGCAGAGCTTAGCCCCAGCTGTCCCTAGCATCCAGACTGTTTGCATACAACGTGGCAGACATGTGCTACTACTGCCTGCCTGCCTCCTTTCCTCCAGCTTCTGGTAATAAATCATTAGTGTTTCTATGATGAGCCTCCCTGCGCTCTCTCAGTCTATATAACACATACAGGACTGATCCCATCCCTGTTCTAAGAATGGACACAAAATTCATACGTGACGGAGTCCTGCAGCTCCCTGCTCGAAGTGATTAATTTGGCAGTTAGCACATGTCCAGGGACATGTCCACGAAGCATGCTCCCAGAGCTTGTGCTTGAACTGCTGGGGAATAAGTCTTCCCACTGGATTGATGGAGATGATAGAATAGCAACCTGGAGCTGCGGGCAGCCATCTGTCCACCATTCATTCAATCAATCATACTTTCTTGGATAACTAGTATGTGTCTCATGCTGTTGTAGACATTAGGGACACAGAAATAAGGATATAATTCTGCTTTTCAGGTTTTCACTATCAACTGGAAAGGGAAACAAAATAAATTTATCACCTTAGATAAAAGTGATAAATGTTACATAGCTTCCTATATGATCACAGAAGGGCAACCAACTCAAGCAAATCTTCCTAGGAGGAAGGAAAAAACTCGTTAAACCTTATTGGATAATTAGGAGTTAATCAGGTGAATTCAGGCATGGGGTGGTTCCAGAAAAGAAATCGGTAAATTCAAAGGCACGGAAGGGAGGCCCAGCTGGACAGGCTCTGGTGACACACCGTATCGATTAGACAGGAAGATAGTGCCCTTTCAGGGGAGTATATATACCAATATACTTGTCTCAGACAGTATATGACAGTGAATATGAGTCATGAGCTCCTGAGTAAAGTCTGCAGGGACTCAAATGTGTGGTGGGTGGTGTTTATTTGTTTATATGTTGCTTCTTTCCTGAAGATTTGTATATGTTTTGATTTATGTGTTATCAGCACACAAGTCATAATGAAAATCATGGACATGAATGACATTGTCAAGGAACAGCACAGACTTTAAAATAAAAAATTAGATGAAGAATTAACGGCAAAAGGCAAAGAAAGAGAAGTTCATGAAGACTAAGAAGGCAGAGTTGGAACAGCATCAAGGAAACCAAGGCATCAAGACATAGGAAGAGGTAAAGAGAATAAAAACAGTAAGAGATCAAGTTACATAGGACCTTGCAAGTATCCACAGGATTCCATAGGGTTCGTGGAATGGTGAGAAAAGGGGTAGAACATTAAAGAGGGTTGTTTATTGGCTGGCTGCTTGGTTGGGATAAAATGAGAGATGCTTGAACATGTTTTTCCCTATGGTGGAGAGGAAAGCCAGTGTAAAAGAGAGGCTAAAGAGATTGAGGAACAAGGGAAATGAGTGATGGATGTGGTTCCTTAGGAGGCCATAGAGAGATGGGATTACTTGGGTCAGGAAGTACACTTCTACCATTGAGAAGGGCTGGAGGCAGCAAGGAGGTATGAATGCCCAGGCGGATGCTAGACAAGGCTGATGGGGGAAATATGCATACTAATTATGTTAAAGAAATTGATCTTATCCTTCAGATTCTATTAAAACATGTTAATGAGACGCCCACAATTTCCAAAACTAAAAATAACTGAGCTGATGGTGCTGGGTTTCAGGAAGCTGAGGACATAACACACAATCACTTGTGCTAGGTTTTTTTTTTCCCCCTATTCTATTGGAAACACAACCTGACTTATTCTTGATTCAATTTAATTTCTGTCAAGCTGTAGCCTGTGGGTCACACCTATTTTAAGAAATTTCATTTTCCTTAGCGCCAGGCTCTTGTGTCTTTGCTCCTCAAAAATCAACAGCACTTAGAAAAGTTCCAATCGATAACTATTTGGAAATAGATATTTAAGATGGGTCTGTGTGGAATCGCTACCTTTAAGACATCTTTTTCAGAAACAATCTTTCCTCCTACCAATATCATACTATACGTGGGCCCATCCAAAAAGGATCCTTTAAGTTTAGGTCACAGAAAACCACAATGTAGGCTTCCCTCGTGGCTCAGTGGTACAGAATTCGCCTGCCAAAGGAAACACGGGTTTGACCCCTGATCCGGGAAGACGTCACGTGCTGCAGAACAACAAAGCCTGTGTGCCCCAACTGCTGAGCACCTGCTCTAGAGCCCAGAAGCCACAGCTACGGAGCTGGCACACCCTACAGCCCCTGCTCCGCAGCAAGAGAAGCCACCACAATGAGAAGCCGATGCATCACAACTAGAGGATAGGCTTGCTGCAGCTAGAGAAAAGCCCATGCGGCAAAGAAGACCCGGTACAGCCTTAAATAAACAAATAAATAAAGTTATTTTAAAAAATAAAATCACAATTTGATAAAGCCTAGTTGATGACATGTGAAATCTGTTTCATAAATAAAGTACTCATTCCCAAATAAGACATGGAGCAAATTCAATGCTGGGTAAAAAGCTGTTCAGCAAGGGAAAAGCTCACAGCAGACAAGGAATCAATAACTGACAGAGTTATCCCTCCCACCCATTCGTTTTATAGCACAGAAACTGCAGCCCAGAGTGCCATATGGTTTGCCCAGAACTGAGGTCTCCTGACTCCCCACCCACTGTTCATCCCTCTTCTCATAACATCTGTTTTTCCTGCTGGGCAGCAAACATTATTGGACCAGAGACCTCTTTCATCTTGTTCACTTAGGCGCCCCCAGCATAGAGGTAACCATCAGAAATACCTGTTGGTAAAGTTAACCTCACTTAGGGCGGACCACTGCTGATCCTTTGTGAGATTTTATAGAGCTGAACATCAGAGTAAAAGATCTCAACAGAAAAAAAAAAAATACCAACACATTAACATATGGTTTAGAAACTCTGAAAATACCAGAAACTCCAGACATGATTTCCAGGGTGGCAGTCTCAGGAATAGCAGCTCAAGGTAAGGATCCGTGCCAGGGCTTCATTTGTCATTGGGTTGGAAGGCCCCACACCCCTGGTCATCTATATAGCTTGAGAATAGAAGTTTCCACCGCTGTCTCTAAGTCAGCTTTCACCAGTTTGAATCCACCTTAAATATTTAACAGGCTCTCTCCCTCCCTCAGACACTGTAAGTGCTAAGCCTCCTTTGATCTCCCCATAACCAAACCTGCCTAAAATTTTTATCTTTGCTAAAATCACATGTCCTTTTTGCACATTAGCAATGCACCGTATCCCACAGGGGACAGCCCCTGCCAGAGTATGCAGGTCCTTGGAGGAGTTAGCACTTGAAAGGGGCATTAGCCACAGTTAAAGCTTGTTTTTTCAAACAAGACCCTGTGAGTTTCCCCTTCTGCTGAAAACCATGTGCCAGCTTGAAAACTTTCTGTTCTGGTTAAGACCAAATGTGTTTCTCAAATGAATCTTCTAAACGGGTCTCCAGCGGGAACTGTATTCCCTCTTAGCATTCTTCAGTTTGAGTTTGCTTCATGTTAATTGGTTAATGGTGAAAGTAAGTACTTACATCTTTTGCCCCTAAATCAGGAGTTGCTGCTGCTGTTGCTGCTATATCCCAACATGACAGCCTGCTGTTCCTCACAACTGGCAAACACTGGAAGCTGTGATGCCACGTCAGCTGCCCAGAACCTTTCTGCTTCAGCAACAGTTTCCTGACGGAATGATTTGCATGTAGATCCTGAGGCTGGAAACATGATCTGACCACCATATTGAGAAGGTCTGAGTAAAAGGTCACTACCTCTTTTAAAACAGAATTACAGAAAGAAATTGCAGACTCTTTCATGTATCTAAATGAGAATTCCAAAAGAAACCTAAATATTGTGATGACTTTCTAAATACTCATGACAGCAAGTTAATAACTGACCAAAAACATTCAAGTGAAAAAAGTAAAACTTGGACTTGTAAACAGCATTATAGATTTTAGAAAGTTAAAAAATTATGAGCCTGAGCTGAAAAAAATTATGAGCTTGGAATGGCAGAAAACTGAAAAAGTAAATGCTCATAAATACATTTTTTAATAGACTATGAGGCATTTAAGCTGTGGAATATTCAGACATCTAACGACAAATAATGAATTAGAGATATACCAGTTGATTTGAAGGGATTTCTATGAAACATTAATGAGTCAAAATTAAAAAAGCATAATGTTATTCTGTTTGGGGTTTCTATGACATATAATTGAGTGAAAAGTATAATATTATCCCATATGCTATTATATATGCATATTAATGATAATATGTGGTTATATATAACTATGTTTCAATATAGATAAAAGTATACAAAAGATATATACCCAGCAGTTAATAATACTTGTTTTGTTTGAGGGGGAGGAGATACAAGAACAATGACCAGGGATGGATGTAATTTTTTTAAAGGCTTCACAATAAATGGCATTTATTATATCCCATACATATAAAAATATCTGCATGTGAATGGCATGTATACTTGAGACGTGTGTGGAAGTTAACAAAAGTGTTCATTAGATATCTTAAGGTGGTGGGCTTCCAGATGATTTTTATTTTATTCTCTATAATTTTACATGTATTTCAATCTTTCTCAAAGGAAAATTTTCTTTACATAATCAGAACAAACAATAAAACTGCTTCCATTATGTAAATACTATTGACAAGTGGTAACTTGCCTAAGCTCTTCTGTTCCTGAGGCCCTCTGCTGAATCTTAAATAGATTTGGGTTTTTTCCTTCATGTTCCAAATACACTCAAGAATTCTGAAGATGTTCTTGTGCCTGTCTGGAGCAGACAGGCTATGCCAAAGAGAAATGTAAAACACTATTGTAGCCCGGACCTCACATGGCCCTCCTCTCCTTTGAGATGGATGGCAGAGGGGGCGTCATAGCTTCACACCTTCCCGTGATGTGTGGTGCAGAGTGAGGGGGGCTCTATGGCATGTGCACACACGGAGGTGTGACAGAGCTGTGACCCATACTGCCTCAGATTATTCCTCTAGGGGTGACTCAGGAATCATCTGGGAAAATGCCGACTGAGGAAAAGGGAGTTGGAACTGACTCGTCAATCCCTGCTTTCAGCAACAAAGCCAGAAATTGAGAAATAAGTTCTTATTGATCAGTAACCAAACAACCAACATATTTTACATAATTAAACTACAGGCAAGGTCACTATGTATTCACTGGCCACATTTTCTGAATTAAAATGAAATGAGATATATGAATGTACTTGGATGTAAAATTATTTATATGGAAATACCACAGAATTTTTTTTAATTGATACAATCATAGAAAATTCAAGATGTCCCATCACCATAAAGACTATGTATTAAGTAGATATGTATATGACTCAGAAAGCATACATTGTGTGTATATATTCACTACCCTGGAATGGGGGGAGCTCTCAATTTTAAACTTAAATGATAAAAATACCTGATTTAGATAAAATATTTTAATTATAGAAATATATTGAAAATAACTTTTAAAAAACAAATGTTGTTCCTTACTTTCAATTACAAAAATAATCCAAAGTAGAGGCCAAAAAACTTTAACCTAAAATGATCTTGAATTCACCTCATCATTTTAGATAGAAATAATTAGAGATGAGAGAGGTTAAATAATTTGTCCAAGGTTACACAGTAAAACTTAGGGCTCTGGCTCTCAGAGATCATCTCACAACACTATGCTGCAAATATTAAGAATAGATCATACATAACCTGATTTGTCATAACTAGAGAAGACACCCATAATTACCATATTCTTGCTTTATATGCAAAGAACACCTCCTTAGATTCATGCAAAGAATACTTAAATACGACCTGCATTTGCCATCTTGTCTTGTGATTAGTTTAGGTTCTGTTATCTTGTTAGTAATCACTCACCTAGACAAATGAAGGATACAAACAGAAATCTGTAAAAAGCAGATGTAAATAAATGCTAAATGTGTGATGTCAGCTACAAGAGATCAAGAGAGGAAAATAAACCTAAGGTAATTTCAAGGATGAAAAGAAAAGGAATCAATGCAAAAAGAAATAGGAAAGAATATTCAAAATACGAGGTTTCTTGTTTGAGAACACATCTACTGCTCAGGCTATTATGGATGATTCTGGGCCTTAGTTTACATGGGACTTGTAACCCTGATCCAAAGACAATCTAGCGGTCTCATTTCCCACACACTTCCCTCACTTAAAAAGAGACACTTTAGAAAATATGCAAAAATCATATATACATATTTTCACAAACTAGCATTTTCCTTGGCTCAGACATCTCCAGTAAATTGAAAAGGTATGGACATGTGTATATGTAACTAAACAACTGAATAAAGAGGAGAAAATGCAATGATTGCTATGTTCCCAAATACATACTTTCTCATAGGCACCTACTTCCCAGTTTCACTAGCAGATTCAAGGAATTAACTCAGACGTTGGTGAACCAAAACAGATAGCAGAACACAATATGCACAAATGTTTCCTCTTGAAAGAATTTTAAGCTCCATCCCTTAAATTAAATTACTTATGACAGTCCAGTCTCAGTGTTTACCCACCATAAGGCTAAGTTGCTGTCGTTCAGTCGCCAAGTCATGTCCGAGTCTTTGCAACCCCATGAACTATAGCACACCAGGCTTACCTGTCCTTCACTATCTCCTGGAGTTTGCTCAAACTCATGTCCAAGGCTAAGTTATGAGAAGGGAAAACATCTTAAACTTCCCAGGAGAGATTAAGCAAAGGGTTTTTGAGCAGAGGCAGCATACTACAATGGTTATATGTGTGGGTTCTAAAGCCACACTACCAAGCTGAGGTCCTGGCTCTGCCACTCTCTAGCCCCATTGATATCAGGTAAGTCACTGAATAGCCCTGGGCCTCAGTTTTCTTATCTGTAAAACACGGTTAATAGTAACTCCCTCAGGGGTTGCTGTTCATGTTGCGATTCATGGGGTCTCAAAGAGTCAGACACCAGTGAGTGACTGAACTGAACTGAACAGGGGTTGTTGTGAATAGATATTAAATTATTACAGCTAAAAGCATTTAGATTAGTTTTACACAATCCATGCAGCTGTCTTAAGGAGTAGTTCCTATTATTGCTCTTCTTTCTTTTCTTTTTTTTTTTTTTTTTTTTTTGCCCATTTTAAGCTTTATTTTTTTCTTTATTATTGATTCATAGGAGTTCTAATTCTGGATCTGAGTCCTTTGTTAGAGATATTTATTAGCAATATTTTCTCCCAGTCTATGGTTTGCCTTTTCATTTAACTGTCTTTTTTTAAGGTCTTTTTTTATCAAAGTATAGTTGATTTACTATGTTGCGTTAGTTGAGATTTACTATGTTGTATATTTACTATGCTGTGTTAGTTTCTGGTGTACAGCTAAGTGATTCACATATATACAAATATACATAATTTCAAGCTCCTAATTTATCCCTCCTCCCTCTTAACTGTCTTTTAATAAGCAGAAACTTTTAATTTTGATAAAGTCCAATTTATCAATTTTTCTTTCTTTTAAAGTTAGTGCTTTGGGAACCTCATGAAAGAAATCTTTGCCTGACCCAAAGTTATGAATATATTCCCCAATGTTTTCTTCTAGAAGCTTCACAGTTGCAGCTTTCACAGTTACGTCCATGATCCCCCTTGACTTTTGCGGGGGAGGGGGTGAACTTGGTAATAGCCAGATAGGAGAGATGCGCAGAACGAGGTGTGTAGGAAGGCACAGGGAGCTCCCATGCCTTCTCCCTGCGTGCCACTCTCCCCATATACCCATGTCTCCATGTGTCACTGATGCAGAAGTTCTGCTCCTTTCTTTACAAATGAGAAAACTAAAACTCACAGAGAATGAGCAGTTTGCTCAGAAGTCCCAAAGCCAGCAAGGATAACCCAGACTTTGAATCCAGGCCTACAAACTCTTCATCATTGTTTATACTGCCTCCCAAGTCCGCAGTTCAAAAACACTCAGCACAGAGGTGGAGAAAACAAACTTACGGTTTTCAAATGGCGGGGCGGGGTGTAAATTGGGAGACTGGGTTTGACAAGTATACACTACTATGTATAAAATGGATAACTTATAAAAACCTATTGTCTAACACAGGGAACTCTATTCAATATTCTGTAATGACCTATACGGTCAAAGAATCTAAAAAAAGAGTGATATGTGTATATGTATAACTGATTTATTTTGCTATACACCTGAAACTAACACAACATTGAGCACCAAATATACTCCAATAAAAATTTTTCAAAATAAAAAAACAGACAACAGAGATCCTTTTGTTGTTAGCGTTTGTTCGATCATTCATGTATTCATCCACTGGAGAGCTTAGTGTGTGCCTGGCTCTGTACCCGGTGTTGGGGATCTAGCCATGACCTAGGCAAACCAGGAGCAAACTGTCTTCGTGAAGCCTACATGCTGATAAGGGAGGCAGACAAGCAAACAAAAATCAATCCATCACGTAATAAAACAGACAGCAGTCAGTGCACTAAAGAAAATAAGAAAGTGATGGAGAATAGAGAGTGTCAGGGTTGAGATGGGCTCCTTTAGGTAGAAGAGTCAGAGAATACTTCCCTGAGGAGAGACGAATTCAGTGAGGGGTGGTCCAGGCAAGATCTGGAGAAAGAATGGAAACAGATTCTTTCTGTTTAGGCAGGAACAAGATTGACCTACCAGAGGTGTGAAAAGGCTCCTGCCGTGAGCTGGTCTGGAGAGGGAAGGTATAAAAGAGCCTCTCAAAGAAAAGGGAAATGAGTGAACTAAGGAAATGAGGTAGCACTGCCAAACCCACTAGAGTCCCGTATTCATAAAGTTAAGACCAGTCAGCGGCTGTGTATTTTCATCCAGTCGCGTTCTGAGACCTGGTGCTTGGATGCAGACATGAACAGGTGAGTAGAGGGGTCTCAGATCCTGGGGTCTGCTAGGTGCAGTCAGCAAAAGGGTACAGAGGCAGGGCAGTTAAGCGGGGCCATGGACTCACACTGGTGAGGTGGAAGGCAAGGCCAAGGGGCATAACAGACAGCGGAAAGAGGGAGAGATAATGGCCCGGTGGACCTGGCAAGGTCAGAGGGTGGTTCGAATTGGGGTTCTAAAGGGAGTGAGCTGGAAGTGAGGAAGTGGCAGTCACAGTGAGAAGCCAGAAATCAACATTTTTGAGTGGGGACAGGTACTAGTAATGACAAACACCAGTGTTACTGAGTGGGCGTCTGAGCGGGGGAAAAGGATTGTTGAAAGCAAGGAAGTTTAAGGATCTGAGAAGCCAGAATATTACTTGGATCACCTCTACCGATGGTCTCAAACCTTCACATACTAGAATGACTGGGAGCTTTTAAAAACTACACAGATCTCCAATCCCCAAAGATTCCAGGACAATCGACTGGGAGGAGGGGGAGTGGTACCTGCACTTTTTTTTTTTTAAGCTTCTTGAATAATTTTAGAGTGCAGCCAGCAGTGGGGCTGACTGATCTAAGCGGGCATCCACCAAGAGTGAGGGCAGATGAGGGTGGAAATGAGCCGGCAGGGGTTGAAGCATCACTGGATGAGGGGGTGACGGCAGGTTGGAGAGGGTTTGGGAGTCAGGAGAATGGGAGTCAAATAAGGAGATGTACAAAGATGGGTAAGGAAGTGGGCCTGGGAGTCTTACATTGAAGTAATGACAAGGGAAGGCATGATGGATTAGTACCAACGCCTTTCAGGGAAGATGGATAATCGATTCTAATTAGAAACTCTTTTTTGCATTTTCTTTAGATTCTCAGGCAGTGGATTCATTTCCTAGGGCTGCCATAACAAATTACCACAAACAACAGGAACTTATCCTCCCATAGGGAGCTGGAAGTCAAAAATCAGGGTGTCAGCAGAACCATGCTCCCTCTGAAGGCCCCACCAGGGGAATCCTTCCTGCCTCATCCTTGCTTCTGATGACTCCAAACAATCCTTGGTTTATGGCTGCATCACCCCAATGTCTAACTCCATCTTTACATGACTGTCTTCCCTCTGTGTGTGTCCAAGTCCCTTTCTACTTATAAAGACATCAGTCATTGGGGAATTCGCTGGTGGTTCTGTGGTTAGGTTAGGTGCTTTCACTGCCAAGAACCCAGGTTCAATCCCCAGTCAGAAAACAAACCACAGAGCAGGGCCAAAAAAGAGAACAATTATTTCTACATAAATCAATAAAAAGACACCAGTCATTAGATTAGAGTCCACTGTAATCAATATGGGCTTCCCAGGTGGCGCTAGTGGTAAAGAACCCACCTGCCAGTGCAGGATACATAAGAGATGAGGGTTCAATCCCTGGGTCAGGAAGATCCCCTGGAGGAGGGCATGGCAACCCACTCCAGTATTCTTGCCTGGAGAATTTCATGGACAGAGGAGCCTGGCAGGGAGTCAATGGAGTCACAAAGAGTCAGACAGGACTGAAGGGACTTAGCATACATGCACTAATCCAGTATGGTCTCATCTTGATTATATCTATGAAGATTATATCTATATTTAGAAGATTATATCTATGACAGACTATTTTCTTGGGCTCCAAATCACTGCATATAGTGACTGCAGCCATGAAATTAAAAGATGCTTGCTCCTTAGAAGAAAAGCTTTGACCAATCTAGACAGCATATTAAAAAACAGAAACATTACTTTGCCAGGAAAGGTCCATCTAGTCAAAGCTATGGTTTTTCCAGTAGTCATGTATGGATGTGAGAGCTGGACTATAAAGAAAGCTGAGCACCAAAGAACTGTTACTTTTTAACTGTGGTGCTGGAGAAGACACTTGAGAGTCCCTTGGACTGAAAGGGGATCAAACCAGTCAATCCTAAAGGAAATTAGTCCTGAATATTCATTGGAAGGACTGATGCTGAAGCTGAAACTCTAACACTTTGGCCACCTTATGCGAAAAACTGACTCATTGGAAAAGACCCTTATGCTGGGAAAGACTGAAGGTGGGAGGAGAAGGGAAAGACAGAGGATGAGATAGTTGGATGGCATCACTGACTCAATGGACATGAGTTTGAGAAGGCTCCAGGAGTTGGTGATGGACAGGGAAGCCTGGCATGCTGCAGTCCATGGTGTTGCAGTCAGGTACGACTAAGCGATTGAACTAAACTGATGAAGACTCTATTTCCAGTTAAGGTCTAGGGTTTCAACATGCCTTTTGGGGGGAGGAGAAGGACACATTCATCCCATAAGAGGCAATCCATGGAGGTGATGTTACAGCTGGAATAGTGTTCTTATCCAAAGACCACAGGCTCTTAGGGCTTCTATTAAATTCACTGCTCGCCTATCATTGCCTAAGAGGGTCAGCTTCAGGCCTTCTTTATAGACCTCAGGGTCAAAACAGGGGAATGGGCAGCCTCACCAAGCACACATCCAGCTCGATGGAACCTCCTTAACCCTGCCTAACCGTGAAAACAAAGCCGATTCAGGGAAAACCCATCCTCTTAGTGAATAAACAATTCGATTTTTTGTGTTCATGGCAGGTCAGCAGTATCTTTGAATATACATAGAGCATATATTTAATGAGAAGCTACAAAGTGACAAGATAATGAAAGCCTCAAAGACTTCCTGCTACCTCACCATTAGCGGCAAGCAGTGAAGGAGCAATAAAGATGAGGAAAATAACCTGTGTTGTGCTAAGAACCCAGATTTAGTTGAAAAAGTAATGTACTCCATCAGTCAAGGATCAAGGATTAAGTGCCTATTATTATAACAATGACACAAGGGGGGAAAAAATGCACAGCACAGCTCTGCAAAGAACCTATCCATTCACCAACTGGGGATGTGAAAAAAACTAGAGCCATGTTTTAAAATCATTGTTAGTTAACTATTAACTTGTATGGTGCAGATAGACTGAATAACACAGAAACCCAAAAATAGGAGGGATTAATGATTCCGGGATTACTCACATGGGGCTTTCTGGAGTTTGGTAAGTATTTTTTTTGGAGGCTGTTCTATGTACCCCAGTCACCAGGCTGGACCCTAAGCCCCCGATTCTCACTGCATGAGATGATCAATGTCTCTCTCACAGGCAAGAAAACCAAGGTTCCCAGACACAACGTTATGATTCACCAGAGGTCAGACAGTTTGTAACTTTCAAGTCAGGAGTTGATCCAAACCTTTTATCCTCAAGTCCATGGCTTTTTCTACAACACACTGAAGAATGAATAGGGTTGGATAGGTACAGGGGGAAAAGGAGAGGGCTGTGTGTGTGGGAAACAGGATTAATATTTTATTATTACATTTAGCTAACTTGCTCCTGAGAGCCAGCCCGTATCCCCAGATGAGATGCTGCAGTCAGTCCTCCAGCACTTAAAATATCTGGGTCAGTGAGAAGAGGATCACAAGGTCTCCTTGTGCTTATTTTTAACTTAAAAATATAACCTTTAAAGAAAAGGACAGGATAAAAAATGAAAAAAAAATCAGAAAGGTTACAAGCTCAAGTCAAAAGGGAATTATTCAACAGGTTTTTCAATAGGTTATTGATGCTGACTTGCAGGGAGGGGTCCCTGGGGGGTCACAGTGGTTCCTGGCTCCATGAGAACTGAGAAGGGTGCCCTGGAATCTACATCAGAAAGTAGACTTGAGACTGGAGCAGAAACTAACAGCAGGAGACATCCAGGTGTGGGTGCCACTTCCCTATGCCTGCCCTCCCTTCAAAAAGACACTACCCTTGATCCTTTCTTCAGAGAAGACAAGGACAGAGAAACTCAGTGGACCTGGTTCCCAGCTTCTACCACTGGCTTTTGCAGTTTCAGAACAAAAGGAAAAGAAGGGGAATGTTTTAAGCTATCACCTTATGTTACAAAAAGTGGCTCCAATTGATATGTGAATGCTGGTCTTATGAGAAAGATATTCTGAATGCTGCTTTATGTTTCTTGAGACAAATCAGCAAAAATATAACATCCTTTGCACAGCTGTCCCTTCAACTCAAAGAAACCAGGAATGAGGAAGCTCTAAGTGCCACAGACTGTTTCCCAGGACCTCAGAGTGAGAGGTTTCTGCAAAGCATCCCACTGTGTCATGTGTCAAAAGGAGCACCTAAGAACAGACAGTTTCCCTCAGGTCTGCGATACGATGGTCACTTTCCACCCCTGGGTCGCATCCAGGGGAAAGAGTATCAGAGGCAGGTCCTAAGTCTAAGAAATTTACTCCCAGGCTGGGTCTCTAACCCTCTAAATGTTGAACATCACTTAAAGATAACACTACCACATACAATACAAGTGTATGCATGCTCAGTCATGTCTAGCTCTTTGTGATCCTGCAGACTGTAGCCTGCCAGGCTCCTCTGTGCAAGGGATTTTCCAGGCAAGAATACCAGAGTTGCCATGCCCTCCTCTAGAGGATCTTCCCAATGTAGGGATCGAATCCACAGCTCTTATGTCTCTGGCATTGGAAGGTGGATTCTTTACCCCTGAGCCACCTGGCAATAAGGCAACTGAGCTAACCCTTGGCTACCTAAGAGCTGAATTGTGTGCCAATTCAGGAGGCAAGGTCAATATAAGCTGGTTTCACTGAGCAAACAGAATTTCAGCGGAACTAAGAAAGGGCACAACTTGCACTGAAGGGAATGACAGGTTCTTGGA
The DNA here is from genome assembly GCA_007570785.1 of Antilocapra americana. Lineage (NCBI taxonomy): Eukaryota > Metazoa > Chordata > Mammalia > Artiodactyla > Antilocapridae > Antilocapra > Antilocapra americana. The sequence goes on along the minus strand of ML663557.1, from coordinate 13,171,591 downwards.
GTAAAAAGATGTGTTTCCTGGGGCAGTGTGTGTGCACCACAGACGCAACAGTGAGCACAGTACTTCCTGGCCCCTGTTTTCCACAGCAGCAGTCTCCAGCGATCAGTTTCCTTAGAGTCCAGGGTACTGGTAGATCGTGACAAAAGTTGACATTGATTTAGGGACTATGATGTGCCGGGCACTATGCTAAGTACTCCACAAATATAATCTCACTTACTCCTTATTGTAACTCAGAGATAAGTGGAGTTTCCATTATCACCATTTTATGAACTGGAGACTAAGCACACTCAGATAATTTGTGGTGAAGCCAAAATTCAAATCCAGGGCTGCCTGACTCATGGGCCATTCCCTTCCCACTATACCTCATGGGAAATGAGGTCAGGGGAGGGTGGATGGCGGAGTGCATGGAAGCCAAGTGAAGCAGTCCATATTTGCTATGAAGGAGATAAGTTATTTGCTATCAGTGTATCTTCCTGCTGTTGCCTTACCTGCTCTAAGTCAGATTCCCAAGAGACACACCCTAAATTCAGAGGACCCTCCAGACAAGACATGCTCTCTCCCTCCAGATGTCCATCAGCTTTCCGGCCTAGTGAACTGCAATGACCCATCTTTAAAGGAAACTTGAGTCCTATTTTTTTTTTTTTTCTCTCCCTTACATCCTCACCTACGAGAAACAATGAGAAACCAGTCCCTGTGGTTTTTCTCATCTGGCCCCTATATTGGCCTTTTGTAGTTTTTCCAGTATTCACAAGGACCCTCAAAGCTATCCAGAGACTGACTTTTTAGGTGACATTTTATCACTCAAAACATATTAAGGATTTCTTTTTTGATTTCTTCTGTGATTTGTTGGTTATTCAGCAGTGTGTTGTTGAGCCTCCATATGTTGGAAGTTTTGAATGGTTTTCTCCTGTAATTGATATCTAATCTCACTGCATTGTGGTCAGAAAAGATGCTTGGAATGATTTCAATATTTTTGAATTTACCAAGGCTAGATTTATGGCCCAGGATGTGATCTATCCTGGAGAAGGTCCCGTGTGCGCTTGAGAAAAAGGTGAAATTCATTGTTTTGGGGTGGAATGACCTATAGATATCAATTAGGTCTAGTTGGTCTATTGTATCATTTAAAGTGTGAGATGCCCATCAATTGATGAATGGATAAGAAAGCTGTGGTACATATACACAATGGAATATTACTCAGCATTAAAAAAAAATTCATTTGAATCAGTTCTACTCAGGTGGACAGAACTGGAGCCTATTATCCAGAGTGAAGTAAGCCAGAAGGAAAAACAACAATACAGTATACTAATGCATATATATGGAATTTAGAAAGATGGTAACGAGAACCCAGCATGCGAGACAGCAAAAGGGACGCAGATGTATAGAACTGACTCGTGGACTCTGTGGATGAGGGCAAGGGTGGGATGATATGGGAGAATGGCATTGAAACATGTTAAGTATCAGATGTGAAATCAATCGCCAGCCCAGGATTGTTGCTCGGAGCTGCTGCACCGAGATTTCCCGGGGGGAGGGAGGAGGGAGGGGGGTTCTGGAGGGGGAGCATATGTACACCCATGGCGATATCATGTCATTGTATGGCAAAACCAATTAAAAAAAAAAGGAAAGAAAAAAAAACATATAAAGGAGAAGACATGCTTGCAAATTTCTCCTTAGCTTTTACTTCTTCATCTTCCCAGGGAGGAAAGGGGGATGCGAGAAGATATATCTGCATTCTCTCCACCTCCCGAGAGGATGCGGGATTGTTCCCAGCCCTCAGTCCTTTCCTTTGCTCTGAACTGGGAAATACTGCTCCCCAAGGAGGCCAACCAGGGTCAGGGGAGACAAGATGAAGGTCAACCCACCCAGCAGACAGAAAACTAGAAGTGCTACAATAAAAGCAGAAGTTCTTAAGTTCATATAGATAACATCTACTTATCAATTGTAAAGCACTTCCAGGGACCTCCCTAGTGGTCCCGTGGTTAAGAATCCACTTTGCAATGCAGGAGATGCAGGTTTGATCCCGGGTCAAGGAACTAAGATCCCACATGCTACAAAGCAACTAAGCCCACCGCACCACAACTATTGAGCCCGCACACACTTGAACCAAGTTGGCCCAGAACCATCACGCCACAACTGGAGAGCCCACATGTCAAAACTAGAGAGTCCATGGACCACAGTGAAGATTCTGCTTACTGCGGCTTGGACCTGAAACAGTCAAATAGATAAATATTTTAAAATAAATAAACACTTCCAGAAACAGACCTTCATTTGAATCTCCTAAAATAGTTAGGCAGATTTTAATGCTGACATTACCTTTTTTTTCCCCACTTGAGGAAACTGGGGTACGTTATAAAGAAGTAAGTCCCTAAGGTCAAGGAGGTAAAACTTACAGCCATGCCCTCTGAACTCAGTCTGGGCTCTGTTCTCTCCAGCATATTCACTCAGGAACCCTGATTTGGACAAGATGCCAGATAGGGACAGGAAAGCTTAATGGTCAGTCTCCATGTTGTCGTCCTCCAAGATTAGAAAGATTGACCCAAATGATTTTAATTTCATTTTATAATCTCCTATGATTCTATCCTTCAACCACATGTCTTTCTCTTATACTGGTTGGTTTGGTCCTGGCCAACCTTTAGAGTATGAAGTCCCATATATTCACTATTTCTGTGGAAGGAAATGCTATTTTTACTTCGCCCTAAAACTATTTCTTTAAAATGATAAAGTTGTCCCTAGTTCTTGTGCTCTGGGATTTCGTAAGTTCATATTTTTATCCTATGATTTTCATTATTTTATAAATTTCAATTATATTCCCCTCTCAGCCTGGGTCTTCCCAGAATGAAAAGCCCTAATTCTTTTATCATCCCTCACAAAGGACTCTCTTGACCCTCTGGATCAATTTAAGCGTCCTCTGAATCCTGTCTGGCTCTGTATGTCTTTGAGGTATATCAGATCATCGGGCCCTCATCACTTTGTCCATTGTTCTGTATAAAAGAGTACAATGGCTTCAGATAAAATCAAATGTTGAAATATTTGAGAGATACTCTTTAAAATCAAGCAGTTCTTCCAACTGTATAGCATGGGGAACTATATTCAATACCCTGTGATAAATCATAATGAAAAAGAATGTGTGTATATGTGTATGTGTATATATATATATATATGAGTCACTGCTGTACAGCAGTAATTGACACATTATAATTCAAAAATACCTCAATAAAAAATAAATTAAAAAAAATCAAGCAATTCTTTTGCTTCAAGTCAGCCCAAGATGTAAGCTAAGTCATTTCAGTCATGAGCACTGACTTCAGTGCTAAGTCAGCCTCTGTGCAACCCTAGGGACTGCAGCCCACCAGTCTCCTCTATACATGGGATTTTCCAGGCAAGAATACTGGCGTGAGTTGGCATGCCCTCCTCCAGGGTTTCTTCCCGATCCAGGGATCGAACCCAAGTCTCTTACTTCTCCTGCATTGGCAGGCATGTTCTTTACCACTAGTGCCACCTGGGAAGCCCCAGCCCAGTATAGGCTGAAAATATATAAATTTTGCTTCAAGGCTGAAATGAATTTGAACACATTGCTACCAGGCAACCTTATAATCTATTACAGAATAACAATTTGCAAAGCACTTTCATATACATTATCTCAATTGACCCTCACGTGAACTATGCACCATGCACAATAAAAAAAAATTATCCTCATTTTTTTACATGAGAAAAGGAAAAAGATTAATCTAGCCTCTAGTCAAACAGCTGGAACTGGAGTCCTAGACATGAGCCCTCCATCAAGAGAATGGTGTTTTATCCAATGTGCAATACAGCTTTCCTTATAAACACTTGTGATTTACATTAAAGCACCAAACTACCTCTAAGACTATGTCAGTGGTCACAGCATAGTCACAAAATAGTCTATAATTCTATTGAAAGGAAGGATTTTTAAGGTCAATCTAAACTCTTCCTTTCTCTCTCCTCCCTGGTAGCTTCCCTGGTAGCTCAGCTGGTAAGGAATCTGCCAGCAATGCAACAGATCCCAGTTCGATTCCTGGGTCAGGAAGACCTGCTGGAGAAGGGATAGGCAACCCACTCCAGTATCCTTGGGCTTCCCTGGTGGCTCAGCTGGTAAAGAATGAACTCTCAATGCGGGAAACCCGAGTTCAATTCCTGGATTGGGAAGATCCCCTGGAGATGGGAAAGGCTACCCACTCCAGTATTGTGGCCTGGAGAACTCTATGGACTGTATAGTCCATAGGGTCACAAAGAGTCGGATACAACTGAGCGACTTTCACAAACTCTCCTCCCTTCTTTCTCTACATGCCCTACAGGCACAGTCTCAGACACACCACAGGCATCATGGTCACCTCTATGCAAATGACTTCCAAATCTGTATCTCTAGGCCACACCTCCACTCTGAGCACCAGGAAAGTATAAAACTGCATACTTGACATGTTTTGGTTGTCTGAATATGCAGAAAACTTTATCTTCTGACCCAGTCACATTCCCCTCCACTGCCAAAACCCAGTCCTCTTTTTTTTTAATTTATTTTTTATTGAAGGATAATTGTTTTACAGAATTTTGTTGCTTTCTGTCAAACCTCAGCATGACTCAACCATAGGTATACATATATCCCCTCTCTTTTGAACCACCCTCCCATCTCCCTCCCCATCCCACCCTTCTGGGTTGATCCAGAGCCCCCGTTTGAGTGTCCTGAGCCATACAGCAAATTCTCTCTGGCTATCTATTTTACATATAGTAACGTTAAGTTTCCATGTTACTCTTCCCATACATCTCACCCTCTCTTCCCCTCTCCCCATGTCCATAAGTCTATTCTCTATGTCTATTTCTTCATTGCTACTCTATAAATAAATTCTTCTGTACCATTTTTCTAGAATCCATATATATGCATTAGAATATGATATTTATCTTTCTCTTTTTGACTCACTTCCCTCTGTATAATAAATTCTAGATTCATTCACCTCATTAGAACTGACTCAAATGCATTCCTTTTTATGGCTGAGTAACACTCTATTGTGTGTATGTCCCAGAACTTCTTTATCCATTCATCTGTCAACAGACATCTAGGCTGCTTCCATGTTCTAGCTATTGTAAATAGTGCTGCAGTGAACAGTGGGATACATGTGCCTTTTTCAATTTTGGTTTCCTCAGGGTATATGCCTAGGAGTGGGATTGCTGGGTCACATGGTGGTTTTATTCCTAGTTTTTGAAGGAATCCCCAAACCAATTTTTAAGGAATCTCCATCCCCACAAACAATGCAAGAGCATTTCCCTCTTCTCTGCACCCTCTCCAGCATTTATTGTTTGTAGACTTTTTGATGACAGCCATTCTGACCAGCATGAGGTGATATTTCTTGGTAGTTTTGATTTGCATTTCTCTAATAATGAGTGATGTTGAGCATCTTTTCATGTGCTTGTTAGCCATCTGTATATCTTCCTAGGAGAAATGTCTGCCTAGGTCTTTTTCCCACTTTTTGATTGGGTTGTTTTTCTGGTATTGAGATGTGTGAGCTGCAGCTTATAGAGTGGTGGGAAGGTTTTAGGTCTTCTTCTTAGCCACACTGCCCCTGGGTTTCAACTGTGGTTTTATTTCCACCTCTACATATGCGTCATTCACTGAAGTTTGCTCCTGAGGCTGCTCTGGAGGACTTGAGTTTGCCCCTGTGAGGGCCAAGTGAGGAGGTGGTGTAGCTGCTAGAGTGGGAGGGGTTCTGGCAGCACCAGGTACTCTGGGAAGTTGGCAGCTAGGGCAGCAGGAAATATAGTGCTCTAGAAGGGTATGGCAACCAGTGTTGGCCAATACGCTCCAGTGTTCTTGCCTGGAGAAAATGCTCCTCGCCTCCCACAACTCCTTGACACAGAAGTCTGGCAGACCACAGTCTACAGGGTTGCAAAAAGTCCGGACATGATGGAAGCGACCCTGTGCACATAGACACGACTATTTTTTGCCTGTGGCAGCTCTGCCCCAGCGAGAGTTGAGAGTGAAGGTGGTGTGGCTCCTTGGCTTGCAGGGACCCTGGCAGTGACAAGTGTAGAGGGACACGGACTCCCTCCCCTGCAGGAGTTACGGCCCTGTCAGAGTCTCTTTTTGAGCCTCTTGTAGCCCACAATCAGAAGGCCTCTTTGGCCAGTCTTTCTCTTTCTCTGTAGCTCCACCCGTTCAGGCACTTACAGGGCTCCCTCACCTGGCTGGGGTCCTTCTCTGTTGTTCAGCACATCAGGCTCATAGAGTGGGCCCCTTGGCTGGGGCCCTACTCTGTAGTTCAGTGTGTCAGGCCTTTGATGGGCCAGCCTCTCTGTTGTTCAGCTGCCGGAAGCTGGTGTGTGGGGAGAGAGAGGCTATGGTGATAGCTCCACCCCCTACATGTGACTCAGCAGTATCGCCTTGCTTCCATGGCTGCCTGGCTTTCCTCCACAGGCATTTTCCACCACAGTCTCCTCCCTCTCGTCCTCTCTACCCATCTCTCTGCAATCAACAGCAGCCCTCGACCTGGGATTGCTCCACAATCCCTAAACTCCAGCTCCCAGCTGCTGTGCCGTCCAAGGAACCTGCATACCTGTCCGGAGTAGGCATGGCTGCAGCAAGGCCTGTCTGATTCTCATTCCATTTAGGCTGCCATACATCAGTTGTTTCACTCGCAGCCTTAAATATTTCTCCTCTGACTCAGACAATTGCCCCAGTGTGGGGATCAGACCCCTGCTTCAGTTCCCCCACCCGCCAAGGCCAGGTCCAGTCCTACTAATACTCTCACTTTTTCCCCCTAATTCCTTCGTCCTACAGAGTTTTGTGTGGTTCTATATATTCTTTTCTGCTGGCCAGGTACTGCTGTCTGTTCTCAGCTGGTGTTCTGCATGTACTTCTGTGTCTGAAGGTGTATTCCTGATCTATCCATGGAGAGAGATGTACTCCACAGCCACCTACTCCTCTGCCATCTTGCTTTCCCCAATTCTCTTTTGCTGTCCCTCCTCTCAAAAAACCTATCAGGAAACTAGGAGTCATCTCGACATTTCTCTATTCCTCCTGCACAGCTCTCATCCTTTCCTTCCTCTGCTTCCCCATCATCACCACCTTAGTCCAAGGTTACCATCCTATCTCATTGGGACTTTCGCAGACTCCTAATTGGTCTCCTCCTCTCCAAGCCTTCCTGCCCATTATAGACTATGCCATCCTGGTCATTCCATCCCTTCCCAACCCTTGCTTAGAACACTTCAATGGAATCCCACTGCCTATAGTGTAAGGGCAAAACACCCAGAACTGACCCACCAGCATTGCCTACCTGGTCCCACCTGAAGCCTCATCCCACAACACTCACCTTCATTTCTTAGGCTCCAGGCCCACTAGCCTTTGTTCACCCTTTTACTCACCATGCTTTGTCACAGGGTCCTAACATACTCTTGTCTTCCCTGATTTTTCTTATTATTATTGATTTATTTGGCTGCACCAGGTCTTAGTTGCAGCACTCAGCAACTTCAACTTGCCAAGCTGATCTTCAGCTCGACACATGGAATCTTTAGTTGCAGCATGTGGGATCTAGGTCCCTGACCAGAGATTGAACCCAAGCCCCCTGCACTTGGAGCATGGAGTCTTAGCCATAATCTTATGAATTATGAGATAGAAAGTGAACATTTAGGGAGATAATTTAAAACTAAGAAATTAGCAGAGGGAAGGGGGAGGGGGATGAGATCAGAGACCCATCATGTGTCTGCTGTGGGCCCACGTGGAGCTGCCATGAGATTCAGAGCTCAAACTTCTTCCATGCCCGGCTGCCCATTTTAGTCTCTGGGGGCTGCACGCCCTGTGGTTGCATTGAATGACAAGCTTCTCTTCGCCGGCATTCTCCCCAAACTTACTTCTTCTTGAAATGAGCTAATTTTGTATTTAAATGAAAGTTATTTTTCAAAAATATCAAGACACCAATTTTAGAATTTTCTGATACCCTTTGGGATAATTGAAAGACATCTGGATAGACCCCAGGAAAGAAGGAAGACAAATCAGGATTGAGAAAAGTGTACAAGCTCTCCCCCTCCCCCAGGCAGCTCCTTTTCCCACTGTGATGTCATCAGTAGATGTCACTAGTAATAAAGATCGATTGTCCCCAGCTCACTAATGTCAAAATGACTTAGATTGAAAGAGGCAGTCATTAAGGAGAGTGAGTTTCTTCAGGTTTAACAAGTATTGGTTAGAACCCCTAATGACCTGTCCTCTGCTTGCCTGTGTTCCTGCTTCATTGGAATGATTTGATTTGAAAGCATTTGACTCACATTTTAGTCATCGTTTGCTTGTTCCACCATCTGAGCCATTAGTTAGTCCGAAAAAAGAATCAGTGCAGCTCCAAGTGACAGCATTTATTCTATATTCACAGACTTTTCCCAGCTCCCCATTGTAGGCTGGCTGCTGAAGAAATCACTCCCACACAGCTCCCTCTTCTTTTCCTCCAACTGTGGGTCTATCCACCTGCACACACTTCTTTTGAAAACAGAAGTGGGATTTTTGTGCTGTTAGCTGTGGGATAATCCTGTCTTCATATCACCTGTGTATTTGTCCCTGCTCCTTGCTCTGCAGTCTGCATGGCTGTAGAAAGCTATCTTTTCTGTTGGAACTATGGTTGTTGTTGTTCAGTCACTAACTCGTGTCTGACTCCTTGCAGGGACTCCAGGCTTCCCTGACCTTCGCTATCCCCTGGAGTTTGCTCAAACTCATGTCCATTGAGTCAGTGATGCCATCCAACCAGCTCATCCTCTGTCTTTCCCTTCTCCTCCCACCTTCAATCTTTCCCAGCATAAGGGTCTTTTCCAGTGAGTCAGTTTTTCACATAAGGTGGGCCAAAGTATTGGAGCTTCAACTTCAGCATCAGTCCTTCCAATGAATATTCAGGGTTAATTTCCTTTAGGAATTCTTTGGACCATAAAGAAGGCTGAGCACTGAAGAACTGAACTAGGCTAGAACTATGGTAAAGACATCAAAAGATTTGTTTTTCAGCAAGCAAAAGAAAATAAAAGTATCCACACAAAATCACTTTTATTTAAAACCAAAACTAAGTAAACTAAGAAAAATTCACATTATTATTTCTTTCTCTTATTTTCCTTCCAAGATTGTATAACTGGATCAAGAGCAGTGATTTTTCAAAATGTTTATTGTTTATACAGGTCATGTGAGGGAAGGAAACGGTTGTATATGATGTACATCCTCATTATGCACTTGTTCAGTTAATAAGTCATGTTTGACTCTTTGGAACCTCATGGACTGTAGCATGCCAGGCTCCTCTGTCCTTCACTATCTCCTGGAATTTACTCAGATTCACGTCCACTGAGTCGATGATGCTATTTAACCATTTCATCCTCTGCTGCCCCATTCTCCTTTTCCATTCAATCTTCAATCACTATCAAGGTCTTTTCCAGGGAGTCGGCTCTTTGCATCAGGTGGCTAAACTATTGGAGCTTCAGCAACAGTTCTTCCAATGGACAGTCAGGGTTGATTTGCTTTAGGATTGACTGGTAGCAGTTGTTAAAAAGAATGAGACAGGGACTTCCCTGATGATCAGGAGGACCGGAGAACAGTGTTTATAACCAAAAAAGAAAGGACCTCTCCCCACAGATCAGGACTCAGGCAGAGACAGGAGCATCCTTCAACCTAGGCTAGTCACTGTCCTTACTCTCTGCTGTTCTCTGAATAAAGTCACTTAGATGTGAGGGTAATATATTCTTTTATTTTTTATTTTGGTAGAATATATACAATATGAAGTTTGCCCTTTTAGCCACTTTTAAGTACAGGTCAGTGGCATTAAGAATGTTTATGTCGTTGTGCAGCCATCATCACTGTTCACCTCCAAAACTCCCTCCTCTTCCCAACCAGGAACTTTAGACCCATTAACCAACAACTCCCCATTTCCTCCTCCCCCAGGCCCTGGCAAGTACAACTCTATTTTCTGTTTCTATGAATCTGACATTCCTAAGTACTTCACATAAGTTGAATTAAATGGTATTTGGCCTCTTGGGACTGGCTTATTTCAATTTGCACAGTGTTCTCAAGGTTCATCCATGTTCTGAATGTTCCTTCTTTTTCAAGGTTGAATAGTATTCCATTGTATGTGTATACCTTGGTCTGTTGGTGAACATTTGGGTTGTTCCCAAGGTAACATATGCTTAACTTAATCCCACAACTTAAGACTTTCAGATCATTCAAATTCAATTCAGTCCAAGGGTAACTCACTGTGCTAGGTGTGTGTGTGGTACAAAGGTGAATCAGACATGGTTCCTACTCTCTAGGAGCTTATGCTACCTTGGGAAAGGAAGAAAGAAAGAAGTAAAAGTGACTAGCAAGTACTACTCACCTACTGCATGCCAGGTGCTCTGCCCAATCACTGCATGTATTGCTCAGAATAATTTCCTGAGGTGGAGATGATAACATCCACTTCTCAGGAGAAGATGAAAGCTTGAAGACCTTAAGTAACCACCTCCAATGTGCTGAGACTGAGATGCAAACCCACCTCTTGGATTCAGAACTGTGTTCATTCCTTTAGACATGCCACTCCTGCTGGTACAAGGCAGAATGTGACACATCCTGAGGGAAGTGCCACAGGAAGGTAGAGAAGAGACGGCCACCCACCTGAGGGGGGAAGCTCGTGGCAGAGGCAGGTCTCGGAGGCTAGCAAGGCTTATGTTTAACAAAGACAAGGGAGAAAGGGAAACAGCTTGAGAAGAGGAAGGTGGAGGAGCCAAGCAACCTCAGTGTACACTGCTCTCCAATAGGGGTTGGAAAGCAGACAGGGGCAAAATCCTGGTCACGGTGAAATACTAGCTCGAGGAGTTCAAACACCACCGTGGAGACAATGGTGAGCCACTGCAAGGTTCTGAGACAACACACAATTGGAGCTGCACTTTGGGAAGGGCACCAAGGCGACAACATGTAACAAGAATGGAGAGGGAGGGGGTAGATTAAAGGTAAGAAACTTATAGTTAGGAGGTCACTGGAATTAGCAGATATGACATGATTAGTCAGAATGGAAAAGAGGATGTGGAGGTACAAAACATCTTAGAGGTGGAGAGGACAGAACCTGGCCATGGATGCATTATGAATAGGTGATCATACATCTTGCGATACCTGTTCTCCTGGTGTAATTACTAAGAGCATCCTTTCACTCTCAATTGTATCCAAGTCTAGACAATAAAGTACATGATCACACTATCTAGGAATAAGAAAACAGAATAAAAGATGACTCTAAAAGATCTTGAAACTGTATTAATAAGGAAGGTGGTAATATGGGGGGAAAAAAAACATGGAAGGGAAATCAGGTTTTTTTTGGAAAGATGATGAGTTTGGATTTAGACATGCTGAGTTTGCTGAAGTGAAAATTTATTTAAGGGAGAGAAGCACCTTGCCTGTGGATTTACGCTGTGTGACATGAAGGAAGGCATCATTGACCTAAAAAAAAAATCCAAAGAAATGTGGTCAGACTTGCAACTATGCATATTTCAACAAAGATTTGCTGCTGGGTCAATTCTTAAAACAGCTAAAGTATTAAGATGTCTCCAACAAAATGGATGTAACTATCTAATGCAATATTAACTAACTAACTGATCACCACAAACTCAAAGGAAGGATAATCTAACCTCAGAATTTTTCTGTCTAAACTATAATTTTTAACATTGTCGATAAATAACATCAACTGTGTGGATCATAATAAACTGTGGAAAATTCTTAAAGAGATGGGAATACCAGACCACCTGACCTGTCTCTTGAGAAACCTGTATGCAGGTCAGGAAGCAACAGTTAGAACTGAACATGGAACAACAGACTGGTTCCAAATAGGAAAGGGAGTGAGTCAAGGCTGTATATTGTCACCCCGCTTATTTAATTTATATGCAAAGTACATCATGAGAAACGCTGGGCTGGGAGAAGCATAAGCTGGAATCAGGATTGCTGGGAGAAATGTCAGTCACCTCAGATATGCAGATGACACCACCCTTATGGCAGAAAGTGAAGAGGAACTAAAGAGCCTCTTGCTGAAAGTGAAAGAGGAGAGTGAAAAGTTGGCTTAAAGCTCCACATTCAGAAAACTAAGATCATGGCATCTGGTCACATCACTTCATGGTAAATAGATGGGGAAACAGTGGAAACAGTAGCAGAGTTTATATTTGGGGGCTCCAAAATCACTGCAGATGGTGATTACAGCCATGAAATTAAAAGACGCTTGCTCCTTGGAAGGAAGGTTATGACCAACCTAGATAGCATATTGAAAAGCAGAGACATTACTTTGCCAACAAAGGTCCATCTAGTCAAGGCTATTGTTTTTCCAGTAGTCATGTATGGATGTGAGAGTTGGATGGTGAAGAAAGCTGAGCACTGAAGAATTGATGCTTTTGAACTGTGGTGTTGGAGAAGACTCTTGGGAGTCCCTTGGACTGCAAGGAGATCCAACCAGTCCACCCTAAAGGAGATCATTCCTGGGTGTTCATCGGAAGGACTGATGTTGAAACTGAAGCTCCAATACTTTGGCCACCTCATGTGAAGATTTGACTCATTGGTATAGACCCTAATGCTGGGAAGGATTGGGGGCAGGAGGAGAAGGGAACGAGAGAGAATGAGATGGCTGGATGGCATCACCAACTCGATAGACATGTGTCTGGGTAGACTCCGGGAGTTGGTGATGGACAGGGAGGCCTGGCGTGCTGTGATTCATGGGGTCGCAAAGAGTTGGACATGACTGAGCGACTGAACTGAACTAAAAAAGTCTTTGGGCCTGTCCATACTCTACTGTAATATTTCTGAATATTCTAGCTTTTGAAAAGAATGGAGCCACTGCCAGAAGCATCAATAATGTCATTTTTTATAATTTTTTTTCTTTCTATTTAAATTACCTTGTTTCCAGTGTAACTGAAATTACAATCTCTCTGAAATCCTTTTTTAGAAGTACAAAGATATAAAACATAAATTAAAAACTAGCCACAGTAATCAAGATTGTGACATTGGTGTAAGAGTAAACAAACAGGTCAATGGAACTATTACAGAACCCAAAAACAGACCCACACAGATACAGTTAGCTGATCTTTGACAAAGGAGCAAAAGCAATTCAATGGAGAAAGAATACTTTTTTTAAAAAAAAAAAAGTCCTAGAACTGAACATCCAATGCAAAAAAATGAATCAAGACACTGTCCTTATGTCTTTCACCAAATTAACTCACAGTGAATCTTACACATAAATGCAAAAAGCAAAACTATAAAACTTCTAGAAGAAAACAAGAAAAAAAATCTAAGGCACCTTATGCTTGGCAATGAGTTTTTTAATGTAACATCAAAGCATAGTCTATGAAAGTAAAAATTGGTAGGACTTCCCTGATGGTACAGTGGATAAGAATCTGCCTGCCAATGCAGGGAATACAGGTTCAATCTCTGGTCTGGGAAGATTCCACATGCAGTGGAGCAACCAAGCTTGTGTGCCACAACTACTGAGCCCAAACGCTAGAGTCCGTCAGCTCTAGCTAGAGCTACTAGAGCCCATGCTCCGAAACCAGAGAAGCCACCACAATGAGAAGTCCCTGCTCTGCAACTAGAGAGTAGCTCCCAACTCTCTACAACCAGAGAAAGTCCTCAAACAGCAACAAAGACCCAATAAATAAATAAAATTCATTAAGTTTTTAAAAATTGGTAAGTTGGACATCATTAAAACTAAAAACTGCTGCTCTGCAAAAGACACCTCAAAGAATAAAAATACAAAACACGGCCTGGGAGAAAAATATTTGCAAAATATATATCTGATAAAGAACTTTTATCTAAAATACACAAAGAATTCTTAAGCCTTAACAATAAGAAAACAAACAACCCCATTTAAGAATGTGCAAAAGGTCTAAGCAGACATTTTACTAAAGAAGACATACAGACAGTAAATAAGCCTATGAAAGATGTTCATCATACGTCATTAGAGAATTAAAACAACAGTGAGATACTATCACACACTTGTTGGAATGTCTAAAATTCAAAACTAACAGCATCAAATGCTGGTAACGATGTGGAGCAACAGCAACTTTCATTCATTGTTGGTGGGAATGCAAAATGATACAACTACTTTGGAAAATAGTTCAGCAGTTTCTTGTAAAACTAAACATATTCTTACCATATGATCCAGAAATTGTGTTCCTAAGTATTTACCCAAATGAGTTGAAAACTTATATCTACACAAAAACCTACACAAGAGTGTTTATAGCAGCTTTGTTCATATCTGCCAAAACTTGAGAGCAACCAAGATGTCCCTCTGTAGGTAAATAGGCAAACAAGCTGTAGTATATCCATTCCATGTAATATTATTCAGTGATAAAAAGAAATGAGCTATCAAGTCATGAAAAGACATGAAGGAAACTTACAAGATATAAGATCAACTTACAAAAATTATTAATATTTCTCTATATCAGAAATAATCAACTGGAAAACATAACAGAAAATATTCTTCTCAAGAGCAACAACGAAAAGTACTTGCAATTAACATAACTCAGGCAATCCAGAAGACTTTAAGGAGAAAAACTTTAAATTCTATTTAAAAACATGAAAGATCTGAATAAATAGCAAAATATCCCTGTTTACAAATGAGAAAACTTAAAACTGTAAAACTATCACTACTCCCCCAAATTAATCTCTAAAGTCAACATAATTCCATTCAAAAGTTCAGCTAGAGTTTTGAGGAACTTAAGAAATTTATTTCAAAATTTCTCTAAAAGGATAGAGATTCACAAATATCTAAGTCATATTTGAAAAAGAACAGGTAGAAGAGTTACTCTTCCAGATACTGAAACATACTTCAAAACTATAAATATAAAACAGTGCAATACTATTATAGGAATAAACATGTGAACCAAGGAAACAGAACAGAAAACAGAGAGCAGACACACACGTGTATACCTGGGAACTTACAATAAGACAAAGGTAGTATCACAAATCAATAAAGAAACAATGAACTACTGAGTCTGAGAAAGCAAGCTCATTATAAGGAGAAAAATTAAAATTGATTACCTAATTTATACCTAATACAAAGGTAACTTCAGGTGGATTTAAATCCTTAAATGTGAAAGTACAAAGTTAAAAAAGAAAAATAGAGAAGAAAATCACTGTGAACCAGGGATGACAAAGGACTTAGTAAATAGCTCCCAAATAGCACTAGTCACAAGGCAAAACATTAATGTGTTTGATTATTTTAAACCCAAACAAAGGTGACATACCTTTGACAACTTGGGAAGGACAGACTTTCTCAAAGCCTCAAACTAACATCGTTGTTTAAGTCACTAGGTCGAGCCAATTCTTTTGCAGTTCCAGAGACTGTAGCCCACCAGGCTCCTCTGTCCATGGATTTCCCAGGCGAGAAAACTGGAGCAGGTTGCTATTTCCTTCTCCAGGGGATCTTCCTGACCCAGGAACTGAACCCATGTCTCCTGCTTGGTAAGTGGATTCTTAACCACTGAGCCACCTGGGAAGCCCCCAGACTAACATGTAGAACCTTATTAATCACATTGTGGTTCGGGATCACAGGCTTCTGCATTATCTGGGAGCTTATTAGAAATGTACAGCCTTAAGCCCCATCCCACTCTTACTGAATTATAATGTGTATCTTAACATGATTCCTGTGCACATTAAAGCTTGAGAACCACAGGTTATACAGGAACTTTTACAAATTAGTAAGAAAGAGAAAACCCCCATAGAAAACTTCCAAAGGGCTTAAATTACAGTTCAAAGAATTGAAGACCTGAACGGCTAGCAAATATGCAAGGAGATGCTTAAATTAATTAGAAACCAGGGAAATGCAAATTAGAATGGTAAAATACCACTTGATACTTATCAATTTGAATAAGCAATCACGAAGCTGGAAAGAAAGTAAACGTTGCTCAGTCGTGTTTGACTCTTCGCAACCCCATGGACTATACAGTCCATGGAAATCTCTAGGCCACAATACTGGAGTGGGTAGCCTCCAGTATTCTTGGAGTATCAATTCCAAGTATTCTATTCCAGTAGCCTTCCCTTCTCCAGTGGATCTTCCCAACCCAAGGATCAAAACCAAGGTCTCCCGCATTGCAGGCAGATTCTTTACCAGCTGAGCCACCATGCTATATATTGATGGGTGGTAAATAAATAAAAATATTCTCAAGCAGTGCTGGTAGAGGCATAGACAGGGCAAGTCATTCTGGAGAACAGTTGGCAGTCAGATGGAATAGGCATACATCCTATGACCCAACTACCCTATTCCTGGGAAAAGACTCCCACAGCAACATTTGCACAGGTCCTAACAGTCACCCATGAGACTGTTCATTATAGCACCAATCCCAGGGGCAGGCAATCACATCAGTTTTATCTTTAGAGAAGGGATCTGTAAACCATGGTAGATGCACCGGCTACTATGCAGCGGTGAAGGGTAACGAACTGGATTCAGGGACAGCAATGTGAGGGATCTTACAAAGACAGCACTGGGACTTCCCTCGTGGTCCAGTGGCTAAGACTACACATTCCCAATGCACGGGGCCCAGATTCAATCTCTGGTCAGGAAACTAAACCCACATGCCGCAAGATCAAAGATCCCAAGGGCCACAACTAAGGCCTGGAGCAGCCAAATAAATCATTTTTTTTTTTTAAGATGGCACTGCATGAAAAAAATAAAAAACAGAATAAGATCTACCGCACATTTACATCAGTTGAAAATAAATTATCACACAAAATGATTCTGTGGGTTTTATAGAGAAATATAAATCCAAAGATAAGCATCAAACATATTATAAAGACTGACTCTGAGGGGAAGAAAGGAAGACAAAGGGAGTAAGTAAATAGAGATAGCCATAAATATACAGACATAAAAGCCAAAGAGGGGCCTTGTGTGGTCCAACAATGACAATGTGCTTTGAAGGAGGATTTTGATTAACCAAGCCCTTCCCCTTGAAATCCTCCCCCAAAAGCATAAGAAAAATAACTAAATAAAAATAAGCCCAGAAGCAAATCAATCGTGGCAATCTCTCCGCAGCATGAAATCCCTGGTTTCTCAGGAACATCTGTCTTGCAGGGCTTTGTGCCTTACAGAGACCTTCCCAATCTATGCAGATTGAGATGCACCCAGAGGAGGTGGGAGATGTCTCAGACAGATGTCTGAAACACTCATCTTCACCCCGTCAATAACTCAAAGGTACATCTCCAGGTGACTCACAGCTGCCTCACTCTCCCTGTCAGTTGGAAGTTGCTTGTTCCTGGAGATTTGTCACAGGCCAACAGCAGAAAATACTTGGGGAAACAAACGTAATTGGACAGAGTGGTATTTCTCTTCACCTGGCATCCTAGAGATGTGAGGAATCCTCTGCAAATGAATGTTAACATAAAAAGACAGATGTCCCTTCGAATGTTAAAACTTGTTTTGAATCAGTCTGCATATTAATCTTTATAAAAATGTAGCACATTCACCTAACTTCTTTAAAAGAATAATATGGGGGATGGAAGGAAATAGAACCTTTTTGTTCCATGACTTGGGAATCTCATAATTCTGAGCATCCATTATTCTGCCTTTTTTTAGATGCTCTATTAACTCTATGTCCAGATGCTACCTCTGTTGTGACAGCTGCTTCTAAAAAATAACCCAGCTCTGTCCCTTTCTACCTTTTGATTTCTATCTGGGCTGGGAAAAACAGACAACTGGTGGTGTTGAAAACTAGATATTTAAGGAGTGATAAGACTCTCAGTCAGAGAGTAGGAAGTGAAGCACACGGCTTTAGACCAGAGTCTTTTGATAGAGAATTCAGATAGCTAGGGACATCCCTGCCCTGCCACCTCTTCTGTATCCTACAGGCTGTGTCAGAGAGAGAGAGGCTGCTCCATACTGATGCCCAGACAGATACACAGACTGTACCCAGAACCCTGGTTCTCTGCCCTGCAGTGGCTGAAGTCAATTACATTTGTCTCTAGAGATAAGCAACCTGGAATGTAGGGGCAGAGTGAAGCTATTGTTTTTGTTTTTTTGTTCTGCTGTTGGAATTTTTAATTAGCTCATCAAACAGGAGTAATCAGAGTAACTTCTGTGTGTGTGTGCATGCGCATGAGCGCATGCTAAGTTGTTTCAGTTGTGTCCAACTCTGTGTGACCCTGTGGACTGTAGCCTGTCCATGAGATTCTCCAGGCAAGAATACTGGAGCGGGCAGCCATGCCTTCCTTCAGAGGATCTTCCTGACTCAGGGATGGAACCCAGGTGTCTTAAGTCTCCTGCATAGGCAGGCGAGTTCTTTACCTCTAGTGCCACCTGGGAAGCCTCAATCAGAGTAACCTACAGTTCCCTAAATATGGTATGCTGATTCCTGTTTCCCATTAGAAAGCAGCTCTTCCTCCTAAAACAGCACTGTCCTGAGACTGTCCCAACTTAAAAAAAAAAAAATTTCTTAAGTCTTACAGAATGTACCCAGTGAACATTTGATGAATAAAACAACTTCATGAATGAATAAGTACACTGGGGACTGAGTGGGATTGTTTTCAAAAGGTAGAAATGTTTAGTCAGTGATATACGTCATAGTTGAATTATATTTATCAGACCACTGCTCTGATAGAAGCGAATCCGAATCTTCTTCTACAAGTCACTACATTTCACCAGAAAAGATACAGCTGGCAAACGAGCCTATGAAAAGATACTTAGGATCACTATTCATTAGAGAAAAGCAAATTAAACCCAGAATCAAACACCACTACACACCTACTGAACGGCTAGAATTAAAGACAACAGCTGACAACAGAAGTTCTGGCAGGTGCAAAGCAACGTTCCCACACTGTTGGAGGTAATGCAAAATATTACAACCACTTGGATAAACAGTTTGGTAGTTATTAAGAGGTAAGCATATAGTATCAGACCAGTACAATGCTTGTACTGAAATGTTCACACAGACAGTGGTTGCCACTTCCTTCTCCAGGGGATCTTCCCAATCCAGGAATTGAGCCAAAGTCTTCTGCATTGGCAGGCGGATTCTTAACCACTGAGCCACCTGGGAAGGCCGTATATTGGAGCACCAGTTTCTAATCCAGAATATACCCAAAGAAAGAAAATCTATGTACTATGGGTTTTGAAAGAAATGCAGTAGAATCAGCCTTGCCTTCAAAATCATGCCCTGTAGAGCCTGTAAAAGAACTGCTTCTCAGTAGCTGAGGTACAGAGAGCAAACCACTGATTTGCCCAGCTTGCCCTTCCTTGAAGAGCACAAACATCTGTTATGTTTAGAATTCTGCATAGACTGCTTTTAAACTGATGTTCTTTTTTTTTAATGTATTGAGATATAGTTGATTTACAACATGTGAGCTTCCGGTGTACAGCAAAGTGATTCAGTTATGCATGTGTGCTAAGTCGCTTCAGTCGTGTCCGAGTCTTTGCAACCCCATGGACTATAGCCTGCCAGGCTCCTCTGTCCATGGGATTCTCCAGGCAAGAACACTGGAGTGGGTTGCCATTTCCTTCTCCAGGAGATCTTCCCGACACAGGGATAGAACCTATGTCACTTATGGCTCCTGCATTGGCAGCCAGGTTCTTTTAACACTAGCACCACCTGGGAAGCCCCCATTCAGTTAAATATATATTTCTTTTCATATTCTTTTCCAATATGGTTTATTATAGAATATTGAATGTAGTTCCCTGTACTCTCTCTCTCTCTCTCTCTCTCTCTCTATATATATATATATATATATATATATATATATATGTATGTATCAGAACCTTGTTGTTTATCCCTTCTATATATAACAGTTTGCATCTACTTACCTCAAACTCCCAATCTATTCCTCCTCATCCCTCCCCCAGATGGATGGATGGTCTGTTCTCTATCAGAGTCTTAAATTGGTATTCTTATCTAATGATGTTATCTAGCCACCACTGGAGACTGGGGAGGGGCAGGTGGGGGATCTGCTGCTCAATAAATAAAGCCAATTAAATGTGTAAATTTAAAAAATGGTTAAGCATAACACTCAACACATGACCTAGAAATCTCAGTCATAAATAAAAATGTTCAGTTCAGTTCAGTTGTTCAGTTGTGTCAGACTCTTTGTGACCCCATGGACTGCAGCATGCCAGGCCTCCCTGTCCATCCCCAACTCCCGGAGTTTACCCAAACTCTGTCCATCAAGTCAGTGATGCCATCTAACCATCTCATCCTCTGTCGTCCACTTTTCCTCCCACCTTCAATCTTTTGCAGCATCAGGGTCTTTTCCAATGAGTCAGTTCTTCACATCAAGTGACCAAAGTATTCGATCTTCAGCTTCAGCATCAGTCCTTCCAATGAATATTCAGGACTGATTTCCTGTAGGATCTCCTTGCAGTCTAAGGGACTCTCAAGAGTCTTCTCCAACACCACAGTTCAAAAGCATCAATTCTTCAGTGCTCAGCTTTCTTTAGAGTCCAACATCTATACATGACTACT
Source organism: Antilocapra americana (assembly GCA_007570785.1). NCBI lineage: Eukaryota > Metazoa > Chordata > Mammalia > Artiodactyla > Antilocapridae > Antilocapra > Antilocapra americana. Next base: position 13,151,185 of record ML663557.1, on the reverse strand, counting down.
GGAAAAACCATAGCTTTGATGAGATGGACCTCTGTTGGCAAAGTAATGTCTCTGCTTTTTAATATGCTGTCTAAGTTGGTCATAGCTTTTCTTCCAAGGAGCAAACGTCTTTTAATTTCATGGCTGCAGTCACCATCTGCAGTGATTTTGGAGCCCAAAAAAATAAAGTCTGCCAAGACCCAAGGCACACAGAAACAGTCATCAGGAAAAGAGCAAAGGCAAGCGATTTACCTCCAGTCTCTCACTTGTCTCAGCTTGTCCAGTTGGTGGGGAGTTTCCCCACACTTTTGGACGGTGTTACACAGAGCCCCGCATCTGGTTTCTGGAGAAGCTAGAGCTACAGCAGCTCCCTGATGAACAAAGCAGTGACCTTGCCTAAGATCAGCCCTATACTTAAGGAAAGTATGAAACAGTCAACAGCATCAGGAGACAGACCCTAGGGATGGGCCCTGGGCTGCATCGTTGCAGGGACAAGAGAAGTGTGATAAGTGGCCAAGGCCTGGGGCAGGTGGGCTGGATGATGTGAGGGGCCCATAAACTGGGTCTAGAGCAATGGACTGAAATAATACACATTCTATCAAAACAGAGTAATTTAATTCTTTAGAAGAGTCCACAGATACACTGAGGAAATCTCAAACAATTTCTACCCATTAAATCTGTTCATGGGGTGATCTCACCCAACCTTCACATAATAACAAGTTCAGATCTGTGAGGTGTAAGTACTGTGTCAGGTCGAGATGTGTGTGGGCAGCTCCCTACAGAAAAGAAACCCAGCACATCCAAATAATGCCACCCTCTGAGCAGATCACAGTGTTAATTCATGATCCACCCATCATGGTACAGACATAACAGTTCAGAAAACAACAAATTCTAGTAAAAATTCAAAATCTGGAGACTGTGTCTCTAATCCTGCCCTCCAGCGTCAAAAGGCTTCCCAGGTGGCGCTAGAGACGCTGGTTTGATCCCTGGGTTGAGAGGGTCCCCTGGAGAAGAGCATGGCAGTATTCTTGCCTGGAGAATCCCATGGACAGAAGGGCTGGAGGCCTACAGTCTGTAGGGTTGCAAAGAGTCAGACATGACTGAAACGACTTATCACGCACAAAGTGTCAATGCAAAGTGTTACAGTTTAGGGACTGAAAAAGCTCAATTCTGTTATTTTATAACGACTACACACGTTCCTTTAAACATGTTTGCTATGTGCTTTTATGTGTATTACCTTATTTAATTGTCAACCCTAGGAGACTGTGTCGGGGAAACACTGACTGCAACCACCCACCCTGGCCAGGTGGTGCCAGATGTAGTAACCATTTGTGTGAGTTATTTTACAACAGGAAGTCCTGGTAAGGAACATGGAACTAACAAGCCACCATCCACCGGAAGCATCAGGGAAAGGTCAAAAGGAGACTCCACGCGTCCTACGAACTCCCAGAATCCTCCTCCCTGACCTCCATCTTGGCCGAGTATTGTGTGCACCACCAGGAAGGACCCTGACTCCGAACGATTGGCCAGAGATAACTGGGAAACTAATCCCATCACCATAAAACCCAAGACGGCAAGCCATGTGGCAGAGCAGTTCTTCTGGGTTCCCCTACCTTCCTGCCCTCTACCTAGGTACCCTTTCCCAATAAAGTCTCTTGTTTGTCAGCACCTGTATCTCCTCAGACAATTAATTTCTGAGTGTTAGGCAAGAGCCCACTTTCTGCAACAGTTGGGTATGTTACTGCCCTCCCAACAGATGAGGGAACTAAATCACAAAGATGTCAGTCACACAGCCAGTTAAGTGGCAGCACCAGGGTGTGAGTTCTTGCGGTCTGACCCTAGATCCCCATACTCTCAATCACTCATCCGACAGATACTGTGTACCTGGCAGAATCCGGAGACACAGAGGTGCAGCAGCACACGGTCCCTGCCTCCATGGAGTTTATGGACTATGGGAATGACAAGCATGGAACCAGTAATTACAAGTAGATAAAGGAGACGCACAGAGGGTTATAGAAGTTCATACCTGATGCCTACTAAAAAGGCTATGATACAAACTATGTGATCATGTTGAAACAGACTAGAAGCTGGGACCCTTTGCTGAAGTGCTTACACTTGGACAAATGTCCCCTGGAGCAACAGAACACAAAGAAACTGGAAGGGACCAAAAATAACTGCATGGGCACTTCCCTGGTGCTCTGGTGGTTAAGACTCTGTGCTCCCAACGCAGGGGGCTCAGGTTCAATTCCTGGTCAAGGAACTAGATCTCACATGCTGCAACTTAAAGATCCTGAGTGGTTCAACTGAGAATTGGCATACTGCATTGAGAGTTCACCCGCTGTAACTAAAGAACCTGCATGCTGCAACGAAGACTGAAGATCCTGCGTGACGCAACTAAGACACAGAGCAGGCAAATATTCTTTTAAGAAATAAAATAACTGCACACAGGTGCATCTGGGGCAAATTATGAACAACATGATACAAAAAGACGAAAAACCTACCTGCCACTTCTAAGGTGTTGGGGGCAAAAGCAGGGGGCTGTGGCATGATCCCTGCAAACGGCCCCAATAAGGGGATGGGCAGACCACCTAAGCCCCTCTCCAGCCTGACCCATGGCTCTACCCCTTCCCTCACCCCATCTGAGGGACCAGTTTGCCCCACTTCAGGGAGTGAGCAAGGGACACTACTCCTGTTTTTGCTGTCTCTGCAAAGCCTTGCCTGATTTCTTCCTCTGGCCTCTTATCAACTTCTATTGATTAAGAAGTACAAGAACTCTGGTCAGTAACAATATTAACATCAACTATCAAGGTCAAACCAATACTCCACATATTCAGGAGAAAATATAAGATGTGAAGCACCTATATCTCTGGTATTATAGAGATACAAGAACAATGGTCATTTTCCAAGCCCAAGCAGGTTCTGACAAATGTGTCCAATATGTTAACTGATTTACATGAAAAAATATTACCCAGACTTTATATTGAAATTAATTATAATTTCATTTAATCTTCATTTTAAAAATTCAAGACTCCTGGTCACTTTAACAATAAGTTTGTTCACATAGATGCCTCCATGACAGATGGATAAACTACACATACTCTAGGATATGGCTGCTAAGAAGAAAGTTTCTGACTTGTTTAAGGACAGAGTTTGACCTTACCTTAAGGAGCTCTGATTCCAGAGTCAGAGACACACCTGAACTAGATTCTAGGTCTGTCAGTACTACATGTCATTGGACAGGTTTCTTACCATTTACAAGTCTTGATTTCTTCATCTGTAACATTGATAAAAGATTGTTCATTTTCATAAAAGGTGTGTTGTGAAGATTGATTGGAAAATTAGAAATGCTTAGCACAGTTCTTGACCCAAAATAAACACACCCCACTCCAGTCCTCTTGCCTGGAAAATCCCATGGACAAAGGAGCCTGGTGGGCTGCAGTCCATGGGGTCGCAGAGTCGGACACGACTGAGCGACTTCACTGTCACTGTCTGTGAGCTGCCATTATTACTACTATTCTAAATAGCTTGCATACTGAAAGAAGAAGAAAGTGGAGAAATAGCAAATGGACAGAGTGTGAATGAGATGCTTGAAGTGTGTTTGGGAACATGGCCTCAGAGAACAGTTAATAACAGAAAGGTCAGCAGAGTGGAAAGGACTAGAAAAATCCTACATGCAGAGTCCTCATTGCAAAGTAAGGCAAATGGAAGTGGAGAGCAGTTACTAGTTAGTTAATCTGTGTTTAAGAGAAGAGAGAACTTCAATGTGGGTAATAAAAACAATAATCCACCTCTAGCTGTCTTTCATGCCTGAGCAGTACCTAGAACACATCAGAGCAGAGAAGAAACAGCTCAAACTAGCACATGTTTCCACTTGGGTACTGCCTAACTGTTCTTTTACTCTATCAACAGGTGTATATGAGCCTCAGATAAAGCAAACTTCAGTTTACGAGTCACATAATAAAAGAGGAAAGGGACACAGAAATTCTCTAAACTGGTGGTTTTCAAGTTTTTAAGCCACAAAACCTTTTCTGAAAAGAAAAGCATGAATACAAGAAATAAAACATGCAGTACTGAGGTCCCAGGGCTCCCCTGATAGCTCAGTTGGTAAAGAATCTGCGTGCGATGGAGGAGACCCCCGTTTGATTCCTGGTTTGGGAAGATCCGCTGGAGAAGGGATAGCCTACCCACTCCAGGGGCTTGGGCTTCCCTTGTGGCTCCGCTGGTAAAGAATCTGCCTGCAATGCAGGAGACCTGGGTTCTATCCCTGGGTTAGGAAAATCTCCTTGAGAATGGAAAGGCTACCCACTCCAGTATTCTGGCCTGGAGAATTCCATGGGCTGTATGGGGTTGCAAAGAGTCAGACATGACTGAGCGACTTTCACTTTCACTTCACTTCACTGAGGTCCCAGCAGAGATGGAGCCCCAGAGCCAAGCAGCTCACCCTCATTCAGAATGTGGCTCAGAAGTATAAACTGAAAGCCACAGATACTATCCCTCAACATTTTTTTGGCCATGTCATATGGCTCATGGGATCTTAGTTCCCTGACCAGGGACTGAACCTGGGCCTCAGCAGTGAAAGCATGGAATCCTAACCACTGGACCACAAGGGAATGCCTGCTCCTCAACTTTACAGATGTGGAAAGTGAAGACCAGAAAGGACTTCCACAAAATTGCAAATAGACGAGGACAAAGCTGGAAACAGAATCCAACTAGTTTTCTGATGGCCAATCAGGTTCCCTTTTTACACTGAACATTACCTTCTTGACTGACTTACCAAAAAGATGAGGAAGAAAGTAAACCATGTTTGAGAAGAATGTGTCTCATCTCATCATAGGAAAAATATAAAAATGGAGGGCTGGAGAGAATGAAACCAGGCAGCTTGGGCTCCACTAATCTGCATATGAACAAAACATCACCTCCACCAGTGGCTGACTAGAGATACCGAAACATTATTTGGAAGAGTAACACATATTAAGGAGAAAAGAAAAACAACTCCGCGAATCCCCTGGTAGTCCAGTGGATTCAGCATTTGCACTGCCAGGGCCCAGGTTTGCTCTCTGGCTGGGGAGCTAAAGTTCCACAAGTCATGCAGCATGTCCAAAAAAAAAAAAATTCCTTCACAGTGAATGTCTAACAGATCTGCATTTACAGCTACATTCATATGCATGTACATAATCACACTGTGGAGGACATTTAAGCCACATTAATGGGACTGGGAGGGAATGAAAAAAGGAGCTGAACAGCCAACAAAATTAACTACAGTGACTAATGGATGAATTACAGTCGAATGATACCGAGAGCGATTTGGTGTTCTGTGGACAGAACTCCAGCTTAGATCATCTGGTTGTACTTTAAAAGAGTCTATATCCTAAAAGCAGAGGTCAAATTAAGGGCTTGCTTTTGAAACTTGTATGTTGTGCAGTTCCGAGTTCATATCAACACCAGTAAATCACTTTCTAAAGTACTATCACATCCCTCGGTTTAAGACACCAGTGATGTAGACAGAGCCCTCAAAATCCAGCTCCTTCATGGCCTTCACAGTTTCAGTTTCCCTCTGACTTACTAAGCTTGAGTATACAAGTACATACAAGCTGTGAGACCCTACAGCCTGTGAGAACCCATTGTGTTTTCACTCTTTAATTCCATATAAGGAAGATTTATAGTATCTAGAGAGAAACTGGGGCTTCCCAGGTGGCTCAAGTGGTAAAGAATCTGCCTGCAATGCAGGAGACCGGGGTTCAATCCCTTGGTTGGGAATATCCATCCCCTGGAGGAGGGCACGGCAACCCACTCCAGTATTCTTACTTGGAGAATCCTATGGACAGAGGAGCCTGGTGGGCTATAGTCCAGAGGGTCGCAAAGAGTTGGACACGAATGAAGTGACTTAGCACACACGCATGCAGAGAGAAACTATCCAGTAGTTTGACACATTATTTCCTGGCCGTAGCTATATCACTGGGAAAGACTGAAGGCAGGAGGGGAAGGGGACGACAGAGGATGAGATGGTTGGATGGTAACACCGACTTGATGGACATAAGTTTGAGCAAGCTCTGGGAGTTGGTGATGGACAGGGAAGCCTGGCGTGCTGCAGTCCATAGGGTTGCAAAGAGTCGGACACGACTGAGCAACTGAACTGACTGACTAGCTATATTACATCCCTTAAGAGTGTCTCAGGGGTTTCCCAGGTGGTGCAGTGGTAAAGAATCACCTGCCAATGCAGGAGACACAAGAGATGTGGGTTCAACTGCTGGATCAGGAAGATCCCCTGGAGGAGCAAATGGCACCCTACACCAGTATTCTTGCCTGGAAAATTTCATGGACAGAAGAGCCTGGCAGGCTACAGTCCAAGCAGGTCACAAAGTCAAACACAACTGAACACAAGAGCATCTTACCTCTTCCAGCTTAAAAACCTCACCAATGACTGGCTGGATGCGCCCTTCTTGGCAGTACTGAAGTGCTGAGGACAGGCCTCTGGAGAAGATGGGAAAGTTCTGGCGCTGGTATCTGCCCCAGGATAGCCCCATGACAGTAATATTCTTCAGGAGTAGACGATTGGCTGGTATAGAAGTAATGGTTCCTCCAGCAAAACCTACCACCACGATCCTGCCCTCATCTGCCAGGCTGAGGGGAAAAGGAGGAAAAAACAAAGATTATAAAAGACAATGCACATTCACAGCCATTAGGATGGCTACTGTTAAAAATAAAATAGAAAATAAGTGTTAGCAAGGATTTAGAGAAACGGACCCCTCCAGGAGCACTGGTGAGATTGTAAAATGGTGCAAATGCTATGGAAAACAGCATGGAGGTTCCTCAGAAACTCAAAACTAGAACTACCATATAACCCAGCAATCTCATTTCTGAGTCTATATCCAAAAGAACTGAGAGCAGAGTCTTGAAGAGGTATTTGAAGAGCCAAGTTTACAGTAGCACTATCTACAAACGAGAAGAGGTAGAAACAATCCAAATGTCCATCCACCGACAGACTGGTAAACAGAAGGTGTTATATACATACAGTAGAATATTATTTAGCCTTAGAAAGGAAGGAAATTCTGTCCCATGTTAAGACACGGATGAACCTTAAGGTCATTACGATAAGTGAAACAAGCCACTTACAGAAAGATGAATACTGTATCAATCTGCTTACTTGGGGTATCTAAGGTAGTCAAATTCAGAGAAACAAAGTAGAATAGTGATTACCAAGGGCTAGAGAGAAGGGGAGAAGAGAGTTGTTTAATGGGTACAGAATTTCAGGTTTGCAAGAAGTCATGAAAACCTGTTTCACAATGTAAATATATTTATCACCACTGAACTATACATTTTATAGCAGCTAATATAGCAAGCCTTTTGTTATATACTTTTTAACCACAATAAAAAACAGAATGAGGGAAGAAAAATCAATTGAAAGTAATTAAGAGAGGCAGAAAATAGAATAGAGCTTATGGGAGTTGGTGGGCAGTTGTTTAATGGATACGGAGTTTGTATTGGAGATGGTTACACAATATTGTCAACAAGTTTAATTGTACACTTAAAATGGTTAAAATGTTAAATACTAGGTTACCTGTATTTTACCACAATTAACAAAAAAAAAGCAACATGCATTAAATCCCCAGTTGGGAATTCCTCTTGACCTTTCAAACCATTCTGCACCATTTTGGATTTCTCAGTAGGAAAAGATAAAAATAAGCCATAAGCAAGAAAGAGAGTAGGGAGCCAGAGGAACTAACCAGTCTTGTAAGGGGACCACATGGATCCCTTCTGTGGGCAAGCTGCTCTCTCTGCTTCTTCTCCTATAAACTAAGATAAAGCACAAAACTATGCTTGCCAGGATGACATGAGAAATGAAGCTAATATTATCAGAGCACTGCAGACTCCCTGGTTGAAACAGAATGAGAATTAGTATAGATACAACAGTCCCATGAAATCTCCAGTGATTTTTTTTTTTAATAAAACAAGTCAAGGAGACACCTACACTGGTGGTAGCTTTGGAAACCAGTAAGATCGAAAGAAACTCTCCCTTGGTGCGTAGTGAACTGGAGGTCTGCCACCCCAGTAATTCTAGCATCCAAACAATGATCTCCTCAAGAATTACCCACAGAGAAGAGTTTGGAGGAGAATGGATACATGTATATATTTATGTCTGAGTCCCTTTGCCATCCACCTGAAACTATCACATTGCTAATCAACTATACACCAACGCAAAATAAAAAGCTTAGTTAAAAAAAAAAAAGAATTACCCACACCATGTATATAAAGTAGCTAGTGGGGGCAGGCAGAGCTGAATTTAACACATGTATAATTTCTAAAGCATTTGATATTACCAACTAGAGAGTCTGTGTGGTTTTTTGGGTTTTTTGGCTATTTTCCAGTTGGCTATTTTGTTTTTGCTATATTTAAGCATTTCCTGATTTTCCCTCTGCTTCTATTCCTTTTCACCCACCCACTCAGCTGTTCCCGTTGATGCCAGTGCCTGCAGGAAAAGTGAGCAGCAAAAACTAGAAATCAGCAAGGCCAGGAGGAACCCAGAGGTCTGGGAAGGTTTCAGCAGAGCACCGGGTCTAGCCCACCCAGGAGGACCACTTCACCTACCTGCGGAGAGCCTCCAGAAAGACATCTCCTCCCACCATGTCAATGACCACGTTCACTCGGCCACTGCCCACCAGCTTCCCCACCGCCTCCTTAAGGCTGCCTCGACTGTAGTTCACGCTGGACTGTGCCCCGCTCTGCATCGCCAGCTGACATTTTTCATCACTTCCAGCTGCAGCTATTACCTGCATGAAGAACATAACACTTCAGATGGTACAGGAGACATAGCAAAAGGGGCTCGCCCGACCCACCCAGCCTCCAAACAAAGGGTGCTGATCAAGGAAACCAATGTGACCTCTATCTTAGCACCAGCCTCAATCGAACACAGCAGGCCCATCACACAGCATCAATGCACTGGCCTCTCCATGCCCCACTGACAACCGGGTCCACATTTCCAGGAACCCTGGAAGCTCAATGGGTCTAGCTAAGAAACAATTCAGGAGACACAACGTCTTCTCCAAATAAAAATTAAAACCACTATTTATCGCTGTGCTTAGTCGCTCAGTTGTGTCCGACTCTCTGCAATGCCATGGACTGTAGTCCACCAGGCTCTTCTGTCCATGGGGATTCGCCAGGCAAGAATACTGGAGTGGGCTGCCATGCCTCCTCCCGAGGATCTTCCCAACCCAGGGGTCTACGCAGGTTTCCCACATTGCAGGTGGATTCTTTACCATCTGAGCCACCAGGGGAAGCCCATCATTTATTGAGTACCCATTATGAGTCAAGTAGTAAGGATACAACCTAAATACCAAGCTTGGAGCCAAGAAAGCATGATCCAGCAGTATGATGGGGGAAGCACAGAGGGCTCCAAGTACAAGCTAGAGGCACCTAACCTAGAGCTAGAAGATCAGGAAGGGCTTCTCAGAGGGTAAAACATGATTCAGTGGAAAGAGCCTGAAGTCAGACAGACCTGAGTTCAAATCCTGACTCTAAGGCAAATTACTTAGTAAGAACTAACACTTACATAGTGCTTACTCTGTGCCAGACACTATTCTAAATACCTTACATATATCAATAATAGCCCAATAATATGCACACTATTACCATCCCCATTTTGAAGATGAAGAGACAGGCCAAAGAAGTTAAGTATCTTGCCCAAGGTCACATAGCTCATGGGAGGCAGAACTGGGATCCAAAGTCAGGTAATTCATCTCTAGACTTTATGCTTTTAACATCTGTCTGTATTGCCTGCCAACTTCTCTAAGTTTCAGTTACCCCATCCATAAACTAAGATATATTTTTTAAATTAAAAGGAATAAGCACTTGGGAAACAAAGTATTAGATAAGTTGAATCTATTGTTAAACATAGGCAATTATTTACTCTATTTAAACCTCATAAGAACATTATGGGGGACTTACAGTTACTCCCATTCTGAAGATGGAAACATTGACCCAGAGAGGTTAAGTAATTAAGCCAGGATTATCCAGGTAGCAGGCGGTAGAACAACTATTCAAATCCAGTGCTACTGATACCAAAGCCCACTCCTTCAAGCTGGGAGAAAGCCATGCCTACAGCCTGCCAAAGGGGACATAGATGGCTGTGGGCCATCCTGTAAGGAGGTCTGAGGTTTGTAAGTCTTCAGAAATGCTTCAGACACTTGAAGCAGTGCCTAGAGGTGCCTGTTCCCTGGGCAGCCCCACCACCCCAAGCACTTTGGCGTCAAGGTGACATTCAGGATGTGCATTCAAACACCCAAGAACATCTGTGCCCTTAAAAGAGTCCAGACTCACCCACAACTATTTGAAGCTAAAAGTTACCCTCAAATGCTCCCCAACCGAACCCTCAAACAGCTGCACTGCACAGCGGAACCCACACACAGCGCCACAGTGGGCACACACCAGACTAGGGTCAGGCACCTGATTCCAACTCCAGGATTCCTTGTAGGTCCCAGTGAGGCTTGCTGTGAATCATTTTCTTTCGAGGGGCCTCACTTTCTTTATCTGCGAAATAGGGATAATAAACACTTCCATTCCCCATCTCCCATAGGTTCTGTGAGGACCAAGGCTAAGACAATCGCTGTGCAGGCAATGTGAAAGCAATGTGAGATGCTGTGAATGGAAAGTGTTATCAAAATGACATGTTCTGAGCAGTGACATGATGACATTATTTTTTTGTTTGCTTTTGCTTACAACCATTATTCCTTCTAAAGAAAATACATGTGTGTGTACTCAGTCACTAAGTCACATCTGCCTGTTTTGCAACCCCATGGACTGTAGCCCACCAGGCTCCTCTGTCCATGGGATTTCCTAGGCAAGAATACTGGAGTGGGTTGCCATTTCCTCCTCCAAGGGATCTTCCAGACCCAGGGATCGACTCCACGTCTCCTGGGATTAAATATTGGAATTAGAGCAAATTTCTCTCTCTACTTAACTTCTTGTATCTATTCAAAACGATCAGTACAGCCTTTTCTTTCCAGAAATGTTAAACAGTTGGTGTTTCTAAACAATGAGACTAATTTTGGTCTTCCCCCTAAGAGAGGTGCTATAAGCGTTTATTTTGAGTGTGAATGTGTTAATATCCTGTGAGGAGGCTCCTGGTATCTGAGACTAGTTTCAGAACTCACATGTCCTTCCCAAAAGAGAGTCAATGTAAGAAAAGAGAGCTGCCGCCTGGAGAAATTCCAGATCAGTCCAATTATCACCACACCTGGACAGTATCTTGGTGTCTCTAGGCTCCAGAGGAAGCTCACATTCAGCACATCCAAAACTGAGCTCAGCATTTCCTCCTGGGCTCTCAGTCCCAACAAATGGCAAATCTCTAAGTGCATCTAGTTTGTGCCTTCCCACTCAATGGCTGATAATAACAGGATCCCTTTTTAAAGGATCCTCCCTGACACACTATGCCTCGAACTCGTACATGACGTGTGTGATCTCAATATTCCCACAACCACACGATGAGAAAAGCACTATTGTACAGATGAGGTGACTGACGCTATTAAGCTAGAGACAGAGCTAGAATGTGCACTTAGGTCAGCCTAACGTCAGGACTTCGCTGGTGGCTCAGAAGGTGAAGAATCAGCCTGCCATGCAGGATTCCTGGGTTGGGAAGATCCCCTGGAGCAGGGCATAGCAACCCACGCTAGTCTTCTTACCTGGAGAATCTCCATGAACAGAGGAACTTGGCAGGCTACAGTCCGTGAGGTCTCAGAGTTGGACACGACTGAGAAACTAAGCACAACACAGCAGGCCAACTTCAAAGTCCCTGTTCCTTGAACTATATTAGGATGCTCTTCAGTGACCAAATTCTCTATTTTCTTCTACTTTGGTATCTTTCTGATCATCACCTCCAGTGCCCTGTTTTAAGGATCATCACCTCTGGCCTCAATTGCTCCAAGAATCTGCCCTACTGCCTCCAGACTACCCTTGACCCCCTGACCTTGCCCCATTCCTCATCCCCATCATTACCAAAGTGAACTTTGCAAAAATGCAAAGATGATCATATCACGACTCTGCAGAATCTCCAATATCTCCTGAGAGTTGTCAAGAAATGTTCAGATTCCTCAGTGCTTCATGATCGTATCTCTCCCCACCGCTAGAGTCATCCCCCACCATTCCCCACACACATCCTTTGCTCCACAGATGCTATTTGACATTCCCTGAAGGAATCATGTTAGTATCTATGTCTCTGTCTCCCCATGACTTAAATGGCCTTCCCGTTCTCTTCCTCTGCTATTCAACTGTAAATGTCAGCTTAAATGTCCACCTTTTCCAAGAAATTCTTCTCTGACACTCACAGCCTCCAAGAAAAACCCATATAGAGAATTGGGTCTTTCTTTCATGTATTTATTCATTCATTCAAGAAATAATTATTTAGGGAATTTTCTGGTAGTCCAGTGGCTAAGACTCCATGCTCCCAAAGCAGGGGGCCCAGGTTTGAGCCCCGGTCAAGGGACTAGACCCCACAAGCCGCAACTAAGAGTTACGCATGTCACAACTAAAGATCCTGCAGGACGCAATGAAGATGGAATAGCCTACGAGCTGCCACTAAGACCCAGCACAGCCAAATAAACAAATAAATTTACAAAATAATAATAATTATTGAGTGCCTACGATGGTCTCAGCACCATGCTAGCTGCTGCGATTACAAGAATGGATCAAACAGATACTGGTCCTGCCTTGAGGGAGATTACAGTCCAGTGGGATGGAGACATGGATCCAATAGAGTTAACCGCACTATGAAAGAGAAGTACAGGACGCTCAGAGACCACATAGAAATAATAGCGGGGGGGAAGGACAGAGAATGCTCCCCTGAAAAAGCAGCATCTGAGTTTAAATTTTAAGTTCAGGGGGAGACAGTTTAGAGCATTACAGACAGAAGGAATAGAATCTTCAGAGGCTGTGAGGCGAGTTGAATCTTACCAAGGTCTAATAACTGGAAGCACAACAGACTTACTCCTCAGTCCCCTCACTAGTCTGTAAGCAAACGCATGCCAAGACCCTACTCTAGGCTCCTTCACATTCCCAGTACCTCACACAAGATTTTTTTTTTAATAAATAAAGGAATGTATCCCATGTTTGAAAGCAGGAGGTATGATATTTTTTAAAGGAGAATCAAACTTGCCAATACCTTGGCCTGAAGAATGTTTGTCGCCACATCTATCATGGCGAGGCCTGTGGCTCCAGCTGCTGCCGTCACTAACACAGTTTCTCTGTGCAGGGAAAGATGAGTGTTACTCAAGAAACCAAAAACCATCCGGCAATACGATTTCACGGACATTCTGAAGGTGGGACATTTTAAAGCAAGAAGAGAACTGAGAGTTCATCTAGCTTAACCCCCTTCGTGTGCACCTACACGTACATGAACAATTCTCCAGCCTCTTGGGCTGTATTATGTATGTAGATCAGCGCTAATTTGGCCCAGTCCTGAAGAATTCCCAGGTGAGGGTCCTTAATCTCTCTAGGTAGCCTCTTCCTCATTCCAGTGGTAGCCTTCCTTTGTGCTACCACTCCAGTTTCTGCTTCTTAAATTCTGTCCTAAAATCACTCCCATACTAAACATTGCCAAATTTTAGAAGTTGATGATCACGTACCAGTCTCTGCTCTTCTAAGCCCATCTCCCTGGAGCAATTCTGAGCTCTCAGAAAAGAGCAAGAAGCTGTGAGAACGCTCCAGGTGAAGTGAGAAATTCAGCACCTCTGAGCTTGAAATACCTGTTAAGTATACCTAGCCAAGCTTCACAGAAGCAAATAGCACTGTGTGTGTGCTGGGCTCAGCTGGCAGTCTACAGTCCATGGGGTCGCAAAGAGTGAGACATAACTGAGCACCCCCATGGACTGTAGACTGCCAGGCTCCTCTGTCCATGAGATTTTTCAGAATACTGGAGTGGACTGCCATTGCCTTCTCCAGGGGATCTTCTCCACCCAAAGATCAAACTTGTGTCCACTGCATTGGCAGGTGGATTCTTTACCACCACGCCACCTCTCTATGGTATTTGTTTCTGGGACGCCCAGCCAAGCCTCACAGAAACAAATGCCACAAGCTTCCATTAAAACCAGCATGAAATGAGTTGAAATAAACCAGCTCTCTAAAATGTAAGGTTTTTTAGGAAGTGATCTCCGGAGGGATCAGACTTGAGAGAAAGATTTCTCCAAATTCACAATGGCCAAGTTCACAGTCTACCGTCCCCTCTCAGACAAAAGGGTATCCCCACTGTCACCAGGCTCCAATCTTGGGTCACTCCCTTCCTTTGGCTTTTCCTTAGACAGCCGTGAGGTAAGGGTCAGGGAGGGCTTCCCACATGGCACCAGTGGTAAAGAACCTACTTGCCAGTGCAGGTGATATAAGAGACTCCGGTTTGATCCCTGGGTTGGGAAGATCCCCTAGAGGAAGGCATGGCAACCCACTCCAGTATTCTTGCCTGGAGGATCCCAAAGACAGAGGAGCTTAGCGGGCTACAGCCCATAGGGTCGCAAAGAGTCAGGCACGACCGAAGGAAGTTAGCATGTACACAAGGGTCAGGGAGGGGAACAGAGGGGCACAGTCTTCGTGGACATTTCTGGTATTAGAGGAGGTACTATCTATCCCTCTGTCATCGACACAGTCCTCACCCAGGCTGGGTACAGGCCCGATGCTCCAGGGCGGAAATAGCAGTGCCATACGATACAGGCAGGGCGGCAGCTTCTCGGAGGGACACCTTTTCTGGAATCTGCCACAGGTCCTATAAAAGAGATAACAGTGACTTAGAGATAAAGCACTGTACCTCTTCATAAAGGCTGCTCAATACATATTACGACTTGACTTGCAAAGGGCAACACACATCAGGAATCTTGACTTCCAAGCCCAGTGGAAGTCAAGACCAAGCAAGAGATGGTCAATTTCAAGACTTGGGCACGTCAGTCTTCAAAAATCCTAAAACTGGCATCTGGATCAGGAAGGAACTAATCTGCAGAGGATATAACACGTGCCACTGCAGTATTAATATAATAAGTGAAATAACATGGTACAAAACTTTTAAATAAAGCTGTTTTTAAAAAAAGTGTGTACCATCCACCACTAGGGGACACCATTCACATCCTGGACAACCACACCTCTACACCAGCTGGCTAGCTCCCAGAAGGACCATCTTTTGCAAGCTTGGTGTGGGGAAGAAGCTGATTACATCCAGACTTCAAACCAGTTTTTCTACCAAAACCACCTAACTATGGCCAAGTTGGACAGCCAGTCGGTTGTTTCAGGTCTCAGAAAACAAAATGTCCTTCTTCATGAAACAAAAACAAAGCTCTAGGCAATGGTGTCCCACCAAAACAAGCAAAAAAAAAAAAAAAGGGTTTAGCATTTGAAAGAAAGAAGTGCTTGGCTGAGAAACAAGCTATAACCAAAAGAATACAAAAGAAGAGAGGGAAAGGTGAAGGACTGAGGGTTAGGTGAAAATGAAAGACAGCAGAAAAAGAATCTCCAAGGATGAATACTGAGGAGTAGGACTACCTTGTGGTCAATGATGCATTCTTCAGCCATACCATAAAAGGTAGGAAGGCCAATAACTCGATCTCCCTGAAGGGAAAATATCATTAAGGGTATGTTCAAAGGCATGCTCTTCACATTTAACCCCTTCCCAAATTAACCCAAAAAAGAAAGAAAATTGTTCTTTCTGATCCAGTAAGACACAGGTTCTCTTAATTATCTACTCAGTGTTACTGCTTAGTAAATAATTCAGCTGTTTTCACACAACCCCCATCAGGTGGCCAAGCCAATTTGAGCACATTTTGGACATGACTGAATCGAGAAAGGAAAAACCCGATATGAATTAGAATCCCAGTATTCATTTCTCTCACAAAATACTGAAACTTGAGAATTCTCTATCCTTTCAGTAACTAAATCCCCAGGTGCTGCCTTTCATTAGTAATAGAAAGTTTAACGAAGCCAGGCCAGGCTTCCTTCCCTCAATTCAGAATTAGTTTCTCACCGCTCCATCTTGTTCTGCCTTTGGTGTCTGCTGGCAAAGTGCAGGAGAAGCAAGACCCTCTGGCTACAAACTATTTCTCATAGTTACCCACACATCAGTTCCCTAGATTTAACTAATTTACCTCTTTCACCGTGCTGACATCTGCGCCTGTCTCCAATACCATCCCAGAAAATTCCAATCCTAAAATAAATTATTTAAAGATCAGGTTATCTGTAAAGCCCAGCCGCAGAGAGATGAGAAAACTCTGATCGACAGGCTATCCTATGAGCTTTCTAGAGCCAGAAGGGTTTGTGTTCCACACACCGCCCCCCCCCCCAAACCCCATTCAGGAAGAAAACCAGGAGTGTTATATCCAACACACAGGAAAGTGAACTAAGATTTCATGATCACAATTTGAAAAGCTGTAGCAATCCCATTCTTACCATGACACAAATGAAAATTTCAAGAATGGGCAAAAGAACAGAGACTCATGAGTATACAAGTACTTCTGACCCTGATCTCTGGGGCCTTGGGCTCCTCCAGCACCCCCAAAGATAATATTCATCATATCTGTTCCCCATGTCTCCTCTTCTGGACTATGAGGCCCTTTAAGGACGTGAACTATATTCATGCATACAGTACTTGGCTTAGTTGGATGAACTGGTGTTATCTGCTCTTTCCTCCTCCACCTCCAAAATTTCTGAGTTTAATGATCATACATTTCCCACTTGAGCTGCTAGAAGAATAACTCAGTTGAGTAAGACATCTTTCCCCCCAACCAACATGTCAGCAAATACAAACAGAGGGAACCGGTTCCAACTGTTGAGACATAACCACATGTCCTAAGGCCAAAACACTGCGACTGTTTTGCAACCACTGTATCCTTAGTGGTGTCTATCTGTATAAAATATACATGTACTGAATATTTACAGGATATAACTATATATTACTTATATATATATAGATACACACCAAACTATACTTAAATCTCTTTTAATAAATTTCAACAACAAAAATGAGTCATTGGTCCACATACTCGGATCTAAATGTAATCAGATTGAGTATAATGCAAATCAGAGAGCAGCCTACTAAGAAATGGATAAACTCTGTTTCTTCTTTCTGATCCTTTAGTATTAGGTTTCTTGGGGAATGTATTTGTGAGGACTGAGTCTTAGCTCAGATGTTTATGATCCTTCAGTGAAAAAGTAAAATTACGGAACGGTCAAGGAATGAAAGAGAATGACTACGGCCACTGATGATTCTGATCAGGATTCTGGTGAGGATAATAAAACATAAAATTTTATTTGTTCATTTACGTATATTCAAAGCATTTATTGAGGGGTAGATGAAGTAAGTGAAGGGGATTAAGAGGTACAAATCTCTAGTTAGAAAACAAATAAGACCACAGGGATGTAAATATACAGCAGAAGGAACGTAGTGATATTGTAATAACTTTGTATGGGACACATGGTTACTAAACTTATTGTAGTGTCATTTCATAATATATGAAAATGTCACATACTACCTAGTACACCTGAAACTAACATAACATTGCTTGTCAATTGTATTTCAATCAATCAATCGAGTATTTATTGAGCATTTAGCATGAGCCAGATACAAGAGTACTAGCGGGGCCAGGGTGGGCAGGCAGGATAATGTTGAACAAGACAGTCATAGAACCTTCCCTCACAGCTCTAGAATCACTAGAATCCAGCGATTCTAATTAGCAGTGAGGCTGAGATATCTTTTTTTTTTGGCCACACCCCATAGCATGTGGGATCTTAGTTTCCCAACCAGGGATCAAACGTGCGTTGGAAGCATGGAGTCTTAACCACTGGACCGCCAGGACACTGATAGCAAGCAAACACCGCCATGGTACTACTCGTGAAGCAAAAGGTTCCTTTTTTTTTTTTTACCAATTATGATGTTTTGGAACTTTTTGTTTTGTGGTACAGCTGATGAACAATGTTGTGATAGTTTCAGGTGAACAGCAGAGCAACTCAGATAATCACATCCATGTATCCACTCTCCCCCAAACCCCACTCCAGGGTTTCCAGGCTGCCACATCACACTGAGCGGAGTTCCACATGCTATAAAGTAGGTCCTTGTCGGTTACCCATTTTAAATATGGCAGTGGGTACATGTCCATCAAGCAGTTCTTTTAAAAGTCTCTATCTCTTCTCTTTTTGAAGCAATCACTTTGCCCTTTCATACTCACCGGGTATGAAGGGACATTGAGGCCTTTCTTGATACTGACCACGACAGGACAAAATATCAGCAAAGTTAATTCCACAGAAATGAACATCAACTCTGACCTGCAAAGGAAATAGAGCAACAAGGCAGAACATCTTTGGAGACACAAGTTCATTCAGTTATACTGTAATATTTACTGAATGTCTACTATATGCTAGGTACTGAACTAAGGACTGGTACACAATCTCAAGACAAAATGGACAAGGAGCTAAGAGTATAGTACAGAAGACAGACATTAACCAGATAATTAGGAGAGTTTATGTGCTAAACTACAACTCCTACACAAAGAGTTAGATAGAAATATATGGTGCAATGAAAGCACATAATGGGGAGATTTGACCTTTGAGGGAAGTAAGAACTGGGACGAGTTAACTATTCAAAAGGGGGGAGGGGGAGCCTGGCACAGACAAAAGCAATGGCCTGTGCAAAGGCCCAGCGTATGCTTAGTTGCTCAGTCATGTCCGACTCTTTGCAGCCCCACAGACTGCAGCCCACCAGGCTCCTCTGTCCCTGGGACTTGTCAGGCAAGAATACTGGAGTGGGTTGCCATTTCCTTCTCCAGGGGATCTTCCCGACCCAAGGATAGATGGAACAATGGAAGCCATTAAAAGATTTTGAGCAGAGGGTAACATGATCAGCTGTTTTGGGAATCGGGAATTCTAGCAGCAAGAGCTAGACTCCCTAGCTTATGTGTTTCATGACAGAGATAAGAGCAGAGGCAGGCCGGCGGCAGTCTCTGTCGCCCTTGTTAAGCAGTGGCTCTCACAGTGTGGTCCCCAGACCACCAGAGTCAGTGTCACCTGGCCATTTGTCAGCTGTTCAGATTCTCAGCCCCTGAGCTCCTGAATCAGAAACTTGAGAGGACCAGCACCCTGTTTTGACAAGATAAATCTGAAGCAGCCTGCAGTTAAAGAGCTGCTGTGTCACACACCAACCCAACTCAACAGGGCTTGGAATCACAGGAGGAAATGAAGGCTGAGACAGAATCGGTGACGTTCATTCATGTTTGCATTTCCCATATCCTACAGAGGTGACCATATTGATGAGAAGATATTTTATGAACAAAATGCATTCATTCAACAAGATTTTAAGCATTGGCCACATGCCAGGCACCATTCCAGACTATGGAGATTTAATGATGGATAAACTCACAAAGTCCCAGCTCTCATGAGCTAATTCCTGACACAACAGTCTGAGCAAATAACAGAACGAAGCAGCCCAGGTCTCAAGCTGTTTGTGTGCTGTGTCAATGATTGTCTCAAACATTGCGTGCTGACATGTATAGCACATATAAATTCCTGAAGCCACTCCACCTTAACTCACCGTGGATATCTTTCAGCATGTGAATCCCAGGAAGCAGGCTGGCTGCTAGCCTACAGTCACCCAAATTATCCATTTAGTCCCAGGGTCCGCATTAGTGATACTCTGGGGCTGCAGCCACATTTCTTCCCCTCGCGGTGGTCTCCAACCCTGAGACTCACTGCCTGTTTCACCCTGTCAGACGGTCTCATTCTCCGCA
Source organism: Antilocapra americana (assembly GCA_007570785.1). Taxonomy (NCBI): domain Eukaryota; kingdom Metazoa; phylum Chordata; class Mammalia; order Artiodactyla; family Antilocapridae; genus Antilocapra; species Antilocapra americana. The sequence goes on along the minus strand of ML663557.1, from coordinate 13,131,470 downwards.
CCAGATGAGTGTCACCAGCGTGGTCAAGAGGCAAAGTAGTGGGTAGATGCCCACAACCCTAGTACAATCCCACCCACCCCAAATCACTGCGGTGCCCCAGAGGAGAGCAGAGGGCACATTATCATGGAAATACAGAGCTGGCTGAGGGGAGGAGGGAGAGCAGATAATTAGATGCTGCAGCTGAAGGAGGGGAAGCAAAGGATGGGGTCCATTTATCTGTGTTAAATCAATAACTTGCAGGTGGTTATGCAGTCGTGTGCAAATCAGAATTCTCTGTTTCTAAGGCAACAGCTCTGGGGCCTTCTACATTTGTGTTTTGGGGAACAATCTTCCCTTTACACTTAGGCCTTTTTATGACCCAGGAAAGAGCCCATCTAGAAGCCCAGCAGTAGGCTGCGCTGCAGTCTCACCCGCACCCCGGAGCTGAGCACTCGGGAACTCAGTCCGGGAGGGGAGCCAGCGGGTCGTGAGTGGTGGCCGCGGAGAAGGGGACGTCCAGGGTCCCGGCCAGTCACCTACCTCGTGCGGCTGGACAGGGCGAGGGGCCACCTCCTCAACGACCAGGGGCCGCTTCAACTGGGCGCACAGCGCCGCGCGGTAGTTTCGGCCGCAGCCCTGCCAAGCCGTTCTGCAAAGTGAAACAAGGGTCGGGTTATTGGGGCCGAAACTGGGGCCGCCGTTAGGGGTTTGGGGATGAGTCAGGTCGCACCTGCAGAGCCATGCCCGAGACACGCACCGTCCCCACGCCGCAGCCATGGCCCAGACCGAGTGTTGTTGGAGGGCAGAGGTCCGAGGGCGGCGTTAAGAGCCGGGCGCGCCTGCCCCGCCCCGGGGGACTGGAAGAGCGCGGGGGCGCCGGGCTAGTGCCCCGGGGACCCCCCCCCGGAGGTGGAGCCTGTGGCGGGGCGTGTAGGAAGGGTGGAGGGGGAAAAAAGTAGATAGAACTAGATTCGCGGAGATGAACCTTTGTTGTCGTTTTTTTTGTAGCCAATTAGGGAGACTTTCAACCCACACTTGGGGTTTTTGTATAAAGAACAAACTAGTGGTTAATAGGGGAAGTGAGGGGACGGGCAAGATAGGGGAAGGGGAATATGAGGCACAAACTACTAGGTACAAAATAAATGAGAAACAAAGATGTCATGTACAGCACAAGGAATACCACCAGTATTTTATAATAACTTCTTTTGTAATTACAGATTTTTATTACAGTGCTCTTTTCCCAGACAAAGTATTTTCTGTTAACCGAATATTTCTTGACTGCTTCAAAAGGACATTTGACCCTGTTGATCTCACATCTTTTGATATAAACTCTTCCCTTAACTTCTTATAATAACTCTGAAAAATATCGACTGCTTATGTTGTACACCTGTAACTGATATAACTTTGTAAATCCGCTATACTTCAACAAAACAAGGTATAAATAAACAATTAAGGGGTGAGGATGGACCTCTGCATGTGAGAAATCCTAACTGCATAAAGGTTTTATGGCTGCCTTCAACATCTTACTAGGATTTGAGAGGGTAACAGTAGGGAAGCCCAGGGGTCTCCAAAAGGAGAAAATAGGCTGCAAGTGTCAGACATTTTTTCTCTCTCTGTTAAGCAGCAGAAGGTAACCAACAAGTGTTAGATATTTTCCCCTTCTCTACACAAATTTAAGAAGAGTTCTCTCTTAAAATTCTGTGTTGCCATGATAACACCTGGTTCCACCTGAACTTAACTTTTCTCAAACCTTGAGCTAACCAATGCATTTTTCTTATATAAATGTTTGTCTTCAGTTGAGTCGCTTATGCTTGTCTTAAGCTATGTTAATGAATTATGTATTTAACCTCAGTTCAGTTCAATTCAGTTGCTCAGTCATGTTCAACTCCTTGCAGCCCCATGGACTGCAGCATGCCAGGCTTCTCTATCCGTCACCAACTCCCAGAGCTCCCTCAAACTCATCTTCATCGAGTCGGTGATGCCATCCAACCATCTCATCCTTTGTCCTCCCATTTCCCTCCTGCCTTCAATCTTTCCCAGCATCAGGGTCTTTTCAAATGGGTCAGTACTTCGCATCAGGTGGCCAAAGCATTGGAGCTTCAGCTTCAGCATCAGTCCTTCCAATGAATATTCAGGACTGATTTCCTTTAGGATTGATAGGTTGGTTCTCCTTGCAGTCCAAGGGACTCTCAAGAGTCTTCTCCAACACCATAGTTCAAAAACATCAGTTCTTCAGCACTCAGCTTTCTTTACAATCCAACTCTCACATCCATACATGACTCCTGGAAAAACCATAGCTTTGACTAGACGGACCTTTGTTGGCAAAGTAGTGTCTCTGCTTTCTAATATGCTGTCTAGATTGGTCATAGCTTTTCTTTTAATTTCATGGCTGCAGTCACCATCTGCAGTAATTTTGGAACCCCCAAAAATAAAGTCTCTCACTGTTTTTCACAAATAGATGTTTCCCCATCTATTTGCCATGAAATGATGGGATCATATGCCATGATCTTAGTTTTCTGAATGTTTAATTTGAAGCCAACTTTTTCACTTTCCTCTTTCACTTTCATCAAGAAGCTCTCTAGTTCTTCTTCACTTACTGCCATAAGGGTGGTATCATCTGCCTATCTGAGGTTATTGATATTTCTCCTGGCAATCTTGATTCCAGCTTGTGCTTCATCCAACCCAGCATTTTGCATGATGTACTCTGCATACAAGTTAAATAAGCAGAATGACAATATACAACGTTGACATACTCCTTTCCCAATTTGGAACCAGTCTGTTGTCCATGTCCAGTTCTAACTGTTGCTTCTTGACCTGCATACAGATTTCTCAGAAGGCCAGGTGGTCTGGTATTCCCATCTCTTTAAGAATTTTCAACAGCCCATTGTGATCCACAGTGTCAAAGGCTTTGGCATAGTGAATAAAGCCAAAGTAGATGTTGTTCTGGAACTCTCTTGCTTTTTCGATGATCCAACGGATATTGGCAATTTGATCTCCGGTTCCTCTGCCTTTTCTAAATCCAGCTTGAACATCTGGAAGTTCATGGTTCACATACTGTTGAAGCCTGGCTTAGAGGATTTTAAGCATTACTTTGCTAGTCTGGTGAATTCTCTGGCAGTTCAAATGGTTAGGACTCTGTGCTTTTACTGCAGAGGGTCTGGATTGACTCCTGGTATGGGGATTAAGATCCTGCAAGCCTAGAAGCCAAAAAACAAAAATAAACCCCTCAAAAAGGACATCTGGTCAAAGAGCATATAGCCTCTGAGGTTCAAGCCCAACTCTACCACCTATTTGTGTGGTTTTGGCAATTCTCAAGGCTGTGGAGTCCAGTTCCTCCCTCCAAAAGTGAAAGCATCAGACAAAATAATCCCTAAATTGCTAAATTCTGTTTCTATTTGATGGAAACAATAGTCCAAGGTAGCACTGAATTATGGAATGATCAGGAATGGAATAAAGGAAAAATAGAAAGCAAAAATGAAATAGCTACAAACTTCTAAAATTGTGGCCCAAAGAAAGGGTTTGATAGGAAAAGAATTTAAGAAAAGTGAAGGTCACTGTTCTCTTAAGAGCACTGGTAAGGGGCGGGGCGAGGGGGAGGTAGTCATTTTAGCCCCACCTCCCTCAGGGACAAACTAAGCAGAAGAGGAACAAGGACTGGAGGGTGAGAAAGTGGAAAAAATTATTTTCTATGAAATACTTTGTAAACTCTTAGTCATTATGTGCATAAATCAAACCACAAGGAGCAGAGAATTACCAACATTATCATCATCAAAATAACATTCTGGGACTTCCCTGGTGGCTCATTGGTAAAGAATCCACCTGCCAGTGCAGGAAACACAGGCTCCATCCCTAGGTCAGGAAGATCCCACATGCCCGCAGAGCAACGACGCCTGTGTGCCCCAACTACTGAGCCTGTGCTCTAGAGCACTCATTCCCTTTAGGATCGACAGGTTGGTTCTCCTTGCAGTCCAAGGGACTCTCAAGAGTCTTCTCCAACACCACAGTTCAAAAGCATCAATTCTTTGGCACTCAGCTTTCTTCACAGTCCAACTCTCACATCCATCCATGACTACTGGAAAAACCATAGCTTTGATTAGATGGACCTTTGTTGACAAAGTAATGTCTCTGCTTTTTAATATGCTGTCTAGGCTGGCCATAACTTTCCTTTCAAGGAGCAAGCGTCTTTTAATTTTATGGCTGCAGTCACCATCTGCAGTGATTTTGGAGCTCCCCAAAGATAAAGTCTCTCACTGTTACCTAGTATGAATTTTTCAGATAATTGGAAGTATCTTTATGCATCAGGTTTTTTATTTTTGATTAAGTATTCTTATGGAAAATTTTCTATTGTCATTTTCATAATATCCCTGTCATCCTCAGGGAAAATGAAAATCAGTGAGTTTGAAGAAATCTATTAATACTGCATTATACATTCATAACAGTAGCTGAAGAAAATAGCAGATGTCCCTTTAAGAAGCATCTTGGAAGGTAATTGAGGTGATTTTAAGCACTTACATGCAAAATAACTTTCATTTTCCCAAAGAACTTTAAAGGTGATAAGACACTTAATAATAGTTGCTACAGTGGCAGAAGTATTTATTTACCCATTACTGTGTTACCACTGCACTGTACTATCTAGTTTTTGTTATCATTTTTGGTTATTTTGTTTTCTGTGGGGGTAAGTTATGAAGGTGGAGAAGGAAATGGCAAGTCACTCCAGGATTCTTGCTGAGGAAATCCCATGGACAGAGGAGCCTGGTAGGCTACAGTTTATGGGGTCACAAGAGTCAGACACATCTTAGCCACTAACCCACCACCACCAAGGTAGGAAAGAGGAGAGGAAGAATAAAAGTTGAGTCCTGGGGGAGAACAAGCCCCTAAATCTGGGCTAATCAGTCCTCTGAGAAGAGAGAGAATCTATAATTGCCCTACAAACCAGTTTGAGGGCTCATTAGGAAGTAAGAGAGTAACAGATGACTCTTCCTTCTGGTACAACTCACTTGAAAAGATAGTATTTAACACCCAGAAGCTGCTGGAAGGCTGAGGGTAGAGAGATGAATACACAAACAGCTATGCTTTCACAGAATAGTAGAAAAGCAATATATAAACAAGATCAACACCATGCAGGACTACACTGAACATGTAAAAGTAGTTCACAGGGTTAAAATGCTTTATCCAATAGTTGGTCAGCATCTTGAGAGTAGAGTCAGTGTGTCTTAGTAACCCAGTTTACCACCACATCTAACCCAAAGTAGATACTCAGAACATTAGGAAGGTAAGAAGACTGAAGCCCCACAAGCTTTGTAAGAGAGCTACCTTACTGTTCAAAGCCACATCCAAAAATGTCAAAGGGTCTTACACATACTTTCCTGTTTGAGGATGCATCTGCCTCATACACATAATCTGATGCCTTTTTTCTGACTAGTGCAGTATTGCCATTATAGATATGTTGTTATCTTCTACCAAAAAGATGTCTCCCAAGAGTTTTGAGCTTTGTTGTAGTTTGCCTTTTCACTGGATTCCCCCAGATTGCTCTTTCTGGCTGTTGCAGTTGGGGTTAACTTTTATCAACCTCAGAGACGGACTTTGGTTATTGATATATGTGGACCATATTACCTTTTCGTCTATTCCAAGAATTCTGTAAGATTTGTGACATAATTTATCTGCTCCAAAATTCGTGGACTCATAGAATTGCAGAGCTGGGGTGGCTCATCAAAATGGTCTAAGCAATAGGGCTTCCCTGGTGGTCTAGTGGTTGAGAATCCACCTTGCAATGCATTGGACACGGGTTGGATCTATGGTCGAGGAAGATCCCACATGCCACAGAGCAACTAGGCCCGTGTGCCACATCTACTGAGTCTGCGCTCTGGAGCCAGAGAGCCACAACTACTGAAACTTTAGCACCACAGAGCCCGTGCTCCACAAGAGAAGTCTCTGCAATGAGAAGCCCACGCAAGACGAGGAAGAGTGGCCCCTGCTCACCACAATTAGAGAAAGTCCAATCACAGCGAGGAAGACTCAGCACAGCTAAAAATAAATAAGTTTCTTAAAAAGATGATTTAAGAAACTGCTTCATCTGCAAGTGAGAAAGCAAAGGCTCAGAGAGGGACTGGCCCAAGGTCACACTGCATGTTACTGGCTAAAGCAGTATTAGGATCTGTTAGGATCTGGCCTTCCATTTTCATAATACTTACAGGTTTCAAATCACTGTCATCCAAATTGCTTTCTCCTGCCAGTGATGCAAGTGATAATAATGATGGCTACAACTAGCACTTATTGGTAACTTAGAACAAAGCAATCACTAAGTGCTTTTGCATCATTTTCTTGGTCCTCACAATAGTCCTATTACTATCATTTTCACTCTTTTAAAGATCGGGGATGCAGACTTAAGTAACTTGCCCAAGGCCACAACTAGGAAATGGAGCAGTTTAGAAGCCACTAATTGCCTGATGCCAGAAGCCGGCCACCCACTGTTTCCTCCCTCACCGTTGCCTTCCTTGGCAGACAAAAAGGGTATTGTGCCATACATTACAGAGCCATGCTTTTTACTCGTAGTTTTAAGTTTAATTTTATAGGAATTTTACAGTAGTTCAAGCCTAGAAAATAGATGAATTCCCTGAAGAGGAGGATAGAGAGAAACCTGCCTCCAGGGATGCCTACAGTTAAGACACAAGAGCAAGAAAAGGTAACACACAATTAGAAGCACTAGCCTATTCCTTATAGCCAAGAGCTTGAAAATGTATTGATTTTATTTAAAGTATAGTAAGGTTAAAAATGTGATTATGTAAAGTAGTTTTCACACACACACACACACACACACACGAAAAGATTTTAATGAAACAATGTCCTGACTGGGTTGCCTGGTTACCAGTCTTCACTTAAGCAGGTACCAGCAGGCATTTGGACTAAACTCCTGGCACCCAGAGGGACTCATTTGGAAGCAATGGTGACCTGGGCTATGTCTGCCATGAGCCCCAAAACTTAACAGCCAATATTTGGTGCAGGAATCTATTTTCCATCTTAAGCCATCATTAGGGAAACAGTTGACAAGTTCCCAAGCAGTCTGACAACCTTATGAAGCCTTTCTAACCCCACCTCCCCCAGAGAGGATAACTCCTTTCCTTCCACATGTTTCCCCCAAGAGCTTCATAAACTTGGATTAGCTTGCTAATCTCATTGTTCAGGTGGTATTTTATCTGTTTATCCCAACAGTTAAGTTGTGAGCACTGTGGATGGTTCTGATGATAACATAAGAAAAAGAAAAGAATTTAGGCCTTGGAACCAGATGTACCTATGTTGGAATCCCCACTTAGTCACTCAGCCATTGTGAACTTGGGAAGGTTATTTAACCTCTCTGAGCCTCCACATCTTTGTTTTCATCTATAAACCAAGTGTACTAATAGCCTCCTCAGGTGGCAGCTGTGAGAATTAAATCAGAAAAGCCAGCACATGGCAGCCCTCAACGAATGACAGCTCTTCTTATGAAGGCAGTCCTATCCTTGAACCTCTCACCATCCAGTGGAGAAAGGCACATGAAAATCGGCTTCTAAGAGACTTCCCTGGTGGTCCATTTGTTAACAGTCTGTGCTTCCACTGCGGGAAGCATGAGTTCGATCCTTGGTAAGAGCAGTAAGATCCTGAAAACCATGCAGCATGGGAAAAAAAAAATTCTACAATGCCTGTGATATGTCCTGGGACCTTGGGCTGCAAAGAAGGCTGTGAGAGCACAGAGAAGGGTCAACCTACCCCACCTGGAGAGCATAATTTCAAGAAAGCCTCCCAGAAGAAGGATGAGGAAGAATTAGGCAGACAAAGAGCAGAATTAAACGTGTCCCAGGCAAAGAAATGTATGAAAGAGAAGGTGGCACATTCAAGGACTTATAGGTGGTCAGCTGTGACTGAAGTTATGATTTGAGTCAGAGAATGGTGAGAGATGAGAATGGAGAAGCAGATGGTGGTGTAGAAAGAGCGTGGGTTCAGGGAGGAATTCCAGCTTCACCACTTTTCAGCCATATATCCTCATCCAAGTGACCTCTTTCTGGGTCTTGTTTTCCCATTTGTAAAATGATTGTAATCTACTATATGTAAAGTACCTGGCACAGAATGTACTTTTTAAAAAATGATAGCAAGTATTATTTGTCTCTGTTTATCTAGGATGAGCTTAATGGTTGGTCCATTTCGAGTCAATAGAAAGATGAATGAATGGATAAATTCATTCACTTATTAATGTTAGTACTTATTAGACACCACCCCTGTGCCAGACTGTTCTAATCGCTAGTGAACAAAACAGGCAAAAAATCCCTGCCCTAATGAGACTTACAGTTCATGAAACTGAGATGGAAAAGGGGCCACTGGTGTCTGTGAGAGACAGTCTATTTCATAGCCCACGTGGCTCCAGAGTTATCTGATAAAAAGTTAATAAACTGACAAAGCAAGTTTCCAAGAGAGCTAGATGTTAGTCCCACCTCCTAACAAAGCAGAGGCTCCTGTCCTCTCCTTTAATTGCTTCTCACTTATCAACGCCCAGCATCCTGTTGTGATCCAGAGGAACTGGTGAGTTGTGTTGTTTGGCAGGAAGAAATGTCAAGGAAGGCTCAGTTCATTCTTGGGCCCTAGGTCTAAAGCGGTGGTAAGAGGAAATAGGAAAGCAGCTCACACAAAAAGGTTATGGAGAGGGAGATTTGCCTATCTCAGAAGCCCAGTGATAAGTGAGCTCAAATGCCTTGTGATGCATCCAGGTTTTATTTCAATAGCAGGATAATCATATTCACATGTGTGTATCTCATTACAAAAAGGGTTCCCCAGGAGATTTCATTTAGTCCTCAGAAAGACCTGTTGTTGTTCAGTCGCTAAGTCATGTGTGACTCTTTGCGACCCCATGGACTGCCACACCCTAGGCTTCCCTGTCCTTCACCATTTTTTGAAGGACTCCATAATTAACCCCATGTAACTCCATCTCTACCCTTGAAATTAACTTCTCCCTTTCTACGGCCTCCGGTCCTATGGTATATAACTATATACATGCTTTAATCATAAACAAAAACAACAAAAATCTTTGTTCATCTCTCACCTCTTTGTGATTCTAAAAAACTTGACATACACACACAAGTCCATTCAATGTTAAAAATATGCTCATTAGATCGAACTGTCATATGATCCAGCAATTCCACTCCTAAGTATGTACCTGGAAAAAATTAAAACACTAATTTGAAAAGATACACAGACCCCAGTGTTCACAGCAGCATTATTTACAATAGCCAACATATAGAGGCAACTGAAGTATCCATCAAAGGATGAATGGATAAAAAAAGATGTTGGATGTAAATACAGTGGAATATGACTCAGTCATAAAAAAGAATGAAATTCTACCATTTGCAGCAACACAGCTAGATCTAGAGACTATTATGCATAGTGAAATAAGTCAGATAGAGAATGACAGATACTGTATGATATCACTTATATGTGCAATCTGAAAAGTAAAACATACCAGTGAATATAACAAGAAACATTTAAGATACAGCAAACAAACTAGCAGTTACCAGTGCCAGGAGGGAAGGAGGAAGGGGCACCATGGGGAAAGAGATTAAGAGGTACAAACCATTACGTATAATATAAATAACCTACAAAGATGTATTGTACAAGGAATCATAGTAACTTTTGATGGAGTATAATCTATAGTAACTTTTAATGGAGTACAATCTGTAAAAATACTGACTCACTATACTGTTCACCTGAAATCAATATAATATTGTAAAGCCAATTATACCTCAATAAGAATGATAATAATAAAAGGAATATGCTCATTGGCTCTGTTGCTCTCTTCCCATTCGCTCTCCACTCTATTCTTCCCCTAAATGCCATCGGTCCACTGGATGCTTGTCAGTCAGTCCCCATCACAGTTGGCCTCCCTCTTTCAGCATTTGAAGCCAGTGTCTGCTGGTTCTCCTTCTACTTCTCAACCCACTGCCCAGTTTTGTTCTTAAGGTTCCTTTCCTCTGCCACTTCTTTAATGTTGTTAGCCAGGGTTCTTTCTACGATCTTTCTCTTTCTCTCTCTCTCTCTTTCTCTTTAAGCGAACTCTCTGTTTTTTGAAAATCCTGCTCAAGCTCCTGATGTGGGAGCCCCTTCCTAACCACAATCTCACCAACACTCCCCTTCTCACTCTTCTCCCATTTCCAGAACATACAGAATCCCCTTCCTCTCGCTTCCCTGGGAACTCCTCTGTAGCTTCCATAAAGCACATCCCACATTGTGTTGTAACTGTGTTTGCACCTGTCTCCTCAAGAGATTATACTAGACTGCAAGGTGGAGCCAGAAACTTCTCTATTTCTGCATTCTTGATGCCTGGCACAGGACCTGGCACATGGTAAGCTTAGAGATTCAGAGGCATTTGGCAAGTTCTCAAGGGTCAAACAGCCAGGAAGCTTACAGGCAGGACCCCAACCTTAGTCTTCTGATTTTAAAGGATAGGAGCTCTCAGCCTTAGTATAGAAAAGAACCAGGTGGCAAGTGTTTTATTCTAAGTGCCTTAACCCCAGCAATTTATATATATCAAGGTGCAAGGCAGTGTGAAGGGTTTTCTTTTCCCTACAAACACTGCCCAGCTACCAGGTATGGAAGGATTTTTTGATATTTGTAGCATTCCTTTCTTTTGCAAACTCCACGATGAGAAGAAGGAAGAAAAAAATAAAACCCACCTCCCATGCCTACCTCCCAGTGGACAATCACTACCATTACTTCCTTTTGAGCCAGGAGGCTGGAAGCCAATCCTAGCTCATGAAATTCCCCACTTGAGAGGAGTAGGGGGCGACTTAATAAGGCACCTTGTAGCTGGGTCAGCCCTGAATATGACTGTTGCCATCCTGAAGTCATACTCCGGAGAAAACCTTCCAAAGGTGGTCACAAATACACCTAGAAGGAAAGAAACTTCCCCCTTTCTCCAGGAATAAGCAAGCTTTCTAGGGAGAGGCTCTGAAATCTGACAATGTGCGCATTCCCCAATTACAAGCTCAAGTTCCACCCAAACACACAAAATCAAAGGCTTTACCAAGGCCATCATTATATGCACAGGGCCCTCCTGCTGTTTGGGCAACATTTCAGTGCTGCAGTGAAGCAAGATAAATGTCATCAGAGAGGCAAGGTAAAGACCGATGCATGCAACAGTGCCTTTTTCCGATCTGATGACTCACTTCGCCTTCTCATTTATAATGTCACCGTCTGAGAAGGGGAGAAGGAAATGAAGAGGAAAAGAGTGGGCTGTGTTGTGCATATAATTTGTTTCCCCATTTCAGACAGCTTTTTAATGAGCTTTCTCATTAAGGGCTCTGTGAGCCTATGCTTAAAGTTTTCTAGACAAGCTAAGGAGCAGGACTGAAATCAGATGGTATCAGGCCAGCATCTCATGTTTTGTTTTAAAGATATAGGAAGGGAGGAGGGGGTAGTATGAAAGAAAACATTGTTATTTGCGAGAAGAGTGATTTGATCCAAGAAAGTTTGGAAATGAATGATGGGGTTTTCCCCACTGCCCATGAAAATCCTGATGTTCATCAATGTTTGGAATATTAGTGTATATCTGTGATAGAATTTCTCTATCCTATGGAGACAAGTAATTGTCCTATGCTATCCTAACCCTGGGTTCATATTTCTGATAAGGTACTCATCACATTGCATCAGAGACAATGTCCTCTCTAGACTCTTATCCCCTGTTGGGTAGGCACTCAGCCTCACCTAGTCTCCTTTTGAACTCCACAGCCTGACACAGTGTCCAGACACATTGACACTCAATAAATGTGATTTTTACCATTTAACTGAATTCATTAGGTGCTGTTAGTACAGGGAAAAGTATATAAAATAATTAGACCTAAGTACTAGACTGCAAATCAGCATAATTTATCACCTTGCAAGGTTCAACAAACATTTTAATGTGCTAACAGCCCCTAATTAAAGAAGCAGCCTTCAACTGAAATTATCAAGAGGAAGGAAGGAAAGTACAGTCAGCCCTCTGCATCCATGGGTGCCACACCTGTGGATATGGAGGCAGACTGTACTACACTAATTCTTTTTTTTTTTTTTTTGGCTGTGTCACGTGGCCTGTGGGATCTTAATTCCCTGACTAGGGATCAAACCCATGCCCCCTGCATTGGAAGCTTGGAGTCTTAACCACTGGACAACCAGGAAAGTCCCTGTACTATACCATTTTATATAAGGCACTTAAGCATCTGTAGATTTTGGTATCCACTGTGGGTGTGGGAACAAATTCTCCCCTCCACCATCCGCCCACATTATCAAGGGATGACTGTACAGATAAGAATTCAGAGATGAAAAAAATTTTTTATCATTGATGGATGTTATTTGGTTTCAGAGTAGGAATTAGCTCCTTTACAATAGAGAAAAGGATGTAGTTTTTGCTCTATTTATCTTGCTAGTGAGTTTTCTTAACAGAACTTAAGTGCAGAATGCAGGAAAGTGGTTTCTAGCTGGTGCCTATGCTTGAACTAGCTGCCCTGCAATACTTCCCCCTGCTTGTATGGCATAAGGCATGCCTTACTTGGGATCATTCCAGGGTCTTCCAGAGATAATATACTGATATATGTGAGCAGTCTGACACAGTGTTGGCCATGGAGTGTGTGTACAATAAGAACCCATTGCTGGGAAGGGCACAAAAAGAGGAGAGGGGCTCCCCTCCACTAGACTGGAGAACAGACCTCAAGAGAAGGCATTAATAACACGATCTATCTAAAACGTTTGCTCTGTGGTCCAGCTAAAAGTGCTACTAACTCTTCTTGTGTATCCTGGATTGTATTTCATTCCAGAGGTCTAGGCTGTCTCTGTGTCTCCCTCTTTCTCACTCACATCCACACCTGAATAGTCAGCCAGCAGTCAGTGGTCCAGCCTAACAAACAGAAAAATGAGACTGACTAGGTATCTGGCACATTTTCTCTGATGGGCATCACCTGTCTGTATTCCACAAAGTGTGACCTGTGGACCATGCATCAGAACCCTGAAGGTACTGATTAGAAGGACTGGTCTCCCAGCTGGCATGGCAATCTGGCATCTGTAGTTTTATTAGGCTCCCCCTGGATCCTGCTTCCTGCTGAAGTTCAAGAGCTTCTGGCCCTGGCTTCTGACCTAGTGGTGCCTCAGATCACTAGAGGGCACCCTGGAACAACATTTTCCCCAGGTTGTGGGCTTTCTGCCAATGGACCAGGGCTGTGGCGCCCTCATAGTTCTGGGCTACAGTTTCCAAGCCCATCTTGGAACCGCAGTTTCCTTTAAGAAACAGTCCAGTTGCCACATCACCAAATATATGGAGCAGGCATTTCCACAATGGCGCTATAATAAATTCAATTCCTAAAGAAAAGTTTCACTTTATCATTCTATCTTTATTCATTGAACACAGATTGTGAACAAGATTAGGTATTAAAAGGACTGCTAAAAGAAGACATTCTTCCTAATTTCAAGAAAAATGTAGGGAAAGATTAAAGCATACATATGAAACCATTTGGAAAATATTATTAATTGTAAATTAAGTTTCCAAGTAAGGAAAAATAGAATAAATGACTAAATATGACACAAACAGGTGCCAATATACGCACAAACAAGGAACTCCACCAGTGGTCCTGAGCTGACTGGGAAAATTACACATCAGGATCCCTGGGGAGGCATCACGGACAAGGAGAAAGGAGGTCCAGGGCAGCCCAACACAAGCTTTTTCTTTTTAAATATCAATTAATTTATTTATTTGGCTGTCTGGAGTCTTAGTGGTAGCATGTGAGATCTTTTAGTCGTGGCATTTGAACTCTTAGTTGCAGCATGTGGGATCCAGTTCCCCTGACCCAAGGATGAAACGCGGGCTCCCTGCATTAGGAGAATAGAGTCTTAGCCACTGGGCCACCAGGGAAGTCCCAACACATGTCTTTTTAATTCAGGGTTCTTCCTAGTGTCTCAGCAGACACTTAAATAAACATGCAAATACAAATCTGGGGAGGACCATGGGGACTTCTTTTGTCATGTTGGCATAATGCCCATAAGGAATCCTTGCAGGGCATTGGGATGTGCCAGGCACTGGCCAGCACACTGGGAAGAAAACGGTGGGCAAGACAGATGCCTTAGTCCTGCCCTCGGGTGTTTACCATTCAGCAGGGCAGACAGACAAACAAACATGTAATTACGAAGTAGTGTATAAGTGACAGGTTTAGTAGAAGGCTTGTGGGACCTCCTAGGGGAAAAACCTAACTCCTAGTCACGGTGGTGAAGGAAGGCTTCATGGAATAGAAACAGTCAATGAAAGAACTTAAAGGATGAGTTAGGAGCAGGAAGGAAAGGCATACTTGAAAGCTGGGGAAGAGAAGCAGTAGCTATTTAAGAATCTGAAAAGAAATTCAGTAGAATTCAACTGGTGGAATTGGGCATGGAGGGCAGGGGACGTGTGCTACACAGTCTGTGTGTGTTGGGGGGATGGGGGAGCACGGCAAGCCAAGGCCAGCTCATGAGGAGCCTTGAGGGTATATGGAGACATTATCCTAAGGGTACTGGGGAATCATTGAAGGATTATGAAGGGCAATGCCATGATCAGATCTGTATTTTAGGAGGCTCTGCCTGAGCCAGGGTCACTGTTAATAAGTCAATAAAGAATTAGTCTCTGCCTTTAACTGGACCTCTCCAATTTCCTTCCTCCATCCCCAGTCACCAACTCCCCAGGAAACCCTTTAAAAGCAGAGGTTTCTTTTTAAGGTCAGCTTCACAGGGGAGATAGCAAAGGAGACAGGAATAGCCTGTGAGGTGTGGCTGTCATAAGCTGGCCTGCCCTTCTCAGTGTACCCTGTGGTCCTCATGAAAGGCAGTCTCCAGCAAAGTGGAGGCAAAGCCATGTTGGATTGGAAGGGGGAGTGGTCTGAACCCCACTTCCTTGGTTGGATGTCCTAAGCACCACAATTGAACCGAGTAAAAGGCTGTGCAGAGGAGAAACAACAAACTTGCAACAACTGAAGCAAAATTCACTGAAGGGAGGCCTTATCTACCTAGGTGACTGCTGTTTTATTATGCTTCTTACCGACCTAGGACTTTGGCTTGGCCTAAACATCAAAACCCTTAATCAGGCTTCTCGTTCTTATCTGCCTGGTAGCCAGGAGGCAGGCGAGAGCAATAAACCTGAAGACTAGAAGAAGCACAACACTGAGGCAACTGATTGAATTTGCCAATTAAAATCTAGTGCCACGACTGTTTGCCTACAGAATAATCAGAGAAGTTTCTCTTCCTTTTTTTCTTTTTACCAATACCACTCAGGCCAGCCCCAAAGCATCCCGTACTATATCTTTATTTCCTAAAATGGAGGTTGTACAGGGACCAGGCCTTCGAGTAATACAAGTTCCTCAGTTCCGGCCTCTGTGGCGGGGAGGCCTCACGCCCAGTTTCCTTTCCTTCAGGGTAAGGAAGAGCCTGTGTACAGGGCCTGGAGCCTCTGGGCACAAAAATAGACTGTTTGAGCCGTTTGGATTTTCCTTTCCTGACAGTGGACTTACTCAGGAAGAGGCACTTAAACAAGATTTTTTTTCTCTGTGTTTTTCAAAAAACACATTTAATGGGGGTGGGCAGGGGAGGGGGAGAAGGGCAAAATTGTTATTGGAAAGAAGACTCGCCCTCTCCTCTGCTCCCTAAACAGGCTCAGGTGAGGCAGTCCTTTTGCCCTTAACTCCCTTGTCTGCTTGCACGCTCCTCCCTACCCCCCATCTCCCCCCTCCTCCATCTTCCCCCTCCCCCCCACTTCTCCCCCTACCTCCCCCTCCTCCCGCCTCAAGCTCCCAGACTCCGTTACTGGGCCCCCACCAAGTCCTAAAAGCACCAGCATCTCTTCCATTGTTAGGCTGGTAACTGAGACTTCCCACACAGTGATATGAAGAGACATATGATTCAAGCCTCCCCGTTCCAGAAATATTATTCTAGTCGCAGGAAAAAATAGGGGCCTGCTCTATGTCTGTCACCTGAAATAAACTCCCAGTTCCTTCCCTACTGCTCCCCAGATGCTCGATTCTGGAGACGGTTCCAACTGATTTTGCCACCCACCGCCAAGGTCCCTAACCCCCTCAAGCAAGAGCCAAGGGAGAGGGAGGAGAAGAGGGGGCCTCTGAAATTGGTCACCTCAGCGTTTGTGAAGCACATGTTCGTCACGTGGAGAAAAAAATGTGCCGGCTAACCTCTGTAGCTCCCGCGGGAATCCAGAGTTTGTGTCTCTTTGCAGAGCCCAGAACAGCCTGTCTGTTCTCCTCTCCCTGTTGTGTGCCTGGCGCTTCCCCAACGAGATATCTCCTGGAAAAGCTTTTCCTGTGAGGGGTGGGGAGCTTTTGTTCTCTGAGAAATATGGTGCGGCTAATTAAGAGCATTGTCCTAGGAGGGGGAAGGTTTCAGAGGCTGTTTCCAGCGAGATCAAGTGCTACCGCCTCAGATCGCTGCCATGATGCTCTTGATCTCTCTGCCCTGCTGGGCGAACCATTTTGAGGAGAGATTAAAATAATATCCAATAAAATAAAAATAGATATTGAAGTGGGATCTCCTTCTCTTTAAAAAAAAAACGTTCTCTGAAATGAATTGCGTTTCTATTACTAACTTGTTTTCAGAGAGGAACCCTCTGACAGTTTGGGTTTTGACCCCTACCCATCCTTTAGTCCTAGGACTAAAGCTGTATTCTGTTTCACTCCTTTTCCTCCATAATAAAATATAACATGCAGCTAAAGTAAAATTTCTAGCAACGATTTGATTTAGCTGTTGGTTGTCAGCATAGAAGCAGTTCAACAACTCTCAGCTCTTGATTTGAAAAACAGGGTAACCTACTTCATGGCATTTGTGGCAATAGGACCACAACGGTCTTAAAATCTCAGACAGGCTCTGATTGTCCCTATAGCAGCAAGCCAGTTAGAATCAAACTTTCTGGAGGCAGCATTCTGCACTTAGTTTTCTCTCTCTGGATTCAGGAATTTGTATTCATTGAATGATATAAATATTTATTGGGCATTTACTATGTGCTCTGTAGTGTTCTGGTGGCTTGGGATACATTCAGTTCAATTCAGTTGCTCAGTCGTGTCCGACTCTTTGTGACCCCATGAACTGCAGCATGTGAGGCCTCCCTGTGCATCACCAATTCCCAGAATTTACTCAAGCTCGTGTCCATTGAGTTGGTGATGCCATCCAACCATCTCATCCTCTGTTGTCCCCTTCTCCTCCTGCCTTCAATCTTTCCCAGCATCAGGGTCTTTTCAGATGAGTCAGTTCTTCGCATCAGGTGGCAAAAGTATTGGAGCTTCAGCTTCAGCATCAGTCCTTCCAATGAATGCTCAGGACTAATTTCCTTTAGGATGGACTGGTTGGATCTCCTTGCAGTCCAAGGGACTCTCAAAAGTCTTCTCCAACACCACAGTTTAGAATATATTAGGTAACAAAACAAATACAGATTCTTGCTCTATGGGGTTTATATTCCAGGAGAGAAAATCAAGAATAAACAAAACACAGTAAATATGTTATGTATAGAAAGGTGATAAGTGCTTTGGGGGAAAAAGGAAAAGTAGATCAGAATAAGAGCAACTGGGAGAGTTGGGGTTAAGGAAATTGGGGTGGTCATGAGGCAAGAACTAGGTGCTCCCCTCCCCCAGAGTAAAGCAATTGGAGATTCAGTCCCTGTGGACTGAAACTCCAAGATGAGGACAGCAGGACAATTAAGGGGGGAGGCTGGGCCCTGCCCAGACCACATGTTTCTCATTCTGGAAGTCAGGAGACCACCCCAGCCACACAATAGCACAGAAAGTTTTCTTGGAGATCAAACGGGGAGTGATGTCAAGGGATTCTCTACCCATACACCTATTTGGTAGAATCCATCTTGGCTAGGAGATGGGTGTGCATACATGGGAGGACCCTGAGATATACCAAATAGGGACTGTGAACCAGGCAAATCAAATGGCTGGCCAAAGGAAACCTGGAAGAAATGCCCCATAAAAGTAATTCAAACTGCCATGAGATTGCAACTCGGTGATTCTGTCCCAGAGTCCACCCGTGTGTCTATCCACACTGTACTCTTTTTCCTCCCAATAAACACTTGCTTCACTACTTTCCATCTTTGTGGGAATTCTTTTCTGCAAAACTGAAGGACCAGGCCCTTGTCACTGACCAGTGGTCTAGTGGCTAGGTTCTGGTGCTCTCACCACAGTGACCAAGCCTCTATCTCTGGCTGGGAACCCAAGCCCTACTTCGAGCTCCTGCAGGCTGAGATGACCCAAATCAGTCAGAGTAGCTATGAGGAGGTCACGGAAAAGGCCACGTGAACAAGGACTTGTTGGAGGTGATGGAGTTAGCTATGTGGATGCCTGTGGAGGACAGATGTTTTGAAAGAGAAGAGAGCCCAGTGCACAGGACCTGAGATGAGAATGTGCTGAAAGGAGCAAAGAGGCCACTGTGGCCGGAGTAGCAGAGCATAGGAGGAGAGGGCAGACAGGTGGCAAGGTCTAGGTCAGCAGGGACTAGGTCAGCAGGGCCCTGAATGCTAAGGTCAGAACTTGGTCTTTTACTCTCAGTGAAAGGGGAGCCACAGGAGGTTTTGGAGCAAAGGAATGAAATGATTAAACTTTAATTTTAAAGAATCACTAAATCTTCTTGATAGAAAAAAAGACTGTATTAGGGTATCAGCAAAAGTGATGAATTCTAGATATATGAACACATTTATTTTTCTTAGAAGCATTTTGAAAGTAGACGGAACCCCCAAGATTTGCTGGTGGATTGGATGTGAGGTGTGAGAATAGAAGTTAAGGATGATGCCAAAGCTTTCGGCCTGAGCAACTGGAAGGAAGAAATAAGCACCTCTTGAGAAAGAAAAGGCTCCACCTGGGTCACCTGGGGTCCCTTTGATCCGAGTAACCTTTTCTGTGGTTCTCATCCAAGTGCAGAAATCAGAATCACATGGTAGCAAGTTTGCCAATTTCACTTGCCAAAGGACCCCAGAGATCTGGCTTTAGTGGATCTGGAGTGGGGTTCCCAAATACGTTCAATCTGCACTTTGGTTGAGAACCACAGAATTGTAAAATAATATTTGGTGGGGTTTTCTGTTTAAAATTCTGGACATTATGACACTTGAAAGGATTTCTAGAAATTCTCCCACTCTCTGGGATGAACTGCAGATCCTCCTTTCAAAATTAATTTCGAATGCTGCTGTTGCTGCTACATTGCTTCAGTCGTGTCCGACTCTGTGCGACCTCAAAGACAGCAGCCCACCAGGCTCCTCCATCCTCAGGATTCTCTAGGCAGGAATACTGGAGTGGGTTGCCATTTCCTTCTCCAATTTTGAATAAATACTGGAGTGGGTTGCCATTTCCTTCTCCAATTTTGAATAAACTACATCTAACTTATGAAACAGTTAAAGCTACAGAAACATACAGAAACAGTTAAGCATTCAGAAATTATAAATGAGATAGAATGAAGCGGTGAGATTAAATTCTATCTTTTTCACTAGAAAACTGGTTATGAGACAGTTCTGTTCTGAGTCTATTTAGGTTCCTTTGATACTTTTCTAATGTGGGCCAAACACCTGGCCAATGGCCATCCCTCCAGGCAGGGACCAGAAGAGAAGAGATGGAAAGGCAAACCCTTAGTGTGAAACAAACAAGAAGAGGGAATTCCCTGGTGGCCCAGTGGTTGGGACACCGCTCTTTCACTGCTGTGGGCCTGAGTTTGATTCCTGGTCAGGGATCTAAGATCCCACAAGCCACACAGTGCAGCACAAGTAAATAAATGTGTGTGTGTGTGTGTGTGTGTGTGCGCGCACGCGCCCACTTAGTCACTCAGTTGTGTTCAATTCTCTGCAACCCCATGAACTGTAACCCGCCAGTTCCCTCTGTCCATGGGGTTTCTCTGGTAAGAATACTGGAGTAGGTACCATTCCCTTCTCCAAGAGGTCTTCCCAGCCCAGGGGTTTCCTGCATTGCAGGCGAATTCTTTACAATCAGAGGCACCAGGGAAGCCCCTAGATAAATAAATAAATAAAACAAAAAGGCAAAAAGAATACCTTTTGGGGAAGTTTGGGGATGGTTGAAAACTAGCATGATGGTATCTTCAACTTGGGTACCATGCATAAACATTAATCTAAAGATAAAGCCTATAGGTCCAGATTTTAAAAACTGAGACTCAAGGAGGCCAAGTTCACTTGCCTAACTTGACTAACAATTCAGCAATAGGACTGGGCTTCAAAGCAACGAATCAAAGGCCTGCGTTGCTGGTTCCCAGGGTTGTCAGCACTCCCTTGTCACAATTGGTTCCACCGAGAATCAGAATCCCTCCCTGAAAGGAAAAGCTGCATAACGAAGCAGTGTTCAGTGGGAACCGTCTATTCAGTCTGACTCCCAGCCGGACCATTCTTTTATCCTGGATCATTTTCTGCAGCTATTCATTTCTGTGCGGTGGTGGTGGGAACATTGACGACAAAATGACACCTTCTTACTCCATTCGGCTGCTCCCTGTGTGTCTGACTCACACCTGCTGACAGGAACGAGCCTCAGCTTCTTCATTCCCTGTGGAGCTGGAGGTGGATTTTAACTTGCCCTGGCCCTCCCCATCTTCAGGAAGACTGTCAGCTTAGCTCTGATTTAAAAACAAAAATAAAGAAACAAAGCAACTCCACAAACCTTTATTACTCAGCGGGTCACTAGAGGCAGAGCTCCCCAGGCTCATGTGGAGGGCCCAGGGCTGGCAGCTGAAAAGCTAGCTTTTGACTTGTAAAGCAGCAGCTAAATTGGCCACAGAGCCTCTTAGACCAGAGGACCAGGGCTTCTCTTTGTGTTCAAATATTGAAACACATATGCTGAAAATATTCTTGTCACTAGGTGGAATGTCCACTTGATGACGTTTATTTGGAGGATATTTAGAGGGCTGCTCTTGTTGAAATCAAGCATCTATTTGACCTGAAAAACAATGCTCACATCCAAAGAGAGTATAGGCTTCCCTGCCCGCTCAGATGCCCGCAGTGCAGGAGATGAGGATTCAATCCCTGAGTCAGGAAGATCCCCTGGAGGAGGGCATGGCAACACACTCCAATATTCTTGCCTGGAGAATTCCATGGACAGAGGGGCCCGGCACGCTACCGTCCATGGGGTCACAAAGAGTTGGACACGATTGAGCATCTAACGCTAACAACGGAGAGTATACAACAAACAAAAGTAATGTGCTGTTTTATTATTACCAATAGGCTCTGAATGTGAGTAGCTGTTTCCCTTTCCCATTAATGGCAATAGACTGATCCTCTTTCTTAGGCTTCTCCCCCTCCCAGACATTCTGAAGGACAGACATTTGCAAGATGGCTGGTCTTGAGTCAGGGTTGTTTAGGGAGCAAACGTGAATAGTTATATGTTATTTAAAACCCTCACCTTATTTTCCGGAGTACCTTGCTCTATGACACTGAGACAGAGACTCTTTGGCCCAGGGATCTATGGGATACTATTTAGATGTAGCCGATCTTGGGAAATTTTTCTCTGGAAGCAGGACTTAGGTTAGTTTCCCACTGGGTTGAAATCTTTGACCTTTACTTGCATGCTCATTAAGTGGCTAGTGAATGTGCTTTTTTGCCTCTCTCATAGATTTGCTTTGGGATAATGGGAAAGGGGGAACAATTTAAGAGCAAATTGCTCTGATTAACATTGTATTTATAGTTCAGTCTATCAAGGTCATTTCCCTAGATGCCAGCCTTCCTTTATGCAGACAAAAACGCTGTGTCAGTGCCTCCCTATCCCTGGAAGAGGCAGGAGGCCACTGAGGAAGGCAATGGGTAATAATGAGTGGGATGCACCTTTATTTACATATGTATACACATACACAGGCTTCCCAGGTGGTGCTCTGGTAAAGAACCCAGCTGCCAATGAAAGAGATGTAGGAGATGCAGGTTCAATCCCTGAGTTGGGAAGATCCCCTGGAGGAGGGCATGGCAACCCACTCGAGTATTCTTGCCCAAAGAATCTCATGGACAGAGGAGCCTGGCAGGCATGAGGTTGCACAGAGTCCGACACAGCACACATACATGCATACATACACATGCATATTTGGCAGCTTGGTGCTGTGCATGTCTGGTGCAGTTTTTTCTCTTACTCTGATACTTGTTTTAGGCTCCTCAGTTCTCGTTTCGACTGTTTCTTTGAGGGAAAAAAACCCCTTCTTTGTTAAATAATTTTACTCTGCTTTATCTCTCCCCTGATTAAAGCCTCTGGTGGTGGTACTTTTGTTATTAAAAGCTGACTTTTTTTGGCTGTGCTGGGTCTTCATTACTGCACAGGGGCTTTCTCTAGTTGCAGTGGGTGGGCTTCTATTGCAGTGGCTTCCCTTGTTGTGGAGAGGCGCATTCTAGAGCACAGGCTCAGAGTTGCGGCGCCCTGGCTTAGTGGCTCCAAGGCCTATGGGATCTTCCCGGACCAAGGGTTGAATCTGTGTCCGCTGCCTTGGCAGGCAGACCACTGGATCACCAGGTAAGTCCAAAACCTTACTTTTAAATCACAAAGGTTTGTGAAGTCTAAACTAAAGCCTAGCTTTTATGGGAGGGAAGGGAAAGCACCGTAAGAACACAGCCCCTCCCCTTGAGCAGGATGAGATGATGTTAGGTGTCTGTGACACTGGCAGAATGGAAGGCCAGTAGTCTTACCTTAATGTTTCCTTGCTTTTAACAGTCACATTTATGTAAAGAAGACATTACCTCAGAGTCAGTCATGATGCCTTCAAGAACCTTGAGGTGTCCTGGTTGATTCAGACCTCCCTCCTCTAGGGAATATAATTCCCTGAGCACTTGGGTAGAAATAGAATGACCTCATTTCCAAAAAGCTCCAAGTGACCAGTGACAGTATTGGTGTAATTTGTATGCATGGTGCTTAGCTTATTTATTAATCACTTTTGGGTTAAGATTAAGAATTTTGATGACAAAGCTTAGATACAAACATTTCCTTCAGTTATTCATTTCATAAATATTTAGTGAGTAGCTCTATGGAGATAAATGGTACAATACTTGCCTTCAAAAGTAATAACAAGTCTTCCCTGGTGGCTTAGCAGTATAGAATCTGCCTGCCAATGCAGGAGACAAGGGTTCCATCTCTGATCCAGGGAGATCCCACATGCTACAGAGCAACTAAGTCCATGTGCCACAACTACTGAGCCTGTGCTCTAGAACCTGGGAGCCACAGCCACTGAAGCCCATGTACCCGAAAGCCCATGCTCTGCAACAGGGAAGCCATCACAATGAGAAGCCCGCAAATGGCAACTAGAGAGTAGCCCCCACTTGCCACAACTAGAGAAAAGCCCTAGCAGCAATGAAGACCCAGTATAGCCAAAAATAAAAAAGAAATAAAATTATATTTAAAAAATAATAACAGCTTTCTTTTGAGTGCTTGCTATATGCCAGGCACCATGCAAAATGCTTTCCTTAGCTTTTCTCATTTGGTCTTAACAGCAACTCTATAAGTACTTTATCATCTCCATTTTGCAGATGACAAAACTAAGGCACAGATGAGTGAGTCATCTAATGTCACAAAACTAGGACATTGCAGAGTCTGATTCTGAATCCAGGCAATCTTGCTCCAGAGCCCAAATTCTTAACCAGTGAACTTGATGGTCATGGTCTCAAGTGCCTTGAGTCAAAAGAGAGAAATCAGACAAATGTTCTATGATTGAAGGAATTGAAGGAAATCAAAAAGTATTTAGGAGATATGTTGGCTCAAGCTACCCATCACCATGATATATACATTTGTAGCCAAATTCCTGACTTTGCATGAGACTCAAAAGCCTGCCTGGGAAAGTACTTCAGCCTAATTCACAATAGGTAGAAATATGCAGGCATGTGTTAGTGGAGGAGAGATGTTCAACAGGAGGAGTTAGTTAAATTGATACAAAGGACAGACTGTGAAAAGGTTAGCTTAACACTGAACATTCAAAAAACTACCATCATAGCATCCGGTCCCATCAGTTCATGGCAAATAGATGGGGAAATAACAGAAACAGTGACAGACTTTATTTTTGGGGGTTACTGCAGCCATGAAACTAAAAGATGCTTGCTCCTTGGAAGAAAAGCTATGACCAACCTAGACAGCATATTAGAAAGCAGAGACATTAATTCAAAGCTATGGTTTTTCCAGTAGTCTAAGCTATGGTTTTTCCAGTAGTTGTGTTTGGATGTGAGAATTGGACTATAAAGAAAGCTGAGCACCGAAGAATTGATGCTTTTGAACTGTGGTGTTGGAGAAGACTCTTGAGAGTCCCTTGGACTGCAAGGAGATCCAACCAGTCCATCCTAAAGGAAATCAGTCCTCAATATTCATTGGAAGGACTGATGCTGAAACTCCAATACTTTTGCCACCTGATGCAAAGAACTGACTCATTTGAAAAGACCACGATGCTGGGAAAAATTGAAGGCATGAGGAAGGACAACAGAGGGTGAGATGGTTGGATGGCATCACCGACTCAATGGACATGAGCTTGAATTAACTCTAGGAGTTGGTGATGGACAGGGAAGATTGGCATGCTGCAGTCCATGGGGTCGCAAAGAGGCATACATGACTGAGTGACTGAACCAAGCTGAACTGAAGGACAGATTGTTAGCAGAGAATCCAGCATCCATTCATTGAGGTCAGACAGAAGACTGTGTCAGTGGAGAGGGCACAAAGGAGATAGAGCTTTTGTGGCCAGATGGCTAGGTCACAAATGCCATGCCAGGAAGTCTGGGTTTTATCTTGAAAATTTTGTACTTTAGAAAGATCACTTTGGCTGTAGTATAAAGAACAGATTAGAAAAGGACAAGACTGGAGGCAAGAAAACCAGTTAGGAGATGCTGGTGGTAATCCTGGTTAGAGGAGACAGGCTTGGCTTAGACAGTGCTGGAGGGAATGAAAATAAATGAGTTGATTTCAGAGATAGTCAAAGGTATGAAACCATCAGTTTTGACTGGAAATGGGGTGCAGATTGAGATGAGAAAAGGACAGGGCTCCAAGGGAAAATCAGTGAAAGAGGAACTTAAAAGAAGTACAGCTAGAGAGGTAGAAAGACAGTCCAGCCAAGCAAAGAAAGCAGTTCAAGAGATGGTGAACGATAGTATCAAACCCTGAGAGGGGAGGAAATGAATGGAGTGAGCAGTGTCCTGGGATTTTACAGTAAGGAAGTCATTGGTGTCTTTGGTAGTGTAGCTTGAGAAAAACATTGATGGCATGAACTGAGATGTGGTGAGGGTGAGGAGTGTGTGGGAGGTAAAGAATGAGGGACACTAGGCATAGACAACTCCTTAAGACAAGTGGCTGAGAAGGGGAAAAAGAGAAAGAGCAAAGACCATGGGAGGATGCTTGTTGGTTTTGTTTTATTAAGCTAAGGCAAGCATTTTTATATTGATGAAAGGATTTTACTGGGGAGGGAAAGGTGGGCAGTGAAGAGAGAAGAAGGAAACAGTAGATTCCTGAGAAAGTGGGAGGGTTTGGGATGCAAAGGAGAGGCAGGGGTTTCAGCTGCAGAGAGGAGGAGAAAGACTTCCATTGTAACCACAGAGAAGGAGGACGGGATGTGTCTGGTGGGAGCCAGGCTGCAGGATGGTGGTAGGAACCCGAGGTGGTTGTCTAGGGTGGCTTGTACTTTCCCTGTCAGCAGCTGTGGAGTCACTTGCTGAGAGTGAAAGGGAAGTGACATGTGTGGGTGGGAAGGATGGCTGCAGATTTGCCAAGAAAGCACGTGAGAGCCACTTTGGAGAATGGAAGGGAATGTGCTATAAGGGTTTCAGCTGGGTCTGGAGTGAAGTCGGAGAACCTCTCCCACTGTTACATCTGCTTTTAGCTGCATTGCCTGCTTTGTGTGAGATGGAGGAGCTTGCCTGAAAAAGTGTTTTATCCTACTCCAGAAACAAGTTTGAAACATAGGTGGATATGTCAGCTACTTAACTGGACTTTAGAATAAATAAATATTTCTTGGAACCAATATTCACTAATGATTCATTTTAGGTGCTGTACTTTACTGTGGATATGCAGACTCCACAAATCTCATCTTTTCATTAGATTCTAATATCACACATTGGAATAATTGATGTAAGGAGGTGATATTGCCTGATAGTTAAAAGCAGTTTCTGGAGTCTGTCAAACTTCAGGTTCAATCCTGACTAGGCTAACTTACCAACTACATGACCTAAAGCAAGATATTTTTTGTCAGAAAATGGGGATAATAAGAACGCTCATCTCATAGGGTTATTAAAGGAGATAATGCATTTGGTAGAATAATATTTTTGATATATTAACTTAAAGTTATTAGCAAATTCCCTTCCTTGTGGTCTACTCCTTGAAAGTAGGGGGGGGAGGGAGGTCAAGAGAGAAAAAGGAGAAAAAAGTATCTCCCCTTTTGGGGAGCCCCCAAATCCATTAAGGAGGCTTCCCCAGTGGCTCAACAGTAAAAAAATCTGCATCCAATGCAGGAGCCACAAGAGACACCAGTTTGATCCCTGGGTGGGGAAGATCTCCTGGAGAAGGAAATGGCAACCCACTGCAGTATTCTTCCCTGGAGAGTCCCATGGACAGAGGAGCCTGTCAGGATACAATCTGTAGGGTGGAAAAGAGCTGGACATGACTGAAGCGATTTAGCATGCATGTAAACAAACCCATTAAGAAGATTATGCCAATCAATACATCTGAATCCAATAGCAAGAGAAGCGTTGTCTTTGGGCAGTTGATTTTCTCTAAAGAGTAGAAAAGATTCCCTCCTTCCTGGAGAGAAAGAAACGGAGCTGAGGCTGTGCCCTGGTGATCCAACGGTTAGGACTTGGTCTTTCACTGCTGTGCCCCTGATTGGGAATTTTTAGCCCCACAAGCCATGTGTCCATGGTCAAAAAATAAAAGGAGTGGAGAGAGAAGGGTGTGTGTGTGTGTGTGTGTGTGTGTGTGTGTGTGTGTGTGTGCATGCGTGCTGGTGATCTATTGTTCTGTTAACAATTTACCCCCACACTTAGCATCAAAGGACACAAACATTGATTATTTCAGTTTCTGAGTGTTAGGAATCTGGGAGTGGCTTGCGTGTATGCCAAGTCAAATCTGTCGAGTCCAACTCTTTGCGACCCATGGACTGCAGCCGACCAGGCTCCTCTGTCCATGAGATTCTCCAGGTAAGAATACTGGAATGGGTTGCCGTGCCCACCTCCAGGGTATCTTCCTGACCCAGGGACTGAACCTACTGGGAGTGGCTTAGCTCAGTGCTTTTCTGCTCAGGTTCTCGACTGCAGTGAAACAACTGTCTGGGGTGCCATCATCTGAAGACTTGATTGGAACTGGAGAATCTAATACTTTCAAGTGGCTGTTAGCATGAAGTTTCCATTTTTCACCATGAGAGCCTTTCCATCAGGATGCTCAAGACTGGGCAGCTGGCTTCTCCCGGAATGAGTGATCTGAAAGAGAGGAGAGAGAGACCAGGACAGAAGTCACAGTGTTTTTTATTACTTAATCTTGGAAGTGTCATAGGATCACTTGTGCCCTATTACATAGATCAGCCCTGATGCCATGTGGGAGGGGAACTGTATGGGCACATGACTACTAAACAATGAGGACCATGGGGGGTTATTTCAGAGGCTGGCTATCAGAGACAATGTGGGACCTTTGTTGGAACAGCCAAGCATGAGTGGGAGCAGACCACCTGACTTCACTGAAATTGTGACCCACATCGGTGATTCTGCCAGCTCAGCTTCCCCTTGGCATCATACGAGGACCTTGCTTCTACCGCAGACTTCCCCTTATTTTACAGCGCCTTCTGGCAGCAGTGATGGCCACCGTGCTCTGACACCTGGCTCCATCCTGCTCACCCTGTGTACATGACCTATCACCTTGCAGTGACCCCCAAGGAAGGAGGCCTGGATTTATTCACGGATGGATGTACTTAGGAAATTCCCTCATGACCCAGGATAGTCATTAAACACACTCCAACTTCATCATATTGGCTGATCTCACTAGATGCTTGCTTACTTATCAGACACTATGGAGTCTTTCTGATGAAGAAATTAAGGCCCAGAGAAGTTAAGTAACTCGGTGAAGGTAATAGGCAACAGGTGGTGAAATCAAGATTTGAACCCTCCAAACCTTCTAAATCCATGATCTCAATCTCTGATTCTGTGTATTCAGCAGAGAGCCCAGCGTTAGTGAGTTTTCAGTAAATGTTGATTATAATCATTATTTTTTATCATTGGAGTAAAAAGAAAATTTCTACATCCAAGAAGCTAAAATATTACTCAGTCATAAAAAGGAACAAAGTAATGCCATTTGCAGCAACATGGATGGACGTAGAGACTGTCATATTGAGTGAAGTAAGTCAGATAAAGACAAATATATATCACTTATATGAAGAATCTAAAAAAAAAGAGTACACATGAACTTATTTACAAAAAAGGAGTCACAGATATAGAAAACAAACTTATGGTTACCAGGGGGGAAGGGCAGGAAAGGGATAAATTGGGAGATTGGGATTGACATATAGTCACTACTGTATATAAAATAGATAACTAATAAGGACCTACTGTATAGCACAGGGAACTCTACTCAATATTTCTATAATGACCTAGATGGGAAAAGAATCTAAAAAAAAGAGTGGACATATTGTATACATATAACTGATTCACTTTGCTGTACACCTGAAACTAGCACATCATTGTAAATCTACACTCCAAAAAAATGTTTTTTAATTTAAAAAAAGCTAAAGAATTGGTATAGTCATTTTAAAAGGTAAACTTTATGTTTTTGTTACTTTTTTGTTATTCTCATTGACAACCCAACAAAGCTTTTACCAAGTCATATTTACCAAATAACCGTTTGGGCTGAAGTGCCTGCAGAATTGCTCAGCGGTGGATCTAGGTTGGCTATGACTACCATGTGTTTCCCCTTCTGTTTATACAGTTTTAATAACGAACCCAAAGTCAGTCTTTCAAACATCAGTGCAAGAGCTGCCAATCCTTCTCTTGCCTCAGCTGTAATTCACACTGCTGCCTTCTTTGAGGGGACTGGAAGAAGCACGGATTCTTCCAGGTTTGAGTTTAGCCTCTAACACAGAATCTGAGCTGTGTGATCCTGGGCAAGGTACTTAATGTTGCTGAGTTGCTGTTTACTCCTTTGTAAAATAGGACTGTTGGAGGGATTAAATGAGATAAGATTCGTGAAACACTTAGTGCAGTGCTTATCAGCCAAGTAGATCATCCACAGTTAAATGCCATCTTCCCTTTCCTTCTCCCAATGGAGCTTAATAAATCTAGTCATTGTGGTCCCAAGACATTCTAATTATGCCAGTTTATCAGATGATATTCAAATGCATGAGTGCTTGGTGATGACTCTATTTTTATATTTTGTTTATAGACAAGTCTAATTTCCCTCAATATTTCCCCAAGAACAGGCTATTTCTTATTTATATTTATATTTTTGTTCCCTGTAGTGCTTAGCAAAATGACTGGCACATAGTAGAGTTTAATACATTATCTACTGACCTCAATTGAAATCAGAGTATTTGGGAAGGATTGAAACTAAAATAAAATAGGAAATGCTTGCAGTAAAAGAAGTAAATGGGTTTGGGGAGGGGAGAAATTCATATTCTGAGAAAACAAATCATGTGTACTGCATAGATTTTCATATGACATTTCATTCAATACCCTCCAAGGACATCTTCAAATTCAATTAAATAACATTTCAAATCTTTAAAGAGATAATGGTCACAGAAATAGACAGAGATTCATCTTTTGAAAATATTTAATATTTTATCTCATGTGTGTGAATGATATGAACACCTAGTACTGGAGAAATTATACCATTAATCATATTAATGATTTAACTGGTTTCCCAGAGTGTTTCAGTTCTATTATTGCTTAAAGAGTGAGTTCTTGGAGAGAAAAAAGAATTTGCTCTAGAGAAAGTCATTTTATATTCTCTGTTCAACTAATTGGACAATTGATAATAGATCCCTGATGGATCCCTGATAATATAAGTGAGACCATGGGCCTAAGGCATTTTATTTTCCTTTCCCTATCATCTAGTCACATCTGAATGGCAAAATATCAACCCTGGACCAACCCAACTGTATGATTCCTCCATGTTCACTTCTGTGGCTTGGCAGCCTGGAGTTGCTGCTTCCAGTTTGAGTGTGCGGGGCTGTGGCTCTTCCTAAACTCCCTGCTTAAAAGTAGGTATTTCATTCAATTGTGCATATCCTGCCAAAGAAATGCCTGCTTGGGGTTACTGTTTCTTGGATTTTTCCCATTCATACAGGAAGTATAGATGTTATTAAACTTCTGTTTAGTTTTTCTTTTCTTTGGAAAAGAAAAGAAATGCTTGGTCATGGCACAGCTCTTGCAAGGTGAGGGGATGGGATTAAGGATGAGGGTTTCTCTTAGAGGAGAATTTGTTCAGCCACTTGCCATGTTATGGAGATGAACTGACTTTTTTAAGGTGCTAAGACAGGGTGGGTTCAAGAGCACAGTTACCTTTCTCTTCAGGTTGTATTGCTGAGCTGGGTCCACGGTTCCAGTCTCCTCCCTCCCTCATTGTGATTTTCTCCTTTCAGGGGTCCCCTTGTCCACCTTTACAGTCCAGCATCTATTAAAGGGAGATGGGATTGAGATAGGGCTCAGGAAATGGCTGAGGAGGTCTGTCAATGCACATTACTTGGCAATAATTTTTTTAAGCGAAAAGTTTATTGGTTTGTTTTTAAGCAGAATCAAAATGTTCCCATATCAAAACAGCCACTTCAAGGCAGCCACATCAAGATGTTCCTGGCATCAAAATGACTGTGTCAAAGCTGTGTGTCAGCAAATTGACTGTACTAAAACAGCCTGTATCGAAATGGCTGTATCCTGCATTGGCACAGGACTTGCCATCAAAGCACGCTTTTTCGAATGTCAGTGCTGTTTATAGTAAGATAAGATGAAAAGTTGGGTTTCTTTCCACTGATGCTCCTACTTTCAGCAGGGAGCTGGACTTACCCAAAGGAACTGAATGACAAAGAGGCGCCGCTCCTTATTTCTAGCTATCCCTGCCTCCTGCAGAAAGGAATTAGGCACAGATTAACAAAGATGATCCAGCTTTTACCATGGAAATTGTGAAACTCCCATACTAATTTTATAATCATGCCTTTACACTTTGTTCTCATCACAAAGGTCTTTTGGAATTATCCACCAAGAAGCAGCCAACAAATTCACACCAACATGAAGGCAGCCTGGAGTCACGTGTTAACTGCCTAGCGCTACTGTGTTCAGTAACAGCCTTGGAAGACCCAGAACACATGCAAATACCTCTTCAGACACCCAATTAGGCTGTAAAAACTTTTCTGGAAGGTTTGATGTTAGAGACCTTTCTTGACCTCTACCTACAGGCTAAGAAAACGTACAGGTTGAGCAGAATCTTACATTGGGGTATGCAGCATATGGTGGATGTTGGTGTGTCCCTGACGTAATTGTCCCATCTTTTCTTTGACCTCAAAGTATGATTTTTTTGGCTTTAGCTTGCCTCATGGGCCACTCTTGCTTGCTCCTTTTCTGCCTCTCATTTCTCTGTACAACCTCTAAGTGCTGGAATGCCTCAGTGCTCAGGCCTGGGTCTTCTTCTCCAGGGATAACTCTTTCTTGGAGAGCTCATTCAATCCTGTGACTTTAAATGGTATCTGTGTGCTGAAGGACTCCAAATAGGTATTTCCAGTCCTAACCTTTCCCAGACTCCAGATTTGTAGATCCGATATCACCAGCTGAATGTTCAAGAGGCATCTTAAATGTATAGATACAAAATGGAACATTAGATTTCCGAACCTAAACCTGTTCTTCTGGTCTTCATCTTAGTGTCCAAACGAACTACACAGTTGTCCAAGCCACAGACATAAAAATTACCCCTCAATTTTTTCTCTCTCTCTCTTTGAATATATATAATATTAGCCAATGCTACTATAGTTGGACCGCCAACTTAACTGGACTACCTCTTTCTTCCCTCTTCACTGCTACACCACCAGCCGAAACCCCCATCATCTCTACCTGGGTTGCTACAACGGCCTTTTAACCAACCTCCCCATTTCTTTGCATGACTGGTTCCTTCTCATCTCTTAGGTCTCAGGTGACATGTCAAAGCTCAAAGAGGACTTCTCAAGCTACTCTTCCCCACCACTTGCTCTCTATCAACTTGCCATGCTGACCTTCTTCTTAGAATTCACCACATTGTGTGATTATCTATTTCCTTCCTATTGACCACATTCCCTGCTAGAATATAAGCTCCAATGGAGCAGGGCGTTCAACTCTTTTCTTTGTCACTCAGTCCCCAGGGTTCACCACACTGCCTGACCCACAGTAGGTTCTTGACTGGAAACAATGCTAGAAACTGGTTCATTGCTGGAAA
This sequence comes from Antilocapra americana, assembly GCA_007570785.1. Taxonomy (NCBI): domain Eukaryota; kingdom Metazoa; phylum Chordata; class Mammalia; order Artiodactyla; family Antilocapridae; genus Antilocapra; species Antilocapra americana. Next base: position 13,099,128 of record ML663557.1, on the reverse strand, counting down.
CAATGAATTCAAGTCTTTCCAAACGAGAAAAATCTCTTGGGGATTCCAGAAGCTAAGGAACCATCAATATTTGTTCTGTTGCTCTTCAGAAATATTCCATTTCAATTGGCCACATATACAGTATCAAGGGCTTCCCAGGTAGTGCTAGTGGTAAAGAACCCACCTCCTAATGCAAGAGATATAAGAGATGCAGGTTCGATTCCTGGGTCGGAAGACCCCCTGGAGGAGGGCATGGCAACTCACTCCAGTATTCTTGCCTGGAGAATCCCATGGACAGAGGAACCTGGCGGGCTACGGTCTACAGGGTCACAAAGAGTTGGACATGACTGAAGTGACTTAGCATGCACACCACACATGTATCAAACATGAGGGATGTTTATTTAAAGGTGTGGAGTTGAATTGAGACTATTTTAAGGCCCAGTTCAGACAAAATTCTGTAATAACTACTCCTTGGTTGTCCCAACTTATAAACCGGGATGGTGATTATATGTGTTAGTTGGTACCACCTGGCTCAGGCACCAATCATTAGCAAGAACTAAAGGTGTTCTTTTACATAAGATTTTATTACAAGATTCAGTTGGGAAGAAGCAATCATATGAATTTAAATGAACAATATTGAATTTTTAGCTCTCTGACACATAAACATATATATATATCATAAGTAAAAATTAATCAAGTCATGAGAAAATATTACTTCATGAACTGGCATTACCTTATTTTTAGGTAAGACTTGTCTTTGTTTAGAACAATATCTTGAGAGATGCCTAAGAAGTGAAAGTATAAGCTCTGTATGTGTTGTAAAGAAACAACAAAAAGATCAAATCATTCCTCATATGAAATTGGGAAATACAAAAAGAAAAGAGAAGTAAATGAGGAGAAAGAATAGGAGAGGAGGCTAGGCAAAATGTCAGGAGGCTGAACTTTTGGTTGGTAGAAACAGATCAAGGAGATCAAATTTGCAGTTTTAAATTGGCAGCTGAAGATGCAGAGAATTTGCCATTTAGCCAGCTATCTGGCAAATGTTATCTCTGAATCTCCAGGAAGAGTCTACTGCACACAGCCCCCTCTCATGAATTTGGGGTGGGAGATCTAGGAGGAGAGGCTATAACCCACCCTCGAGTCAGTGCCAAATGAAGGTAAAGGAACAGCTGCAGGACAGATAATAAAGAAGCAGAATTCAGCAGAAGCCAGAAATCAAACCCTGAGGTTATCAAGAGAGTGGGGAGCCCAGGGAAACTTCAGGGAGTTTGGGGAGAGTGTTGGTTTCCCCATAAGATATGGGATGGGGTTTCCAGATGAGTTTATGTAAACCTCAAGGTGAATCTGACTTCCCAGACAATCCAGGAGCCACTATCAATGTAATTCTACTGATAAATATCCATCACTCCGCACCATAGTGTTAGTGAAAACCTAGTTAGAGATGGTAGGCAGTATACGTTCCAACTTGTATCCTCTCCTTCCATCATTCTGTCCTACTTTGTTTGTTTCTGTTGTCCCATGTGGTTCCATACTTCAATCTAGACCATATTAGCTACACTCATAGGTCACTGTTTTTTTTTTACTATTAATACTCTTAGAGTTGGTTAGCCAGAATAAAAAACATTTATGAAGTCTACATGGGAGGAAAAGTCCCATGAAAGCTACATTTTAAACGATAATAATCACAAAAAACACAAAGCTTCTTCAAAGAGCATATTCAGTTCAATTAAATCACTTATTAATTGAAATCAACAAATATTTCTGAGCTAGATACTCTGCTAAGTTCTCAAACTTTAAATATGAATAAAACCCAATTGCTTCTCTTGAGTTCACCATCCAGTGGGGATACATAAACAACTAATTACAATGCAATATGATCATTGCAAAGTATAGTAATAACAATAACTTTTACGAGATTATTGAAGAGAGGCACTTAGTGAAACCTGCAGGAGGGGTCAGCATCAGTTTGGCTTTTGAATGAGCTGAGTTGTATCTTAAAGGATATGAAAGGTTAGTCATGTAGTGATTGGGGGGGGGATTAGGTTTGGGTTGGGGTAGATGAGGTGAAGGGAATTGGAGCTTTCTAGAAGGAACAACATGTCAAAGACATGGAAGGAAATAAAAATGCATAGGCTACGCGGGGTTTTGAGTTGTCAGAGACAAGATTAAGACATAAACGAAGCTAGAGAAAAAGGTAAAGGCTAAATAACCCTGGGATTTGTTTTTTTGTTTGTTATTTTATTTATTTTCTTTAAGCCTAGGATTTGAATGCTGTGTTAAAAAAGGTAGATCATTTTACCTGTAATGGAGAGAAACAGAGAGTTTGGGGGCAGAAAAGTGAAATGGCAAGATTCGAGTTTTAAGTAAATTACTTCAGTGACTATAAAGAGAACAATTAGAAAGCGGTTGTCGTAGCACATGTGGTTGTATCTATCTTTGAGATAGACAAAACAAAGGAGGTTTATTAGGTAAATTTTGTTCTAGTCTAAGTGAAAAATATCTAGTCTAAGTGAAGATGGAAAGGTGGAACACATCAAGTAATGTTGAGGAAATTGAATTGTCAGGCATGGTAATTGATTGGGTTTGATAAATAAAAGAGAAAAATCCAAAGAATTCTCTCTTGGATGACAAATATGGGGTCAAGAGTTAGGATTCTGTCTACAGAAGGAGAAACTAATTTAATGGAGAAGACAGAGAGTTCTGCTCTAAACATGTGAAGTCCCAGCTGACTTTGGGACAACCAGACTGAGCCAGGATCAGCTAGAACTAAAGGGAGAGATCTGAGATAAAGGTACAGCACTGAGATTCATCTCTGTAATCAATGTAGTTGAAACAGTGAGGACGTGTCAGATCACCTAGGAAAACCTGTAGAGTGAAAAGAGTGCTGGTCAAGGGAGATTCCAAGGAGAAGATAAATAAGCCAAAAAAGAAGGTAGAAGAGGAATGCTCGGAGGCAAACGAGAGAATGGGTGAGTGTAATTAAAATAAAGAGTAACTTTTAGGAAGGAATGGATTGTTATATGTCACAAATGCATTGCAATATAAGACTCGGATGTCATCTTAAGAGCTGTGGTCATAGAGCAGTAATGGGTTGAAGACTGTGTAGGGAGGCAACCCCCTTGGGTATCCAGGAAGGACATTCAAGCCAAATGAGGACAGCAGCAGATGGGGAAAGTTATTGGCTCGTCTCATATGTAAATATAGATACACAAACACTAAATAAAATATTTACAGTTCATTAAAAATACAATATAATCAAGAAGGGTTTGCCCCAGAAATGGAACGATACTTTATCTTTGGAACTCTGTTACTGTTACTCACCATCTTATCAAAGTAAGGGAAAAAAACAAATGACCACCACGATAAATACAAAGAGAAATATTTAGTAAAACTTAACACTTACTTTATGATTTTAAAACATCCTTCTTAGAGAACTAGAAATAGACCACAGAATCATTAATATGAAAAACTTACAGCAAACATCACAGTTAATGTTGAAATAATGAAAACATCCTCTTTAAAGTCAGAAACAGGACATAGCCTTTGTGTGTATTCCACATTGTCCTGGAGGATCTAACCAATGTAGTAAGACAAGGTGCGGAAATAGGGGTTTGGAAAGAAAGAAACAAAATACTTATTATATGAAAATAATACGATTATCGACAGAGAACATTCAAGACAATCTTTTGACATGTAATTGGTACTTAGCAGAAAGTTTTTCAAGTTTGATAAATACAAAATCAACATTCAAAAATGGATAGTGTTTCTATATATATAAGCAATATAAGTAATAATATTTAAAAATAGAGTAATAATATATAAGCAATATAAGTAATAATATTTAAAAATAGAGTAATAGTAGTACCTAAATTATAGTGGCAATGTATTCAAATACATATTTTGAATACATTATATATTCAAAAATAAACCTAACCAAGAAATCTAATACCTATATAAACAAATGATAAAACTTTATTGATAAAAAACAACCAAAACTTTATTGATAGACATAAAATAAAAGAGAAATAGCACTTTTTTTTTTTTTGGCTGCATGGCTTGCAGTGGAAGCGTAGTGGAAGCATAGAACCACTAGACCACCAGGGAGAAATAGCATATTCTGAAAGGAAAACTTAATTTTATAAAGAGGCAATCCTCCTTAATGTATAAATTTTGTTAAATTTGCAGTCAGAATCCCAACAGGGTGTTGTGTCAAATGTGACCAGTTGATTTAAAAATGTATATGGGATACTTCAGGGCCAAGAATAGGCAGGGTAATTTTGAAGAAGAAAAATAAGGAGGGGAAATGAACACAATGTAGTACTAGAGCATAAATAAATAAATGGACCAGTAGAGCAGGACAGAGAGCCACACATATGAGAAACTGACATCTGATAGAAATGAAAGTACAAAGTAATAGGGAAAACCTGGACTATTCAATAACTGGTGCAGGGTCAGTTAGTTATCCATATAAGGAAAAATTAGATCCTCCCTACTGTACGCATAAATTAATATCAATTAAAGACTTCAATGTGAAAGGCAAAATAATAAAGCTTTCAGAAGATAATAGAGCAGAATATATTCATTACTTCCAAGCAGGGAAGGCTTTTTTAAGACAGAAGAAACTTAAACCGTAAACAAACAAGATAAATTAAAATCTCTATGTAGAAAGTTATCATGTACACATGTGCTCAGCTGTGTCCGACCCTGGGACGCTGGGATCCACCAGGCTCCTCCGTCTATGGACTTCTCCAGGAAAGAATACTGACTGGAGTGGGTTGCCCTTTCCTACTCCAGGGAATCTTCCCAACTCTGGGATCAAATTCAGGTCTCTTGTCTCCTGCATTGGCAGGAAGATTCTTTACCACTGGGCCACCCGGGAAGCCCATAAACAATGTTACAAGACAAGACTAAGAGAAAATAGTTGCAAATCAAATAACTGACAAAAGTTTAGGGCATAGCATACAGAGAGAACTTTTATAAATCAGTTTTTAAAAAGACAAAAATACAATAGAAAAAAGTTTCCAGGACTTCTCTGGTGCTCCAGTGACTAATAATACTCTGAGCTCCCAATGCTGAGGGCTCAGGTTCCATTCCTGTTTAGGGATCTAGACAGCTCCTGCCACAAGGAAGATAGAAGATCCAGCGTGCCACAACTAACACAGCATAGCCCCAAATAAATATATATTTTTTAAAATGGGGATAACCATTTTAAAAAAGAGAAAGAAAAAACTTGTCAATGAGTATGAAAAGGCAATTTAGAGACACGAGATCTGAATTGTTGCCCTACTCTATGCAACCCTATGGACAGCAGCCCACCAGGCTCCTCTGTCCACAGGATTCTCTAGGCAAGAATACTGGAGTGGGTTGCCATTTCCTTCTCCCAACCTCTCTAGAGGAAGGTGTAAAATTGGACTACTTTTCATTTATATGAGAACGGTAAAAAATGTTAAATCTGACAATGTTAAATATTGGCAAGGATATGAAATAAAAACTCTCCTACTCTGCTAATGAGAAAGTAAATTGGTACAGCCACTGTGGAAAGCAACTTGCCAATATTTTGTAGAGTGAAGCTGGCGTGTACCCTACTACATAGCAATTCGATTTCTGGACATATTATCTAGAGAAATACTTATACATACATATGCAAAAGGAGAATTGCCTTAAGGGTGGTCACTGATTTATTGTTTACAATCATAAAAATTAGGAAACAATGATCAGCAACAGAATGTATTGGAATATTTGTATGAGATAAAACTACACAGCAGTTAAAATGAGTGGACTTGATCCTTGAGTATCAACATAGGTAAATCTTAAAAACACAATACAGAATGAGAAAAGTACATTTCAATATATATTAATGTATATGTAAATTTCATGGAGACAAAGACAAATTCAATAGAAAAAATCGTCAAAGGATTTGCATATGTACATGCTATCTTTGGTTTATCACACATCTGTCCATCTATTCATTCATCAACCCATTTTGTTTTATGGATGTACTTTAAAGAAAATTTCAGAGACCAGTGGATTTCATAGGTCAGGAGCTTTTTGATTAGATGAGAGAGCTAAACACATAAACTGAGGGAATAAGCCCTCAGTGCTAAAAGTGCGGTTGAAAGAAAAAGAGAGAAGATAATTGTTTGAAGCCAAAAGAGGTGGGATAGTTTGGCTTTTGAAAAAGAGGAGAACACAGTCTTTCTCTGAGACTAAAGGAAAAGATGGTGGTGGGGTGGGGACTTTGCAGGAGATCTTGTTTGGTGGCCTCAGTTTTTCTCCTTGAAATAGGAGGCAGAAACATTTTGAGAATGAGAATCATCAGGAGTTGACCAGGTCTTGAGGAGAGAGACAAAGATTAAGTATATATTTATTTTAGCTGTGCCATGAGTCTTGTGGGATCCCAGTAACCTAACCAGGGATTGAACCCGGGCCATGGCAGGGAAAGCACCAAATCCTAACCAATAGACTACCAGGGAATTCCCAAGATTAGGTATATTTACCTGAGAGAATGGGAGCAGCAATTGACCAAAAATAACTTAAGGGACTGATGGAGTCTTTGAAGGCCCAGATGAGTTGAATCTGTAGCAATGCAAGACTCTAGGTTATGTGATTTTCTCCAGCCTCAGCTGCTTGAGAAGAAGGAGCAGAAAAAAGCATACTGTAGGAATGATCTAGACTTGATGCTACAGGCCAGGTCTGCAAGGGAATGGAAGAGATTGGTTTGAGAGTGTTTCAGATGAGCAATCACTGGTTCCAAGTAGAGCATGGGACTAAGAGAGTCCAGGAATCAAATAAAGAGATCAACAGATCTGAGTTTTCATGAAATGGAGAAATGGCCCCTTTGCTGAGCCACAAATTTAAAGAGTAGCTTTGTTCTAACTAGGCTTACTGCTACAACTTCAAGCACAAAGAGACACAGATTGTTTAAGAACAAAGTCTTCATAGCCTCTTTAGAAACTCTGTCTTCATGGCCTCTTTAGAAACTCTGTGGCAGCCGTTACCACATCCCTGCATTTTGACAGAAGCTTTACCCTATTGGGATACTGAAAACTGTGCACCAAAATATAATATCTGAACCTTTCTCTTTTTCATCCCTATAATTCTCAGTCACTGATTAAAAGGGAAATGCTTCTAGTCACCAGTTCTCTCTTTAACCCTTGTCCCTTTAATGGTTTGTACTTCCTCACTTTTTCATCTTATACGATGAACGTTTTCATTTTCATTTCTTGCTGTCACTTACAAACTCCTTAGTTATCCTTTCCACTAAGTGGTCTGGAGTCAATATTTCATTGTAATAAAATACTCAACAATTCTTAATATTTCTTCTTGGAGGTATATGCTCTACTTCTTGTCTTAAATTAAGGGGATTTCCTTCAAGGCTAGGATTTGCCCTGCAAATATCTTTGGTTGGGGTTGTTAATTTTCTCACTTTGTTCTGTTGTGCTCTAGAGTGAGTTGAGGTGTAGGGATTGGCATTTGGCTACCTGTAACCCCACTGCTACTTCCAGACCATCACTCATCACTTAAGTGTAACTCATCCTTCTCTTAAGGGTGATTGCTATTCTCTCCTCCTCCCTGCCACTAACCACCTGTCTGATTGTTTCCTTTCATTCCTTAAAGACTTCGAGACTTAAACCCACAGTCATCTGCTTTATCCCATTTCTTACCACCATCCTAAAAGTTGAATAACTTTGCTTCCTAATTTTCATACTTCCTTAACCCTTATGACCTTCTATTCTAGTTATCTACTTTCCAGAACCACATTCTATATCTTGTGGTCACTCAGACAATATAGCTAAACAATCTTAAACTTCAGTTCCCCACTTTCTGACTATTAGCTTCTAAATCTCTAACTCCTCCCTAGTTGTCCTGTAAGGATGTCCTGTTATAGACCAAGGGGAAAAATGATCAAAAAAAGTTTCCAGGGCTTCCCTGGTGGTCTAGTGGTTGAGAATCCTCTTGCCAATGCAGGGGATGCAGGTTTGATCCCTGGTCCGGGAAGATCCCACATGCCATGGAGCACTAAACCTGTGACCCACAGCTGCTGAAGCCCACTGCCATGAGAAGCTGGTGCAGTGGAACAGAGAGTAGCCCCAGCTCATTAAAACCAGAGAAAGCCAGCTCGCAACAAAAACCCAACACAGCCAAAATAAACAAATAAATCTTAAGGGAAGAAAAAGTTTCCAGAGTTATTCTCAATAGCAATCAACCCTGATCAATAATGGTAAGACATTCAGGAGGTATGGCCATCTTAATCCATACTTATATGACAGCCTTCTAGGGATATATTTTAGATATTTTTTGGTCTTTGCTTACAAGAGTCATCTTAAATAGGCTCCAACTACTGTAACTGATGTCTAAACACCTTTGTTAAACTAGAGGCAAATGAAAATGGGCCAGTGTAACTATCACATGTTGACTAATGATGATAGTATTTCTCTCAAGGTAATATAAAGACAGTGAAATAACTTAAAACATCACTTCTCTGGAATCATTTGGCTTTGATGTCTTTTTACTGCATCTTTTGAGGCCTCGTCAGAACCACAATACTAAGGAAGGAGTCATTTTCTTTGACTAGGGTGAAGTAACTTAGTGTTTCTATGGTTACAAGAAAAACACAGAAATTAATTTGCTAAAGATTACCCCCTTCACAGATTGTGTTAGTTAATAGATGGTTGGTACTGTGTATTCCAGGCAGAGCTAGAAAAGATGCGATGTTTAGAGTGCTGGCAAAAGCAATAGTACACAAAAACACATAAAAAAGTTTAAAGAGTTTGATACTAGCCATTTCTAAAGCAGGTTCTGTAGTGGTCATCACTGAAAAAAAATCAAAACTTTGTTGCCCTTTCTAATACTTAGTGATGTTTTAATTTTAATTACATGGGGTGAGGTAGGGCACTTTATTCTTTTCAGTGTTTAGGACCTCTAAAGGTTTTAATGAGGCCTGATGTCAGGGGCCCTTGTGGTTCCATCTGAGTGTTTTTATTCTTTTTGCATTCCTGTAATTGAATGCTGAGGTGAGGTCATTACTTTGGAGGAGCTTTTGCCAAGAAGAAATGACTGGTGGAGGTCTGTTTGTCTCTGGCCTGTTCTACTGCTTTCCCAAACAATACGGTCATTGGCTGGTATAAACAGTGACTTTCTCTAGGGAACACAGACCAGGTATAAAAAAAGCACTTACAAAACCCAAGAAGATTCCTAAGTTCTTGGTGCCAATGAATGATTAAGATCCAATCATTCCCAACTTACAGTCACTGTCAAATGTTGCTATAAGGAGAGTCTGTGTTCCTTAAGTTCTTGACACCAGCCTCAGTTTCCCCATTTAGACTACTCACTTCCTTTCTGTCTGACCTGCTTCCAAACTTGACTCATGCCACAGCTTTGGTTTTTATACAACTCTTTCTACCCATAATGCAGCGGAATGAATGGCAGTCACCCACCCACTTGAAGCTTGCTTTCCTAGGCTCTTGAATTAAAAGACAGAAAGTAAAGAAATAGTTCCTTTTCAATACAGACCCCTTCTAGGGAGTAGGGAATCTATTTTCTTCCATTGCATTGGATTCTGCTTAAGACTCAGGATGCAGGATGCTCTTTTGATGAGGGACAGACAAGGTTGAAAGGAGGGACATACTAAGCAATGAGGAACAGCTGAGAGCTACAAAGATAGGGCTGTGCTCATGTATAAATAGAAATGTTGCTGCTACCCTGATGAATCAGACCAGATGTTTCTCTGATGTCTCTGTTTGGTCCTTTGGTTTATTAAAAAAAAAAAAAGTATAATTTTGCTAAAATTATATGTGGGGCCAGAAATGTGGCACAAATGCTTTAAGCTTAAATAATATGTAAAAGAGTAAAATTACTTTACTTAGGAAACCTTTATCAACAAAAAAGATACCATTTAGAGAAGCACAGAAAAGAGGAGGAAGGAAACAGTCTGTCAATGGAGCTGACAAATTACAATTCAGGAGATCTGAATTCCAAGTCTTCATCTGTCACTAAATGTGTGACCTTGGGCAAGCCAGGTCATTTTCCTGGGTCTAGGTATATATATATATCACTTATTTTTTTGTTTTTATTGGAGTATAGTTGATTTACAATGTTGTGTCAGTTTCTGCTATATAGGAAAGTGAACCAGCTATACACTTATTTTCAGAGTCTTTCCCCATATAGTTATTATGGAATTTGAAGAGAGATCCCTGCGTTATAAGGCAGCAGCTTATTAGCATCCATTTTACTATATACAGTAGTGTGTATATGTCAATCCCAATCTCCCAATTCATCCTTCCCCTTCTTTTCCCCCCTGGCAACCACAAGACTATTCTCTATGTCTATGACTCTATTTCTGTTGTTATATTTGTGGTTTTTAATGGGGGAGGGGCTGGGAGAGAATGGGGTTACATGGCCAGGTTCGTTAAATTAACTTTGTAAGTGTCTTTTGCAATCCTAAACATCTATGAACCCAACCAGGTTTTCTTTTTCAGTTTAATTTCTTGTTTCCTGGCTTCTAGTTTCATTGAGGGGTTGGTATGTGAAAGGCATTGTAGGGGATAAACATGAATTAACCCAAGGCCTCTGTCCTCAAGATGCTTATAACCTAATAGCAGATATTAGAGTTACACAAAAGACGATACCACAATATAAACTGTGATTGATTCCAGAAGGCAGAAATGAACAAATGCTATGGGAACTCAGAGGAGGCAAAGATCACTGCCAGGTTGGACGATAGGAAATAACTTGCTGGAGGAGGACATCAACATTTGATGGGGCAAGGGGTAGGGGCTTGAAGGTTGGTGAGTATTTAGAAGACAAAGACAGAGGCAAGGCCATTTCAGATATAAGAAACAAGAAGAGGCAAGGAGCAAGAAAAGTGCTAGATGTATTTGGGGAATGTGAGCCATTTGGGGTGGCTACATGAGCATAGGCTACGAGTCAGGTAGCAGTGTTGGTTTGGGACCACATTGGGGAGGCCCTTTTAATCTTGGCAGAGTGTGCATTTTACTTAGTAGGCAGCAGGGACCCATTTTTTCTGAGCTTGGGTGTGACTTAGTCTGAATGGTGCTTTAGGATAATTCACCTACAGCAAAGTGTAGGATGAACTGGAAGCGGAAAGGTCTCAGGGGAAACAGAACAGCTAAAAAGCTAATGCATAATCCTGAGCTCACATGGTGTCAGTGGGAATGGAAAGTATTCCAAATGGGTTGGTTTATGGAAGCTAGGGAGGGAGGAGGGGACTCAAAGTTAACTTCATGTTTAAGAACCTACTAGTACTTCTAATATTAAAAGAAAATTCAAGAAGAGAAGGGTGTCCGGGCAGGAGAAGCCGGGAAATAATTTACTTTTCATGCAGTGTGTCTGAAGTACAGGGAGCGTGCATATCTTAGTGGAGGTGTTCGACATTTACACACTCCTGGCTGGACCTCAGTACTGTGGATGCAGCTGGAGATAGGTATCTTAGAGACAACATTCTCTAAGTGAAGGAGCTGAAATCCTCCAAGTGCAAAGATTACCAAGGAACTGGAGAGTGAGGCAGGAGGAAGATGGACAACAGAATCTTGACAAGTGTCTAAATTCTTCCATTTTGATGAATTGGGCATGGTCAGTGTTATAGAACATAATCAAGAGAGTGCCACATCATTGTGTCCAAGGAGAAAGGGAATATTGAAAGGGAGTGGCTGGTGAACCGTAGTTGCATAACTGCTTGGGGGATTAGGGCCTTAGAGCTAGTGTCTAGATTGCCTAGAAGGAATTGGCTATAAGAAAAGAGTTAAGGGCATTAGTGATGAGGGAGCCTCTTTGTGTGTATGTGTGTGTTTTCTTTTTTTAAGATTTATTTTTGGCTGTTCTGGGTATTTGTTGCTGCGAGAGGGCTTTCTCTAGTCTCAGCAAGCAGGGGCTACTCTTCCTTGCAGACTCAGGCTCTAGGCACCTAGGTTTAGTAGTTGCAGCTTGAAGGCTCTAGAATGCAGGCTCAGTAGCTGCTGTGACCTGTGAGTTTAGCTGTTCCTTGGCATGTGGAATCTTTCTAGACTAGGGATCAAACCTGTGTCCCCTCCATTGGCAGGCGGATTCTTTTCCACTACACCACCAGGGAAGTTCTGTGTTTTCTGACAGATGAACACAGGAGAAAATTGGTTGTGTACCTGGTCCTCAGGTTGCCAGTCAAGATTCCAAATCCTCATTTCTTCTTTATATTGATAATGTGTATTTAGAGGGGCTTCCCAGGTGGCCCAGCGGTAAAGAATTCACCTGCCCATGCACAAGACTCAAGAGAGGCGGATTTGATCCTCAGAGGAGGAAATGGCAACTCATACCAGTATTCTTGCCTGAAAAATCTCATGAACAGAGGAGCCTGGTGGGCTACAGTCCATAGGATCGCAGAGTCATATACAACTGAGTGACTGAGCACGCAGGCACTCAGAACCCAAGGCTTCTTTCTTTTGAAATCTCAGGTTATTGCCAGGCTTTGTTTTTCAAGTATGATCAGGGGAATTTATTATCTTTTCTCCTCCACAGTTCCCCAGTTTTTTAGTTCCGTCTGGTTTTGAGTTTGGGGTTAGATTCTTGGATGGACTTGAGTATGGACACCTTATCTTTGACAAAGGAGGCAAGAATATACAATGGAGAAAAGACAACCATTGACAATAAATATGTAGATCACCTCTGAGAGCTTAGTGTCAGAGGCTCTAGGGGGCTTCCCTAGGAAGGAGGAGAGGGTAGGGCAGGCAGGGAAATGAGACTTTAACTCTATTGTGTTTCACACACAAAGGTCTGTTTGCAAACTACAATGTAAATTAAGACTTTAACAGCAGAGGATTTATCTTCACTTTAAAATCTGGGATTACACCAAGCAGATACCACTGGTATAAATTCAAGTAGGACTGATTGCCTCCCAGCAATGCAAATTAGTTTATCACTTTTGTTTGTTTGCTTTTTCTTCAATATTTTTTAGTGATAATAATTTACAAAAGCCATGAAATATTTACTTTTGGCTCTACAACTGTTAGAACAATTCTACCTGCCAAAGGGGGATTGTTTTTGTTCAGTGGCTAAGACATGTCCCACTCTTGGAGACCTTGTGGACTGCAGCATGCAAGGCTTCCCTGTCCTTCACTATCCTAGAATTTGTTCAAATTCATGTCCACTGGGTTGGTGATGCCATCCAACTATTTGCCAAAGGTAGGGTGGTGGTGGGGAACCCTGAAGGAATCCAGACCCATCAGTGAGGTAAAAAATTAGTAAGTTAGGGTTTTAATCTATGAACTAGCTATGTAACTTTGGGTAGTTTGCTTAATAGATGTCTATGCTTCAATTTTTTTCATTGGCGAAATCGCGATTTAAAAAAATACTGGTTCTGCTTTATCTCATAGAATTATTTTTCAGGTTGTGAAAGTATTTTCTCTTTAAGTTATAAACATTAGATAAATTCCAGGCATACTGCTACATAAGCCAACTAGAGAATTACTGAAGCCAGTCTGGGGTCAGAATAGGGAGGTGAAGCAGGAACTGGGATTTGGGAAATCTGGATGTAGAAAGTAGGATTATTGGGGATTGGTAGATAGCTTTTTCTTCCGCTCAAGAATGAATGCCGCCAATTAGAGAGTAAGCTAGAAAGAGAAAAAAAAAGTTTGTGACTGTTTCATACAGCACTTCTGATGCTGCTCTGAAATAACTGCTAGGGTAAATAAATTCCTTATATATTGACTAATAAAGAGGTGCTCAAATTTGTACATCTGATGCCCATTACTTCCTTGCTCTCTGACTTTTGTTACCATGACTTAAACAGCAATTTAATGTAACTAAAATATGTTTTAGTTCTGCTCCATGCAGGCTCTAAATCTCTAGCTTCAACACTTTCTTTTGTCCCCCCAAACACTGAGCTATCTGATGCTTAGACTAGGAAGTATGAATATGGAGTCATAGTAAGAAATCAGGGCTCTAGATACTGGAAATGATCACTTCAATACAACACCAAGCCACATATCAACAAAGTTAATCACAAAGGGTTCCAAGCTGACATAACCAGTTATCATTGAAGCTTTGCCCCCTAAAATGACTATTCCTCAGTTTTCTCACCTGTTAAGCAAGAAGCAGGATCAGGTTCTCTCTAAGGTTACTTTCTGCTACGAAGCACTATTACTCTAAATTAGAGTTTGGAGAAAATGACAAAACGTGTCCTCATAGCTCTTGATAAACCCAAACAATACAGAAAGTGAAAATGTCTCCTTGTGCGCGCGCGCGCGCGCACACACACACACACACACACACACACACACACACACACACACTTGTGGAATCCTTGTTGGGTTTTACATAGCCATGTTCAAGAAACACTGCTGGAGATGTACTATGTGCAAGACACTTTTAAGTTGTTACTGTTCAGTTTTAAAATGATAATTATTACTTTTCCAGCCACTCTTACAGCTGAATTGGTGAATAATATCGCCTTGGGTGGGCATAAAATTAAACCTAAGGTCAAGGGAGACAGTCTACAAATAGACCAAAAATAAAACGCAAGAGGTATCATTAGAAGATTTGGCAAAAAAAAAAAAAAAGGCAAGATATTGCACAAAGATCAAAGGCTAAAAAGGAGAAATATGTTTAGCTAATTCTGGCCTTTTGAGCATTTCATGTGCTTGCGAGGCCTGTCCATCCATCCACACCGCACTTCTGAGCCATGCTATTCTAAACCGATGACAAATCCAGCTTTAGCGCGGACAGGGCGCAGAGCGCGGATCCCACACAATCCCACAGTCCCAGGCCCCTCTGCCAACTCTCCTCTCTGGGAAGGAAGGAAGCGTTTCCCCTAGGGTGACTGTAAAATAAAACAGCCTCTCCAATCTCTCCGTCCAATAAGAAAGAAACGCTGGTCCAAACAAATATAGACATAAATGCATACAAACAAGGGAAAGGGTAGGAAGAGGGGGGAGAGGGGAAAGGGAAGTTCTTTTCCTTTCTTTTCAAATTTCCCGCATCCCTTTTCCTCCCCGCCTCTCCACGCCGGCTCCACTTCAAGCAGCAGCTGGGGAGACGGGGAGACCGGGAAACTCTCTGAAGGGCGGTCGGGGAGAGAGTGTTTGGGAAGTAGGCGGGACTGGCTGGATGAATAACTCGGTGTCCGATTTTTCCTGCCTTCGGCAGCAGTTCCTCCTCCGTTTCGTTACTCCTCTGCACACGCGGCTGGGCCTCGGCCCTCGATTGCTCCGGCCTATCACCCTGGGATGCCGCCTGCCGCCGCCACCGCCGCGGCTGCCGGGCTTGTGGGATCCGCGGCGGAGTCGGAGCCGGAGCCCCAGCCGCCGCGGGAGCCGTGGCCTGAGAGTTGGGGGGCGGGCCGGGTTCACTCCTGGGGAGGGTGCTGAAGCCTGGCGGGCGAGAACCCGGGGCCACCGCCCTCCCCGCCGGCTGAGGGAGTGGACGCTCGGAGCCCCTGAGCGGCGGCGGCGGGAGCCGGTCAAAGGGGGCGGCCCCTGGCGGCGACGCCCCCAGCCCAGCCCAGCCCTGCCCGGCCCCGCTCCATCCCCAGCCCCGGCCCGGTCGGCCCGCGGGAGACGCCGGCGGGGGCCCAGGAAGGCGGCTCCGAGGGGGCCGGCGGGCGAGCCGCCTCTCCCGGCTCCTTCCACGTCCCCCCCGGGAGGGACCCACACCTGAGCCCGGACCCACCCCCCGCCCGGGGCCACGCTGGATCCGCCTCCCGGCCTGGGTCCCGCCCGCCGGCTGCAGGTGGGCTGCAGCGCCCGAGCCGCGGGCAGTGGGCGGCGGGGAAGGAGGTGAGCCGCGTCCGCGCCGGCTGCCGCTCGGGTCCGTGCCCCCGCTGCTGCGCTCTCCGCCTCCCCTTTCCGCAGGCAGGGCGCGGAACCGCGCGCCCGCCCCGCCGCCGCCGCCTTGTCCCTCCGGGGCACCATGGAGCTCTCCCTGTCGTCCGGAGGAGCCGCGGAGGCGCTGTCCTGGCCGGAGATGTTCCCGGGACTGGAGTCCGACTCGCCGCTCCCCCCGGAGGAGCTGGACGCGGTTGTCCCGGTCAGTGGGGCCATGGCTGGTGGCATGTTGGATCGGATCCTTCTGGAGTCTGTGTGCCAGCAACAGAGCTGGGTCCGCGTGTACGGTAAGGACCTAAGGCCGTCTTAGAGGCTGATGTTTCTTATCTTTGCTCAGGCAGGAATGCATTCCCCAGGTCTCAGTCCCATCCATTCTCAGTCCCCATCCATCCTGGGTCCGTTGCCCATATCCCTTTTTGTTCTGGTGGTGCATTTCTGACAAGTTTCTCCGGACGAGTACTTGAGGAGAGAGATGTGACTCAGTATGGTCTTTGGACCTTTTCAGGTACCTGCAGTAAGTTTAAGATGGAGTTGGGATATGAAGCCTTAATTTTCAGGTGGTTATTTCAAGGGAGGTGTCAGCCGATCTTCAAGAAGACACCAGGAAATCAATCAGTCTTGAGCAAGGGAAGACTGCAAACCAGATTTTATGAAAAAGCTTAGTGGAGGTTAAGGTAATAAAGTAAAAATCAAAAGTATTTATTTGGCGTCGTGGGGGTTGGGGGGTGGGGGACAGTCTTCTATAACCTCTTTCTGAACCTCACTCTCCAAAGGCAAGCACTTAGTCCAAGGGGTGTGGATTGTTTCAGATTGCACTATTGTTTCTGGTGCTCTTTGAAAAGTAACTGGATTGCTACTCAGCAAGTTAAAAAGTGATGAACACACTAAAACTTTCCCTTTCTGCATTCCTAGTAACCACCTCTTTAATTAAAACTGAATGGTGAGATTCTATAAGGGCAAGCCTTGTGGCAGCATTTAAGCCTAGCTGGTTTTGAAAACCTGTAGCCCAAAGATTTATAGCCTGGCATTCAGGACTGAGCTGTGGCTTTCCAAATCATTGAAACGTCAAGGTGTTTTTATCACTTAGCCTAGAGGGATATAAAAGACATTAGTCATGAGGCTGAGTATAAGATGGCCAACTTGAAGCACCTGAGATCAACACAAGTTTAAGGTGTTACGCTGCAGTTGTGCATCAAAGCCTATTGTGATCAACTACATTATGTGTTTTTGGCTTTTTTTCCCCCATCCTGAGCAGGTTATATGTTTACTATTCAGGAGTGACAGTGACTTTGAGGTTGTCTTCCTGGATAGTTTAGTTGATTTCAAGACTTCGTCTATCACTATCAGAAAGATCATAGAACTAGGAGTCCAGAGATATGAATTTTTGTCTCAGTTATGTCGCTAAGTGTCTATGTGATTTGGAGCAGATCAGGTCACTTTTTTAACCTCTGATTCCTTATCTGTAAAATGAGTGGATTGGATTAAAGAATCTCTTAATGGTCCTTGCAGTTCTAAAAATCCAGCAGTTTTTATAGCCAATTTTTAAAGGATTTATGTATGCAGCACTTTGTATTTTGCTGGCTGTTTGTAAATGTTTCTTTATGTTATTTTAGTTAATGGAAAGAAAGCAAAGAAGTGGGAGATGATGCAAGGTCATCCAACTCATTCTCAGCAGATTAAAAACTTTAATGCTGGATTTTTCATTCACCTGCTAGTCCTAGTTAGCTGATGGTTTATAACAAAGGTTGGTGAAAATCTGAACTTGAGCTTGAATTAGAGTATATTGAGGTTACAGCTTTTTCCTATTCTGTCCTATCCGTTCTTATATATTTCTTTTGCATATTGTATTTTGTATGAAGTTAGCCTTGTTACTGCAAGGATACGTATATTTGACAATTCAGTATTTCTGTGTGGGTTTTCTAGACCTAGTGTTAGCTACATAGTTTGAATGTAACCCATAAAGTGAATGTGCTTGTTTTCGTAGTCCATTCCTAGGCCTAGGTTTGTGTGTGTGTGTGTATGTTATATGTTTCTTAAATATATGTGCTGTGCTTATTTGCTCAGTTGTGTCCGACTCTTTGCGATCCCATGGACTGTAGCCCGCAAAAATACTGAGTTGGATCTTCCCAACTTAGGGTTCGAACCCAGATCTCCCGCATTGCAGGCGGAATCTTTACCATCTGAGCCACCAGGGAAGCCCTCTTAAATATATACATGTATATTCTCTCTGTCACATACATATATAATATGCATTTCAGAGTTAATTTGCAGGCTTTCTACTGCATTGTAGCTTTTTTGTCTTCCCTATCTATTAACCAGAAATAGTTTTTATTTACTATTTAGTACTGCTACTTTCCTTCCTCTAAGGCAGCTTATCCTGGATACTATTTGACTGTCTTTGGTTTGATGTAAATGTTCTAAAACTATCTTAATGACACTTGACTTTTCTATACCCCTGGCTAGTTTTTAAGTTGCCTATTATACAGCTCTTAGAAAAGCTTTGATGCAAAAATAATAGAATGTAGAAAATCAATTTGGAAAAGTTTGTTTTGATTTTCTTGTTTGTTTTCTGTTTTCAAAATCCTGATTGTTTTGGAACATCAAGGTTCTTTTACACAACTGGAAGAGATTTTGATGAATGTATTCAAATGCTTTTTAAAGAAATCCAGAAACTAGTCTAGAGTATGCAGCTGGGGGTTGTGAACCTGGGTTTTTATTCTGGCTTTGCCACAAATTGTTGTCTAACTTTGGGCAAGTAATTTTAAGTCCGTGTGCTTAGGTTTCTACATAAAATGTGGAGTCTGGAGTAATTGGTATCTATGGTATATTTTAGCTTTAAAGTTCTCTGATTCTATGGCCTGCCCTATTATTTTACCTACAACTTGGTCTCCCACTTCAGCCTGACTTGAGGCCAGGCATCAAGCAAGCCTTTAATGCATTTAAATCATGACTGTTGGGTTTCTGGGGAGCACTTTTATCAAAAGGTCAATGAACTGAGTTTCGAAAGAAGGAATGTTGAGGGCAAATGTATATTTGTTTGGAATGTTTTCACAAGATAGGAAGGTGGGGATGGGGGTCTCAGATCCAGCTCATTCAGTTTTGAGACCTGACCTAAAATAGCCATGTGGGCTTTAAAGACAGGGTTTAAAGTAAAGAGTTGTATTAAGTGCTGTTGGCTTCTGGTTATGGCTCACATCCTCTGTAATATACTTATGTTTGAAATCAGTATGCAAACAGAAACAGAACTACCCCCTCCCCCTCAGATATCTTAACAGAAATTTTTACTTGTTTATGTACACAAACTTTTAAAAACAATATTAGTTTGCCTCACAACATTTGAAGACTGGACACCGTTTTGAGTTTGCTACTGATAGGTCTGGCTCTTTGGTAGATAATACTTATGTCCAGAGTTTTGTGTGTTGTCATGAATGGAAACTTTTTTGGAATATGTTCAGAGCTTTATAATACGTGGATCTATATTTGGAACACAAACAAACGCAGGTCTTTGAGACAGGACTAAGAGAAAATCATGCTCTTCCTCATTTTCTCTTAGCTATAAAGTGTTTCATTTGTCTTCTTCCAGTGTTATTGTAAGTTGTGCCCATTCCCGCCAAGACTATAAAATTTTTGACACCAGAGAGTCCGTCTGTCTTGTTGATCTTTGTATTCCTGTCTTGCCACTCCCTTCATTGTCACAGTGTCTAGCAGATTGATGCCTCCCCCATGGTAAGTCAGTGTCTGTTGAATGTTGATCCATCTGTCCTTTGACCATCCAGATCTCAACCTGACTGGCTGTCTGGGTGGTAGAATAGCTTAAACAAAGGCATGCCACAAACAGCTAAATATGGATGCAGAATCCAAGAGCATCAAATGCAGAACATTTTTCAGATATTTATAGCCTCAAAGCGAAGTCAATTGGCTGAAAAAGCTCAGCAGCCCAGCAAAAGGAAACGGGAGCGGCGAAGCCAGCCTCACTGTCTGTGCTTTCTGGTAAACAATGAGGACGTTAAAATTAACTACTTTACCATGAGTGGATGATGAGTGAAGGACACTATTTGGGAGAAATTTAAGATACCAGTCTCTAGCTGTGGCGGCGTTGGAGCTCTGCACCCATCAGTACAACAGGTCTGCAAGTGTATGCACAGCAGTGCTCTTTAATAACTAGAAGGGAAATACAATTACCATGATGAAGTGATCACCAAGAAACCATATTATTTTAATAATATGGGCAGGACTTATCTAAACTATTCAGTTAATATGTTAAAATAAATAACATCAGCATTATTGTATATCATTAAGCTAATATATGGCTATTTGTTTATTAATAGCTGGTCGAGACCTCCTGGAAAATTTCTAAAGACTGGTACAGTTTCAGCAGGCAGAAGAAAAAGGGAATTAATCATGCTGTATCAAATATCATACAGTTCTAGAAATATGGCAATGAGAATTTGACAAGAGTTTTTCATGAACTGGATATGAGTTGGTAGGGACAGAAGTCCTACCTGGTTGTAGTAAATAATGTTGCTTATGTTTCACCAATTAAAGAATGGTGTTTTAATTTAAAAAGTACATTTTACTGCATTTTTAAGAGAATGTTTCTATATTTACTTAAAATGTTGCACCAGTAACAAGTCCAGGAAGTTGTTTTATTTTGGTACAGTATGAATTACTTGTGACTAACTCAACTGGCCTTACACAGCATGTTCTTAGCCTAATTCACTTTGAGTATTCTTAGCAAATCTTAAATATTCACCCCATGACTCCTATTTTGTATTAACATGTAGCTAAATGAAATTGCTCAACTGAGACTAAAAGTTTTACATGCTTTAGCTAATTGATCACCAGAAGAAAATCAGTAAATATGTACTCAGTATATCCCCAAACATATTCATGTTACTTTAAGTGTTTTAATCTCCTCAAATGCTATTAATTGAGCTTTTACAAATCAGCATTAATGTTTTAGGAATCTTGGGATATTAAGCATTGCACATCAAGGATGGCACATTGACTTTGAGTGTTGACACCTTAATTTCCTGTGATCTCCAATAGATTTTATGCACAGTAGTAGTAGACAGTTCTCCACTGAAGTTAAAACTTTCAAGAAGGCCTAGATAGATAATGTTTATTTTAAATTATGTTGATTTCAAATAGACCCCCCTTTTTGCCTTTGAGAGAAAATTTGTGTAGACATTTAACTTCTGTGTTCTATGAATGTCACAGATGGTGGACAATTTCCTTTACAATATCTTAGTATTTTTCTACCATCTACCATGTTGGTTTATTGCTATTTCCTTTTTTTTTTTTTAACTTTTAATTTTGTGTCATGATATAGCCAATTAACAATGTTGTGACAGTTTCAGGTGAACAGCAAAGGGACTCAGCCATACATACATATGTATCCATTCTCCCCCAAACACCCCTCCCATCCAGGCTGCTACACGGCACTGAGCAGGGTTCCATGTGCTAGACAGTTGGTCCTTGTCCGTTATCGATTTTTGCTATTTCATTTTCAAAGAACAAAAATATTTTTACAGAATAGAAACTGTACATCCATAATCTCTTTTCCAAAACTGTTTGAACTAGTGTTTCAGAATTCAAAACTTTTGATTTTAGAAAATATGGTATATATACAGTGACATAAACCTCCTGGGATATCTGGAGAAACTTCCAAGAATCAGTCATGATAGTAGTTCTGCAATTAAATAAATGAGTATTCACACCAAGGATTGTATAAGACTATGCATAATATGATGTCAGTGTAGGACAGTTTACTACTAGAGAAGTTATAAAGAAAGTGTTCACAGCTTTTATGGATTTAAGAATTGCTGGTATGGAATTGAGGATCTGTATACATTCTCTGGAGTAAATAAAATGAAATTCTAGAATGCCCCTGTTTATCTGAGAATAATTTAAACAAATATTTAATTTTTAAATTAAATAAATACTTAATATTTAACAAATAAATAAAGATTGCCTTTATCTTTTAGATAATCTTTTCAGATATACTAATGTAATATGTATTAATATGATATATTAATATAATAATCTTTTCCAGGTAATATGACTCAGTGCACTCCCCTTAAAAAATGATGTACAGTTGTGTCCTGTTGAATGGAATAATTTTTTCCTGATTTGCTAAGAAAAGGGACTCACATGGCAAAGTAGGCTTTCCTGAGATTGCTGAGGAAATGGTGGCAAGGCAGTGGTTTCTAACACCTTGTTTCATTAGAAAGAAGCATGAGGTAAGTTAAAGCGGAGGGTTTATGTAATTGTTCTTAGCAGTTACTCTCTTCAGGAGCACAAAGTGATTTGATCACCTTTTAAGTAGGTGAACCACAAAAAAGCATTCAACTAATGACTGAGTTAATCCAGAAAAAATTCAGCTGTCTGCTCCCTTGTCCCACCCTATTGGAGTCACTTTTAAGTAATTAGAGAGGTGTTCGGTCTTGTTAACCAGGAGGAGGAGTCTGAAGCTGAGGGCCCTACTGAAACCGCCTCACGGCCTTGGCAGAGGGATGCCTGCTCTCTGATGTGTGTTTCTTCCCAAAGGCTATCAAGTGCTTCTCAAGACCTGTTGGTAGAGAACCCTTTACAAGTTTAATGTGGTTGGTTTTCTAGTGGGAAGGAAGCCATCAAGAAGTACATGATATGTAAATAGTAGGGGAAAAAAGGACATCCTGAGGCCCAGCTCAATGGGGTTAGTGGGAATATAGTGGGGAAAAAAAAAGAGAGAGAAGGAAAGAAAAATGGAGCCCTTGAGAGCATAAAAAGACTTCACTTGCTGCCCTGTTACACAGTAGTGATCATCTTACCGCTGCCAGCGGGGTTCAGATGATTGGAGTCTGAGTTTTACCTTCCTTCACCCAGTGTTTAGTTACATTAATTAGTTGTCTGTGGCTGTCTTGCTCAAGAGGATCCAGTTTAGAGACTGCATTCTCATTTCCCTGTAAGTTGTCGTCAGCATGGCTCAAGTTGTGTTCACCTCGTGTCCTTTGCAGGTATTGTTGTTTAGTCTAGTTGTTAAATTGTGTCCAACTCTTTTGTGACCCCATGGACTATAATCCATGAAATTCTCCAGGCCAGAATACTGGAATGGGTAGCCTTTCCCTTCTCCAGGGGATCTTCCAAACCCAGGGATGGAACCCAGGTCTCCTGCATTTCAGGAAGCTTCTTTACCAGCTGAACCACAAGGGAAGCCCAAGAATACTGGGATGGGTAGCCTGTCCCTCTCCAGTGGATCTTCCCGACCCAGGGATCGAACCAGATCTCCTGCATTGCAGGTGGATTCTTGACCAACTGAGCTATCTGGGAAGCCCAGATAGCTGGGTCTAAGAGATTGTTAATACTTGCAGATACTCCTTGGGAGAGTGAAAATTTAGAAAGGAAAAATTTTAACATAAGGCACGAAAACAAAATTCAGAATAGTGTGGAAAGTTAAGAAGCTGGTAGTCCTAAATATTTTTCAAAATAATCTTTTCCTCAGTAAAGGAACTGACTCAGGAAATTTAGTTTACTCCCCAAATTGGAGACAAATTCCACAGTTTGTCAGGATTAGAACTCTTAACCTCAGATTCCTCAGCCTCCTGTTTTAGCTTCTAGATCTTACTGCTTTCCCTTAGGGAGATGGCCTTTCAAAGCTGAAGGTCAGTGAGAAATACCAGATTGTTGGTTTCACAGTCTTTAAGGGAAGTGCTGGAAGTACCATTACCTAGGTAACAGAAAACAAAAATGGTCAAAACATCCACAAAGTAGGAGGTTAAGAATAATCTCTTAGTGATCCTTAAGAGGTGGACTAGAGGCCAGATTAGGTCTCTTCCTAAATTCTTTATTCTGTGATTGATTGCATGTTTTAAGGAAATTTGAATATTTCATTTATGATCCTTAGAACCTTGGATAATACCTGTAACTGTATTACATCTTCCCTTTTAATTTCTAATCTCTCTGATTCATATCATTAAAAAGTTAATACTGTTTTTCTGATTATGAATGTAATCCATGCTTAATGTGAATAATTGGAATTACAGGAAAAGATGAAAATTAAAATCAGCTGTAATTCCACCTCTTAGAGATAATTCTTACTTTAATATTCTGTTGGATTTAATTTCAGTCTTTTCTATTTTTTTTTTAATTTTCTTTACTTTATTGTGTTGGTTTTGCCATACAATGACATGAAACTGCCATGGGTTTACATATATATGCTCCCCCTCCAGAACCCCCCTCCCTCTTCCCTCCCGATTCCCTCCCCCTGGGACATCTCAGTGCACCTGCCCCGAGCATCAACCCTGGGCTGGCGATTGATTTCACATATGATAATTAACATGTTTCAATGCCATTCTCCCATATCATTCAGTCTTTTCTATATGGATATACTCATTTGTGTGTATTTGCTATCATATTGCATCTATTTTATACCACACTTTTTTCTAATAGTGTATTTCCTTTTGGCTTTGAAAATGTTTAAAAATTTTCCAGTGCATGTCTACTTTTAAATTTAATTTTAACATAGGTAATATATTTCCTTCTTTCAAAATTCAAAAGGTATAAAAGGATATACCATGAGGCCTCTCATCCCTCCTCCTCACCCCTTACTTGCCACAATCTGGCAAGCAACTATTGTCCCCACAACCCCGCACACAATCAGTCAACGTTTGAAATTTTTGTGTGTCCTTCCATACCTGTCTCATGCATGTAGAAGTAGATATGCGCCATTGTGTCTGACTCTTTGTGATCCTGTGGACTGTACCCCACCAGGCTCCTCTGACCATGGGATTTTCCAGGCAAGAATACTGGAGTGGGTTGCCGTTTTCTTCTCCAGGGGATCTTCCTGACCCAGGGGTCAAACCCATGTCCCTTTCTTCTCCTGCTTTGACACATATATTCTTTACCACTGATGGCATCTCAGAAACCACTAGAAGTAGATAGATAAAAAATTCTGCCAAGTGTAGGATCCAAGAAATTTAGGTTTAAAAAAAAAAATTCAGAGTCCAGAATTCCCTGTCTGGCCATGGGTTAGGACTCTGCTTTCACTGCCGGGGCGTGGGTACAGTCCCTGGTTGGGAAGTCCCATAAGCTGCATGGTCAAAAAAGTTTTGTGTGTGTCTGTGAGGTTAATGAAATGGTTGGAATAAGGCCCCCAAAGGAAGTGGGGTCTGGTGTTATGGGGAGGGGAATCTGAAGCTGGTTGTTGTTAATTGTTTTATATCTGAATTGATAGTACAGTTTTTACTTTGTGTATGCTGTTTCCCTTCTTTTTTTTTTTTTTTAAGCAGAAATGAGAACCATTATAGGAATGGATCCGCACTTCGTGTTACTCCTCCCTCGTATCTCCCCTCCATACATACTCATCACTGTATCTTGGATATATTTTCCTGTCCATTCATAAAGGGGTTCCACATTGCTTTTATGACTGCTTGATGCTTTGAAGAACCAGTATTTAACCCTGAGTTTTGCTGGTACAGGTGATAGTGTATGAATAATCTTGAAAATAAACCACTTTGCTTGTGTATATCTATAACAAAAATTCATGGAATTGCTAGGTCAGAGACATGCGTTTTCTAAAATTTTGAAAGATATCCCCAAATTGCTTTTCTTTGGTGTTGTATCTATTTATATTTCTCTACCAATGTATGGGGCTTCCCAGGTGGCTCAGACCGGAAAGAATCTGCCTGCAGTGCAGGAGACCCAGGTTCAGTTCCTGTGTTGGGAAGATCTCCTGGAGAAGGAAATGACAACCCACTCCAGTATTTTTGTCTGGAGAATTCCATGGATAGTGGAGCCTGGTGGGCTACAGTCACTGGGATCGCAAAGAGTCAGACACGACTAAGCTACTAATACATCAATGTATGAGAGTGCCCATCTTCCTGTATAGGGAATTGTCAAGTATTTTTTAATGTGACAGTCTAAAAAGTAAAAAATAGTCATAGTTTTAAGTTTTCAAATCTTACCTGAAGTGTGATTGAGTATCATACAGAGTCATTTAAATATAGCCTTTTTTGTGACTGTACATATCTTTTGCCCTTTTTTATTGGGTTGTTGAATCTTTTAGTAATTTGCAGGAACTCTTAGTATGTTAAGAACCCTTTGTCTGCCGTAAGTTGACAGTCTTTTAATTTGTGTTTTGTTTTTCTTTTCCTCTATGAGGAAATTATTCTTATACAGTTGAATATATCAGTCTTTTATGGCTTTTTGATTTTCTGTTAGAATGGCCTTTCCTATTCTGAAGTTCCAACTCTCCCATGGTTTGTCTAGTACTTTTTTTTGTTTTAATACTTTTAAATCTTTGATCCATTTGGAAATCATCCTGATATCCAGTATGAGATATGGATATAATTTCATTTTCAGAAGGATGGTTTTTCAGTTATCCTAGCAACATTTATTGAATAATTCATGTTTTCCTCCACTGATTTAAGATGTCTCCTTTATCCTTTACTAGATTGTCATATACAATTTGATTTATTTCAAGATTTTCTGCTGTGTTCTATTGGTCTCTGTATATTCATATGCCAGTGTCACACTGCTTTATTACTGAAGCTTATTTGAAAATATAATTTGTTAATGACTAATTTTACATAACGTATCTAACCATTATCCTCTTTTAAATATTACCATTTTTCAAAAATTTTTTGTTTGCAGTCTACTGAGTCTCTTTGTTTACAGATCTTTGAACTTCTGACTATTTCCTTAGGCTGAATTCCTAGAAGAGTATGTTTTTAAAGGCCTGAGACTTAGTGCCAAATTTATGTGACCTTCTTGGAAAGCAGTTCCTGCCACAAATATATGAAAATATGGCTCATAATTTTAAGTCCTACTTCTGTATTGCTACATTCAACATATTGAAGTATGTTTGCCTAGATTTCCTGTAGTGAAATTCCCAAGTGGCTCAGAGATAAAGAATCTGCCTGCCCATATAGGAGACACAGGTTCGATTCCTGGGTTGGAAAGATCCCCTGGAGAAGGATATGGAAACCACTCCAGGGTTTTTGCCTGGAGAATCCCATGGACAGAGGAGCCTGGTGGGCTACATTGCATAGGGTTGCAAAGAGTTGGACATGACTGAGCATACAGGTGTATGTAGTGTCTTAAATGTTATTTAGCACATATTAAATATGCTCGGAGTTCTAATGTTATTTAGCACATATTAAATATACTCAGAGTTCTAATGTTATATAGTACATATTAAATATGTGCAGAGTTCTAATGTTATTTAGCATATATTAAATATACTCAGAGTTCTAGTGTTATTTAGCACATATTAAATATGCTCAGAGTTCTAATGACTTACCTTCAAAACTGAGTTTTTTCTCAATGGCACTCCTTTTGATTAATGGCATATTTCCAAGTGAATGAAGGAAGCATGAGTATGGAGTCAAAGCAGTTGATCTGCTAAAGGTCAAATCCATGACCATGACCTTCTTTACACTGTTAGACGACTCTCCAACTGAAGTAATCTGACACAGATACATAATTGTTTTAGACACTCTGAGAAGAACATGGTTGGTGGCTTTCATCTCAGCTGTTCATGTCCTCCTTCTACTTTTTGTTTCTCAGAGTTTTCCGGAGGAATTTATTTGAATATAAGTTCATTTAGCTTTAGCTGGATGAATGACTGAGGTATATACTTTTTATAACACTACGTTAATGCTGAGATTTTAGCATGGGATTCATTTAGGTATGTTCTAGGGAAATTTATAATGTCAAAGACAAATTTGAAGAATGGCAGTTATAACATTAATGACAGAAGTAATTTAAAATATTTTCTTCAAAAAAAAAGGTAGGAATAGGAATTGTTCTGAAAAAAGCATGGTTTATATAGACCATTAACCAGTTAATCAAATTTTCTTTCTTTTTTTTTTTTAAGGACTTAATTTCTTTTAGAGCAGATGTAGTTTCACTGCAAAATGAGAGGAAGTTAACAGAGATTTTCCTTTGTACCCTCAGTTCCCATGCATGCATAGCCTCTGCCATTATCCAACATCCCCAACCAAAATGGCACATTTATTATAGCTGATGAACCTATATTAACCCATCATTTTCACTCAAAGTCTACATTAGGGTTTACTCTTTGCATTGTACATTCTATGGGTTTGGACAGTGACATATATTCATCATTATACATCATACAGATTATTTTCACTGCCTTAAAAATCCTGTATGCTCTGTTCATCTCTCCCTACCCACTACCTCCCAGCTCGTGGCAACCACTGATGCTTTTTCCTGCTTCCATAGTTTCTCCTTTTCCAAAATGCTGTTTAGCTGAAATCATACCCAAATTGTCTTTTATCCATTAGCTATTTGTTTAGCATGTAATAGAAGCAAACTTAGAAAGGAACAAAGTAGTTTAACTTTTAATAGTAACATAGAACAGTTTAAGAATGAAATGTAGAATCCTGTATCCAGTTAACATTGTGGAAGTTTGTAGGAGATTTTGTTTGATTTAAATTTGGGCAGGATATAACATATAAGTATTTTCTTCCCGTGATTTCTGTAGGCTTGATTGTTAAATTTTCTGTTTATTTGTAAATTTCAGGCATATTTCTATGAGAAAGCCCAAGGCCTTTCTAGTGCACATTTCTGTTTTGTAATGGACCAGTTTTGCCCAGTGGATAGTGGTTAGCCTGATTCAAAGAACAAACCTTGAAAAAGATGCCCAGCATTAACAAAAGACATGGTTCAGATCTAAAAAAATGAGTGTACTTTTAGTATTTTCTGGCTTCATCAAGACTTCAGAGTAGTTTTCATCCTCATGGAAATGCTTTATTTGCTAATGTCTGAATCTTATTTGATAAAATGGTAAAGAACAGTATCATATATGATGATTCCTATTGAAATAGAAAGATACTGTAGAGCAGTGGCCCCCAATCTTTTTGGCACTAGGGGCCAGTTTCGTGAAAGACAGTTTTTCCATGGACCTGAGACAGAGGAGGCGAGGGATGGTTTCAGGATATTTCAAGTGCATTACATTTATTGTGCACTTTATTTCTATTATTATTGTATCAGCTCTACCTCAGATCCTGGAAGTTGGGGACCCCTGCTCTAGAGGATTTGATATGGCCATATGTCTTGCTGTTTTGCTTAGATCAGAAAGTCCGAAGTCATTCTTTTTCAAGCATATCTTTAATCAGTTTGAGGAAATTTTTAGGTATTTGCATTTTAGGTTATGTTTTTAGTGTACTACTTGATTGTCATGCCTGTGTGCTAAATCACATCAGTTGCCTCCAACTCTTTTGCGAACCCATTCATTGTAGCCCATCAGGCTCCTCTGTCCATGGTTTTCTCCAGGCAAGAATACTGGAGTGGGTTGCTATGCCCTCCTCCAGGGGATCGTCCCGACCCAGGGAGCAAACGTGCGTCTCTTAAGTCCCCTGCATTGGCAGGAGGATTCTTTACCACTAGTGCCACCTGGGAAGCCCATCTTGATTGTCATACCTTGAGAAATAGTTGCATTACTTTCTCATGGCAGTAATCTTTCCTTACCTGTAGCTTAACTGGCAATAGTAATGTTTTGCGTATACAACCAGCAATGTTACTCCATTTACCTGTGAGCATATTATATAAAATGATATGTTTTTGCAAAGTTGGATTTTTCCCTACAGTCTCAAAATACCCTGCATTTTTTTCAATAAATTTATGAAACATGATCATTCTTTTCTCCATTTCACTGGGAGGTAATCATGTAAGGTTAGTGATGTCAAGATTCTTGGTAAAGTTATATTAGAACGTAAGACTGGAATGTGAGTTACAATCCAGTACATTTTTGGGATATTACCCTATTTCTATTATCCAAGTAAATAAGTTACTTCCAGTTTAATATATTTGTGTTAAAATATGTCATGAGCTGTTTAAAATAGCATTTTTAGACTTTTCTAAGTTCTCTTAGAATTTAGTAGTGTGTCTTATCCTACCTTCTGTGCCTCTTTTAGAACCACATAGGTAAGAATGGGTTTGAGTTCACTGGTGAACTGAAGGAATAAAAGTGAGGATGCTGGAGAGAGTAACTAATATGTTCTTTTGCACTCATTTTTTTTATTGTGGTACAATATACATATCACATTTTAATTATTTGTAAGCATGAAATTCAGTGATATTAAATACATGTTATATTTAATTACATTGCAATGTTATATAACCCTCATCATTGTCTATTCCCACTTTTGAGAAACTACAACTTTTACACAGCATTTGTGCATTTTTACATTCCTACCAGCAATGTATAGGGTTCCAATTTCTTTACCTCCTTGCACCCACTCTTGTTATTTTCTATTCTTTTTTATTAAAGCCATCCTAGTCAATATGAAGTGATACATCATCATGGTTTTGATTTTCATTTCCCCTATGATGAACAGATTTAGAAGTGCTAAGTCACTTCAGTCATATTTGACTCTTTGTGACCCCATTGACTATAGCCCCCCAGGCTCCTCTGTCCATGGGATTGACCAGGCAAGAATAATGGAATGGGCTGCCATGCCATCCTCCAGGGGATCTTTCCGACTCAGAGATCGAACCATCATCTCTTATGTCTCCTGCACTGGCAGGCAGGTTCTTTACCACTAGTGCCACCTAGGGAAAGTTAAATTTATAACTGATTCACACAGCACGCTGTGTTTAAAATCATGCTTTAAGTTTCTGAGTGCTTGAAATACAAACCTTAGGATATTTTTAAATTACAAAGTGTATGCACCAGAAAGCCAGTTTCAAGAGGAGCTGAGATGAACACAAATCAGGCCCAACAAGAGGCCAGTGTTCCTAGGTTTCTGGAAAAGAACACAGGAATTCTATAAATATCCTAAAATATCTCTTATATGGCCAAGCTCTGATCAATGTTTGGGTTTACTTGGCTCTATAAAAGTAGATTCTCTTTTCAGAATTTCTGATATCAAAAGGGAGAACCACTTGAACTGTAAGTCCTAGAATAAATAAAGCTATGCCCCAGATGAATACAATTCATGGTTCTTATGACTGTGTGGTCTCTTAAATTTCAGTATTCTTACTGGCTTGGTCAAGTATAAATAAAAGGCTGACAAAGGCATGCTTTCAAAGGGAAAGAAAAGTCCTATTTTTATATTTTGTATTATTGCTAAAAATACATAAATTTAGATCACCATTAGAATTTGTATAAACTTTTTTATACGTAGAAATATTCACAGAACTCACCACAAACAGCTTTCTCATGTTGTCTACAGTTAATAAAACTTGGACAACTCTACAAAGATGTTCAATTATGACATCCAAAGCATACCCAGCACATCAAATGTCATTATTTTACAGTTACAGTGCTGTATAAAGCCCATAGGTAAACTACAGGTTCAAGGTTCAAATTAACAAACATCACAGTGAGTGCTTTTTATAATAACAGTTTAAAGTTTTTATCTATGAGAAACCAAAGTATATAGTAGTGAAGAGAACAGCCTCAAGAGTGAACTGCCTGAGTTCCAATCTCATACTAGCCACCCACTTGCTCCATAACCTTGGCCAAGTTCCTGTGTCTCTGATTCCTCACCTACAAAATCCGGATAATAATAGAATTTACCTTATAGGATCACTTCAAAGATTAAATTAATAGACATAAAGAACCTAGAACTGAACCTGGCTCATGTAAGTATTCAAGAAGTTTTACATTATTGTTGTCATTATAATCATGATTTTATTTTTATAAATTTTTTGAAAATCCGAACTAACCTATAAAGACAAAAAGTAGACTAGTGGTTGTCTGGTGATGGAGTGGGAGGGATGGGACAGAAGGATTATCAAGGGATGCAAGAAAACTTTTTAGCAGAATTAGATGTTCATCTTCTTGACTGTGGTGGTAGTTTAATGGTTATTTAAGTCTGCTGTATGTCAAATATAACACATTGTTTTTTTAAGATGTATGCATTTTCTAAGACATATGATCAGAATGTAACATTTTAACTCACTTCCCGTTGCCATATTGCCCATAGCTCAAAGAATCACAGATTTTGAAGAATTGCAACTCATTCATGCGTTCCCTCCCACTACAACACCAGACAACCACTAGTCTACTTTTTGTCTTTATAGGTTAGTTTGGATTTTCAAAAAATTTATAAAAATAAAATCATGTAATATATACTTACTTGTAATCTGATTTCTTTCATTTAGTATATTTTGAGATTCATCCATGTTGTTGCTTGTAGCAACTATTAATTTCTTTGTTTTACCAAGTAGTATGCCACTGAGTAAATATTCCATGATTATTTATCAGTTTACCTAAACATTTGAGTTGTTTCTAGTTTTTTGGCCATGACAAATAAAGGTTCTGTGAACATTTGTGTATAAATCTTCATATAGACATATGCTTTTATTTCTCTTGGGCAACTACCTAAGAGTAGAATGACTGGGTCGTGTTTTCTAAAGTGCTTGTATCATTTTACCACCAGTAGGGTATGACAGTTCCAGTTTCACTGCTTTACCAACACTTGGTATGATAAGTCTTTTTAATTTCAGTCCATGTAGGAGCTGTGTAGCCCTATTCAACGTGATCTTAATTTGCATTTTTCTGATGACTAGTAATGTTGAGCATCCTTTCATATACTTATCAGACATTCATCTATCTTCTTTAGCTAAATGTCAAATCAAATCTTTTGTCTGGTTTTAAATTGGTTTTCTCAGTGGACAACAAGGTCCTATTGTATAGCATGGGGAACTATACTCAGTGTCCTGGGATAAATCATAATGGAAAAGAATATAAAAAAAGAATGTATTCATATGTATAACTGAGTCACCTTGCCATATAGCAGAAATTAACAAAACATTGTAAATCAGCTATACTTTGTTAAATAAATAAATTGGATTTGTCTTATTGAGTTATATGAGTTGTTTCTGTATTCTGGATATTTTTGTTTGTTTTAGTTGGTAAGTTGTGTCTGACTCTTTTGCAACTATAGCCCGCCAGGTTCCTCTGTCTGTGGGATTTCTAGGCAAGAAAATGAATTGTTTGCCATGCTTTTCTCCCAGGGATCTTCCCAACCCAGGAATTGACTTGTGTCTCCTACATTGGTAGGTGGATTCTTTACCAGTGAACCACCAGGGAAGCCCCCATATTCAGGATATAAATCATTAATCACATGTGTGATTTGCAGTTGTTTTTTCCCATTAAGAAACTGCCAAACTGTTTTCCTAAGTACTTATGACATACCTAATCATATTCTTAACACTGTCTTCAAAGAGTAGAAGTTCTTAATTTTGATGAGTCTTGTCATTTTGTGAATTGTGCTTTTTATATCTTACTCAAGAAATTTTTATCTAATCGAAGGTTGCAAAGATTTTTCCTGTTTTCTTCTAAAAGTTTTATAATTTCAGGTCTGTGATCCATTTTGATTTTATTTTTGTGTATTTAGTCCAAAATAAGGACTGAAATTTATTTTTTAAAATATGGATATCTAATAATTTCAGTATCATTTGTTAAATAGTCTTTTTTTCCCAGTACTCAAATGCTTTTGTACCTTTGTTGAAAATCAGATATACATGGGGGTCTGTATCTTGTCTTTTTTGGTATAGTCTATCATTCTACTGTTTATCTTGACTCACAAGGATACTATTTTTATTACTATAGAGTTCTAATAAGTTTTGAGGTCAAGTATGAATTTTCTAACTTTGTTTTTCTTTTTTCAAAGTTATTTTAGCTATTCTAGATCATTTCTATGCCCAAATGAATTTTAGACTCAACTTGTCAATTTTGCACAAAAGCCTGTTGGGATTTTGATTGTGGTTGTGTTGAAACTATAGATCAATTTGGGGAGAATTAATATATTAATAGTGTACATCTCTCTCTGTATTTTGTCTTTTAAAATTTCTCTTTCTATAGCTTTCAGTGTGCAGGTCTTATAGATCTTTTGTTTGATTAACTCCTAAGTATTTTACAATTTTCGATGATATTGTGGGTGGTATATTTTTAAAAATTTGTTTCTAATTTATTTCTAGTATATAGACTATAACAGATTCTTTTTTTCATTTTTGCCTTGTATGCTGCAACCTTGCTAAATTCACATGTTATTTCTAGTGGGTATTTTGCAGATTCTATTAGCTTTTCTATACAGAGAATTTTATATAATGTCTGCAAATAAAGACTTACTTCTTTTCCAATCAGGGTGCCTTTTATTTCTTTTTCTTGCCTGATTGCACTGGCTAGCACCTCCAGGTTAATGTTTAATAGAAGTGGTGAGAGCAGACATCCTTGCCACTCTTAGGGGGAAAACTTTCAGTCTTTTACTATTTAAGGGTGATGCTAGCTTTAGGTTTGTTGGTGTTTTTGTAGATGCCCTCTATCAATTTTAAGATATTCCTTTCTATTCCTAGTTTCTTAATAGGTTTTTTCCCCCCAATCAGGAATAGATGTTGTCAGATGCATCTATTGAAGTGGTCACATAGGTTTTCTTTTTTAGTTTATTAATATTAACTACATTTTTTTTTTTTTTTTGTGGTGGGGGGAGCAGGCAGAACCACGTGGCTTGTGTGATCTTAGTTCTCTAACCAGAGATTGAGTCTGAGCCACTGCAGTGAAAGTGTCACATCCTAACAACTGGACTACCAGGGAATTTCCTAATTTCCTACTACCAGGGATTTTTGAGTTTTAAACCAACTTGTCACACTTGCATAAAACCCTACTTGGTCTTGATGTATTATTATCTTTTTATATGTTGCTTGATTTGCTTCATTTTATTTGCTAAAATTATCTTAAAGAATTTTGGGGACTTCCCTGTCAGCCCAGTGGTTAAGACTCTGTGCTTCCAGTGCAGGGGGCCTGGATTAGATTCCTGATCCCTGGTGGGGAAATGAAGATCCTGCATGTTGTGTGGTATGGCCAAAGAAAAAAAGAATTTTGTATCTGTATTCATGGAGGAATATTGGTGTGTGGTTTTCTCATATTATTTCTCTGACTTTGGTTTTAGAGTGTTCTGAAATCACAGTGCTGTGCTTCCCGCTGTGTTTACTTTAAGGAAAGTAAACTGCTTGCCATTGCAGGAGCCATAAGAGATAGGGATTCGATCCTTGGGTTGGAAAGATCCTCTGGAGAAGGGCATGGTAACCCATTCCAGTATTCTTGCTTGGGGAATCCCATGGACAGGGGCGCCTGGCAGGCTACAGTCCATATGGTCGCAAAGCACTGGGCACGATTGAAGTGACTTAGCATGCATACATACATCACAGTGTGCATTGTAAAGTATTTCTTTTTTAATTTTCTGGAAGAGTTTATAAAGAATTGGTATTGTTTCTGCTTTGTGTGTTTGGTAGAATTCATCAGGGAAGCCATCTGTACCTGGACTTTCCTTTGTGAGAAAATTTTTCTCACTTCAAATTCAGTTTCTTTAATAAATATAAAATTTATGTTATTCATTTCTTCTTGATGATCTTTTGTTGTTTGTGTGTTTGAAGGATTGTGTCCCTTTTGTCTTAAGTAGTTAAATTTATCAGCATAAAATTGTTTATGATATTTCCTTATCTTTTTAATAACTTCAGAATCTTTAATGATCTTACCACTGTTATTCTTGATATTGTAAATTTCCGTCTTCCCTATTTTACCCTGGTAGGTTTAAGTTTATCAAATTTATTGGTCCAAGAATCAGCTTTTGGTTTCACTGTCTTTTCTCCTATTTTTTTCTTCTTTGAAATTTTACTGATTTATGTTATAATCTTTATTATTTACTTTCTTTTATCTACTTTGGGTTTCATTTGTTGTTTTGATATCCCTTTACTACGTCTTAATATAGAAGCTGAGGCCATTAATTTGCAGCTTGTCTTCTTTCCTGATAAAGGCATTTCTGTGCTGTAAATGTTCCTCTAAATACTGCATTAGTTCCACCTCACGAATGTGCTGTGGCATGTTTCATTTAGTTCAAAATAATTTCTCATTTTTCCTTTGATGTCATCTTTGACTCAAGGGCTTTATAGAGGTTTAATATAGTTTGCAAATATTTGAGGATTTTCCAGATGTCTTTTTGTTACTAATTCCTAGTTTGTGGTCAGGATATACTTTGTATGATTTGAATCCATTTAGATTTATTGAGACTTGCTTTATGACTCAGTATAGTGTGCACTTATTTGTTTTAACAAATGTGTATTTTGCTATTGTGGAGTGGAGTGTTTTATAAATATCTATTAAGTCTATTTGGTTAATAGTGTTGTGCAAGTCTTCTGTATTCTTCTTGATTTGCTGTCAATTATTGACAGCTTTGTTGAAGTCTTTGGTTAATTGTGGATTTGTCTGTTTTTCTCTGTAGTTCTGTCAGGTTTTGCTTTGTGTATTTTGAAGCTTTGTTATTAGGAACATAGACATTTAGGTTATGATGTCCTCCTGATGATGACATAATATCATTATGTATTTTATCTTTATAAAATAGTCCTCTTTATCACTAGTCATATTCTTTGCCTTGACAGTCTACTTTATCTGACTTTACTATAGCTACTCTAGCTTTCTTGTGACTTGTATTAGCATAGAATATTTTTTTCCATCCCTTTCTTAGTACTTCACTTGTCTCTTTATAGTTAAAGTGGGTTCTTTTAGGCAACATATAGTTAAGTCTTGATCTTTTATCTGGTCTTTCAGTTGGGTTATTTGGACTAGGTACATTTAATGTGTTTATACTTAATTATTTATATTTAATGTTATTGGTTGCATTTAAATTGAATGGGTGGGTTTAAATCTACTATAAATATCTTACTATTTGTTTCGTTTCTCATATCTGTTCTTTTCTCTCATTTTACTCTTAATGCTTTTTGAAGTAATTTTGTATTTTTTACGATTCCACTTTCTATTTTGTTTTACATTAGTGATTGCTTTATAGTTTATAGTACATATCTTTTAATCTATAATAGTCTACCTTCAAGTGCTATTACACTACTTCATTTATAGTTAAAAACCTTATAACATTATATTTAATGATTTTAACTTTCTGGCTTTTGGGCTGTTGTTGTCATGCATTTTACTTCTACTTATAAACTCTACAAAAATATTGCTTTTGCATCAAATAGTTGATTACCTTTTAAAAAGATTTAAATAATGTGGGAAAATATAAAAATTTTACTTGTTCCAGGCAGCAGGGTAATTCTGGTCCTTGTTAATCCACCTTGATCAATAGAAATCCTCCCATATCTGGTTTGGCCCTGAAGGATAGCATGTCCTGGAGCAAATCAGCAGTGTTCTTCCTTCTGCAGTTTTAAATCTGGTGTTTTTATCTCTTCAGGGAGGTATGATCTTGAGTTATTGAAGCTTGGACAAGTTGGATTTCTTTAGTGCCTTTTACTTATTTAAAGTCAGTGCTTCAGTGAGGTCACTGTATCTCCATAGTGTCACCCATATAGCCATCTGACTTAGTACAATAAGAAGCCTTCGTACACTTCTTTCTTAAATTCCTGCAAATACGCCACAAACTGTTAACGGCATAAGCGGTGACCACAAATTTCATAGCACATCTCTTCCTGTAAATGGTGGAGTGGAAGTTGGGAATGTTTATTTGACCTGAATAAATCATCAAAATACTTTTTTCCTTTTCTGAAGGCACTGATTCTTGGCAAGCAGAGTCAGTTTTTCTGCCTTTAAACTAAACATCCTAGTCTTCTTAAAAGTGAAAGTGAAGTTGCTCAGACGTGTCCGACTCTTTGCGACCCCATGGACTGTAGCCCACCAGGCTCCTTTGTCCGTGGGATTTTCCAGGCAAGAACACTGGAGTGGGGTGCCATTTCCTTCTCCAAGAGATCTTCGCGACCCAGGGATTGAACCCAGGTCTCCTGCATTGTAGGCAGATTCTTTACTGTCTGAGCCATATAACTAGCAGTGAATTAAGCTATAAGTCATGCTTATTATTAGGTTAAAAAGTTAAGGTATAATTTTTGCCAAATAGACAATGGGAAGCACAAATAGGGGTGAGCTGGTGAAGGGCCTGCTTTTGGCATACAAACTGCTGGTTGTGTAGGCATGACAGTGACGTCTGTACTTCTTGATTCACCCTAGATACTTTGACTGAAAAGAGAACATATTGACTTAGAAACAAACATGTGTGTTGGCAGGTCTAACCTGAAGCAAAGTTAATTTGTGAATCTTGTCCTAATGGTGCTTACAGTTTAGTCAGGGAGGTAACTATTAATCAAATGCAAACTAAATATAAAACTAAAATTCTCGCAAATACTGTATAAGAAAGTACACAGTACCCTAAAAGTATATAGCTAACTGATCTAATTTAGTTTGAGAGAATCAAGAAGACTTCCTTAAGGCAATAATGAAGATCTATGGGGTGGAATAGGGGTTAACTAGGTGAAGGGAGTTAGGAGTGGGCAAGTGTTCCAGATGAAGAGGGTAATGCACAAAGGTTCTGGTGTTAGTGAGCCTGGCAAATTCGAGGAATTCTGAATAAAGACCGGAGTGGCTGGATCACAAATATTTAGAGGATGCTTGGTATAAGATGTGGCAAAGGAAGTAGCTATGTGTGCAGGATTTGGGTCTGGAAGTCAGTGCCTGCTCTATTTGCCTTAGAAAAGACCACTCTGACATCTGTGTAGAAGATAGGTTGGTGTGGAGCAGGGAGACCAGTCAGAAGGCTGTTGTAATTGGGGCAGGAGATGATGGTCATTCAGACTAGGGAGATGGTGATGGAGAAGTGGACAGATTTGAGAGAGAGTTAAAAGGAGGTTAAAACGGGTAAGATTTGGTATAGGATTGGATATGGGGCACTGAGATATATGGGGAAGGGTGGGGAGATTTGGAAAGGGTAAGTGGTGGTTTAACTGCAAATAGATACTGGAGGGATGTTGGTACTATTTAACGAGATACAGCTGTTTATTTTGTTGCTTGTTTTTGTTTTCCCAGTGAAATACAGGCATTTTTTCTTCCAGGGAGATGTGTATTTTATTTAGGGATATTTCAGAGTCCTCTTCATCCTTTAGGACCTAGCACAAATATGAGTTCTTCCTGACATCTCTTTGCCTACTTTTCCCCATAGCTAGAAATAATTTTTCCCATCTCTAAAACTTCTGTTAAACTGTTTACAGTTCTATTATGGAACTTTTCACCATCTAACTTGTTTTCTGCTTACTTCTGTATGTTTAATTTCCTTTATTGTATTGAAAGCTGCTTATTGAATGGAAGGTTTGTTCACTTTGATAGTCTCACAGCTAACAGTTTCTTTACTATTCTTTAATGAATTTGATAGTCACAATTAACAGTAATATTTCTTTAATACTGTGACCTTGTGAGGGTGTGGGTTCCATGAGGGAGTATACTACTTGAGTTAATTAAAGCTTTGTGTACATTAAGATATCTGTATACAAGAATGCCCTAGGGTAATAAAGTGGTAGAAAGGTCTTTTATAATTTCAATTTTTGATCATTAGTCAATATTAAACATTACTTTAAAAAAAACTACAGTTAAATATACTTTTGCTCAATTTTTTTTAACAAAATAGGTTATTGATTTAATTCATCAGTCTATAATTGATGAGCTAAGCATTGCTTTATAAAACACCTAACATTTGGGTAAGACTTAATAATTGTTCAGAACATACTCACACAAAATATGTCTCAATCTCATCCTATAATAGTCCTATTAGATAGATAAGGGTTGTTTTAATTTTACAGATCCATGCCATATTTTAAAGGATACTTTTGAAGACCTTGGGATGAGGTTATTTCGTGTTTTCAGAAATCAAAATATTCCTTTTTACTTTCTCTAATAGATTGAACTGGAAGCTCTTTGAGTAGTAAAGTCACTGATAATATTTTAAATAGTAATCTTTTGGGTGACTTGACCTGAATAGCTTTTTGGGCTATCATCTCAATCAAGTTCAAATTCTAGGATGAACTCATCTCTAACCCATCCTGTTTAAGCATTGTGTGATGTTTTTATATTTTAGTTTAGAGAAAGCCCTTAAATGTACCTCCCAAGTAACAAGTAAAGCTGTGTTTTAAAGTAGATTTATTTATATTCGAAAATAAATGTACCTTAAGTGACAGATTCAGATAGCAAGATCTTATCAATAAAGTGCAGTTAAGATTTGGAATATGATGATATGATTCTTTAAAGTTCTTTCAGTGTATTAAAAGGAATCAGAGCAGCGTCCCAGTAGCCTTCTTCTCCCAGGTTTTCAAAAAACACCTATTTCGTTGTACGTTTTCTACTTTTTCCAGGTGAGTGTTATCAAACTTAGTGGTGATTTAGATTTCTAAACTGATAGGTTTCTGAGACCTACCCGAACTCCTTTATGAAAATCAGTACAATATTTTCTTTACATACGATCATCTTCAGAGTTTTGTGAATAAATTTTTCTTTTTCCAGTTTCCTTTTAATGTTCCTTTTACAAAAAATGTATTTACTAAGGGATTAGAAGCTTATATCTGTGTATTGTCATTTAGATGCTAAGTCAGGTCCGACTCTTTCTGTGACCTCATGGACTGTATCCTGCCTGGCTCCTCTGTCCATGGGATCTCTCAGGCAAAAACACTAGAGTGGATTGCCAGCTTCTTCTCCAGGAGGTCATTCAGACCCAGGGATTGAACTCCTATCTCCTGAATTCTTTACCCCTGAGCCACCAGGGAAGCCATATTCGTGTAGTTCTTGGGTATGTATGACTTAACGTTTTTCTTTGCTTTCCTCATGGCAACTTTGTGAAATAGGGTTATAAATGAAGAAAGTGAGTCTGAAGGAGGTTGGGACTTGCTTAGAGATTCCATTGTAGTCTTTTTGCTGCTGTTTTAGTTGTCAGGTTGTGCCCGGCTCTTTTATAACCCTGTGGACTATAGCCTACCAGGCTCCTCTGTCCATGAGATTTCCCTGACAAGATTACTGGAGTGGGTTGCCATTTCCTTCTCCAGGGGATCTTCCAACCCAGGGATCGAACCCGTGTCTCTTACTTGGCAGGCAGATTCTTTACCATTGAGCCACCTGAGAAGCCCTCAATGTATTAATAGTACTTCTTTCTACTAATAGAAGTCAAGTAGTTCTGCTCTCTCTGTCATTACACTCATTCCCCTCAAACTCTAGATCTCTCTTCCTTATGTTTTTCTGCACATTGCTTAAAAGAAACAAAGAACAACATCTGGCATGCTTTTTTATCTTTAGCATTTTTCAGTAAACTCAGTTCATTTTTGGTTTTAGTGTTTCTGATGTTTTTCATTTCTGGGTTCCTTTGGAAGCTTTTGGAGATAGATGTTCTTTAAAAGCTAAGCCTGGCTCTAGGACTGCCTCATTTTTTATTTATGGTATTCTGTACCTTGAAGACCAAGGGCACCCTAAGTCTACTCAAAGGAGCATGGACTCCATGGAGCTGACTCCTGTTGTTATTGCTGGAAAAAAAAAACAGTGATTGAATGTGCCACCAGTCTAAGACTCATGAAATGTTCAAGTGGATGGGTTTGGAATGTTAGGTGAAATGTGGAAATATTAGCAATATGTGCTTTATTAGCAATTCTGTTTTTTATAAGGTATTAGAAAAGAGAGACAAGTATGGGATTGCTCAGCTATTTTATAAAGCCAGTGGTTTTTAAAAAATTGAATATTTTGGGAGGCACATTGACTCAAAAAGAAAAGGATGTTGTCTGCTTTAACTATGCTAAAGTAAAAAATGGAGAACGTGAAATTGATATGGCCATTTGCTTAAATGATATTTTCAGGTCTTCAGGAATGAAGACTGTTGTAGGAATGCAGTAAAAATGATTGGACGTTAAAATGACTTGAGAAGTCATTTATCTGTTTGCATCCTAGCATGTCATTTTAATGTGTATCCAGGAAGACAATGAATCAAAACGACTGATGTGTGAACTGATTGTACTATTTATTAGAAGCAAATAATTTGGGGGTACATGAAAAATCTTTATCAGGGAGCTAAGATTTTAATAACCAATAAAGGTTTATTTATTTTGGAGGATAAAATTATAGCCATGGTTAACTGTAGCTTTTGCATGAGGGAAAAATTGATGGTATAGATTGATCAGATTTTATAGTCTGGCCATTAATCATAAAATGAATCTGGAATGTTAACTTTTCATTTCTTGGCTTACACACAACTCTGGACCATTTAATTATATATGAAATATGTTTTTATTTTTAGATCTTAGTTGAATTGACCAGAGGCTGGTGGTAATAAATTTATGAAGTGTGGTATAGTCTGTGGATAGAGATTGCTAGAATTTCATTGTAGTTACTGTGGTCCCACATTCAACATGTTAACTAGTATGTAAAAATGAGTCTTTCTACAATCTACATAAGGATCGCTAGGACTGCTTCTTAAAAATGCACACCATTGGACCTTTCCTATCCCCAGCT
The DNA here is from genome assembly GCA_007570785.1 of Antilocapra americana. Lineage (NCBI taxonomy): Eukaryota > Metazoa > Chordata > Mammalia > Artiodactyla > Antilocapridae > Antilocapra > Antilocapra americana. Next base: position 13,057,074 of record ML663557.1, on the reverse strand, counting down.
CCCACCAATCAAAATCTCTGGGAACTGTGCCTAGGATTTACGTTTTAACAAGCACCAGGAAATTTGGAGGCACATTAAAATTTGAGACCTCCTTTATAGATGATTACACACATTACACGTATTGTTCTTCTGTTTAACATAGTTAAATTAGAAGATCTTTGAAGGCAAGTAAGAACAAGGATATGTATTTTCAATTTAAGAATCAAAATATGCTGTATGCCCTAAGCTTATGCAGTGATGTATGTCAGTTGTTTCTCAATAAATCTGGGGAAAAATAAATTTTATCATCTGGGGAGAAAAACAGATTTTTAGAGGTTTAAAATACAGCTAACATCTAATTACAGCATTAATTTATTTCTTCTGAAGATGCAATGTGGACTTGAATTTTATATTTCAGCTCTTTAAACATCTAGTGTTTGTTAAAGCAGGTAGAAAGTACTCTAAGGCTTCTAAAGGGTACATTTCATTTCCCATTGCACTGAAGAAATATTGATAAGCTACACACTGAACTTGCACTATACTCTCTCACTCCTAGTGTTCTTTCATATGTCAGTTTTTCTGAAACTCACCTTGATTTAAAATATAAAAAGAGAAAGGAGGGGAAAAAAAAGACTTGAGGTTTCTTATTTAATATTGTATGAAATTTGTGTGATGTGTTTATCCTTGTTAGGATTTTCAAATTTTTTTCCTCGAAAGTAAATATCCAGAACCTCAGAAAATGCTCCTGAGGCATTTCCCTGGCCCTCAACTCCCTGGGCATGAAGTTTGAAAATCACTTGGAGGAAAAGTGGTTAATATTTATTAAGTTATGAGAGGCAAGAAGAAGGGAGAGTCTGAAGTACTGTCAAAGCTGTTCAGTTCTTAGAGCAGTTGTTCTCAACCCGAGGCAGCTCTGCCCTCCTGCCAAACATGTTTGGCCATGTCTGGAGACAATTTTGGTTGTCACATCTGGGTTGGGGGGAGGGAGGCTCCTCGTGTTAGAAGGTGGAGGACAGGGTACTGCTGATTGTTCTTCAGTACACAGGACGGCCCCCTACCACATAGAATCATCCTGCCTCTAACATCAGTAGTGTCTTAGTTTGAGAAGCCCTGTCTTAATCAAACCAGCTTTCTCAAATGTGACTTGGTTTATAGACCATATTCTAAACTATAACTTGGTTTACAGACCATATCTTCCGTCAGTAAGAGTTCAGTGGACAAGAGGCCAATTTTTTTTTTCTGTAAATGAGTAGCTGGGTAAATTGTCGTGCTGTTGCTATTGGGTTACTCTTTCATTAGGGTGTTTATTTGGCAGATATTTTGATTAAACCTTAGTTCTCTTTCAACAGTTTTATCAAAGTCCTTACTAAGGAAATGTTATTTACATTTTGTGTGTGATAGCCTGTTAGATGTGCACAGTATGAGATGACAACAGCTTCTCTTTTAAAATCGCCCTTCCCCATGTGGAGGGTGGTTCACTTTTATTTTATAACCAGTTTTTATCAGACAGTTTGGCTTCCTTTAAAAAGAAATTTTAAATCATGTTTATTAAAGCCAGTTGTCTTTTTTAAAGTGGAAATATTTCTAGTTGTAGAATCTCCATAAATGCGTTTGTATTAATGCAGCAGCATTTTAATCCAGTAATTAAGGAAGTTCTATAAAGAGAGAAAAAAACTTGAATTTAGAATGTTGTGTTTCAGTTTTTGAGAAGTGATCTCCTACCCTTAAGTCCTAACAGCCAGTCATAGAAACACCTTGCACGAGTTGATTGCTGTTGTTCAGTCTCTAAGTCGTCTCCGATTCTGCGACCGCATGGACTGCAGCACTCCAAGCTCCTTTGTTCCCCAGTATCTCCAAGAGTTTGCTCAAATTAATGTCCATTGAGTCAGAGATGCTATATGACCATCTCATCCTCTGCTGCCCCTTTCTCCTTTTGCCTTCAATCTTTTGCAGCATCGGGCTATTTTCCAAAGAGTTGGCTCTTTGCATCAGGTGGCCAAAGTAATGGAGGGTCAGCTTCAGCATCAGTCCTTCCAATGAATATTCAGAGTTGATTTCCTTTAGGATTGACTGGTTTGAACTCCTTGCAGTCCAAGGAACTCTCAAAAGTCTTCTGGAGTTGATGCCTTAACATTAATCAGAAAAAGTACGCTAAAGACGTTCTGGTCTCCCAAAATGCTTCCTTTAGCTTTATTCCCTCTTTAGTGGATATGTTGCATTTTACCCTATTCCTGTGGCATCATATATTTAATAGGTGTACAGGGAAGCCTGACATGCTGCGGTCCATGGGGTCACAAAGAGTTGGACACGACTGAGTGACTGAACAACGCCACCACATTTCAGATCATTTTTGCTTTTTATTTCAGGAAGAGTTGAAGTATCTGATTGTTGAACATTGTTGGAACTATCTACTATTTTTTTTTGGTTGTGCCAGTTGGCTTCCAGGATCTTAGTTTCCCTACCAGGGATTGAGCCTGGACCACAGCAATGAAAGCACTGAGTCCTATCCACTGGACTTCCAGCGAATTCCATGTTAGAACTATATTCTTATTACCTTATTTTAAAGTTTTCCCCTAGATTTTTTTCATAAGGCAGTTGGGATGGTATCTCTTCATTTGCAGCATAGAATATATACTTACTAAATTGGGTAAATTAGAAACCTAGTAACTTGGAAAGAAATTTTTCACAAAAGTGTAAGAAATTTAGTACTTCAACACTTTCTATGGATGTAGAAAACAAGAGCTGTTAATTTCAATCAGTTTTATGGTCAGTTACAGTGACTAAGAGTGGAGAAGGCAATGGCAACTCACTCCAGTATGCTTGCCTGGAAAATCCCATGGATGGAGGAACCTGGTAGGCTGCAGTCCATGGGGTCATGAAGAGTCGGGGACACGACTGAGTGACTTCATTTTTACTTTTCTCTTTCATGCATTGGAGAAGGAAATGGCAGCCCACTCCAGCACTCTTGCCTGGAGAATCCCAGGGACAGAGGAGCCTGGTGGGCTGCTGTCTATGGGGTCGCACAGAGTCGGAAACGACTGAAGTGATTTAGCAGCAGCAGCACAGTGACTAACATAGGTTTTACCTAATGTATATTGTTCTATTTCAGCATGGGAGTGGTAGAAAATAATTGTATTAAGTAGAAGCACAAGGTGTTTGTAAATAGTGACTTTACATGCAAAGGAATGCATGACCATCCTACTTTATGTGATACTTGGTAATTTTGTCTATAGGAGAGGGCTTTTGAGTTTGCACTAGATAGAAACTGCCACATTGCCAAAACAACTGTGACTGGTTACTATGATTTGTAAGATAAGTTCCCAAAGAACTATTTGTGTTATGATAAGCCATTTTTCAATTTATTACTTACCCTTTGATTATTTCTAGTGTATTGCCTTGATGAAGTCAGCCCTTGTCTTTAGAAATAAAATGCAAATTTGAAGGACGATGTTAGAAACATGGCTTTTACTTGTGACCTATTTGGGTAAAGTAGGCTTCTCCAGAGTATAGAAGAGGGTGGTAGAGAGTGAGATGGTTGGATAACATCACTGACAAAATGAACATGAACTTGGGGAAACTTAGGGAGATAGTGAGGGACAGGGAGGCCTGGTGTGCTGTACTCCATGGGGTCTCAAAGAGACACAACTTAGCGATTGAACAACTACAGGCTTCCATGGAGACTCAGCAGTAAACAGTCTACCTGCAATGCAAGAGACACAGGTGTGATCCCTGGGTCAGGAAGCTCCCCTGAAAAGGAATTGGCAACCCACTCCAGTATTCTTGCCAGGGAAATCCTGTGAACAGAGGAGCCTGGTAGGCTACATGGGGTCACAAAAGAGTTGGACATGACTTAGTGACTGAACAACAACAGCAATAGTACAAAATTACTCTTGTCTTACAAATTGAATACTTCTTTAGGTTGCTTGTTATGGCAGTAGGAGTGTTTAAGTTGATCACAGTACTCTGGGCTTTTGTTGTTTACTCAGTTATAATTTGCATACTATAAATTTTACCCCTTTTATGGGTGCAATTCTGTGAACTTAGATAAGTAGAGTCAAGTAAACTCCCATCCATAGTCTAGAGTGAATTTTCCATCACCCCAAAGGTAGCCTTGTCTCCTGTACAATCAGTCCTCCTGTCCCACTTCTAGTTCTTGGCAACTACCGATCTTTCTAACTGTATGCTATTGCTTTCTTCAGAATGTTATATAAATGGAATCATAGAGTATTTCTGGTTTTTTTTTTTAACTTACCATGATTCTTTTGAGAGTCTTCCATGAAGTTTTAAATTTTTTAATGTGTTAGTATTTCATTCCTTTTCATTGCCAAGTAGTATTCTATTACATGAATGTGCCACAGTTTATTTGTTCATTTGCAAGTTGATGGATATATTGCTTTCAGTTTTTGGCAGCTAAGAGTAAACTCCTCTATTCATTGGCATGCAAGTTTTGTCTGAGTGTATGTTTTTTATTTCTCCTGGGTAAGTATCTAGGAATATTCGATCACTGGGTCATATGGTAAGAGTATGTTTAACTTTATAAAAACTTGCTGTACTGTTTTCTAAGGGGCTGTTTTCTCTCAATTGATTGCTCAATCAATCAATTGACATACATACATATAGTGGTAAAGTAGTGATGAAATTGACTGTTTTAGCCATTTTTAAATGATGCACTTCAGTGGCATTGAGTACATTCACATTATTGTACAGTCATCACCACCCTTCGTCTCCATAATTTTTTCATCTTGTCAAACTGAAACTCTGTACCCATTGTATAACAATTCCCCATTTTTACTCCCCTTAACCCTGGCAACCACAATTCTACCTTATCTCTATGAATTTAACTCTTCTAGGTACTTCTTATAAGTGGGATCATATAATATTTGTCTTTTTGTGACTATTTATTTGATTTATCATAATGTCTTCAAGGGTCATTCATATTATAGCATGTGTCACAGTGTCTTTCCTTTGGAAAACTGAATAATATTCCACTGTATTATATACCACATTTTGTTTATCCATTCATCTATCAGTGGACCCTTGGGATACTTCCACTTTTTGGCTTTTGTGAATAATGCTGCTGTCAACATTGGTATACAAATATCAATTTGAGTCTCTGCACTCAGTTCATTTAGGCATCTTTGTACCTTCTCAAAAGTAGAATTGCATCGTATCTTAATTCTGTATTTACTTTTTTGAGGAATCACTATACTGTTTTCCACAGTGGCTATGACATCTTATATTCTCACAGAAATAAACAAGGCTCCACATCCTTGCCAACACTTGTTATTTCTTTCTTCCTTTCCTTTGTTAATAATATTCTAATGGGAGTGAAGTGGTATCTCATTGTCACTTTAATATCGCAAGCTGAGTTTCTTTTGTCTCTAAAAGTATTTTGTTTTGCTTTTAAAATTAAGAACTTAAACTTCCTTTCCTCTGGTAATAATATTCTAATGGGAGTGAAGTGGTATCTCATTGTCTCTTTAATATCACAAGTTGTGTTTCTTTTGTCTCTAAAAGTATTTTGTTTTGCTTTTAAAATTAAGAACTTATTTTTCAGAAAAATAACAGTAAGCTTTCCCATATTCTGATAATGTACTTGATATTCTAACCAGCTTAAAATTGGATTGTCTTCGGTTCCCTGCTCTCTCATACTCATAGCTGGGACTGTCAAACTGAAGAATCTGTTCTGTGCTTTAGTAGTTGTTTTTTATCCTACTCCTCAGACCGTCCCAGCACACACATCTTCATCCTTTTCACAGCTAGTATTGACTTACTCACTGGTTTTAAAAAGCTGTAATTCTGGTTCTATTACCAATCAAATGATTTTTTTCTCACATCTCTCCCACCCCTAGTGCAAAGTTTTGATATGACTAGTCGTTCTATGCAAACTTCCTATTAATTTAAGTTTCTAGGAACTATATTATCTTACGAGTTGGAGCCATAAAGATGATGGGTTGGATCAAGTTTAGGGTCCCAACTATAGCAAACAATAAAACATATTTAAAATGTTCTATCTTAGAAGTTTGCTATTAAAAACTATGTATGAAAAGTAGTATAGCACTAGATTGAAAAGTAGGGATATATGATACTACATTTTAGACTAATTGAGCAAAATACCTTAAACAATTAAAGAAAGTGTTCTTGAACTGTTCATAAATTATATAGCAGTGGATGAGAAGAATTGTGTTCTGCTAATACAGTTGTACTTTTTTTTTTTTTTTGCCATTTGGCAGATATGTGAACATCTGCTAAAGAAGAAAAGCTTGGTGCTAGGTACTTAAGAGGGTTTTGTTGTTGTTCAGTCACAAAGTCGTGTCCGACTGTGACCCCATGCAGCCTGCCAGGCTCCTCTGTCCATGGGGTTTCCCAGACAAGAATGTTGGAGTGAATTCCATTTCTTTCTTCAGGGAATCTTCCCGATCCTGGGATCAAACCCACATCTCCTGCACTGGCAGATAGATTCTTTACCACTGAGCCACCAGGGAAGCCCATAGTGGGTGCAGGCAGGTAATTATAATAATTAATATTTTATGATGCTTACCAAATGGTAGACACTTTTTTTTGTGGGTGTATGCTTAATTGCTCAGTTGTATATGACTCTTTGTGACCCGGTGGACTGTAACTCGCCAGACTCCTGTGTCCATGGGATGTTCCAGGCAGGAATACTGAAGTGAGTTGCCATTTTCTACTCCAGGGGATATCCTGACCCAGGAATTGAACCTGCATCTCTGGCATCTCCTGCATTGGCAGGCAGATTCTTTACCACTGCGCCACCTGGGAAGCCCAGGCACCTTTTGAGGCTCTCAGAATTTATTGCTTATGTAATTTTTACAACGACTATATGCTTTTACGCTCACTTTGCAGATGAGAAATCTGAGGCATAGGGAAGGTAAATATCTTGGTCAAGGTCACAAAGCTGATGATACAGCTTCGACTTGAACCTGGATGATATGGTTCCAGAGTCTGTGCTCTTAACCTGTAGTGTATACCAGAAAGAAGAAAACATGGTTTTTGCCCTCAAATGACCTGTAATCTTCCTTACTGGCTCACACAGTAAAGGATCTGCCTGTAGTGAGGAGACCTGGGTTCATTGCCTGGGTCAGGAAGATCCTCTAGAGATGGGAATAGCAACCCACTCCACTATTCTCACCTGGAGAATTCCATGGACAGAGGAGCCTGGTGGGCTACATTCCATGGGGTTGCAAAGAGTTGAACATGACTAAGTGACTAACACTTTTCACTTTTTCAACCTGTAGACTAGTGGAGGTAACGTATCAAACACGTGCAAAGATATGCAGTGTATATATATGTGTATATATATATATATTATACAGTATATATTTTTGTAGGGTATAGACTGTAAATAAAGGCAATAAGTAGAAAGATGGGTCCAGTTAGTTGACTAGATTGGCATACAAAGCAGAATCAGAATTCTCATTTCTGGAAATATTGTTGCATAATACTGTGGGGACCTGCGATGGGCTATCCACTGTGTATATGCACTCAGGATAAGATGGAAGAAACACCATTCTTTCAGGTAGTACTTTTTTTTTTTCTTTAAAAAAGTTTTTTTGGTCATGTATAGGAAAAGGAGTATGTCAAGGCTGTATATTGTCACCCTGCTTATTTAACTTGTATGCAGAGTATATCATGAGAAACGCTGGGCTGGAGGAAGCACAAGCTGGAATCAAGATTGCCAGGAGAAATATCAATAACCTGAGATATGCAGATGACACCACCCTTATGGCAGAAAATGAAGAAGAACTAAAGATCCTCTTGATGAAAGTGAAAGAGGAGAGTGAAAAAGTTGGCTTAAAGCTCAACATTCAGAAAACTAAGATCATGGCATCTGGTCCCATCACTTCATGGCAGATAGATGGGGAAACAGTGGAAATAGTGGATGACTTTATTTTTCTGGGCTCCAAAATCACTGCAGATCGTAATTGCAGCCATGAAATTAAAAGACACTTACTCCTTGGAAGGAAAGTTATGACCAACCTAGATAGCATATTAAAAAGCAGAGACCTTACTTTGCCAACAAAGGTCCATCTAGTCAAGGCTATGGTTTTTCCAGTTGTCATGTATGGATGGGAGAGTTGGACGGTGAAGAAAGCTGAGCGCTGAAGAATTGATGCTTTTGAACTGTGGTGTTGGAGAAGACTGTTGAGAGTCCCTTAGACTGCAAGGAGATCCAACCAGTCCATCCTAAAGGAGATCAGCTCTGTTTGTTCATTGGAAGGACTGATGTGGAAGCTGAAGCTCCACTACTTTGGCCACCTGATGTGAAGGGCTGACTCATTGGAAAAGACCCTGATGCTGGGAAAGATTGAGGGCAGGAAGAGAAGGGGATGATAGAGGATGACATGGCTGGATGGCATCACCGACTTGATGGCCATGGGTTTGGGTGGACTCCAGGAGTTGGTGATGGATAGGGAGGCCTGGCGTGCTGGAGTTCGTGGGGTCGCAAAGAGTCGGACACGACTGAGCTACTGAACTGAACTGATATGTAGTCATATTGAATAGTTTATTAGTAATATTCCTTCACTTTTGGAGTCTCTTTAAATTAAAATGTATAAAAGCTTCAGAGTAAGGATGTTAAACAACCAAGCTGCCTTTTCAAGGGATTTCTACTTGCACTACCCTTTGAAAGTCATTCTTCTTCTCAATCCATGGGAGAGATGGGGAAAGGGAAGAAAAGAAGGGGACAGTTGCATTTGTCCAGTCCCCATAAGTGACTCTTGTTAGATGTGTTTTAATACTTCAGGTCTGTGTCATGCGTTACCCAGCATGCTGTCATGTGCAGTCTGCCTCCTCGTGACGCTGAGTCAGATTTACTCAGAGTGAGGCCAGTGATTGAGGCCTGGCCTCAAGGGAAGCAGACATCCACTTACGGCAACTAGGAGATTAAAGCTGGATTTCATTCTTGGGTCCTTCCTTGTATAGCTTCTTTTCCCTCAGTCACATTTTGTGACCCAAAAATTATATTCTTAGATTGATTCTCCTCTTCTTTTATTAATTTTATTATTCCCCAAATGTGTCACAGATAGGAGGACAGAGTGGTTTGAAGATAAGAGACTTAACAAAGGTTTTTGTTTGTAAAATAACTTTCTTTTTAGCAATCACTATTATCCAGTCCTTAATGACAGTATATTCAAGTATAAGTTCAACATATTCTTTTGACTTTGAATTATTCTTGAGTTTTAGTGAGATATATAGCCTCTTAAAAATTAGGCAGTGTGAAAAAAATGCTTTCTGTTCTGAAATGAAAGCATTTCAAATCATAAGAAAGTTTAATCCCCTTTTTCCTGTGGAAATAATAAAAACAGCATTAACTTTTACTCTTTGTGTTGTTGATACTGCTTTCTCTGATGTTTCAAATTTCAAGGGTAGATTATCTAGAAAGAACACATCTTTTTGGAACTTCGTTTAAGATACATACATACCTAAACAAAATTTAAGACAAGAAAGAAATGGAATGAGAGTTTTATTTGTAACGTTGTTACTTCTGTGCTAGAGATAAATTCCTATAGTGGTAATCTTTATATGACTTTCAGTACATTTGTTTTTCTTTTCTCAATATTTATTCTTAAATCTAAACTTTTGTTGCTGTTCTTTGAGCTAGCCTATAGGCATGTTTCTCCTTCAATTTCTGATCAGGACAATTGTACATAACTTCAGTTGAATTCTGATATTGTTACTTTGTTCCTAAAGAATAGAAATTTGCAATGAATGACTGGTAGAAAAGAGGGCCAGAGACCAGTACCTCTCTACCCTACTTACTAAAGTGTATAAAAAATTAGAAAGGAACAAAGGATTGCCTTTGTGGCTATGTTATGGAAAGCCGTAGAAAACCTATGTGAAAATGCCTGTTTTCTTCAGAAGACATTGTATGGAACAAAATTGAAAGGAATTTTATTTTAGAAAGATAACCTAGTTCAGTTTTCATTTTTACATAATATTTATCAGCATGGGCCTTCTGACCATGATGAAGTGTTCTTTCTGTGTCATTTCTTGGGTATTTAGGATCTCTTTGGTGACTTACAGGATCTCTCCTGTTGAAAAACCTCAGAATTAAAAAAAAAATTGACCCATATAGAAAATGCATATTGCATTTTAGAAATCAAGTACCTGTCAGTTTTGTTACTTGGAAGTCAGATAATAGAGTTCCAATCCTGGTTCAGCAATTTATTAATTGAATAACAGGTTACTTAATCTTCATTTGTCTAATGTTCCTGGGCTGTGATAATTTAAATCTAATTTATTGTAAGGATCATGTGAATTGCTCAGTATCTCTTATTGGTAGCGTTATAACAAGAAAGAAGAGACTCATGTGATGTGGTTTGAAACATACTACACTCTACAGTTTTTTGGTATATTATTTTTGGTAAATAGCTTGATTGATGTGTAATTTTGCTTACCATAAAATTCACTTATTGTAATTGTACAATTCACTGATTTTTTAGTAAATTTATATAGCTGTGCAACCATCAATTTAGTCCAATTTTAGAACAATTCCATCACTCCCCACAAAATTCCCTTATGTCTGTTTGTAGTTAATTCCTACTCCCAGCCCTAGACAACCACTAATCTACTTTCTGACTAGCTAAATGGCCTTTTATGGACATTTCATATGAATGGAATCATGTAATATGTGGTTGGTTTCTTTCACTCACCATAAGTGTTTTCAAAGTTCACATGTTGTAGCATGAATCAGTATCTCATTTCATTTTATGGCTGAATAATATTCCACTGTTCTGCTCTATCACACATAGTTCATTCATTCATTCATTGATGGGCATTTGTGTTGTTGCTACTTTTTGGCTGTCATTAATAAAACTGGTGTGAATATTCATGTACAAGTTTTTGTTATGTTTTCGTTGAAGGGATGGGTCATACGATAACCCTGTGTTATTTCCTTTTGAGGAAATGCCAAAGTGCTTTCTAAAGCACCCGCACCAAACTGGGTTCCAGTTTTTCCATATCTTCCCCAACACTTATTTTCTGTGTGTGTGTGTGTATGTGTGTGTCTGTGTTTTGTATAGTTTCCTAGTAGGTGTGGAATGGTATCTTACTGTGATTTTAATTTGCATTTTCCTGATTAGCAGTGATGTTGAATACCTTTCAATTTGTGTATTTTCCTGATTACCTGTGATGTTGAATGCCTATTAGACATTCCTGTATCTTTTTTTAGGGAAATGTTAATCCATATCTTTGGCCTATTTTAAAATTGGGCTGTTTATCTTGTTGGGTTCTATAAATTATTGATATATTCAGAATACAAAGTTTTTTAAAGGATATGTGATTTTAAGATATTTTCTCCCAGTTTATGACTTGTCTTTTTATTTCTTATGATGTCTTTTGAAGTGCAAATTTTTTAATTTTGGTGAATTTGAGCGTTTCAATTTTATGAATTAGGCTTTTGGTATCATATATAAGGGGCCTCCCTGCTGAGTCAGATAGTCAAAAATCTGCTTGCAATACAGGAGACTCGGGTTCAATCACTGGGTTGGAAAGATTCCCTGGAGGGCTGGCTGCCCACTCCAGTATTCTTGCCTGGAGAATTCCATGGACAGAGGAGTCTGGTGGGCTACAGTCCATGGGGTTGCAAAAGAGTCAGACATGACTTAGTGACTAAACAATAACAGTCATATATAAGAACTCTTTGCTTAGCTAATGTCATGATGATGATATGTGGTTCTTTTTGAAATTTTGTAGTTTTAGCTCTTGGGTTTAGGTCTGTGAACAATTTTCAATTTTGTTTTTATGTGTGTTATGAGATAAGTCTATATATTCATTTTTTCCATGATATTCAATTATCCTGTCAATATTTGTTTATAAAAACTATCCTTTCCTTGTCACATTTTAGCATCTTTGTTAAAATACAATTGACCATAAGGTAAGACTATTAGTAAATTTTTGATATGTTGTACATATATTGAAACACTTTTTATATTAGCACAGTAAGTTAGAATAATTAAAATAAAATGTTAAGGCTATGACCATTTACCTAACTGAAGAAGGAAAATATTTCAAATATAGAAATGGTCTTTTCCATATTATTCCAAACTCATCAGGGCAGTTTGTAAAAGAATATAACACATTTTAAATTATGGCTACATTAAACATGACTTGTTTAAAAGATCAATCTACATCTTTATTCTACTTTTTTCTGGGCCTCTGGCTACTGACGTCTACCCATATTTCAGTATCAGTAATATGTGATTGATAATTGGCAGATCATACAACTTTCAGAGGATATTAAGAAAAATGCTAAATTTTCTTTTCTGCTTTATGGTAAGTTGCTCTTAAATATTTCTCTGGGTCACTTTGGCTTACAAGAGAACATTTTTTTTCCATAAAAATCTTGTGTAACCTCAACTATATTACCTCTGTATGAGAGATAATTTATTCTTTTTTTGGTATATTTTATACAAGTTAAATCTTGAATAATACTTTGACCACAGGGTACATTGTCTTGAATACTTTATCATATAGGAAATATAAAGAAGCCATATGTCATTTCCAGTATATCTGATTTAGTTCCAGTTTTTGGGTGTTACCTTTAGGGATAAATCTCAAAGCTAAAAATGTTTTTCTTTACCTTATTGGGCAGATATAATCAAATACTAACCTTCATCTTCTGACTTTGCTCTTCCTGTCATATATTCTTTCCTTTTATTTTCCTTCTCTTTTCTATTTTTACTCTTAAAAATATAAAACATTTGTAATTTCATTTTAAGTTATGAGATGCATTTGTATAATTCCCAGATAATTAGAGTATAACCCTCTGAATGCCAAGATCCTTTCAATGGCAAGCTTCTTGGATGGGAATATTCAGATTCATTTTCTTGCCCTCTTAGAAAGTAAACATTAAACTTAATTTAATATTCTAGTTTATTTATTTAATCATTTCAAAGTGGTGAGGGTAATAGTGTTTTTCAGAAACTTGGTATTAAGCTGAACATATATATCAATTATTTTATTTTCTCATCAGCCCACAGATTAAGTGTTAGTATCTTTAGACTTGGGATTAGTTGAATTAATCCTGGGGCAGTAAAATAATTTTAGCTTGCCAGTCACATAAGTTGAGTGGCAGAATGCTATTAAAAACTCTCGGCAGTCTGAGCACAAAGTACGAACTCTTAATCACTAGGCGGCATTACCTTTACATCTTTCTAAAAGTCAGCGATTGCATGTACTAGAATGCTCTCTGTAAGACTATTTATTCCCTTATCAAAATCCCAATTTGGCTGTTCCTTTCTTTTAATTTTTGAGTCTGCATATCTGCCTTTCTAGTTTTTGTTTCCTTGTTTTATGGCTTCTTTTTGGTTTGATATTTTACTACAATCAATGTACATAGTTGTATTTATTCCTCTTATTTTTTGTCTAATCTTCCATAGGCTTGACAATCAGATAAACAATCTTGTTAATGTTTTTTAATCTAAAAAGTGAGTAGCTCATAAGGGAGGATAATATAAATTACTAAATAAATTATCTTCAGATATGCAAGGTGTTACAGCAGTGAGATGATATGTGGGACACTGAAGATTTTTTCCAGAAGGATTGAATACTTTATTTTTGTATTTAAACGTAACTTATATGTTTTGTTCCAGTTATCTTAGTGCTATGACATGGCTTGTATCGGTGTATTCATTTCAAGTTATATGAAACATATGCAAGCAAGCAAATATGCTTATTGGAATTGTCAGTTCTGGGAGTAAATGAATAGTAGGTCTTTTTAATAACAAACCAAATCCACAAATACTTATTTTCTATTATATGTGTAGTGCTGGGTAGGATGCAAATAGATAAAAAGCATGGCTCTGCCCTTCAGAAGGAAACAGAATACAAATTTGTGAAAATTAATTTCTAATTTTATGGATGTGCAAGAAACTGGCATATCATTTTGATACATCACTGATGTGTCCATTAGCTCTGGTGAATAGAACTAAAGTCTGGATGTGGGAGAATATAATTTTTGGTTTTCTAAAATTTTTGCTATAGTTGTTTTATTTTCACAGTGTCAGTAAGTGCTAAAAAAAAAAGAAGACAGAGAGAAAGTAAACAACAATAAGGGAATGGCAACACACTCCAGTATTCTTATCTGGGAAATCCATGGATAGACAGAGGAGCCTGATGGGCTACAGTCTGTGGGGTCACAGAGTAGTCGGGCATGACTGAGTGACTAACACACACACACAAATAACAATAACTTTAAGCAACAGTACAATACTGTAGTAGAAGCTGTTCTCCAGAAATGAACGGACAAATTGATGAATGACAGCAGTTTCAGTAGGGAAGAAGTCTTTCTAGGTATTTATCTTGGAGATGGAATTTGAACGGCAGGATGGATTTTCCTTGAGATTTGGAGGACGATTATAACTATATAGTTATAACTGTATGATAACTGTATGATTTGTACATCTTTTATGTTACTTTCATTCACCTTTTGCAACTTGGAAATTTAGATGATCCAGGAATCTGATTGGGTCAAGGAAGTGAAATCCGTGAGTTAAGAATGCAATTTGGTGTGTGTTGTTGCTCGGTGCCCCTTCATGGATCACGGTTTTGTTGTGACGAGGGGTCTTGTGTAACTCAGTGATGCTATGGGCCGTGCCATGCAGGGCCACTCAGAATGGACAGGTCATAGGGAAGAGTTCTGACAAAATGTGGAGGACAGAGGAGGTTGGCATGCTGCTGTCTATAGGATCGCAGAGTAGGACATGACTTAGTAGCTAAACAACAAGTTGCTTAATGCTTTGTCTGCCGTCATCTTTCTTTTACTGTATCTGTTCTCTTCCTCTACTTAAATTCTTACCCCTTCATAAACTTGCCCAAAGAAATAGCTTCAGTTTTATATGTTTTGCTTTCTTTCTTTTTTTGGTGATGGTGGGAAGTGTTCTAAGTTCTAAATGGCATGCAGTGAACTGCCTGTCATCTGCCTTTCCATTCTATCAGCCATGTGTAAACCTGCCAATTCTATGAAAAGCAGGACAGACTTGAATGTGGCGCATGTGTGCAAGAAGGGTATTTACTTTTCTTGCACTTCAAAGTGCTACCAGGAAACAGCTCCCTGTTGTTGGCCACTTTTTTTTTTTTATTTTTTTATTTTTTGTTATTTTTGCAGGAGGTTGGGGGCATGTTGGTGGGAGGTCTAGTAATTTAAGTTACTCTATAACTTACAGTCTAACAAAGCTTTGAAAATTTGTCTTACATATAATTAGGTACTTTAATATATTAGAATTTCTGTAAGAATTTTGGGTGGGGCTTGTACCCTCTTCCCTATTGTTAGAGCTCTGACCTGCTCCATGTGAAAGAAAGCCTTTTCAAAGGACTCGTGTGAAAGCGTTAGTCGCTCAGTTGTGTCTGACTCTTTGTGACCCTATGGACTGTAGCCCGCTAGGCTCCTCTTTCCATGGAATTCTCCGGGCAAAAATACTGGAGTGGGCTGCCATGCCTTTCTCCAGGGCATCTTCCCGACCCGGGGATAGGACCCATGTTTTCTGCATTGTAGGCATATTCTTTATCATCTGAGTCACCAGGGAAGCCCACCATGTGAAAGAGAGAGTAAGAGGAATCCCTTTGAGGTTTAGATAAATCAGACTAGTTAGGAATTCCTGGGAGAGCCTGAGTGCTAAGTCTGATAAAGCCTCTTTCTTACTGTACTCAATATCTAAAGGGCATTTCATTTATTTTCAGATAATTATGTCCTATATCAGTAATCCTCAAGTTAGGGAGAACTGTGACAGGATCATGTGGGAGGATCTTTTCTAAATAAATAGCTGCCTCGCTCCCCAAGATTCTGAAGACTATTGGGAAAGGAAAAAGGTTACCAGTTTAAAATAATAATGAACATTTATTGTCTCAGTTTTGTGGGCCAGAAATTCAGGAGCCAGTTAGCAGGGCTCTTCTGGCTCAGGGTGTTGGAACACTGTAGTCTGGATCTCACCGGGGCGGAATCTTTGAAAGCTTGTTTGGGGCAGGAGGATGGCTCACTCATGTGACTGTTGTTAGGAGACTGCACTTCCTTCCTGGCTGTTGACCGGAAGCCTCAGTCGCAGCCAAGTGGACCTCTTTGTAGAGCAGTTTGCATCTTCCCAGGACCTGGCTGCTAGTTGCACTGAGAGATTCAAGAGAGGAAGCAAGGAAGAAGCTGCAGTGCCTTTGGCAATGTAGTCTTGAAAATCATACACTGTCACTTCTGCCTTATTCTTTTCTTTAGACAGGAGTCGCTAAGTCAACTCACCTTCAAGGGGAGGAGAATTAGGCTTTGTATTTTAATGGGAGAAACATTAAAGAATGGGTGGACATATTTTAAATCTAACATAGGGTATATAAATGGGCTTTCTTGATGGCCCAGACAGTAAAGAATCTGCCTGCAACATGGGAGACCAGAGTTCAGTCCCTGGGTCAGGAAAACCTCTTGGAGGAGGAAATGACTACCCACTCCAGTATTTTTGCCTGGAGAATTCCATGGACAGAGGAGCCTGGTGGGCTATAGTTAATGGGGTCGCAAAGAAGGGTATATAAAAGAAATTGTTTCTAATATCTGGCATTTAAAAAATACTTTTGAGTCCTTCTGTTGCAAAGTATTGTGGATATATATAGCTTAAGGCTTCTGCCCTAAAGGACTTAGTAGTCCTTGTTGGGAAATTTAGGCATTTATGTAAATAACAAGAAACTAAGATAAAATATATCTGCAGAGTACTTGTGAATTTTTTCAAATTAACTTTGCCTCATATTGTTTCAATTTGTTAACTTTATTTGAAGAATGTTAAAAAAAAAATCTGCATTAAAGCAACAACAGAAATCTATTATTCCTGTGCTCGTTGAACCCTTTAGTGTAAACTCAGACATCTAGGTAATTCATTTACTTGATTTACCTATTATACCAAATGTGTAAAATATAGAAGAGAAATACCAACGTTTTAAATATATCTCATGAACTCTTTGAATCTTAGAGAAAATAGCCATTGTTCCTTTAATGATCCTAGTTAGTTAATTGCTAATGTAAAAGAAAACATAACAAATGAGAGTTCTGAATAGATTTAATTATCCAGACAGTTATAGATATTTATGTAAACTATGATCCTTTTTGTAGCTTTGTATTTAATTAAACATTTCCTCCTAGCAAGACAGTTTCTCTTTGAACAGAAAGGCAATACAGTACAGCAGAGAGATTGTGGGTTTGGGATTAGATCAATTCGGGCTTGAATATTTGTTATGTATTACCTATGTGACCTTGGACCAGCTATTTAATCTCTTGAGTCTGTTTCCTCATCTATAAGAATAGTACCAATCTCTTGAGGTTTACTGTGAAGATTAAGTGGAAATCATGTAAAGCATTGCCTGGTGTTTCTTGGATTCTCAGTACATCTTAGTTACCTTCATTTTTATTCCTCTCCCTTAAATAATGAAAATAAGACAATCAGGAAAAGTTCCTTGAAGAGATGTATTTAAACTGAGACCTAAAGGTTCGACCCTCTCCAGGCAGTGGGGATAACATGTGCAAAGCTATAGGTAAAGACCTTGACAGTTTAGAGAGCTAATCAAAGGCATTGTGTCTGCACAGAGGTGTGGATAAGGTTGGAGAGTCTGATAGGCGCCAAATCAAAGCTCTCTGAGGCTGGGGCAAGCACTTATTTGTATTTAATTCTGAGCATAGTGGAAGCCATTGGGGACGTCTAAATCCACAAGGGCTGCAGCTCTGATTTCCCAAATTTTAAGGCAATAGGCTGCAGTTAATCCTAGAAGAGGATTTTAGTTTTCTTCTATTATTCATTATCTCAGAATCTAATGTTTATTACTTGATTTCAAGATTTCTTCCCCCCCCCCCCTAAATTCCAGTGAATAAAGGAGATCCATAAGCTCTATGGTCCTTTCTCAGCAAGAACTTGAAAATAACTGCAGGGACTGTGACAGACTCACCCCCTCCTCTCTGCCCTGTTTCTGAATTGAAGTTGTTTTTTCCCTCTGTCCTGTTTTTTCTAATTACTGCCTTTTTAAGAAAGTTAGGAATTGAGCATTTAAAGTAAGTTCTGCTTTCTCCCTCTGTTGTTTTTCTGTGGAGTGTTGCACAGTTTTACTGTTGGCTAAGCAGATTATCTGGAACACTTCAATTTTTTCTCTTCAGACTATCCATTTTTTCTCTGCAGACTAATGACATTTTGTTGGCTGTGCATCTGGGATATTTGGTAGGTTATAATATTGGCGATTAATTTATTAACCTTTTTCTCTGCAGACTAATGACATTTTGTTGGCTGTGCATCTGGGATATTTGGTAGGTTATAATATTGGCGATTAATTTATTAACCTCTGTTTACATTGTTGTGAAGAGCGACTCATTGGAAAGACCCTGATGCTGGGAAAGATTGAAGGTGAGAGGAGAAGGGGATGATAGAGTCTGAGATGGCTGGCTGGCATCACCAACTCAATGGACAAGAGTTTGAGTAAACTCTGGGAGTCAGTGATGGACAGGGAGGCCTGGTGTGCTGCAGTCCATGGGGTTGCAGAGTTGGACACGACTGAGTGACTGAACTAAACTGAACAACGACAACACCTTTGAAAGGAATGTTTGGGAATTTTATTTCACAGAATGCAAAATCTTAGCAAGTGCTTTTAGGAAGAGTCAGCCATAGATGCTGACTGATGCTTTCTAATAGTCACATATTGACTTTCAGAATAGTCAGCAGCAGAGTTAAAGGATTTTTTGAAATGATTTGTTTGTGGCCAAAACATCACGGCATTGGACTTTTGATGAGTCAGTTAAAGCGATACCAGATACTTGCTTTTTAAACTAAGTAAAGATAATGTGTGTGCAGCAGGTACTGTTTTTTCCCCATCACTTCTCTTCTGGATTGCCAAAGAAGATACTCTCCCTTCCCTCCCGCTCTACACTTGCCAGAGCATGCAGGAGAGGAGCCGGATGTTTTTTTCCTGCCTTCTGTTAGCTATGGAGAAGGAAGAGAAAGAAAATGACTAATATTTAATGGATCTTTAGCTTGTTAGGTAATACTTAATTATCTTATTTAATCCTTATAAACGTTTTTACAACACAGGGGATATTCTCTAGAAACTGAAGTTAAGAGATTGAGTAACTTGCCCATGGTCACACATCTATTAACTGATGCAGGGTTTGAACCAGGTCTGTCTAATTCTGAAGCCATGTCTCTCCTTCCTTCTTTGCCGTTCTGTCCTTCCTTCCTTCCCTCCCCACCCCTTTCCCTTCCTCCTCTATCTTCTTTCTTTTCTTCTCCTTCCTTGCTTCTTCCTTTCTCTTCTGTTTCCTTTCCTTTCTTTCCCTTCCTTTAAAACATAAAAAGCACTTTTATTAGTATAGAAGTAGTCCAGATGTGTTGTTGAAAATGATAAAATGTATGCATCCTTTATATTTTACTTAAATATTTAGATTTTAAAAAAAGTTAAATTTCCACCATTTAGAGCTTACCATTTTCTGAACACTTAGTGTTACTTTGCCTTTTTTCCCCAGCTCTCTACCTTTCAGCAGATTTTCATCTCTTTTAATGAGACAATTAATACCAGAGTTTTCTTTACAATTGATTTTCCAAACCAGTATCAGTCTAATATATGCATTGCATCCACTTGTTATGTCCTGTAAGCAAGTTCTCAAATGCAGTCCTAAAGAGTAAAGTCATTGGCAAGATTTAATTGAGAGGATATTTACATATTAGCTCCTAAAATTGGTTAGTATGAATTTTCTGTCCTTTTTATGTCTTTCACAAGTTTTCCACGTGAATGACAAAGTTAAAATTAAGGTTAAATATTTTTAGATATGTCAGTTAAGCCTTCATATTACTGTAGGACTAGAAAAATGGCCACTGATGTCTGCATTCCTCTATACAGGAAGAGAATCTGTTTGGAATCTAAAGATCTTTTGGCCACCTTTGTGAGACAGGAGAATAATAATGGGTAGCCAATCTAAACTCAGGAGCTAATTCTCAAATCCCTTGACATTGTCAGATGAACCGTATACTATATTCTTGTGCATAGCTGTCATGATGGTGATTCTTTTTATGCCTTATCTGGATCTATCTTGGCTTCATCAGGTGGCGTAATGGTAAAGAATCCACCTGCAATGCAGGAGATATGGGTTTGATCCCTGGGTTAGGAAAATGCCCTGGAGGAATAAATTGCAACCCACTCCAGTATTCTTGCCTGGAGAATCCCACAGACAGAGCCTGGCGGGCTACAGTCCATGAGGTCGCAAAGAGTCGGACGTGACTGAGCACACACGTACTGTGGATCTGTCTCAGCTGTGAAAGCTTTTTAAAAAATACTTTTTCAGAATGGTGACATGAATTAGAACTGACTTTATCATGCATGTTCTCTCTGTAATGTATCACAGACATCTCTGTGTTGGTCCCTTTTCAGAACGGAAAGTTGTGGTCACATAAGCCTGAGCATATAGCAGGACCTTTATATTCTGTAGTTCATTCATCTCTAGATAGAATGCAAATGTCCTGTTTCCTTTGATTCTGAACTGCAAATTTTTTTTTTCATATTCTAAGTGCTCTGAAATTGGGAATGCATGTTTATGATTGCTGTGTCTTACTGTTAGCCAGATGAAAATAGAGGTGAAGTTATTTGAAAATCTTCTGTTTGACAACTAAACACTTTTAGAGATTTGATGATAGTCCTTACCTCAAAGGGTTCTTCTGAGTATTAAATTAGTGTGTGTGTGTATATATATATATATATATATATATATATATATATAAAGCACTTAGTACTGGCTACATAGTAAATGTTATACATGTTAGCTATTTTTTATATCTACTAGAAATATAACAATTGTGGTTGGCTGCTTTATTTTTAATTTTAAGATTATATAATATTTTTTCTCTGTGGAACACAAAGTGCTCTCCACCAAACATTTTGAAAAATAAAACTGAATTCCTTAACATTAAAAATATATAATTCATACAAAGGAGCGAAGATTACTGAGCTCTTGAATTTTCTAATCTAGCTCCTTATCATTATTTCATTCTTCTTTTTGATTACGGATTTGTTACAGCTTATAGATAAAATATTCTTTATTTTTTACCAAATTGGAAAGTTGCCTCTGATATAGGGAAGGAAACAAGGAAGTTATTTCTTTTCATATGGTACTGTACTGTTCCCTAAGTGACATGGGCTACATGCCATCTTAGGTAGGTGGAGAGTACTCAGTTGCGTCTCTTTCTGACTCCATGGACTGTAGCCCACTAGGCTCCTCTGTCCATGGAATTTTCCAGACAAGAATACTTCAGTGGGTTGCCATTTCCTATTCTAGGGAATTTTCCTGACCCAGGGCCCGAAGCCACGTCTCCTGTGTCTCCTGCAGTGGCAGGCAGATTCTTTAACACTGCGTCACCTGGGAAGGCCATGTTGTCATATAAAGTTATCAATTGTCATAATTTTTTTTTCTACTATCGATTTTTCCAGGGTGATTTCCTGTGTGGTAAGTTAAGATAGATGCTTTGTTACCTTTCATGGGAATAGTATCTACACAGATTCAGCTGTTTCATGATAAAACCATGGAAGGGTGCATTTGCCTGAGCTCTTCTGTGTCAAGCACGCTTCTGTGTGAGCACGTTACAAGTGCACTTATATCTACTTTGCTATTCATAACAGTTTCCTTTTTACATACACTATATGTAAAGTTGGTATTTTTACCTCAATTTTACAATGCTGAGAGAGGATGAAGAGCTTGTCCTCTTAGTAAATATGAGGATTTGAACCTTGTTCTACATTATTCTAAAATCTCTGAAAGCTGATTAAAATTTAAAACTGAAATAGCTGGATCCTTTCTTTTTAGACTAGACCAGTGATTCTAAACATTTTCTTCTTTGTATCTCCTACCATTTGCGACTCCCACCCCCTAATCTCGAAAAACAAACAAAACCCCTGTATTTTTTAGAGCAGTTTTAGGTTTATAGGAAGCTTGTGCAGAGAGTTCAGAGATCTCATACCACCCACGTCTCTCCCCCTACCCCAGCCCCCAACACATGCACAGTTTCTTCTGTCATTAGTGTGGTACATTTGTTATAGTTGATGAACCAGTATTGATATATTATTAGTAACTCAAGTCTCTAGGTTAGGTTTCACCCTTTGTGTTGTACAGTTGTGTGGTTTTGACAAATGCATGATGTCATATATCTACCATTACGTTATCATACTGAATACCTTCATGCCCTAAAAATGCCCTATGTTCCACCTCTTCATCTCTCTTCTCCATTCTCCCCCTGAATTCCTGGCAATTGTTGATCTTTTTACTGTCTATAGTTTTGCTTTTTTCAGCATATTCTATAATTGGAATCATATAGTATGTAGCCTTGTCAGACTGGCTTCTTTCACCTAGCACAAGCATTTAAGGTTTTTCCATGTCTTTTGGTGGCTTGATAGTGCATTTCTTTTATTGCAGAGTAATACCCCATTGTATGGATATACCACAGTTTGTTTATATGTTGTCTATCAGCAGACCTGTTGTTTAGACATGTAGCCACACCTAACTGTAAGAGAAGCTAAGCCCCCAAGTAAGACTGGGGCTCCATTATTAAGGAAGAGAGTATGTACTGGCTAGGAAAGTAGCATTGTCTCTGATAGAGGGGAAATAATATTAATAGCTTTTGTTTCTAATGAGATATGATAAGTAATCCTGAAAATTTTGTTCATTATTGCAAATTTGTAATTAATTTTAGTCATTTACTAGAAAAGTCTTTTTTTTTTTTATAAATTCCTTATTGGAAAGGACATGGACATATATTCATGGGGCTTTAAAAAGGTACCTCTGGGAAATAAGACAGATTATACTTTGACTTTTCACTGTAGAGGAGAATAATCTTTCTTATTTTTACTCCTCATACTCAAGCTCTGGAGTCCTAAGGGGATTCTGACATTGTCTTTGCAAGCTTTATTTAGCTGTTTATATGCATATCAATCCCGGTGAGAGTTCATTCTTTGTTTTCTGATGTTCAAAAAGAAAATTGGAGAAAACTTGAGATATATAAATTATTCCATGAGACACTCAAAAAATATTAGTTGCGCCTATTTTTGCATGCAGTCATGTTGTTTTCAAAGCTCCTCCAAGTTTTATTGCTGAGATGCTTGGGAAACACGTTCCTGTCTCATTCTTTTATTCTTAGATGATTGAGCTGGAAATGTTTATGCAGCTTTTATAATGGTGACTTATTGGCTGAGTATGTGTGCCTGCTGCTGTCTTTGGCATTGGAATAATGAATTAGCATGTAGGTGGCCTTGGGAAGGGAATGTTATGAATGGATTTTGCCTACGCTTTTTTGGTAGCAAATTATATTTGCTACAAGGTTGCTGTGCCATACCTTTATTTCTTCAACTCTTTCAAAGCTATTAATTTTCACAGTGATAGATGGCAGTAACCTTTCCCGCACCGACCTAGTCTCAGCATGGTGTAATGTCAGGCTAACCTGCGGGTGGAGATGTCTATATAAAGGCTCGTTATGAATGCCAAAGTCACTTAATAGCATAAAATGCCTCCTTTTAGCAGTAGCCTTTGGCTGTTTCCAGCTTTAAGATTGGTTCATTTATTTCATACAACTTGGGTTATTTATGAAGTTGGACAATACAGCTATAATTAAATTTTCTTTTGAATTGGCTATGCCAGAAGTAGATGCTTATGGTAAATAACTAAAATTGTTTTATTTTGAACTTTTGTACTAGGAGTAGTGGATATTTTGTCTTCACCTTTTCCTTCCATTCTACTCTCCTTATCTTTTTTTAGATAAGCAGTAAAATGGGTAAGTGATTATGAACAGTCTATTAAAATATATAAGCTCACAGGCTCTCTTTGTCAAATAAGTAAGATTATACAAAGCGGGACTTTTTTCCCCTGATGGTCTGAGATGCAGTAAGAGAACAACATTGTCTACATAATGTACAGTTGGAGAAAGCTCACTTTACTGAACAACTTTATTTCTGAAGTGATGTGGATTTCATTTTCCAGACTTGCCATAAAATGACTGAGTTGTTAGTTTACCACAGGCATCTGCACTGGAATAACTGGTGATTCTCATGTGTTAATTTTTTTTAACTCATTTTTTAAAAAGGTATAATACCAAAAGTGAGGGAGTAAAGTGTCAGGAAAGAGTAAGGCATGGTAAACTGCTTTGACTTTTAATTTTGACCCTTCAGGGGCAAGTTTCATATACAAATCTTAAATTGTCTGAAGGAAGCCCAGTTAGTTACTGTCTCCTTAATAGCAAATTTATTTTTTAATGGCAGTTTTAAACAGTGATTTTATTGAAAGCATCAACAGGCTTAATGAGTTTCATCTATTTTATTCTTTACTGTTTACTATGTTATAGTTTAGAAGATTGGAGAGTTGTCCATGGCTTCCAAGGTGGTGCAGTGGTAAAGATTCTCTCTGACAATTCAGGAGATGCAGGAGACATGGGTTTGATCACTGGGTGGGAAAGATCCCCTGGAGGAGGAAATGGCAACCCACTCCAGTATTCTTGCCTGGAGAATTCCTTGGACAGAGGAGCCGGTGGGTTATGGTCCATAGGGTCGCACAGGGTCGGACACGACCGAGCACCTGAGCATGA
This sequence comes from Antilocapra americana, assembly GCA_007570785.1. Classification (NCBI taxonomy): domain Eukaryota; kingdom Metazoa; phylum Chordata; class Mammalia; order Artiodactyla; family Antilocapridae; genus Antilocapra; species Antilocapra americana. The sequence goes on along the minus strand of ML663557.1, from coordinate 13,032,514 downwards.
GCATGAGTCCAAGGCTACTTAAAGCTGTTAGTCAACACTTAAATGAATATCAGCATGTAAATACATGGGTTTCTTGAGGCAGTCTTAGAGATGGCCTTTCTAATTTTGCAAATTACATTTTCTTTTACTGTAATTTTCCAATTATCTTCTGAATCTCTGATCTGGAAAAAAAAATAACAAATCAGGACTGCTGTGATAAGATAGGTGCCTGCTTGTTTGTGCCACTCACCCCTCCCCTTTCATCTTCCCTTCCTTCCTTCTTTTAAATGTAGGTGATTAAAAGTATTTTATCAGGAAGGATTTTGTCATATGAATGACCTAAACCAGTATAAAAATGTGCTTGTTGAACTCAATTATTCTGGGACATAAGTTATCTCTAAACTATTCATTATTTTATGCACTACATAGTGATATGAAAACTAAGAAGCCTTTAGAGCTTCCTAAGTTATGAAGAATAAGATAGGAAGAGTTTATGTTGTTACATATTTTTTGAGTATTTGATGTATACAGGGAACATACTAGGCATTTGTAGGAGTTTTAACCTCTTATCTTAAGGAACATGCTAAAGTCTGTTTAAGTCAACAGGTATCATAAAGTAGATTTTTTGTTTCTGACTTTGGTATACATTGTCAATAAAAGAAATTCCAAAATTGTTATGGTTTTAATTTTTTTTCCCCCTTAACCTAAATATTTTTTCCAGGGCCTCTGCAGCCATGGCAGTCTTTTCCTTCTGAGTATCATCTCTTAATTTTCTGTTATCTGCCTAATGGTGTATGCTGTCTTTGTTTTTTCCATGTTTTGCCTTAACCATAAATTTACCTTATTTGCCAAACTGTAAGAGAGATTCCATGTTCTCTTTGTGAGCCACAGTGGAACAAAGTAGTCACTTTTAAAAGAATGTTCTTCTTTGTATGAAATCAAAACTATTCTTATATTCTACTTAAACACTTTCCTGTGGTCTTCCCTTCCACCACCTTCCTAAATGGAAGGCAGATTTGATCAAATAGTACAGTCTGAATGATTTTCTGTTGCCCTTAAAATAAATTATATTTAGTGTACAAATAGGATCACTCTGATTCTTAATTATCTGTTGACTGACCATTGGTTAGCCTCTTTCATTAGCTAATGGAAACAGTGAGGCTAGCAATGGCTATTAGTGGATTGAGTTTGGAAACTGCCGCAACTCCAGCTTGCAAACATCAGGAGTTTTAGTGTTGCTTTCTGCTGTAGATGGTTCCACTTGTAATTTTTCCATTTAAAAAGTATCGTCTTCTTTTGGGAGAATTTGAGTGTAGATTAGCTTCTTATTAGGTCATTAGATAAATTTGCCCCTTAAACTTTTCATCTTTTATCAATTTTCTGAGATTTTTTTTTTTAAAATCGAAAGCCTTATTTTGTTGTCTGATTCAATTAAGACATTATAGCCTATTGGACTTAACTGTTTGGTATTTTTTAAAGGCAAATTAGGAATCCATTGATAATTTTCTCCTTGAAAAATAAAATATCACCTGCTATTACATTAATGGAGACATTAGAGATTGAATTCCCTGGAGGAGGAAATGGCAATGTACTCCAGTATTCCTGCATGGAGAGTCCCATGGACAGAGGAACCTGGCAGGCTACAGTCCGTGCAGTTGAAAAGAGTCAGGTCCCACTGAGCGCACATGCAGGCATTAAATTTAAATATCATGATATAGGAATATTAAATACTTGCTGCTTCTATGGGGATTGTCTGTAGTTCAGAATTTTTTTTATCATGATCATCATCATCATTGTTTATTTAAACTGTAGTTGAGGATTTCTCAACCTTTAGGTATATTACATTTCCCTGAGCTTTTGGGAGTGGGAGGAAAGGGGAAGAGAAAGGGAAGTAAGGTCTATAAGAACCTGTGAGTAGTGAAGGAGAGGTACCTTCTTCACTGGGGATTTTTTGTAATCTTTGGAGAGGTGGATATGTCAGGTACAGCTGCCTTAGAGATACTGTTTTGATAGTTAAATGTGGATCTCTATGGGTTGAGGATTCTTCCTTTATTATAATTTATGAGGAAGTAATTATAAAATCATAGATTTGGAGGGGTTCTCATTATAAGACAATTTTTCTATTTCAAAGAAAAGGAAATTGAGGTTTTTGAGAAGATAAATTGCTTGACCAAAGCTGGTATAAGAACTGGTACAGTAATTCATGTCTCCTGAATACAATTCCAGTGTTATCAGTGTAGCAGTTTAATGAACAATTGGTTTGAATGAGCTCAACACTTTTAAAGATGTGTAGCTTTGTGATTTTTTTTTTAAATGCAGGTTATTGTATCCAGGCTTCAAAATGTGTGACGTTTGTTTGTAAAGTTGCAGAGTTGTGCCTGGATGTTGATGGTACAATTGGCCTCCACATCCATAGATTCTGCTTCCTTGGATTCAACCAACCAGGGATCAAAAATATTCAAGGGGAAGAATACCAGAAAGCTCCAAAGTGAAAAACTTAAATTTGACCTTATAGGCAACTATTTACGTAGGTATTATTAGGTGTAAGTAATTTAGAGATGATTTAACTTGTATGGGAGGATCTACATAGGTTATATGCAAATTCTATGCCACTTATATAAGGTATTTGAGCATCCCCAGATTTTGGTATCCATGGTGCATCCTGGAACGAGTGCCCACCCCTCGCCAACTCCACTGCCCCTCAGTTACCAAAGGGTGACTATCCATTTTTTGGGGTATATTTTAGCTAGGCTTCTTGTTTGTTTGCCTGCTTTTTAGTGTTTGTGGGGCTGAATAAAAGGCTATTTAGGCCTTTTATACATTTTCTGTTTTATAGGTAAAACAATACTTCAATGCTTATATCCCTAAAATAATTATTAGGGAAATTCAGTAGATTTTTTTTTCTTCAAAACTGTTCCCCAGGGCAAAGAAAATAAACATCTGCATCAAACAAGATGCTTACCTAGGGTTAAAAGTAAAAAGCAAAATGAGTATTAATAAAAAGCAACTAGTTGCTTCTAAAATATCAGAGATATCAGTAAAATTTGCTGAAAGTTCTCTTGTTAGAAAAGAATTCATTTAATTGGCCTTATGCTCCTTTAAGCATGACAGAGTATCACATATAAGACCATTCTCCTTAAGGAGTTACTATTTAATAAGCACAGATGATCACTGAAAGCCCCCCAAATCCCCGCTTCAATAATGTATTTGTGGCCATTTGCAGAGCAGCAAAAAATTGAGTCCTTGGATGTGCAGTTTCCCAGCTGAGACTAAGCAAAGTGATGCTCTACCTTCTTGTTTTAACTCTCATACTGTAAAAGTGTGTCCTTTTTGCTGTCTGTTTAATTCCACATTTTATCCTATTTTTGTGCTTTTTGTTGGTGATTTTCTTATTTAAAATGGCACCCGGTTATAATAAGTGCTGTCTTTTCCTAAGCTCAAGAAGGCTGCGATGTACTTTATGAAGAAAGCATGTATGTTAGAAACACTTCGTTGAGGCATGAATTATAGTGCTGTTGACTGTGAGTTTAATGTTAGTGAGTCAACAGTATATATTGGGATGCTTTAAACAGAAACACACATAAAGCAAGAGTATATTCATTTAGTTCAATTCAGTTCAGTTCAGTCGCTCAGTCGTGTCTGACTCTTTGCGACCCCATGAACTGCAGCATGCCAGGCCTCCCTGTCCACCACCAACTCCCGGAGTCTACCCAAACCCATGTCCATAGAGTTGGTGATGCCATCCAGCCATCTCATCCTCTGTCGTCCCCTTCTCCTCCTGTCGCCAATCCTTCCCAGCATCAAGGTCTTTTCCAATGAGTCAACTCTTCGCATGAGGTGGCCAAAGTATTGATGTTTCAGCTTCAACATCAGTCCTTCCAGTGAACACCCAGGACTGATCTCCTTTAGGATGGACTGGTTGGATCTCCTTGCAGTCCAAGGGACTCTCAGGAGTCTTCTCCATCACCACAGTTCAGAAGCATCAATTCTTTGGTATATTCATTAGTTGATGAAAATGTTGTCAGCAGAGGCACACAGAGACTTAACCGACTGTTTCCCTGAAGAGCAGGAGTGCAGTAATCCCTAATTCAGTGTTTGCAGGACCTTATGGAACATACCTACTACAGATAATGAGAGTCAGTTGTATAGTGGTAACCAATCTCCAAAATGACTGCTAGTGAACCAAGCCTCCTTGTACTCACACCCTAGTATAGTCCCCTTCCACACTAAATCTTGGCTGATTGGCCCAGTGTGACCAGTAAAACAACAGTGGAGATATGAGGAACGCATGATTACAGATTCGACACTTGGATTGCTGTTTCTCCGGGGAGTCAGCTATGGTACCCCGAAGACATCTGTGTCCTCTTATAGAGATAAGCCCACCGAGAAAGGAACTGAGGACTCCAGCTGAGGTTTCATAAAAATATATATTTGGTCATTGTCTCCAGTTTTTGGCATACAGCCCCTAGTATCCTTGGACTTTCCTGCATGTCTGGAATGTCTTTTTTTTTTTTTTTTTAATTTTCTTTACTTTATTGTGTTGGTTTTGCCATACAATGACATGAAACCACCATGGAATGTCTTTTGTTATCCATAATGAGCCACTATCTCATCTGAGTTTATGTAGGTGAGGTGACAAAGGGTGGGCCTCCTGGTTGGCCTCAGGATGGGGCTGGTCGACAAAAAGACAAGTGATTAGAAGGTGAGTTTTCAACCCACCAACTGACTGCCAGGGAGGGAAGAGGCGGCAAGATAAAGAGCTCTTTAGAAGCTTTTGGACAGTGAGATTGGGTAAGCTTCCAGACTTGTTGACACATGGGGGTCCTGGGAAGGTGATGTGTCCCAGAAGGGCATGGATGCTCTGCAGGCACTCCCCTTCCGCAGCCCTCATACCTTGCCCATGCATCTTTTCCATTGGGCTGTTCCTGAGTAGTATCATTTATAATAAACTGGTCAATGGAGGTAAGATGTTTTCCTACATCCTGAGAGTTGCTCTAGTAAATTAGTGAACCTGAAGAGGGAGTTGTAGGAACCCCCAGTTTAGAGCCAGTTGTTCAGAAGTATGGGTGGCCTCCTGTAGACTTGTGACTGGCACCTAGGACTGAACCTTTAACCTGTGGGCTCTGTGCTAACTCTCAGTAGTTAATGTCAGAATTAAATGAATTGAGTTGCTGCATACTTGATGATAGGGATTTGGGGAACTGGTGCTGGTTCAGAAGTCGAAGAAACTGTACACAGCTGTACCCTGATAACAAGTAGCACTAACTTACCAGTCAGGTGAGCGACACCTCGGAAATTGATCTTCAGAGCCGATCAAACCTTCATTTGAATATAGCTTAAGCTGACATCTGACAGTAACCAACTGAGACTCCATGTGAGAAAACTGACAGAACTTGCCCCAACTTCCTGACTCAGATACTGTGAGACTAATAAATGAATATTGTTATTTTTTGAACTTTTAGTTTTGGGGATAATTTATTATACAGGCATAGAAACTGCTCCATCTCTCTCTCTCTTATTTTTAACCTTTTGATAGAAAATTTCAAACATACACAGAAGTGGAGAAAATTGTGTCATTAGTCCCATGTGACCATCAGTCAGCGTCAGTGATGATCAGCTTGTGGCCAGTCTTGTTTGTTTATACCAGTTCACTCCCTACTCAAACTTCAGATTATTTTGAAGCAAATCCCATAATTTTTTCATCCATAAATATTTTAATATGCATTTATAAAAGATGAGAACTATCTATAATATTATTATCTCCCTCTAAGTTAATCATTTCTTAAAAATCAGCTGATATCCAATCACTATTCATATTTCCCTGGTCTTAGAATTTCATTTTATGTTTAGTTTATTTGACTGAGATCCAGGTAAGTTCCTATCCTTTTTTCAAGATATTGTCTGTCCTTATGGCAGGCCCGTCATTTTAGTTGTCTGATGTTCATTCTTATTGCACAATAATAAACTGGTAACATAGTTGTTTAAATTAATTAAAATTAAAAATTCAATTACTTTGTCATATTAGTCACGTTTCAAATGCTTAATAGTCACATGTGACCAGTGACTACTATATTGAATAGCCAAGAAAGAACATTTCCAGCATCACAGAGACTTTACAGGACAGTGCTAGTTTATAGTCTGTTTTCAGGAAGAGCTCAAGGAAATTATATTCCCTGGGTTCTTGCATATATAAATATGTGCCAGTGTAATTTAAGGTCAGTCTGTGTTGCTGTGGAATCTTCGGTTATACACATCTTATAGCTGTTGGTGTTATTTTTTTGTTTGCTTGTGTTTTCAGGTTCATAGGAATTTAACTTTGTCTAGTTTTGTTATAAATGTCATATGGATTATTGGTTTAGGTATCTTAGTTGTCTTGTTTTTTTATGGGGGAATTTAGGGAAATTCAAAAGTCTGTAGCCTTCATCACCATCTTCCCAGATCTCTTTACATTTATTTTACTTGTACCTATTACTAACAGAATTGTAAAGAGTTAAGGCTAGGAAGAACTGGAAGTTTGTTTCGTCTCTAAACTTCATTTTAGGGATAAAGAGTCTGAAATTTGGAGAAGCTGTTTGGTTGTAAGTAGAGTCAGGTTCCTGTCCCAGTTTGCTTGACTCTCGTCAGTGCTCTTCCCCAAATCTGTAGCACTGAGACAAAGGAAAAACTAACGGGGCGGTCAGGTGACTTACAGAGGCAAAACATATGCTTGAATTTAATTAGCTCATAAGGTTAAATGAAAAGCGGGAAAGAGAAGCAAAGTAACGGACTGAAGTAGTTATAAAGAATCATATATAATATATATTGTATATTCATAAATATAATTTAAAAAACTTAAGACTTTTTTAAAGGAGTTGTTTTAAATTTATAACAAAATTGAGAGGAAAGTATAGAGAATGCCCATATACTCTATCCCCACACATCATATCACCTAACCACCCCAACCCCATTATCAGCATCTCTCACTATAATGCTTGAATGGTGCATTTTTATCAAGGATGAACCTATGCTGACGCATCACGTAGTCTACTTTCACTTTTAATATTATACATTCTATGAGTTTGGAGAAATGTATAATGATATAAATCTATCATTATAATATTACACAGAGTATTTCACTGTCCTAGTGAAGTAAAAATAAAAGTAAAAGTCGCTCAGTTGTATCTGACTCTTTGTGAGCCCATGGACTCTACCATCCATGGAATTCTCCAGGCCAGAATACTGGAGTGGGTAGTCATTCCCTTCTCCAGGGTATCTTCCCAACCCAGGGATTGAACCCAGGTCTCCCACATTGCAGGCAGATTCTTTACCAGGTGAGCCACAAGGAAGCCCTCAGTGTCCTAAGAATCTGCCTATTCATTTCCCTCTGCTACCACAGCCTCTAATCTTTTTACTGTCTGCATAGTTTTGCCTTTTCCATAATGTCATATAGTTGTAATCATATAGTATATAGCCTTTTCAAATTGGCTTGTTTCATTTAGTAATATGCATTTAAGGTTCTTCCGTGTCTTTTCATGATTTGATGGCTCACTTTTTTTTTAGTGTTGAATAATATTCCATTGTCTGAACGTACCACAATTTATTCAGCCACCTACTGAAGGATATCTTGGTTGGCTGTAAGTTTTGGCCATTATAAATTATGCTTCTGTGAACATCTATGTGCATGTTTTTGTGTGAACATAAGTTTTCAGGTATTTTTGGGTAAATACCCAGGAGTACAATTGCTGGCTCATATGGTAAGAGTACGTTTAGTTTTGTAGGATAGTGCCAAACTATCTGCTAAAGTGTCTGTATCATTTTGCATTCCCACCAGCAATGAATGAGAGTTCCTGTTGCTCCACATCCTCGCCAGCATATGGTATTGTTAGTGTTCCAGATTTTGGCCTATTTTGGGTTAGTGGTATCTGCTTGTTGTAATTTGCATTTCTCTGGTGATATATGATGTGGGGCATTTTCCCCATATGTTTATTTTCCATCTGTATATCTTCTTTGGTGAAGTGTCTTTTAAAGTCTTTGGTCTATTTTGTGTAATTTTGTCCTCGTCTGTGGCTTGTCTTCTGATTCTCTTGGTATTGTCTTTTGCAAAGCCGAAGTTTTTCACTTTAATGAAATCCATCTCATCTCTTTCATGGATTATGTCTTTGGTATTGTATCTAAAAAGGCATCACCGTATACAAGGTCGTTTAGGTTTTCTTCTGTGTTATCTTCTACAAGTTCTGTAGTTCTGCATTTTACACTTAGATCTATGATCCATTTTAGTTAATTTTTGTAAAGGATGTAAGATCTGTGTCTGGATTTATTTTATACTTGTGAATGTCCAGTTGTTCCAGCACTGTTTGTTGAAGAGATTTTATTTTCTCCCTTTTATTGCTTTTGCTCTTTTATCAAAGACCAGTCAACTATTTTTATGAGTCTGTTTTTGGGTTCTCTATTCTGTCCATTGAGCTCTCTGTCTTTTCTTCTGCCAATACCACAGTGTCATGATTCTTGCAGCAAAAGGAATTTTTAAGTCAGGTAGCATCAGGCATCCAACTTTGTTCTCTTCCTTCAGTGTTGTCTTGGCTCTTCTGGGCCTTTTGCCTTTCCATATGAAATTTAAAACCAGATTGTTGATATCCATGAAAGAATGGCTGGATACAATTAAAATATTTTAAGGTAGGTAGTTATAAAACTATTTGTGTATTAAAATGGACTGAAAAAGCTTCTTTGAAGGAAGAAAAGCATTCCATGGAAGCTTCTTGGGCATGTTGATAAGATTTGGTATTTCTGTGACCAGTTATCCTCACTGGGTCAGCTGTGTGTTTACTATATTTTATAGTGTCATCATTTGTAATTGTTGAGAGTTGTTACTGTTTTCAAGTAAAATAAAAATTAACTTAGACTTCAAACTTTTGCCAGAAGTAGATATGATAGAAATTATAATAAGGTTGTTTTATTATAAAAATATGATCAAATATTTAGAAAATAAAGGAATCTACTGAACAAAACCTTTGAAAATTACTAGTTTGGTAAAGTGATAGGAAATAAGATAAAAATATAAAATAATCATTATATATCTAAAAGATTGTAATCTTTCTATTGATAAAACAAAATATGTGTTTCTTTTTTTAGGATCTTCCATTATTGCTCAGGATACCCAGTTTTATTACCAAATTTATTCTTTTCTGAAATTGTCACTAGTGTGTGATTAAAAATAAGTATCTCTGGTAGTGATAGAAGGTTAGATAAGCAGTATATGGTTGTTTTGCAGATGCCTTTTAGTGATAAGCTTAGTGATAAATAATATTGAGATACTAAGTAGTCATTTATAGGTTTGAGTCTGTAGATGTTGAATAGAGAGATGGTGTAAATTAAGATTGCTACTTTGATATGTGTCAGATAAATTGGAGAGGGCAGATCCTAAAGACAGAAATCTGGAAAATCTTGGGAGTAGTGATAAAGTTTATGAGCTAGGGTGGTGGCTCTCTAAAAGTAAGGGAAGATATGGTTAAGAAACTGGGGGAAAAAACCCTTTATTTTGAAATAATTTTAGATTTACATGTGTTACAAAAATATATTGAGTTCCCTAATGTTAATATTGTATATAGCTTTAGATCAAAATGAAGAAATCAACATAAATTCAATATTATTAACCTAAAGTGCAGATTTTATTCAGATTTCATCAATTTTTTCACTAATACTCCTTTTCTGTTCCAAGCTCGAATCCAGGATATCATGTTGCATTTAATTGTCCTCTCTCCTTGTTGTAGTTCAGTCACCCAGTCGTGTCCCCATGGACTACAGCACACCAGGCCTCCCTGTCCCTGACCACCTTCTGGAATTTGTCCAAGTTCATGTTCATTGCATCAGTGATACTGTCCAGCCACTCCCTCTTCTGCCCTCAGTCTTTCCCAGCATCAGGGACTTTTCCAATGAGTTGTCTGTTTGCATCAGATGACCAAAATACTGAAGGTTCAGCTTCAGCATCAGTCCTTCCAGTGAATATTCAGGATTGCTCTCCCTTAAAATTGACTGGTTTGGTCTCCTTGCTGTCCAGGGGACTTTCAGGAGTCTTCTCCAGCGCCACAGTTTGAAGGCATCAATTTTTTTGCCTTCTGCCTTCTTTATGGTCCAGCTCTCACAACTGTGTGTGACCACTGGGAAGACCATAGCCTTGTCTATATGGAACTTTGTTGAGATATGCTTTTCAACACACTGTCTAGGTTTGTCATCGCTTACCTGCCAATAAATAATCGTCTTCTAATTTCATGGCTGCAGTCACCGTCTGCAGTAATTTTGGAGCCCAAGAAGAGGAAATCTGTCACTCCTTCCACCTTTTCCCCTTCTATTTGCCTTGCAGTAATGGGGCCAGATGCCATGATCTTAGTTCTTTTTATATTTAGTCTTAAGCTGGCTATTTCACTGTCCTCCTTCACCCTCATCAAGAGGCTCTTTAGTTCTTTGCTTTCAGCCTCTTTTCTTAGTCTCTCCCAATCTGTGATGCTTTCTCAGGCTTTCTGTGTTTTTCATGACCTTGATACTTTTGAAGAAAGTCAGTAACATATTTTGTTCAATATCCTTCAATTTGGGTTTGGCTAATGTCTTGTTATGATTAAATTGGACTTATGCCCAATTTCTAGGAAGAATAGCATACATGTGAAGAACTCTTCTCACCTTATCCTATCAAGAGACAAATGATAGCAACATGACTTACCATTAGTGATGTTCACTTTGATCTCTTGGTAGGGTGGTATATGCCAGGTTTCTCTACTGCATAGTTGCTGTTATTCTCGTTCCATAGTCTGTTCAGTAGAAGCAGGTCACTAAGTCACTATTCAAGGGGAAGAGAATTAAGCTGCACCCCCTAGAACGAGGTGTATCAAAGAATTTGTGGACACATGTTAAACCTACCATGTAATTTAATTAACAGCATTTGAAGGAGATAGTCTGAGGCTATGCTAACTAGATAAGAAATATTTTGAGAGAAGACTTCATTTTTAGTAATCGATTAATTATATGGAGTAAAAGAAAGGAAAAGCAACTCCCAGATTTTAAGCCTGGGTGACTGATGTATTGTTGAAAGAAACAGAGTCATTTCCTTTGGTTCTGTCATCGATTCAGTCTTTTTCTACACTAAAATCTAGTTCTGTAAAGTATAAACAAGGGTTTAGACAGATAACCTAGATACAGTACCAGAAAACAGAATCTTGGTTCTATAGTCTTCTCTTGTCCCAGAGGGCATTAGCATATTTCAGGATATCGATGCCATTCTGGTAACTGACTCCATTCTGAGTCACCTTCATCTGGTTGCATGCTTTGTCTTCTAACAACATTTCTTGATTATAATTTATGCATGTTTTTCCTGATAAATTTGCCCTTTATTTTTAAAATTTAAAACATTCATAGGAAGTTTTCCTGTCTTGAAGAAGATAGCTCAGAAAAAAAAAATCAGGAATGTGGTGACATCTGTCATAATTTACATGTTATCTTTAAAAAAATTCATTAATGTCTTTCAGATTTTTTTAGTCAGTTCTAAAGCAGCCTCCTACATCTTTTATAGCAGAAAAGACAGATTTTGCTGGATCGCTGTCATCTTGCCAGCCTATTTTTTTCTTTGATGCAGAATATGTTGGACTTCCTCTGTCAGTCCTACTTAAAGCTCCCATGAATGACTGGTTACCACTGATGACTATCTTTCAGCAGACTATGATATACAATACAGGGCTTTGTTTGAGAATATTGTACCTCTGTTCTATGCAGGGAGCAATATAGTTAGGTGCTATTACATCTATATCTAAGTTGTTACAGAGATCCTTAGAACCAAGATCCCTTCTCCTTCCTGGTGATTAGTAATCTGCCAGTTGAGTTCATAGTTTCCAGAAACCTGTTGTAAAATCATGCCCCATTGGTCCCCCCCATACCCATAAACCTTGTATTTCTTGCCTTGTTTAATGATTACTAGGCATTTAATTGCAAAGATTATTTTAAGACATTCTGTTTAGGTACTATTTACTTCACAGCTGGGAGCTCGTAATTACTCCTTACGATAGAAACTTGCAGTCCCCAAATTTCTAATTGGAGATTTAAAAATGATTTCATTTGAGTCAGATTAAACACTAGAATTGAGCCACCAAATTATTCTCTATTTGCTGTTGAAAGCACATACACAAATGAGAAGAAATGAAGCTATTTATTTAGAAACAATAGTGATATAAATTACTGTTTTGAGAATTTTATCATTTACCTGAATTTAATTTTAATTTTGTACATTATAGAAATCATTCCTCTGTGAGTAAGCATTGTATGATTTCTACTCCTTTCCCCATCTTATTATATCAAGTAGTTCTAGAATGAATATGAGTTAGATATTTAGTGGATTCCTTGTAAACAATAAATTTAGAATATGATTTGAATGTTGATATGGAATTTAGATGGTTATAACAGTAAATTGTGGATGGGATTAGGAGGTATGTATATTTCTTGTTGTCAGAATGTCCACTATACTCAGATGCATACTTTTTATTTGAAAGAAATATACATGAAATTATATGAAATTAGAGTGGCTAAATTATTAATGTCAGCTAAAGTACTCGACTGTTTTACAGCCATTTAGCATATCTGTCAGAAGGTAAGAGATTGAGTTTTGAATGATTGGCATTGGAATAGGTCTTGTTGATTGGGTGGAGAAAAAAGAAAATGAGCTAAAGACATGAAGCATTATTAAACTTTCCAATAAATACTGGTCTTAAACACACAGTGAAAAAGGTCAGTGTTAAAAACCTGATTCAGTGATGTGTGTAGATGGATGATACTAAGTAAAATAACATAAACGTAATATTAGGACAAGTTGGAAAATGTGATGTATGTAAAGATCCGTGGTAGTGTCATTTTGTGAATGCCTAGACCACTGTAGCATTTCATTTATAAATTTTAAATTCTCTTTAGCCTAAATGTCTACTCCTGAGTATCATCTTTTCTTATAATACCTGATGTGTGGATAGCTTTCTTTGTGTATATAAAATGATAATATATATTTGGTGGGCCTTGGCTTCCATAAATTCTATTTCTGAACATTATATAGATTTCCTGAACTCCTTTCTGCGTCCCCATCTTCAGTATTCTGTTTCCTGAATCTTGCTGATTTTGAACTATTGCACTGTGGCACTTCTTGCCCAGATCATTCACACTGTTTTCTGGCTTAGTGTGACTAGGTTGGCAGTTTAGATATTTTAACTGTGTCTGGCCTTGTGGAAGAAGCCTCCCAGAAATTTTACGTTACCAGGTGCTTCTCTGGATCTCCGCACAGCCAGAGCCTGGAACTTGCTTACAGTGGCGCCCATCTACTTGGGATTCCATCATTTCCTTCCCATCATCCTTCTACCATTTTACCACACAGGTTTTATCCTTGTGGGGATTGGGGAAGGACTGGAGGCCTGCAGGATGGAGAAATAACTGGTTCTGATTCCTGAGGCCAGAGATTATTGAGGTGCCTCTGAGGGTTATCTACTGCTCTCTGGGTAGCTGGTTTGGGATGGTAAGGATCCTTAATTAGGGATATGATAATATTACTGTGAGAGTGTCACCATAGTTACAGCATATATGTCTCTTTTTAGACCTACACTCATTGTCTTCAAGTGTACCTTTGTTAGTGCAATATACAAAAGTAAGGGACTGTCAGTATTAAGTGATACTTTACAATAAAGTTTATTATTACTGCAAAGTTTGTAAGAGTCAAAAGGTAAAGGAGTTAATTTAAAAGTCAGTCAATGTTTTATTTAGTTCAGTGACAACCGGTTTCAGTCCTACAAATCTCATATGAAAACCTCTAATGTTTCAAAGAATACTTTTTAAAATTAGAAGTACTTTTCACCTTTTGAAGTGAAAGTTGCCCAATCATGTCTGGCTCTTTGTGACCCCATGGATTGTAGCCTACCAGGTTCCTCTGTGTATGGAATTCTCCACGCAAGAATACTGGAATGGGTAGCCATGCCCTTCTCTAGGGGATTTTGTCAACCCAGGTATCACCTGGGTCTCCTGCATTGCAGGCGATTCTTTACCATCTGAGTTATATGTGTCCAGAAAATGAGTGGCTTTCTTATGTTTGCATGATATATTAAGGGGCCAGGTTAATTAGACAGGTGTATGCTTGGTTGCAAAACCATCTTATTCTCCATTAATTTAACTCACTGCATACATTTTATTTTAATTGCAAGCCTCTTGTTGACACTGAGTTTGCAACCTTGCTTTAGAATGAGAGAGAGTGAGACATCATAGTATGATGAAGGAATAGTTTTCAGAATTAGACTAACGTGCATTCAAAACCCTACTCTGCCTCATGTGCTGTGTGTACTTGAACAAAGTAGTTAGCCAAATCTTACTTACTTATTTGTAAAATATGGAATATAATGTTCTTTTTAAGGGTTAAATTTAGGAAACAATTTATATGTAGCATTTGTCACATGGTGGTAAGTACTCCGTAAATGGTGGTGATTTTTATTGTAGTAATGGACAGAAGAACCAGTAGTATCATGGTAGCTTTCTCAAAATATTAGTAGTATCTATTACTTTGATCCCCTATGCTTACTTTCTTTATAATTCAAATCTCCAAGTTCTTTGTGGAAATACATAAATGGATTTCTCCTTTAAAATTTACTTGATGCTTCTCTTAACAGGTACCCATTTCATCCTGATATTTCCGAGGTCATAGAATGTGGGACAAAAAAAACCCATGCAAATGTTTAAAAGTATGGTGATAAAAATGTTTCCTGATGACTTCTAGATTCTAAGGCTTAACTTTAGATTCAGTTCAGTTCAGTCACTCACTTGTGTCCAACTCTTTGCCACCCCATGGACTGTAGAACACCAGGCCTCCCTGTCCATTAAACTGTATTAAACTCCCGGAGTTTACTCAAACTCATGTGCATTCAGTCGGTGATGCCATCCAACCATCTCATCCTCTGTCATCCCCTTCTCCTCTCACCTTCAATCTTCCCCAGCACCAGGGTCTTTTCCAGTGAGTCAGTTCTTCGTATCAGGTGCCCAAAGTACTGGAGTTTCAGCTTCACCATCAGTCCTTCCAATGAACACTCAGGACTGATCTCCTTTAGGATGGACTGGTTGGATCTCCTTGCAGTCCTAGGGACTCTCAAGAGTCTTCTCCAACACCACAGTTCAAAAGCATCAATTCTTCAGCACTCAGCTTTCTTTATAATCCAGCTCTCACGTCTATACATGACTACTGGAAAAACCATAGCCTTTAGATTAGTGGGTAATACTTACTTTGTAAACTCTGTATTGGCAAAATACAGGCTTAAAAAAGTATTAATCTTACTGGAATCAGGGAAAATATATCCTGAAGTTTGGAATACAAGTAAAATAAATAATAGAAAACTTAATTTAGAAGTTATTCTTGGAACATAAAATATAGTTTCAAAAGAGTGAAAGTTTAAGCCTATACTGTTTGGTGTTTCCAACTAAATTGTTCAAATTAGTATTACAATGACTATGTTGGGTTTTTATTTTAATATTCTTTATGCCTCTTATATAAATATTTTTAATTTAGCATGCACATCATTGCTAAAAGAAACATTGCTCAGGAGATATGACCCCGTAGCATCCATATTGATGTTATCTCTTTGACTATCATGTGTATATATATCCTCTAACTAGGCCAGTGGCATAATACAGGAGGCTAGACCTGGCATATCTTGTTTCAAACAGCTGCCAAGACTTTGTCTTGACTGACCAGACAGTCTGCTTACAGCCTAGTCATTTTTCAGATGCCCTAGAAAATAAAATAAAACAAAGTAATGCAGGGTAAGTGTCTCAAAACAAACTGGTTTACATATCTACTTGTTCTTTTCTAAAATGCTTTCACTTATTAGACAATTATTGAAAAATAAGAAAATCTTTTTATCCCCTTCTGCATGTCTTCTGTATAATACCACTTTGGATGCCTGTGGCCAAAACAGAAATCCAGTTTGAAATTTCCAGTTATTTCTGGAAAAATTGTTCTGTAGTTTTGAAAACTACAGTAGAACTTATCCAGAGGGGGGAAAAACCAGTATTTTCATAAAAACAATAAAGTAATAAAATTATTACTTTATAAGATTACCAAGAGAATAGATTTTCTTTAAATAAGTAAACTTATGAAATCAGAATCAGGTTGGTAATAAAGGGATCCCATTTATATTAAATTTATTGAGTAAATATTTACTAGTCTTGTCTAATGAACAAAAAGTCAATCAGTGAACAGTGTAACTCGTGGAACATATTGAAAGAAGATAGCTTGAGTGCTTCCAATAATGTACAGAATTAGCCCCAACTAGAGAAGCAGAGAATAGGAGCCAGGCTTCTTTTGTAAGAGAGAGAATTTAAGCTGGATGAAACTTGTTGTATTAAGTATGTCCATCACTCACAATCAGTTGCCTAAAGGATTTGATGCTGCTAACTGTGGTGTTCTCTGAGATGTAATAAATTATGCGTTCTCTCTGATCACTTCTTTGGCCTCTTATTCTCTCTGTTCCATGTAGGTGAGGGTTCTTTCAAGTGTCTGTCCTGCTGTTTTTCTTTCTCATTTTGCTCAGAAAGGTCTCAGACATGTTTCCCCTCATATATTATAATTTTAAAAGTTGAGAAATAATTTACATATGGCCATCACCTGTTAAAAATGTACAGTTAGGTAGTTTTTAGAATATTACCCAATAACTTGTGCAACCGTCACTGCTATCTAATTCCAGAATATTCACCACCCAAAGAGGAATCCTCTATGCATTGATAGTCATTTTCCTTTCCCCTCATCCTTGAAAGTGAAAGTAAAGTGGAAATGTTAGCCCTTCAGTCGTGTTTGACTCTTTGCGACCCTATGGACTGTAGGCCGCCAGGCTCCTCTGTCCATTGAATTCTCCAGGCAAGAATACTAGAGTGGGTTGCCATTTCCTTTTCCAGGAGAGTCTTTCTTACCTAGGGATCCAATCTGGGTTTCCTGCATTGCAGAAGGATTCTTTACCATCTGAGCCACCAGGAAAGCAACTGCTAATTTATTTTCTGTCATCACAGAATTGCCTGTTCTGTTCATTTCATGTATGTGGAATCATATAATGTGGCCTTTTGTGACTGGCTTACTTTGCCTACCATGTTTTCAGGGTTCATCCATATTGCAGCATGCATCAGTACTTCATTCCATTTTATGACTGTATATTCCACTGTGCATATATCTCACATCCATCAGCTGTTGGACATGTGGGTCTTTTTTTTTTTTAACTCTTTGACTATTGCAAATAATGCTGATATGAACATGTGTAAACAAACTTATTGGTGATGGGTTTTCAGTTTTATTAGGTATATGCCTATGAATGAAATTTCTGGGTCTTATGGTAACTCTGTGCTTAACTTTTTGAAGAAATGTTGAAATGTACCATTTTACATTCCCACCAGTGATAAGGAAAGATTCCAGTTTTTCCACATCCTTGTCAACACTTATCACACTCCATCTTTTTCATTATACCCGAAGTGGGCATGAAGTGGAATCTCTTTATGGTTTTGCTTTGTATTTCCTTAGTCACTGATGATGCTGAGTATCTTTCTATGTGCTTATAGAACGCTGGGTATCTTCTTTGAAGAACTGTCTATTCAAATCCTTTGCCTGTTTTTAAAAATATTTACTTGTTTGGCTGTGGTGGGTCCTAGTTTTGGCATGTGGGCTCTTTGCTGCAGCTCATGGGCTTCTCTTTAGTTGTGTCTTGTGGGCTCCAGAGCACACAGGCTCAGTAGTTCTGGTATGCTTGGGTTTAGTTGTCTGGTTGCATGTGGGATCTTGGTTCTCTGACCAGGGATAGAAGGGTTACAGTCGATGGAGTTGCAAAGAGTTGCAAGTGACTGAGTGACTGAACACACATGCACACAGGGATGGAACCCAAGTCTCCTGCGTTGGAAAAGTGAAAGTGAAAGTTGCTGCATTGTGTCCGACTCTTGTGACCCCAGGGACTGTACAGTCCTTGTAATCCTCCAGGCCAGGATACTTCCTAACCCAGGAATCAAATCCAGGTCTCCCACATTGCAGACATATTCTTTGCCAGCTGAGCTACCAGGGAAGCCCAAGAATACTGGGGTGAGTAGCCTATCCCTTCTCCAGTGGATCTTTGAGATCCAGGAATCGAACTGGGACCTCCTATGTTGCAGGTGAATTCTTCACCAGCTGAGCTACCAGGGAAGAACTGCATTGGAAAGCTGATTCTTAACCACTGGACCACCAGGGAAGTTCCTCATTTTTTTAATTGATGGTTGATTTTAAAGAATTTTGTATACCAGACTCTATCAGATATATGATTGAAAATATATTCTCCCATTCTGCAGGTTGTTGTTTTTCTTTTTCTTGTCAGTTTCTTGATGATGTCTTTTGAAGCATGAAAATTTAAAATCTCAGTGAAGTCCTGTTGCTTTTTCTTTTCTGTTTTGTGCTTTCGGTGTCATATCAAAGAAACCATTGACTACTCCAGTGTCACATAGAATTTTGCATACGTTTCCTTCTAAAAGTTTTGTAGTTTTAGCTTCAAAAGAAACTAGGAAAGTGAAAAGACAACCTGTAGAATGGGAGAAAATATTTTAAAATCACAAATAAGTGTACTGATAAGGACTAGTGTCCAGAATATATAGATCTATTTCGGGTCAATTTTTGTGTATGGTGGGAGGTATGAAGTCCAATATCTTGGAAATCCTGTCATTCCAGCACTATTTTTGAAAAGACTTCTTTCTACATTAAATTATTTTGGTACCTATGTCAAAATCAGTTATTCATAAATATGTGGGGTTATTTCTGTTTCCTTGATCTATATGTCTGTCTATGTCTGTAGCACCCAGTCCTAATTATTAGCTTTGTATTTAGTTTTGAAATTGAGAACTGTGAATGTTTTAATTTGTTCTTTTGCTAAAAGTTAAATTCTAATTTCCAACAGCTAAATTGTTTTAGCTATTTGGGAGTCCCTTGCAAGTCTATCAGTTTTAAACTTATCAATTTCTGCCAGTATATAATCATCTGGGATGTTTATTGGAATTTTGTTTAATCTGTAGATTAACTTGGGTAGGGGAGTATTGTCTTTGTAATGACATCCAATCCATGAACTTGGGATAGCTTTCTATTTATTAAAGTCTTCTTTAATTTCTTACACTGGTATTTTATAGTTTTCAATATAATGGTCTTTCACTTCTTTTGATATATTTATTCTTCAGTTCAGTTCAGTCACTCATTTGTGTCCAACTCTTTGCGACCCCATGGACTGCAGCATGCGCGGCCTCCCTGTCCATCACCAACTCGCAGAGTTTACCCAAACTCATGTCCATGAGTCGGTGATGCCATCCAACCATCTCATCCTCTGTCATCCCCTTCTTCTCTCACCTTCAGTCTTTCTCAGCACCAGGGTCTTTTCCAGTGAGTCAGTTCTTCGTATCAGGTGGCCCAAGTATTGGAGTTTCAGCTTCAACATCAGTCCTTCCAGTGAACACTCAGGACTGATTTCCTTTAGGATGGACTGGTTGGATCTCCTTTCAGTCCAAGTGACTTTCAAGAGTCTTCTCCAACACCACAGTTCAAAATCATCAATTCTTCAGCACTCAGCTTTCTTCATAGTCCAACTCTCACATCCATACATGACTACTGGACTAACCATAGCCTTGACTAGACAGACCTTTGTTGGTAAAGTAATGTCTCTGCTTTTTAATATGCTGTCTAGGTTGGTCATAACTATCCTTCCAAGGGGTAAGCATCTTTTAATTTCATGGCTGCAGTCACCATCTGCAGTGATTTTCAAAATAAAGCCTGCCACTGTTTCCACTGTTTCTGCATCTGTTTGCCATGAAGTGATGGGACCAAATGCCATGTTCTTAAGTTTTCTGAATGTTGAACTTTAAGCCAGCTTGTTCACTCTCCTCTTTCACTTTCATCAAGAGCTTCTTTAGTTCTTCACTTTCTGCCATAAGGGTGGTTTCATCTGCATATCTGAGGTTATTGATATTTCTCCCAGCAATCTTGATTCCAGCTTGTGCTTCATCCATCCAGCATTTCTCATGATGTACTCTGCCTATAAGTTAAATAAGCAGGGTAAAAATATACAGCCTTGACGTACTCCTTTTCCTATTTGGAACCAGTCTGTTGTTCCATGTCCAGTTCTATCTGTTGCTTCCTGAACTGCATACAGATTTCTCAAGAGGCAGGTCAGGTGATAAGGTATTCCTATCTGTTCCAGAATTTTCCACAGTTTATTGTGATCCACACAGTCAAAGGCTTTGGCATAGTCAATAAAGCAGAAATGAATGTTTTTCAGGCACTCTCTTGCTTTTTCGATGACCCAATGGATGTTGGCAATTTGATCTCTGGTTCCTTTGCCTTTTCTGAAACCAACATGAACATCTGGAAGTTCACGGTTCACGTATTGCTGAAGCCTGGCTTGGAGAATTTTGAGCATTACTTTTTACTAGCGTGTGAGATGAGTGCAATTGTGCGGTAGTTTGAGGATTCTTTGGTATTGGAATGAAAACTGACCTTTTCCAGTCTGTGGCCATTGCTGAGTTTTCCAAATTTGCTGACATATTGAGTGCAGCACTTTCACAGCATCATCTTTTAGGATTTGAAATAGCTCAACTGGAATTCCATCACCTCCACTAGCTTTGTTTGTAGTGATGGTTCCTGAGGCACACTTGATTTCCCATTCCAGGATGTCTGGTTGTAGGTGAGTGATCACATCTTTGTGATTATCTTGGCCTTGAAGATCTTTTTTGTACAGTTCTTCTGTGTATTCTTGCCATCTCTCCTTAATATCTTCTGCTTCTATTACGTCCCTACGATTTCTATCCTTTATTGAGCCCATCTTTGCATGAAATGTACCTTTGGTATCTCTAATTTTCTTGAAGAAATCTCTAGTCTTTCCCATTCTGTTGTTTTCCTCTATTTCTTGGCACTGATCACTGAGGAAGGCTTTCTTATCTCTCCTTGCTGTTCTTTGGAACTCTGCATTCAAATGGATATGTCTTTCCTTTTCTCCTTTGCTTTTCACTTCTCCTCTTTTCACAGCTATTTGTAAGGCCTCCTCAGACAGCCATTTTGCTTTTTGCATTTCTTTCTTGGGGTGGTCTTGATCCCTGTCCCCTGTACAATGTCAGGAACCTCTGTCCGTAGCTCATCAGGCACTCTGTCTTTCAGATCTAGTCCCTTAAATCTATTTCTCACTTCCAGCGTATAATCATAAGGGATTTGATTTAGGTAATACCCAAATAGTCTATTGGTTTTCCCCACATTCTTCAATTTAAGTCTGAATTTGGCAATAAGCAGTTCATGATCTGAGCCACAGTCACCTCCCGGTCTTGTTTTTGCTGACTGTATAGAGCTTCTCCATCCTTGGCTGCAAAGAATATAATCAGTTTGATTTCAATATTGACCATATGGTGATGTCCATGTGTAGAATTTTCTCTTGAATTGTTGGAAGAGGGTGTTTGCTATGACCAGTGCGTTCTCTTAGCAAAACTCTATTAGCCTTTGCCCTGCTTCATTCTGTACTCCAAGGCCAAATTTGCCTGTTACTCCAGGTGCTTCTTGACTTCCTACTTTGGCATTCCAGTCCCCTTTAAAGAAAAGGACATCTTTTTTGAATGTTGGTTCTAAAAGGTCTTGTAGGTCTTCTTAGAACCATTCAAATTCCACTTCTTCAGCATTACTGGTTGGGGCATAGACTTGAATTACTATGATATTGAATGATTTGCCTTGGAAATGAACAAAGATCATTCTGTTGTTTTTGAGATTGCATCCAAGTACTACATTTGGACTCTTTTGTTGACCATGATGGCTACTCCATTTCTTCTAAGGGATTCTTGTCCACAGTGGTAGATATAATAGTCTTATATTATTCTTTTTTTTATGTTCCGAATAATTGATATTCAGTGAATTTTTGGTTTTTAGAACTGAAGAAATATTTATTCTTAAGTATTTTATTCTTTTTCACACTATTTTGTAAGAAAAGGAGAGTGACAAACCATATGCAGTAAAATAAGAACATTGGGAGAATCTGGATAAAGAGTATATGAGAATTCTTTGTACAGTTCTTTTAACTTTTCTATGAGTCTCAATTACTTCAAGATAAAAAGTTTAGAAAACACTACACAGAAGGAAGGTATGGCAACTGGTATGGAATTAGCTCTCATGTTTGCCAATACTGTTTACTATTTGCCAATACTAGGTGGGGTAGCCAAAACATGTGGTGCATTTCAGGATGCCAGTTAAACATCCTTCTTTTGTTTTGGCAGTTATTATTGTGCCTGTACTCAGATAAATTGTCAATTCTAAGTGTAAAAAACCGTTGGTTCTGTCTAAATAGAACAGGCTCCAAAGCTTCATGGGAAACGTATTTAATTTTTAAGCATCTAAGCAAGAATTACAGTGATAAAATAGCTTCATGGGGTGTGTATGTATGTATGTATGTGTGTTGTGTAAACTGTATTTCCCATTCCTTGTTCTCAACATTTTCCAGAAAATAAGCTATAATTATATTTGTTGATGTACTTTTCTTCTAAGAGTGCTGTATTTTTGTCTTTTCTTTTTTAAAGGAGACAAAAGTATGTATGGCTCGTAATTGAGCATGGTATTAAAAGCCTAATCTCAGGCAGTCTGGTGCTTGATAAACTACTTATTTTGGTGGAGTGATGTATTTTAATTTTTACTTATTTTTCCCATTTCACAAGACCGAAGTTTTCAGTTTTTTCTAAGGACATGCTTTTGCTCTTCAAACATTCCATATATGTGTGTGTGCGTGCCGGTGCACATGTGCATATATAAAATTATTTAGAAATAGTGAACATACTGGCCTTGCGATGCAGCATGCAGGATCTTCGTTTCTCAACTTGGGATGGAATCTCTGCACCCTGCTGTGTGGAAGCTTGGAGTACTAACCCTTGGACTGCCGGGAAGTCCTAGTGCTTGCGTTTCTAATCAAATGAGCGTTAAGTTAAGGCCAGAAGTATGGAGATAACGGTGAACATGGTCATTGAGCTTTTCGTCAAGTCAGCCTTAGGGCTGACACTATGTTTTATTCATTTTTTAATGTCCCTAATAACTGATATTCAGTGAATGTTTGATTTTTAGAACTGAAAGGAACTTTCAAGCCAGACCTCCCTCCTAATTTCACTGTTGAAGAAGCCGTGTAAGATGGTAGAACTGCATTTTTGACCTTTCCTCTTCTTTATAAGCTTGTGCATACACATGCATACTTACAACCATTTCCCCAAACCCACTTTTATCTCTGTTGCAAATGCCAACAAACCTGGTTTCCCAAAGTCATATTCCTCTGTTTTCAGCTTCCTAAGAGTAAAACAAGACCTTGTTTCCTAAAGGTCTTGGAAACAAAGGAGATAGGTAGAAAGGTTTTTTTTTTTTTTTTTTTGATGAGTTACTTGCTGTGGTCCCAGTGTTGTGAAGTGTGAAAATAATAGCTGTGTGACAATACTAATGTGGTCATTTAATGGATTTTTAAATTAATGCACGTTAGAAAATCAAGATGTGTTATCCAAATGACAACAATTTTTAGAGGAAAGTTTTTAATGAAAACAGACATCTTCATGGAACTAAAATCAGTAGGTGCCTAATATGAATGAGATGTGACTAAAAGTTCTATATAGTTTTAAAAGAAAGCAATAGATATCTCAGTATGTTTATTCAAGAAGGAAACAAAAATAAGGGAAAGAAAGCAGAGAATGCAAGTCACATTTTAAAGTTTTAGTCATTTTTGTGGATTTTTTAGTTTTATTGCAATTCTTTCTAGCTTCTTTTCTGAGAAATGCATTTTCAGTTGTTATTCAAAGAGGTCAAACAAAAACCTTTCCTAATTGATACATCCAGTGAAAGATCTTTTCCTTCTTCCAACATCTGGCAAAATATTTTCTAATTTAGTGAATTTTTTTTTTAAGGCTTTTAGCCATGTGCACGCTAAGAATGTACATAAGCTACTAGTTACTCATGTTTTATGCTATTTAAACACAATGACAGAATGACAGTGGACTTTAGCCCAGAAGACTTGAAGTTTAAATTAGAGAGGCAGATAAAGAATGACAGAATGAAAGAATGAGGATTTATAGTTTCCTATAACTGTTGTGAAACAGTCATGTAAATGATTTTACTGTGCTTTTTTTCTTATTGTTGATATCTGTATCATACAAGAGAGAAATAATTTCCAGTAGAAAAGATGAGCTTTTCTTCAGATAATCAAAATAATAGATTTTTCAGTTACTTGAGAGTACTATTTTGAAATCAGCAGTTTGCATAATCCAGTTCTTTTTAAAGTAGTTGTATGAGAAAGAAAAATCTAAAAACAGACAGCTGCTTTTAAAGGGGAAAACAAGTTTTTAACTATGTCTAAGAGCATTTTTAAAAATAACAGTTCATCTTGGATTTAGAGTGTGTTTTCAATGTTAACTAAACAACCAGATTTTCCTGTCAACTTTGGAAACTGCTGAGGGTTAGCTTGATTCATGCCATAAGCAGATGGCATCTTGCTTCTGGCAGAATGGGCAGAAAATTCCTCAAGCACCCACCTGCGTATGTTCTAGTCTTCATAAAATCCTGTGTACTTTTAAACTTAAATACTCTCTACACTTTTAGCACACTGATTAAAGTTGAAATCAGAGATAGTACACAAATAGCTAAGGATTAGTCTTATTTCAGGTCCTGTGACAAACTAAAAAAATGAAAATGGTAGACTAGAAAGTAAGCTGTCTTATTACTGGCAAAATAATACATTTTTACGCTTTTCTAAGTGGTGCTAATGGTAGAGAACCTGCCTACCAATGCAGGAGACGTAAGAGATTTGAGTTCGATCCCTGGGTTGGGAAGATCCCTTGGAGGAGGGCATGGCAACCCGTTCTAGTTTTCTTGCCTGGAAAATTCCATGGACAGAGAAGCCTGGCCTGCTGCAGTCCATGGGGTTGCAAAGAGTCAGACACGACTGAGCGACTAATACACACATACACAGATACACTGTTGTTCAGTTGCTAAGTGTATCTGACTCTTGGTGGCCCTATAAACTGCAGCACGCCAGGTTTCCCTGTCCTTCACCAACTGCCTGAGTTTGCTCAGATTCATGTCCACTGAGTCGGTGATGCCATCCAACCATCTCACCCTCTATTGCCCCCTCAATCTTTCCCAGCATCAGGATCTTTTCCAGTGAGTCAGTTCTTCACCTCATGTGGCCAAAGCACTGGAGCTTCAGCTTCAGCGTTAGTCCCTCCAGTGAATTTTCAGGGTTGATTTCCTTTAGGATTGAATGGTTTAATTTCTTTGCTGTCCAAGGGACTCTCAAGAGTCTTCTCCAGCACCACAGTTCAAAAGCATCAATTCTTAGGCACTCAGCCTTCTTCATGGTCCAACCCTCATATCCATACATGACTACTGGAAAAACCGTAGCATTGATTATATAGACCTTTGTTGGCAAATAATGTCTCTGTCTGTAGATATATTGGGTCAGTCAAATAGTTCTTTAACTATTAAGTTCTTTAATATTAGTTCTTTTAACATCTAATGGAAAAACTTGAATGAATGTTTTGGGGCAACCTAATGGATGTGTTCTCTGAGAGGAAAATTAATAGAAATATTATTACTAGAAACCTTTTTATTTTCTTTTCACACCTTTAGCTTAATTTCCAGAGATAATTCCTTTCAAATACTTCATAAAGGACCAATTCATAATCAGAAGTTTTCACTAGTAATCTGGGAGTATTTTGAGTATGATATTTTCTACTCCCACTTTCATATCTCATTTTTAAATTTGGGATTCTGGTATGTTCTGCCTTGAATGGAACTTGAAAGTCTCAGCAATAGCACTGCTAGCTTTGGAAGTTAGTAGAAATGCATAACGGGCTCTGTATTTCTGAGATTTTTGCCTATAAGTCTATGTTCAACCTCACAGCAGTCACTGGGGCTGTCTGTACCATCATATGAACAGTGGATAGTGGGTCACACAGAATAAACTCTTTTTTAGTCAGTTCAGTTCAGTCGCTCAGTCATGTCCGACTCTTTATGATCCCATGGACTGCAGCATGCCAGGCTTCCCTGTCCATCACCAACTACCAGAGATTGCTCAAACTCATGTCCATCAAGTCGGTGATGCCATCCAACCATCTCATCCTCTTTGATCCCCTGCTTCAGCATCAGTCCTTCCAAGGAATATTCAGGACTGATTTCCTTTATAATTGACTGGTTTGCTCTCCTTGCCGTCCAAGGGACTCTTGAGAGTCTTCTCCAACACTGCAGTTCAAAAGCATCAATTCTTCAGCACTCAGCTTTCTTTATGGTCCAACTCTCTGTCCATGGGATTTCCCAGGCAAGATTACTTAAGTGGGTTGCCAATTCCTCCTCCAGGTGATTATCCCGAGCCAGGGATCGAACCTGTATCTCCTGCATTGGCAGACAGGTTCTTTACCACTAGTGCCACCTGGGAAGCCCCAAATCACTGTACATGTTAAAAAAATATATTAAAAAACTTTAGTTTCCATATATGAGCTGTAGAACATTTGACATAAGCATGACTAGCAAGTACAGTGATTTGGGGCTTCCCAGGTGGCACTAGTGGTAATGAACCTGCCTGCCAATGCAGGAGATACAGGTTCGACCCCTGGCTCGGGATAATCAGGTGGAGGAGGTATTGGCAACCCACTTAAGTAATCTTGCCTGGGAAATCCTGTGGACAGAGGAGCCTGGTGTACTGTAGTTCATGGGGTCACAAAGAGTTGAATATGACTGAGTGCTCACACACACATGGTGAGTTGAAGTTATTTGTGGGTCTATAAATTCTTTTAACTACAAAACTAATTTTTATTTAAATTTAAAACTTCTAAGACAATGAGGGAGAATCAGTGAAATGGTCTTATTAGAGCAGCAATAGAAGCTATAATCTTTAAAATTATATTTGGCATTGGTATACACAGTTGCCTGCCTGCCCTTTAAAATGTGCCATTTGTCAATTTTTCTACATTTTTAGGACTGCCTTTTTTTATTTTAAAGCCAGTGTGTGCTCAAAGAAAAAAGCCTAATGTCTGTTTATATTTGAATATCTCCAAGTCTTACTTAACTGTAACGGTTACTTTTTTCCCCCTCTGTGATTGACAAGTTGTAGTCACAATTTAGAAAGATTCAAAGGGATCTTTGGTGACAGTTCTTATTAGAAGATTTCATTTTGGTGAAGTATTCATTTATTTTTATATATTTTTCAAATGAGGCTTTTCAGTAGGTTCATTCTTGGATTAGCTTATAATTGAAAAGTGTTCTTTTTAATCACTGCAGTTGACGCTAATTGCCTTCCTTTTTGGGTGTTTAATGGGTATGCTGACTTTTGAGTAGATTCAAGATATAATCTTTATTTTTTAACCTTAGAGGATATATAAGACGGGAGATCTGCAGAAGTCTTATTGGTCCTGCTTATGAAATACTTATTAATTAAAGGTTCCTCTCCACAATTCTGAAATTTGTTGGTGATTTTTTTTCTTACCATCTATCACTGAATTTGCCTTTTAGGGTTTGTAATCATATGTTGTGTTCCAAATGTAGAGAATGGTTTGAAGTTTTACCTTTAAAATGAAGCCTATATTATTTAATTATGGGACAGCACAGTTTTAAAATGGGGATGGAGTTAGGTGGGTGGGCCTTTCCAAAAAGCAACTTGTAAAAATTACTAGGGTGTTTATGCTTGCCAGAGAACTGCCTTCTTAACATTCCACTTTTATATTTTAAAGAAATACACGTCATGGAAGAATGGAAGGTTTAAAATAGATTAGCAGTTTGGCTAAGTGATTATGAATACATTTATTTCCACTCTTAAAATACTTTGTGTGTGACTATGTCCTTCCCCATCCTCCTCACCCTGATTTATTTTAGATTTGTCTTGGTTTAAACTTTTCCTCATTTCTGAACATATAAGTTGAAAATAGGCAATACCTTCTATTACTTCATTGCTAAGAAAGATTCCAACACATTTGAAAATAGATTCTTGATTGCATTTTATAAGGAATAGAATGTGGACCAGAGAATTAAACATTTATGGAACAGATTAAAGGATCTCGTCTCTCTATTTTAATATAGAAAAAGATACAATAAATTGCATTAGGAACTAGCTAAACTGATACAGAAATTCTGTGGTCTTTCCCTGGAAGAAGTATGTTAAGACACAGTATACACATGTTTTGGTAGGTGCATAAAAGAGGAAGCTACAAAGTGAAGTCTAACAGCTGCTATTGTGGCATTAGTTAAGTCATAGTTAATTCCTCCATTGCAATAAAATATATAATCAGAAAAATAGAATATCTAATTACAAACATACTTCTTAGGAGGATTAAAATTTTTTAATATTCATTCACATATGTAACTATTTAAAATTTTCTCCCTTGTTTTACGGCATACTTTTCAAGGGGAGTTTTCTGGTGGGGTTTGGCTTTTTTTTTTTTTTTTTTTTAGTGTTGGTCCTTATGTATTCACTTTTTTAAGCTGATTCAGTTTACTCTGTCCTCTGAAAGACATACTGTTTACTTATATTTCATGCTTTTTTCATATATCTTACTTATTCAGGAATTCTGCTCTGTCATTAGCCTTTTTTCAGATCTTCAGGTTTCAGATGTTAATCATTCATATATCAGCATCTGTTTACAATTAAACACACACACACACTTATGCACGCATGCCCAAATGCACATACATAGCAGCGTGGGTGTTTTTCTGTTTAAAATTATCAGTTCATTGTTAAGTTTTGTTGATTTGAATTATTAATCATTCTATTTCTTCCTTCCTTCATCATTTCTCACTTATTTTTAATGACACTTTATCTCAGCTACTTTGAATGGGAGCAGTGAATTCATTTTGGTTAAATTTCTTGGCACATGCCAAGAAATTTTATTCAACATAAATTTTCTTGTTTTTAATAAATAAATAATCAGTATTTAATTAAATAAATATTTAATTAAAAATAAATATTTTAATATTTACTTAATCAGTAGTCAGTAAATTCATACACCACCATACACTAGTTGTTCCTGAAAACATGGAGTATTTTTTTGGCTGCATGGTGGGGCATATGAGATCTTAGTTCCCTGACTCAAATCGCACCTGGCACCCTGTTTGTTGGACTTGCTAGGGAAGTCTCCTGAGTATAGTATTTTTATTCACATGTTATATATCTTTGGGCTTCCCAGGTGGCGCTGGTGGTAAAGAACCTGCCTGCCAATACAGGAGACATAAGAGATACAGGTTCGATCCCTGGATTGGGAAGATCCCCTGGAGGAGGAAATGGCAGCCCACTCAAGTATACTTGCCTGGAGAATCCCATGAACAGGGGGCCTGGTGGGCTACAGTCCATAGGGTCACAAAGAGTCGCACACGATTAAATCGACTCAGCTTGCATGTATATCTCTAGGCCATCCAAAAGAAATGTCTTATCCTGAAAATAGGAGTTGAAAAGATAAGGAGGATTTCCCTGGCAGTCCAGTGGTTAAAACTGCATACTCTGGGTCAAAAAAAAAAAAAAAAAAAAGAAGGAGAAGAAGAAACAAAGCATAAGCCTTTTAAAGTAATCTGATCTGTCAACACATTGTTTCTCCTCATTCTTACCCTCACATTGGTCCAGGATTTGTTTTGAGAAGCATCAGTACCTTGGAGTTCAAGCAAAAGAAGACTGAGCATCAAAAAATTGATGTTTTTGAGCTGTGGTGCTGGAGAAGACTCTTGACAGTCCCTTGGACAGCAAAGAAGGAAATCAGCCCTGAATATTCATTGGAAGGATGATGCTGAAGCTCCAGTGCTTTGGCCACCTGATGTGAAGAGCCGACTCATTGGAAAAGAGGCTTAAATGGTAAAGAAGCTGCTTGCAATGCAGGAGACCCAGGAACAATCCTTGGGTCAGGAAGATCACCTGGAGAAGGGAATGGCAACCCACTCCAGTACTCTTGCATGGAGAATTCCATGGACAGAGAAGCCTGGCAGGCTACAGTCCATGAGGTTGCAAGGAGTTGGACGTGATTGAGAGACTAACACGCATACACATACACCTTTACCATCACTTGTTCCCTTTTTGACTAGCAACAGTAGGGATTGAAATCCTGTAATTGAGGAAATCCATTTTTGAAAATGAATTAGATTTCTTGAAACCATTTCATTAAAACTTAAGAGGAAAAGCTGACATATTGTCATTGAATCTTGATCGTGTCACATTCCAGGAGAGGAATTTTAATTATTGGGTAAAGCTTTCCAGTGTATCAGTTATGACAAACAAGCTTAAAAAGAAGTATTTTGTGTTAATAATCAAGTCTAATATTAAAAAAGATTTTTTTTAATTAAAATCTTTTCTCTGTAAGGCTCCCTTTCTTTCCAGTTATCTCGTCTGTGTGACCACACTGTATGGAGAGGCAGTGACTGGTGGACAAGTTTTGCTTAGCAATGCAGCCTTTTCCTTTGTTCTATTCTTTTTTCTAAGAAGTTGCAAGACAAGTCTTTGTTTCCTAATAAATGAGTATGATGTGAAAAAAGCATTATCATATGATCTTTTTCTAATAGAGAAGTCTATTAGACTTTTCTCTAAGTGCTTAATTTCGGTCATTCAGTATTTCTTCCTAGTCGTCTTTTTAAAAATATCTGTATCTCTTTATCTGTACCTTTCTATGTCTTAACTATTTGGGAATTGGTTTAAGGATTTTTCTTCTGTTCTAATATTTGTTGTATTTCCTTTTTTATTTGCCATCCAAGATTAATACAAGATTCTAATATGTTAAATTGGAAAAATCTAAATGCGTTTATTTTTGCTGAAATAAAAATGTCTTTTCTGACATACATTGAATAGAAACTGAATGGTGCTCTAAAATATCTTTCAAGTAAGTGTATCACTGTGGGAAGAAGAGTTAATGAGAACTTCTCTTTTCAGGGTGGCATCTAAGTTATGGATTCCATAAGTGAAGTGAAGTGAAGTGAAAGTCGCTTAGTCATGTCTGACTCTTTGAAGTGGACTCTCAAGTTCATGAAATTCTCCAGGCCAGCATACTGGAGTGGGTAGCCTTTCCCTTTTCCAGGGGATCTTCCCAACCCAGGAATCAAACCCAGGTCTCCTGCATTGAGGGCAGATTCTTTACCAGCTGAGCCACAAGGAAAGCCCAATAGATTCCATAGTTTAGATGAAATTGAACTGTTTCTAGACTAAATTCCCTAAATGATTAGGTTGCACTGGAGATGAGTTATAATTAGGTCAGTCAAGAAGGCCCAAACAGATCATAAATGAGGGGCTAATTAGTTTCCTGTTTCTGCTTCTGGATTTAAGCAGCCCAAAGAGTTCATGCATGACCCTTTGACTTTGGCATTTACTTTTCAAGGACAATTGCAGGCAGCAGCTAGTTCCTTGATGAGCTAAATTCAGCTCCTTCTTGAGCTCCTTTTAAAAAATAATCATCCTGCCAGATTTCAGCTTGAGTTGCCTGTTTTAAATAAGTAAAAATTACTATCAAATCCTGATTACTATATGTTGCTTACCTATAGTCAGTCAAGAGATGGTTTTAGGAAGGTTCTGCTGTTCTGTGGAGCTCATGATACTTTTATAACTAAGATGAGGTAGAATAATATAGTACTTGGCATATTACTGAGAATAGGGAAGTTCTAGATTTTAGAGCTGATGTCACTGACTTGACTACTAACTCTGGGAGAACAGAATTTTTCAGTTGTTTCAGTTTTCTCAATAAAATGCCAAGAGAGATCTTAGATCTTCCATGATTTTTACATTTTTCCCCTTTTAGTTAAGTTATAGGAATGGTTAATTATTCCTACTTAATTCCATTCATTTAACTTAGAAAATTGTTATTAACTTTTTAAGGGAGAAAGTCATATGATATGGAAAACATTATAACAACTTCAAGGAAGTATAATGAAAGGGAAGTCCACTTCCTGCTCTAGACCCACCCAGCTTTTCAGGCCTCTGTCCCAGAGCTAACCATTAATGGTTTTTAATTTTAATTTAATTTATTTTAATTAATTTAATTGAATTTAATTTAAAAAAATTTTGAGTTTAAATTTTCAAAGTATTTTAAATGAAGTGCCTGAGTTAGGCGTTTTGAAGCTAATACATTCAATGGTACCAATAGGCTTCAATGCAATATTTTTCTTAAATTTTGATAATACTGTATCCAGCAGTGTTATTAGGGATTCAGTAGTTACACTGTGATCTTGAATTACATCTAATGTTGGTTAGTATGTCTTGAAGTTTAGTTTGTACTAATTTTTGGATATTATTCATTCATTCATCTACCATGTGCCAGAGACTGTGCTACATCCTGAGGTTATAATTATGAACAGGAATAGACAGCTCTGTCACAGAGCCTAAAGTTTAGTTACACAAATAATGGATATGTAAATATAAACTGGTAAGCGGTGTGAAGAAAAGGAATGTGGCTTTCACTGGAAGATAAGGCAAGACTTCTCTGGGGAAGTGATATTTGAATTGGGATTTAAAGTAGAGGGAGCACTGGGAGAACATTTTAGTCTGAAGGAACATCATTGGAAAGGCCCTCTGGAGTGATGAAGGATAGTGTGTTAGAAAAACTAAAGAAAACAAATAATGCTGAGTGGGAAGGGTCATTGGTGGTGTTAGATGGTTCCAGAAAGGTAGTCAGGGAGCAGATCTACAATTGTAGTATAAATAGCTAATTTAAGGTGACTACCGTAGTGTAGTCACTCAGTCATGTCCAACACTCTGCGACTCTGTGGACTGTAGCCTGCCAGGCTCCCCTGTCCATGGGATTCTCCAGGCGAGAATATTGGAGTGTGTTGCCATTTCCTTCTCCATAATTTAAAGGACCATAGAACTTGACTATCTAAGGTATTCTGTAAATAATTTTTGTAGTTAATAGTAGATAATGCCCCATACTGCTTTATTTTCCTGAGCTCCAAAATCACTGTGGATGGTGACTGCAGCCATGAAATTAAAAGACACTTGCTCTTTGGTAGAAAAGCTATGATAAACCTAGACAGTGTATTAAAAAGCAGAGACATTACTTTGCTGACAAAGGTGTGTACAGTCAAAGATACGGTTTTTCTGGTAGTTGTGTATGGATGTAAGAGTTGGAGTGTAAAGAATGCTGAGGGCCAAAGAATTGATGCTTTCGAACTGTGGTTTTGGAAAAGACTCTTGAGAGTCCCTTGGATAGCAAGGAGATCAAACCAGTGAATCCTAAAGGAAATCAACCCTAAATATTCATTGGAAGGACTAATGCTGAAGCTGAAGCTCTAATAGTTTGGCCACCTGACGTGAAGAGTCAACTCAATGGAAAAGACTTTGATACAGGGAAAGATTGAAGGTAGGGAGGAGAAGGGGACAACAGAGGATGAGATGGTTGGATGGCATCACCAACTCAAGCGTATGCATTTGAGAAAACTGGGAGATGGTGAAGGACAGGGAAGCCTGGTGTACTGCAGTTCATGAGGTCACAAAGAGTAGGACACGACTGAGCAACTGAACAACAAAAACAACTATTATGTTTTAGACTAGAAAAACATTTCCAATCTTTTTTTGTAAAAAAAAGATTATTTATTTTTGACTACACTGCCTATTCATTGCTACGCAATGGCTTTCTCACCCCTGGTGAGCAGGGTCTACTCCTGGTATGGTGCATGGGCTTCTCATTGCAGTGGCTTCTCTGGTGGAGCACAGGCTCTAGATGTGCGGGCTTCAGTAGTTGCAGCATGCAGGCTCAGTAGCTGTGGCGCATGGGCTTAGCTTAGCTGCTCTGTGGCATCTGGGATCCTCCCAGATAGGGATTGAACCTGTGTACCCTACATTGGCAGGCAAATACCCAACTACTGGACCACCATAGAAGTCTCAACATTTCTAATCTTGATGTTCATCATTTCATAAAGTTTCAAATTAATCATAGCCAAAACTTGAATCTCATATTGAAGAGTTTATCTCTCTAATTAATTATGTTTTTCAAGTTCTATGTTGAGTGTTGCTTATTGAGTTGATTTTTGGCTTTCTGAGCATTCGTGATCTTAAGACTTGTGTCAGTGATGAGAAAGGAATTTGAGGACTTCTTAATACCAGCGCAAATATTTAGGCATTAGATTACTGTAAAAAAAAAATGAACTTCAATAGAAGTAATAAATCAGCATCAGAGGATATGTAGGACTGAGTAGGAAATGTGGGTACTAACCACTTTAAACAAAGAATGTGAAAATTAAAAAAATTATTTGTTTCATTTATGTGATGTTTGCAATAGAGCAATAATCTGAAATGAAAACCTGGTATTTATAAGAGGTGAAGTAAAAAACCATTCAAATCATTATTTGATGAAGGGAGGAAAAACAATATCTTTCTAAACAGACTTATAAACACTTTTTACTCTGAGACACTTGGAGGTCTCCAAGTGTTACGCATACACTACAAGCAAGGGATTTTGCTTAAATTTCTGAAGTCTTCAGTAAACTGGGAAAGCTTCAAACACAAGACCCAGGAGTTTGGATTACAATCCACGAGTATTAGTAACAATAATCCCTTCTCTTCTACCACTTTATTTAGAAGGTCACATTTATAATAATAAAAATAATAATGAAAATTAAAACTTTGGTATTGCTTTCCACACTAATTTAAATTTCTCTTTTTCAGTGGAAGCCAAAACCTTGGTTCAGTGTCCGAAGAAATAGTTAGTGAACAGATGATCCTATGGTGAGCCTAATACGTGCTTAATTGCAGCTACTGAAAAGCGTTCGTTGCTCAGTTGTGTCTGACTCTTTTGCAACCGCATGGACTATAGCCTGCCAGGCTCCTCTGTACATGGAATTCTCCAGACAAGAATACTGGAGTGGATAGCCATTCCCTTCTCTAGGGGATCTTACTGACCCAGGATCAAACTTGGGTCTCCTTCATTGCGGGCGAATTCTTTATTGTCTGAGCTACCAAGGAAGTAAATACAGTTACTAAATTACCTCCATTTATGACTTCCCTTTTATAATACTTCCTCATAGGTCTTGTGGCTTTCTGAATCCTTCCAAGTCACTACTCAAAAAGTCTGCATTTATATGATATGTAGTAGTGACTGATGGGCTTCCCAGACGGCTCATTGATAAAGAATCTGCCTGCCAGTGCAGGAGCTCAGGAAATGCAGGTTCGATCCCTGGGTCAGGAATATCTCCTGGAGGAGGAAATGGCAACCCACTCCAGTATTCTCACCTCAAAAATGCCATGGAAAGAGGAGCCTGGTGGGCTATAGCCCATGTGTCACAGAGTTGAGCACGACTGAGTAATTGAACTCATGTGCACAGGTGTTGGCTGACAACTTAAACAGAGGAGATGATAGTTAGAAGGGAACCTGGAAAATAGGAGTAGATGCAAAAAAAAAAATTGTTCCCATTAATTGAGGTGTATTGTATAGAATACTATTTTAATTTTTCCCATTTATAAATTCTGAAGGCTTGAATAACCCTACTAAAATAAAGATCAGATTTTTTTTTTAATTTATTGGGATATAGTTGCTTTACAATGTTGTGTTAGTTTCTGCTGTACAATGAAGTGAATCAGCTGTCTGTGTACATATATCCCCTCCCTCTTCTACCCACCTCCCTTTCTACCTGCCATCCTGCCCTCTAGGTCATCACAGGGCCCTGAGCTAGCTCCTGCTGTTATATAGCAGGTTCCCACTAGCCATCTAACTCATACGTGGTAGTGTATATGTCAGCCCGGGTCTTCCAGTTCATCTCATTCCCCTCGCCCCACCCTGCCATGACCACATCATCTGTTCTCTGTGTCTGCATCTCTAGTCCTGCCCTGCAAATAGGTTCTGTTACACTTTTTCATTATTGATTTCATGGCTTACATGGCTTTTTTAATGCTCTGCCTTCAGATAGCCAGACTCTGTAATACCATAACAATGTTCCATCTACCACATACTAAATGTTTTATATATGTCTGGCATTTTGCTAGATGTTTTACTTAGAGTATTTGAAATTCTTGCAACATATTTTCAGAAGTTGATGTTATCAGCAGATTTGAGAAATGTGGAAACTAAACCAATATTGTGTAGGGGAATGCTCAACAACTGATTCCTTAGTTTAAAAAAAAAAAAAAAAGCCCTGGTTTGAAGCATTTGCTAATTTCTGTGGAGCAAATGCTTCCATCATGGCTGATTTCAAGCTATCAACTAATTTTAGATGAAGTCAATTAAGAGAACTTGGGAAGAGAAGGGAATGTTTCGCCCTCCAGCAGTATGAGCAGGCTCTAGTGTACCACTGACTGAGACCTTAAAAACAAAGTAACTTCTTTGATGAAGGCACAATTCTCACTCCTATCAGTCTAATTCTAAAGACTATACTTATTTCTCTACAATACTTCTTTTCCTTTGTGACTAAAAGTAGAGTACTGCTCTTTTAACTTGGGAAAATAAAGAACTGGAAGAGAAGGAATTGAAAAGTGGGAGGGGGAGAAGGAGGAAGAAAGGAGCTTTAGGACTGAAATTTGAGAGTAACTGTTTCAGACCATGTTGGAATGGGGAAAGAGTCAAAAATCACCACTTTATTCAAAATGGTAGCAAACGGCTGTGATTTTTTTCACTTTTAAGAGGCCGCACAGATTATAGAAAAGATAATAATGGCTACCACATCTTAAGTGAGATTGCATTCAGACAGCCCCTTTCCTGCAACTGATTATCTATTGTTACCCCCCTTATTCACTCTATCTTCAACCAGTGACCACATCATTGCATACAAAAACAGTCCAACAAAGTAGCTAATGCAGATAATAAATAATGATCTTGTATTCATATGACACAGAAAATGATCACAATTTTATGGGGTAAAAAATAAAGCCAAATATCCTGTCATGTATTCAGCATTTGCAAAACTGCTTATTATAAATAACAAGGAGAGAGAGAAAGGGTCTAGAATGAGTGTACATTCACTTGACTTTATAGAGACTGATTATGAAATGTTAATGTTTATTAATGTGGATCCTCTGTCTAGAGTGAAATTCTATTTCTACATGTACCATTGAGACATATAAGATACCAGATTAAAAAGTTTTTCTGTTTCTTTATAACTGATCACTAGAAAACATGTATTTTACTAAAATGTTCTGAGTTATTTTAATAGTAGTTAGCTTCTTTCATGAAACATATAAAAGCTGAATTGAGCCAAGTGGCACTAACACCCAACAAGAAAGACAACACATTTTTAATTTTATAAATCTTAACTTTTCTTATTCTTGCAAAATGGTTCAGTTCACTTCAGTCACTCAGTTGTGTCCGACTCTTTGCAAACCCATGAATTGCAGCATGCCAGGCCTCTCTGTCCATCACCAACTCCCAGAGTCCACTCAAACCCATGTCCATCAAGTTGGTGATGCTATCCAGCCATCTCATCTGTCATCCTGTTCTCCTCCTGCCCCCAATCCTTCCCAGCATTAGGGTCTTTTCCAGTGAGTCAATTCTTCGTATGAGGTGGCCAAAGTATTGGAGTTTCGGCTTCAACATCAGTCTTTCCAATGAACACTCAGGACTGATAACCTTTAGGATGGACTTGTTGGATCTCCTTGCAGTCCAAGGGACTCTGAAGAGTCTTCTCCAACACCACAGTTCGAAAACATCAATTCTTTGGTGCTCAGCTTTCTTTACCATCCAACTCTCACATCCATACATGACTACTGGAAAAACCATAACCTTGACTAGATGGACCTTTGTTGGCGAAGTAATGTCTCTGCTTTTCAATGTGTTATCTAGGTTGGTCATAACTTTCCTTCCAAGGAGTAAGCATCTTTTAATTTCATTGCTGCAATCACCATCTGCAGTGATTTTGGAGCCCCCAAAAATAAAGTCTGACACTGTTTCCACTGTTTCCCCATCTATTTGCCAGGGAGTGATGGGACCAGATGCCGTGATCTTAGTTTTCTGAATGTTGAGCTTGAAGCCAATTGTTCACTCTCTGCTTTCATTTTCATCAAGAGCCTCTTTAGTTCTTCACTTTCTGCCATAAGGGTGGTGTCATCTGCATATCTGAGGTTATTGATATTTCTCCTGGCAATCTTGAGTCCAACTTGTGCTTCTTCCAGCCCCGCGTTTCTCATGATGTACTCTGCATACAACCTAAATAAGCAGGGTGACAATATACAGCCTTGACGTACTCCTTTTCCTATTTGGAAGCAGTCTGTTGTTCCATGTCCAGTTCTAACTGTTGCTTCCTGACCTGCATACAGGTTTAATTCATACTTTAATTCATATTTCCTTAGTTTTTACTAGATGTACTTTTTCCGTTCAAGATCCTCTCCAGGATCCCCCATCACATTTATGTGTCTTTATTTCTTTAGGTGTTTCTTGGTCATAACAGTTTTCAGGCTTTCCTTGTTTTTGTTTTTTTCCCTCTATCAATTACATTTTGTTTTGCTTTCTTTCTTTTTTTTTTTTAATTTTTTATTTTTAGGCTTTCCTTGCTTTTAATGACCCTGACAGTCTAAGGAGTAATGGTTAGGTGCTTCAGCTGAGATTCATGTTTCATTTTTCCCATGATTAGACTTGGAAACACTAGATTAGGAGTGTTTTGGGGAGAGATACAGAGGTAAAGTACCGTTTTCATTAGATCATGTCATATGTACATACTGTCAACATGACACTGTTTTTAAAGCTTTATTGAGGTATAACTGACAAAGATTGTAGATATTTAAGGTGTACAACTTGATGTTTTGATAGAAATTGTGAAATGATCACCACAGTCAAGCTAATTTACATACCCATCACCTCGCATAGTTTCGTGTGTGTGTGTGTGTGTGTGAGTTGAGAGAATTTAAGATCTGCTGTCTGAAAAAATTTCAGGTTTACAGAACAGTATTATAACTATAGTCACAGTACACTGTACATTTGATTAGTTGAGTCTATTCATCTTGCATAACTGAGTCTTTGTACTGGTTCAGTTATCTCCATTTTCTCCACCCCCCTAATCTCTGGCAACCACATTCTACTGTGTCTATTTCAAACTCTATGTATAGGGAGATCATACAGTATTTGGGTCTCTGTCTGACTTAATTAGTATAATGTCTTCCAAGTTCATTTATGTTGTTGCAAATCATAGGATTTCCTCCTTTATAAAGGCCAAATAGTATTCCATTGTATATGTATGTGTGTGTATGTATATGTATGTGTGTATGTGTTTCTCACATTTTCTTTATCCATTTGTCTGTTGACACTTAGATTGTTTCTATGTCTTGGCTATTGTGAATAATGCTATAATAAAGATGGAAGTGCAGATATCTCTTCGAGATCCTTTGGCTATATACCCAGAAGTGGGATTGCTGTATCATATGGTTGTTCCATTTTTAATTTTTAGTGGTATCTCCATCCTATTTTCCATAAGGCTGTTACATCCCCACCAACAGTTGCACAAGTGTTCCCTTTTCTCACATTCTCATCAACAGTTACCTTTCTCTCTTTTTTTTTGACTGTAGTTATTCTAACAAATGTGAGGTGATACTTCACTGTGGTTTTGATTTGTAGTTCCCTGATGTTTAGTGATGTTGAGCACCTTTTTGTATATTTTTTGGCCTTTTGTATGTCTTCTTTTGAAAAATGTTTATTCAGGGCTTTTATCCATTTTTTATATTAAATTGTTTGATTTTTAGCTGTTGAGTTGTTGAAGTTCCTTATGTATTTTGGATATTAGCCTTTTATGAGCTACAAGATTTGCAAATATTTTCTCCCATTTTTAGG
Source organism: Antilocapra americana (assembly GCA_007570785.1). Taxonomy (NCBI): domain Eukaryota; kingdom Metazoa; phylum Chordata; class Mammalia; order Artiodactyla; family Antilocapridae; genus Antilocapra; species Antilocapra americana. The sequence continues at coordinate 12,992,827 of ML663557.1, read as the reverse complement.
TTACCTTCTGTTGTTTCTTTGCTGTATGAAAGCTTTTTAATTTGATGTAATCTCATTTGTATATTTTTGCTTTCATTGACTGTGATTTTAGCATCATATGCCCAGACCAATGTCAAGAAGCTTTTTAGCTGTATTTTCATCTAGTAGTTCTACTGTTTCAGGTATTAAGTTTAAGAACATAACACTGTTGATGTTGGCCTTGATCACCCGGCTGTGCTAGCATTTGTCAAGTTTCCACACTGTGAAGTCGTTCTTTCCCTCTCTTTTTCACACTGTATTTTACCTGGCTCTTGGTGCTTTTGACAGTCCCCATCATTGTGCTTCGGTTTGAAAACATTCCTTCCTTTCTGGCAGTACAAGATGCTACAGGCCCATCTTACATGTTTGCTACTCTAGTCTGGGAGTCAGCTATTTCTCCAAAGAGTGTTGGTTTCTTTTATTGCAGAATGGTAATAGGACTCAAGATCTGAGCACTGGGTGTTCTTGTTTATACTAAGGTACTGTTGTTTCTAGGCCCTCTTAAGTTGACAGAGGAAGGAAATGTGTGTGTATGTATACTGACCCGTGTATATACACATATCAATAAATGTTTTAAAATGTGACCATCTGTAGCTGTATAAGCTAAAACATAAGTTCACACTGATGTCTCTAACTCTTATCTGTTACCACATGGATCATTCTACCTTCCTTCCATGATTTATCTGTAATTTCTCACTCCAGCGATGAGAAACCTGGCTCCCGTAGTCCAATACTTGTTTACTTATTTGTTCAGTTTCAGTATACATGTCTAGGGGTTTTAGGGTTATTAATCCACATCTCTGCGGGAAATAACTTCATCATCTAGAGTGCTTTTATATAGTTTCTTTTTAGGCTTGCAGACTCCAAAGTTGCTTACAGTAGCACTTGCCAACCCCATCACCTTCAGTGAGATTGTTTCACACGTTCATACGAGAAGTAGTTTGTTTTAATCACATTCTGCATTCAATCCTGGGATCCCCAGACTTCCTGAATGATATATTTTTAGTTTATATCCTTTAATATGCAATCTTTTATGCTATAAAGTTCTGTATGTTGACAAATATATAGTATCATGTATCCCCCGTTGCAGTACCATTCGGAAGAGTTCTGTTGCATAAAAACATTCCGCTCTACTTCACCTGTTCAACACCTCTGTCTCTTCGTACCCTGGCGGCTATCGCTCTGTTTACTGTCTCTATGGTTTTGCCTTCCCCAGAGTGTCATGAAGTTGAAATCATAGATATTATGTAGGATTCTCAAACTGACTTTGTTCACTTAATAATATATATTTAAGATTTCATGTTTTTGTGTGTCTTGATAGCTCATTCCTTTCTTTTGTTTAATAGCCACACCTACAGAAGGACATTTTTTGGTTGCTTCTTATTGTAGTGATTGTAAATAAAGCTGCTGTGCTCATCTGTGTGCAGGTTTTTGTGTGGATGTAAGTTTCAAACAGTTGTGTAAATACCTAGGGGCATGATTGCTTGGTCATATGACTATGTAAGACTACGTTTAGCTTTTCAAGAAACTACTGAACTGTATTTCACAGCATCTGTAATGTTTTTCATTTTTACCAGCAGTGAATGAGAATTCTTGCTGCTCTTCATTCTTTCCAGCTCTTGGTACTGTCAGTGTTTTGGATTTTAGCTATTCAAATAGGTGTGTTGTCTTATTTTACTGTCTTTTTAAATTTTTTTTATTGAGTTTTTAATTTACAATGCTGTATTAGTTTCTCGTGTACAATCCAGTGGTTCACTTATACACACATATATATTCATATTCTTTTTTATTATAGTTTATTACAAAGCATTGAATATAGTTCCTTGTGCTAAAACAGTGGGACCTTGTTGTTTATCTATTTTGAATATAGTAGTTTGTATCTGCTGCCTTATTGATGTTTTAATTTGAATTTCTCCAGTGAGATATGATATTGATCATCATTTCATATGTGTATTTGCTATTTGTGTATTTTTTGATGAGGTATCTTTTCAGATCTTTTACCATTTTTTAATAGGTTGTTTTCTTACTGTTGAATTTTAATTATTCTTCGTGTATTTTGAAGATCAATCTTTTATCAGATATGTGTTTTACATATATTTTCTTGGCAGAAAATATGGGTTTGTTTTTTTACTTAGCAGTATCTTTCACAAAGCTCAAGTTTTTAATTTTAATAAAGTCCTACTCAATAAATTTTTTCTTCTGTGGATTGTGTGTTTTTGATGCAGTATAGAAAAATGAACCATCAAATACCAGGTCACGTAGATTTTTTTTCTATGTTTCTTCTAAAAGTTACATAATTTTACATTTGTGTCTGTGTTTTATATTTAGTTAATTTTTGTGAACGGTATTAGATCTGTGTCTGGGTTCATTGTGTTACATATAGACATCTGATTTGTTGTAAGACTTATCCTTTCTCTGTTGCACTGCCTTTTTGATGTTGTTGAAATCATTTAACTATATATGTATGGGTCTGTTTTTGGTTCTCTATTCTGTTCCATTGATCTATTTGTCTATTCTTTTGCCAATATCACGGTGTCCTGATTTCTGCAGCTTTATAGTTAGTCTTAAGATCTTGCGATGTGATCCTTCATCTTTGTTCTTTTTCAGTATTATGTTGGTTATTCTTAGCCTTTTTCCATTTTATAAAGCCTTAAAACAGTTTGTCAGTATCCACAAAATAATTTGCTAGGAATTTGATTGAGGTTATGTCGATATATTGGTTTGGCCAAAAAGTTTGTTCAGGTTTTTTCCAAAATGTTATGGAAAAATCTGAATGAACTTTTGGCCAACCTAATATATAGATCAAGTTTGTAGAAATGACTCTTTTTCAGTTGTAAGTCTTCCAGTGTATGGAATAACTCTTCATTTATTTACATCCTGAGTTTTTTCAACAACATTGTGTAGCTTTTGCATATAGATTCTATACATATTTTGCTAGATTTTTAATGAAGTATTTCTGTTCTTTTTTAGAAGAGGATGAGATGCTATTTTAAATAGATGATACTTAAAAAATTTCTAATTACAATTGTTTCTTATTGTTGTATAGGAAAGCAATTGTTATTTGTTTAACTTTGTATCCTGTGACCTTGCTGTAGTTGTTATAGTTCCAGGAAATTTTTTTGGTAGATTTTTTGGTGTTTTTGTCAACAGATATCTATGTCATCTGCAAATAAAGGCAGTTTTATTTCTTCCTTTCTTTGCAATCTAGATGGCTTTTTTTTTTAAAGAAATGAAAAAATGTCTTTACCTGTCTTAGTGCACTAGTTACAGCTTTTAGTAGGATGTTGACTAAGAGTGGTAGAGAGAACTTCCTTGTCTTATTTCCAGTTGTAGGGAAAAAGTGTCTAGTCTCTCACCATTAAATATACTAGCTGTGTAAGTTCTTTTGTAGATGTTCTTTATGAAGTTGAGGAAATTGGCTGAAAGATTTTTTAAAATTCACACATGTTGAATTTTTTTCCTTTTTTAAATTGAAGTATAGTTGATTTAAAGTAGTATATGGATTTTCCAAGTCTTTTTTTGTTCTCAGATGGTTTTATGATTTTTCTTCTTTATTCTGTTCATATGGTAGATTACCTTGGCTGTTATTTTAACTTTTCATTTTATATTGGTGAATATTATGATTAACCATATTGTCATAGTTTTAGGTGGACAGCCGAGGGACTCAGCCATACATATACATATATCCATTCTCTCCCAGACTCTTCTACCATCCAGTCTGCCATGTAACATTGAGGAGAGTTCCCTGTGCTATACAGGATTATGTTGGTTATTGAGCTAGTCTTGCCTGCTTGGAATCCTACTTGGTTATGGTCTGTTATTCTTTTTATACATTATTGAATTTGATTTGCTAATATTTTGTTGAGAATTTTTATGTCAATGTTTATGAGAGAGATTGTAGAGTTTTTTCCCCTTGTGACATCTCTATTTGATTTTGGTAATAGGAAAATTCCCATTTCATAGAATGAGTTAGAAGGTGATTTCTCTGCTTTTATTTTCTGGAAGAGATTATGAAGTATTAGCATTGCTTTTTCCTTATATGTTTGGTAGAATCCACCCCTAAAGGTGTCTGGGCCTGGTTCTTTGTTTTTAGATTGTTAATTATGTTACCCAGTCCAAGCTTGCACTGCTTTTTTCATATCACAGGTCAATAAATCGAGAGACAAGTGTTGGAATAAGGAATAATGACTTTATTAGGAAAGCCAGCAGACTGAGAAGATAGTGGACTAGTGTCCCAAATAAACATCTCGCCGAGGTTTGGATGCTCCTTGCTCTTATAGAGCAGAGAGGGGGAGGTGAGGAGATAAAGTAAAAACAATCATCAGCTGTTGCACGTATTTCCTGGCTCTAGCCAGACTCCACAGTGCCCTCAGTACCCCCCACTCCACGCCAGTGTGTTAGTTCCTTCTTTCATGCAGCCATTTACAGGTGGCCCTGGTCAGGATGTTTCCTGGGAACTAAAACAAAGGTATTTTAGCTCAAGGTTCAGGCGTGGGAAGCAGAGTCCCCTGGAGACAGGTCATTATGTATACTTTAAGTTATAGGCAACAGCCTTTCAGTGATTAACTTGTAGCAAAAGCAGTAGAATTCAAAGGTTAAAGTAAAAGAAACAGATCCAAGATGGAGTCAGAGTTTTTCTTTCCTATTACAATTAGTTATTCATTTTCTTTAATAGACATAAGATTATTAAGGTTTTTAAATTTTTGTGTGAGTTTTGATAAGTTATGATTTTCAGAAACGGTTTCTCTTAAATTGTCAATTTTGTGGGAGGAGTTGTTTGTAATATTTATTATCCTTGTAATGCCTGTGTGATCAGTAGTTATGATTCTCTTTTTTTCCCTGATATTGCTAATTTGTGTCTTATTTTTGGTTAGCCAGGGTAGAGACTTAGACATTTTTACTGATTTTTTCAAAGAGCTAGCTTCTGGTTTTGTTGATATTTCTCTGTTGTTTTCCCATTTTCAGTTCCATTGATTTCTGTTTTTTCCCCCTTCTGCTCATTTTACCCTTAAGTAAGCTCTAAGTGGTGGTGAATTCACTCAGCTCTGTTTCCCCAAATGTCTTTATTTTCCTTTCATTTTTGAAGATTTACCCCTTTCAAATACAGAATTCAGTATGACAGTTTTTTTTTTCCCCTGCTCATAAAAATGTTCCATCATCTGGAAGCCTGATTTTTTTTCTTACGAGTAGTCAAGTTACTCTCATATTTGTTCCTTTTAATGTTATAGCCTTCAGCCCACTGGCTGACTTTATTATTTTTCTTTTCATAACTATTTTCTAGCAATCTAATTACAGTTGACCCTTGAATAACACGGATTTGAACTGCAGGGGTCCACTTGTACGTGGATTGTTTTCAATAAATGTGAACTAATGGCACCCCACTCCAGTCCTCTTGCTTGGAGAATCCCATTGATAGAGGAACCTGGTAGGCTGCAGTCCATGGGGTCACTAAGTCAGACGTGACTGAGCGACTTCACCTTCACTTTTCACTTTCATGCATTGGAGAAGGAAATGGCAACCCACTCCAGTGTTCCTGCCTGGAGAATCCCAGGGACCGGGGAGCCTGGTGGGCTGCTGTCTATGGGGTCGCACAGAGTCGGACACGACTGAAGCAAGTTAGCGGCAGCAGCAAGATCTGCAAGTTAGTTGTATTGGTGATGTGGAACCAGGAGTGAAGAAGGCCAACTGTAAAGTTATATGTGCAGTGTTGGCACCTCTAAGTGACCCCAACCCCATGTTTTTCAAGGGTCAACTGTATTATGTTTCTTGATGTGGTTTCCCTGGCTTTATCCTGCTTGGGGTTTGTTGTTCATAGATTTTTAGTTCAGATTTTTACAAATTTCAGATTTATTTCTTCAACTTTATTTGCGTCCCACCCTCTGTTTTCCTCTCCTTCAGGAATTGCTTGATATCATCCCACAGACTGCTGGTCATTATTTTCAGCCTCATCTCCCACATCTGTTTTCCAGTTGGTGTATTTTGAATTTCTCTCTCTTTATGTTCATTGATATTTTCTTTTGTGGAATCTGGTCTACTCTTCTATCCATCAAGTAAAAATTTCATTTGAGATATTATATTTTTCAGTTTCATAAATTCCATCTGGTCCTTTTAAAAATATCTTCCATTTCTTTGCCTCTTATCTTGTTTTCCTTAAAATCCTTAAACATATTTTAATAGTTCTTTTATAGTGTCTGTCTGTTAAGTCCATCATCTCTTTGATTTCTGGTATTGTAACTCTTGACTAATTTTCCTGCTGATTATGTTTCACATTGTCCTACTTCTTAACATGGGTAGTAACTATTGATTGAATTTTGGACAGTGTGAATTTTACGTTGTTGATTTTTTGCTTTTTGTTGTTTTCCTGTAATTGTGATTGAGTTTACATTTATTGAAAATCAGCTTCTTAGTTTTGAGGCTTGAGTTAAAGCTGTGTTAGGATGGGTCTAAAGTAGCCTTTTTCCCTTGGGCTAATTTAGTCCTGCTACCAATGCATACTCTTTGGGGATATCTGTAAATGCTTTGGGTATTAAACAAGATTTCTTTGACTTCAGGAGTCTCAAATGTCTTCCAGTCCTGCATTGTGAGGATTTTCCACTTGATAGCTCCCTAGCAGCTTTCTTGGCCAGTAGTCATAAAGTTTAATCCTCCACACGTGCAGTTTAATTATGTAACCAGTCACTCAAAGGGATCCCCATGCAGATTTCTGGATCTGTTTCTCTATAATTTCCTTTTCTTTAATCAGCCTCAGTTTCCCTGAGCTCCCATTTCTGTCTCCTCAAATTCATTGAGACCATTGTGTTCTTCTTTCCCTGTGCCAATATTCAGAAAATGCCTCCAGTTTAAAACCCAGGGTTATCATAAAGTTTATCTGATGTTTTCCTTTTCCTGTGGATCACAGTCCTGTGTTTCCTGTTTTCTAATATCTGAAAAGTGTTGTTTCATATATTGTGTCTGGTTTTCTAGTTGTTTACATACAGTAGGAGGGCAAGTTCAATATGAGTTACTTGGTCATGGCAGGAAATGGATGACTATAGTTTCATTGTTAGCACAATTAATTATGTCACCAGAAAGTCTATTTTAGTCTGTAATTTTACTTCACAGATTATTTAAAATATTTCCTGTCACAAAGCATGTTTAAGTAGATCTAGAGATAGTAAAATCCTTAAACTTAAACCTGCATTCTGATTATATGTTTAATTCAACAAACATTTATGGAGTATTACTGTTTAAAAGGTAAATTATACTCACTATTTACAAATACCTTTATATTAGCCTAAATATGAACTAAATTGCATTTTTTTAGTGTGAAGGACTCTGTGGTGTGGTGTGTCAGTCTCTCAGTCGTGTCTGACTCTTTGCAATCCCACGGACTGTAGCCTCTGTTCATAAAATTTGCCAGGCAAGAATACTGGAGTGGGTTGCCATTCCCCTCTCCATGGGATCTTCCTGACCAGGGATCAAACCCAGGTGTCCCACATTGCAGGCAGATTCTTTACCATCTGAGCCATCAGGGAAGCCTAGAAGCCACTAAAAATACCTAATTTCTCAATTTGATACCCCCTAGTCCTCAGATATTTCTTCTGTTTTTATTCATAGATAGGACTACTAAGTTTTCTTAATATGGAGCAAAATTCATAAGCACTAATTATAAAAGAAAGACCCACATGGTTATGGAAGCATAAAAAATAAAGGTAGTAACCATAGACAGTAGCCATGATTATTGTCATCCACTTCGAATGTTGATTTTATGTTGCCTTTGTAAAGAATGGAATCATTACACAGATATCAAAGCATCACTGTCAATTGTGGGTCACCATAAATAAACAATTCATGATAGTCTCCAAAGCCATGTGGATATTATGACATAAATAAGAGACTTTTTGCAATAGCTGTAATTATAGTTCTTATGTTTCCTGATACATATACCCCACATATTTTTAATAAAAATTGGTTGTTATGTAAGGATGTAATAACTCATTCCCAGTCCAATAGTAGAGTCAGTTTGAAGATAAGGATTGTGGGACTTTGTGGAAAGTGATAGGAATACCGCATCTCTCTATCGTTTTTTGAACTAATAATATGAACAAGTATAAGATACAGAAGAAGGAAGGATCATAGTTAACCAGTCATTGGTCTGAAGATTATACTTCTTAATAATATCAAGAAATTAACTAATATACTTTCTTGAAAGCTTTAGAATTCTTTCTTTTTCAACAAAGGTCATAATATCTCTTATACTATATATTAGAGTTATATTAATTCTAATGGTCTGGAAGTCTCAGTATAAATCAGTAACCAAGCCATTAAAGAAACAGATCTCATGTCTTTGAATATAATCTATACCAACTGTCTTAAAAGTATGGCGTAGGGATCCTCCTGGCAGTTCAGTGGTTAAGACTCTGTACTTCCAATGCAGGGGGCTCAGTTCTTAATCCTCTGGGTCCTGGTCTTAAAGTATCAGCAATTCATTGATATTTTTAAAATCTCTTTCTGCTTAAATTTATGTTTTACAGTATATGTAACATTAGTATAATAGTCTGTATATGTAATTTGTAAATAAATTTAGCTAGATAGAGATGCATGCTCAGTTTTGTTTTTTAACTGACAGTATGTTGGGGAAAGAAGTTTCAAACTATTTTTCTGTATTGTCACTCAGTTCTGATCTGGGGAGAGTGTCTGGAAACGTTTTTGATTGTTGTGACTAGGGAGTGAGGTTAGCTTCAGGTAGCTTCAGGTATCTAGTGGATAGAGGCCAAGAATGCTGCTTAACAGCCTCAGTTCACAGAGCAGTTATCCCCCAGCATGCGCTACCAAACGCACAAAGAATTATCATTTGATCTACAGCAGATCTGAGAAATCTTGATACAGACTGTAATTCCTCCTTGATGGACAGATAGCAAAGAAGTGAGTCTAAGCCCATTTTTTTTTTAGACAAATAGGCTTCCCTTGTAGCTCAGTCAGTAAAGAATCTGCCTGTAGTGCAGGAGACCTGGGTTCGATCTCTGGGTTGGGAAGATCCCCTGGAGAAGAAGGAAATGGCAACCCACTCCAGTATCCTTGCCTGGAAAATGTCATGGACAGAGGAGCCTGGTGGGCTGCAGTCCATGGTGTCACAAAGAGTTGGATACAACTGAGTGACTAACACTTACTTACTTAGACAAATATTGGGCTTTGCTATGTGTATGTCTCTGTATTTTTAATATCTCCAAAATAGGCACCAAAAGAGCTGAAGGTAATTATACATATCCAGAATTTTGTAAAACCGTAGGATAATCTTATTAATTAAAGGAGAAGAAGTAAATTGTGTAAAGGCTCACATTAAAAGTATCTTAAATATTCATGTGGTTTTACATTTCATCAAATTCTACTTTGTATACTGTCAAACTTTTTGGTATGTTATAAATCAAATTGGTGTCTTGATTCATTGCAATCTAAAAAGAAAGCAGCAACTGCTAAAATTGCCATGAGAGGATCCATCATCAGTTAGAATGAATTGCTGTTTGCATAGTAAAGAACAAAGAGTATATGGTCTAATGACTTTGGTGAAAAATTGACTTGAGGTTTCATTTCTGAGTTTACATGCTTTCAGTACATGATTCTTTGCATATTAAAATTTATTTTGGTTTCATGGCCAGGGGAAAGAGAAAAAACCCTTTTTATAGCAGGAATGAACATTCACTGTGTGTTTGCCATTTCACAGCATAAGTTTTTATGTGAATTTATATCTGAATCAAACATAGCTTTTATATATATATATATACACACTTGTTTCCTTTGAATAAAGACGATTCTGAAGAAGTGCATGGCTATAAGGATGTGGTGTAAGGATTGATGGCTTCAAGTGTTAGAAAAATGAAATTGCACAGTATTCTATCACCATCTAGTTGCTTTTACTTTTGATAACATGTGGGAAGAATGTGAACCAGCTGTTCCTCACTCCACCAGGATGCTTAAGGAGTTCGGTCAGCATAGCTGAATTGTTAGCATGATTCTTAATTAAAATGGATCATCATCTAATTGATACATGAGGTTCTTCCTGAAGTCAGGGGATAAGCCTTTTGAGTTCCCTCTAAATCCAGAAAGAAGTTTAAAAGAGGGAACAACTCTAGAGTTATAGTCAGAATTAGATGCATTTAATAATAGCACGAGTCAAGACTATCTCTGTTTAAAAATTTTTGTCAGTCTGTTGTGAACCAGTACTTAAGCAAAATACAAAAAAACCTAGAGAAATGAAATAAAAAACCAAGCTGTAATTTTTTATTAGATTCAATAGACATAAAATTACTCTGTTAAATTTCTATAAAGCTTTCTAAACACTTAGTCTCTTTTGTTTGTATTCATCTTAAAAAGTCTCACAGCAAAAAGTTTGTGGACCACCAGAGGTCTGAAAACTAAGCTTTAAGTAGGACTAATTTCAACAGAGATTATTTGAAATAAAATTTCCTTTTTTACTGTTTACAACTTAGCCTTCACTAAATACATATTCCTATCTAATTTCAATTGAAATATGACCTCCTCTGCAACGTTTTATTTAACTTAACCCAAGCTGACTGGCGTAACTCATCCTCTGTACCCACTTCACTCCAAAGGGGCCTTCATTCTATGAACTCTTATATTAATTCATTTATTTTAGTTAAAGAAAATGTAAAAATAATCTTTAAGAGTTGAGGAGCTAGGAAAGTTGGTAGCACATAGCAGGCAATAAGTTAGTCTGTTTAATGAATGAAATAAGTACTGAATATAAAAATTGCAGCAAAATCCTAAGGCTCTAAATATCAATACATACTGGATGAAGAAAACTTCATTTTCTGGAAAGGAAAGAAGACAGCTTATTAGTCTCAAAACTTAGACTTGTATGAATCAAATTTTTATAAAAATAATTCTTGAGAAAAGGATGAACACATGTATGCATTTACTAACAGTAGGACACAAACTGGGAGGAAAAAGAAAATTCAGTGTTTAGCTTGCTAGAAATACTGGGTTAAAGAATTTTTGGCAGAAGAGGAGGGTGCTGGAATGGAGAGGGGCTTGAAAACTAGTGCCCTGAGAGTTTGCGGGTTACTGCGCCAATCTGATGTTTTCTCCTTGCCTCCGCAACTTGGTATCCCATCATGTTCTCTTGTGTATTTGATTTTGGGTCTGCTGAGTCTTTGTTGCTTTGTATGGGCTTTCTTAGTTGCAGCGAGCAGGGGACTGCTCTGTGTTGCTATGTGTGGCCTCCTTACTGCAGTGGCTTCTCTTGTCGTGGAGCTCAGGCTCTTTAGTTTGCAGGCTTCAGTAGTTGCAGTTTCAAGCTCTGCTCAGTAGTTGTGGTGCACAGGCTTAGTTGCCACGGGGCATGGGGGATCTTCCTGCTCCAGGGATCCAACTCGAGTCTCCTGCATTGGCAAGTGAATTCCTTACCACTGAGCCACCAGGGAAGCCCTCTTTCAAGGTATTTTAATGCCTATTTGATGAATACCTTTACTGAGTACTCTGCTTGGAGAGTAGAAGGAACTTGAACCCGAGCAGATTAAACTCTGGTGAATAAGTCAGAAATACATAAAACTAACTAAAATATAAAGTAAAATGCATTAGACAATGCAATAGATTCATGAATTAAGGAATTTTAGATATGTCTAGATTATTTTTAAAATTAGAAGTGTTTATAGATGACACATCTTTATTGAGGTGAACTTAATATTTTCTTTAAATAATGAAATCAGTAATTCAGAGATTAATGAACAGATAGATGATAGACTATATTGACCTAGCTTAAGCAAAACTATCAACAGATGGGCAAATTTAAATTTGGCCTCCCATCAACAGGAGATGAAAATGGCAAGGAATTTAGAGGCGTATGGTCTTCTGCCTTGAAAGTGTGACTAAGTAGGCAAGTGAGTGTGTAATTTCCAGGACTTCCCCCTCTGAGGCTGCACAGCTATTTCCTTTGCATTCCATCTCTGAGAGACTGGTTTAGGAGAGGGAAGAAGTGTAGCAGTCTACAGTCCTAGGATGCTGGCACTGCCCCCGGGGAAAGCTCAGATCTTGCATCACTTCTTGGGTATGCGTACATTTCCAGTTCCCACAGAGAAGCTGATCCTTGGCAGGAGGCAAAACAGACACAGCCAGACTGAGTCACAATTTGAGAATCAGGGAAATTATTTTTTAAAGGAATAAAGACTTTTGGTGGGATCAAATTTCTGAAACTAAACAAGAAGCAATGAAAAAAAAATTAAATCTGGATCACATTTGAGGGAACCCATCCTGACCATTTCAGATTATTCTGCCATGACATAAATCAGAGTGGATTCATGTGGCAATTAACTTTATTGATTCTCTTGCACAAATGTTGACTGGTGAATCTTCTGTTGTGTTTTAACCCCACCTTCCAGCTGTGTAATGTTCTTTAAGTATGGTTCATAGGATAAGCACAGGTCATGTTATCAAGCGAATATTGAAGTCCACAATAAATGCCATAGACCTTCTTTTCTATCCTTTCTTTTAAATTAATTTTTATTGGTGTATAGCCACTTCAAAATGTTAGTTTCCGTTGTATTGCAGAGTGAATCAGTTACATGTATACATAGGTTGTTGTTTAGTTGCTAAGTTGTGTCTGACACTTTTGTGGTCCCATGGTCTATAGCTCGTCAGGCTCCTCGGTCCATGGGGTTTCCCAGGCAAGAATGCTGGAGTAGGTTGCCACCATTCCTTTCTCCAGAGGATCTTCCCAACCCAGGGATTAAACCCGTGTCTCCTGCATTGGCAGGCAGATTCTTTACCAGTGAGCCACCAGGGATACCCATCTCTATAAAATTGTGTATACACATACAGAATTCAATTTCAGTGTAATATCTTTTTTATTTGAGTAAAGTAAGGCTATGTGATTTGCTCAGGATCAGCCAGCTGGACAGTTGTGAGTGGGACCAGCTAGACCTCATCTTTTTTCTGATTGTAAAGCTTATATTCTACCCTGAAATCCAGACCACTTCTAATTTGCCAGCAGTCAATATACTACTTTCCCTATAGTAAAAGTTCATTAGGTCATTGAATAGTTGCTATTTAATTAAGTGCATTTGAACAGCTGATTGTAAGTGATCTTTTCAATAATATGCAGCTTTGATTATTACAAGGGTTAAGAGTTATTAGGCTTGTGCTGAATTATTGCTCTGCCTCTTGCTTAATATTGCTGTTCTACTTAATAACTATGGCTATGGTACTTAACTTTGTAGCTTTGGGAATTAGCCTCATTTTCTTCATCTATCAAATAGGATAATACCTACTTTATAAGGTGCTGTGAGAATTTAAAAAGAGAATTAATGTAAGATGTTAAGTATTCAATAAGTGGTATGTATTATCCTTTAGCATACGTACTATTTTCCCTCTCATAAAACTGCTGTAAAAGATTATTTTTTATGACATGAAAACTAAATTATTCACCAAGCTACACATTACTTTCCATATAAAACTCTTGAAAGTGAAACACTTATATATTTAGAAAATAAATAAGCTAATTTTAGTAGACTCTGAATTATATATTTTAGACTCATTATTCCAAGACTATCATCATAAAAAAGTAGATTACTGACAGTTTCCCCTCAATTCATACTATTGACATATATTAATATTTTTCCATACTATTAATATATATTGTCCACAGTTTTTGAGGAGCTTATGTAGATCTTAGGATTCTGTAACATATTAAAGATATAAATTCACTACCCTCAGACTAAAGACTTAAGAGAATTCTAGATCTCATATCTATTTGGGGATATCAGTGTAACAATAGTCAGTGAAAAAAAATGAAGGAAGTAAAATATTATAGGCTTTTAATTTAAGAAATTAAAGTAGATTTTCATTCTCAGAAGCCTTTTCTCCCCTTGTGGTATTTGTTTTCACTGGTTTTTTAAGAAAGTAAATAGTTGCCAGTGGTATCATATAGACCTAAAAATCTATTGCTTTGTGAATTTGGAGGCCATTCACACTCATTAAAACTCTGTTAAAAAAATAACTAATAGCACTACAAAGAGAAGGAGAAGTCAAAGAAAAGCCAAAAGTGAGAGAAGATATTTGCAATGTGTAAAACAAGGGATTAATATCTAAAATAAACAACACCTATAAGTTAATAAGAGAAAGACAAACCACCCAGTAGAAAATGAATAATGACTTCAAATAGCGTCTCACAAAAGAAGAAACACAAATCGTAGTACCTAATCAGGAAAATGCAGCTTAAAATACAGGGAAGCTCTGTCAGATCAGTAAACATGCAGAATTAATACTGAAGGAGATACAGAGCAATAGGAATTCTTATTTGATACTTCTCATGGTACTGTAAATTGGTGTTGCACTTTAAAAAGTACTTTGGCTCTACCTTCTGAAGTTAGACATGCCCTATGCCCTAACCTATGCCCAGCAATTCCATTTCCACATTATTTACCCTACAGAAATTCTTGAGTATGTGTACCAAGACACATAGATAGAAAGTTCCTAACAGCAAAAACTTGAAGATAATTCAAATGTCCATTGTTGTTAGTTTGGTTAAGTGAATGATGATAAATTCATACAACGGAATACGCTTTACAGTGGTGAAAATGAAGGAACTACAGCTACGTATAACCTTGAATATATGAAGGTCTACGAGTTCTATTATAGAGACTCCTGTAATTTTTTTGGAGGCAAAAATTCAATCTTCAGCCACCAGGAGGCTGACAAGAGGGAACCAGACCCCGCACTAAGCACGTTTCGCTTTCTACCAACACTTTCCCTCTCTGTACTGCTGATAATTTGACTCCGCCCCTCAAACACATGTAGATCGCAGTATCCTCCTAAGGGGGAACTACAGACTAGAAGATGTTTGCATTTTTTAAAATGATCTCCAGAAGAAAGCTGCTTGCTGGTCTTGATGGAGGTAAAAAGTTGAAGGAGGTGGTTCTTAAGCCAAATATTGAAAATTTTCACAAATTAAAAAGGACAACACTGTATTTGGAGACACCTAGACTTGTAAGATTCGGTTAAATCACCCTGTGTTCTATCCAGGAAGAATCAAAGCCCGTTATGAAATTGTTTCATGGGTTTTTCCAATTAGTTTACAAAATGCTTTTCAAGTTAAAGACAAATCATTTGCTATTAAAATTTTTGTTTGGCTGCGCCAGGTCTTAGTTGCTGCATGCAGGGTCTGCAGTGTGGCACGTGAACTCTTAGCTGCAGCATATGGGGTCTAGTTCCCTGACCAGTGACGGAACCCGGGCTCCCTGCATTAGGAATGTGGAGGCTTAGCCTCTGGACGAATTTCAGTTAAAATTTATCATGTATGTTGTTCCAGAAGATGGAATATAATTGTACTTCATAATCGGGGGAATACATAAAGGCTTCCAAATTCATTCCTGGCCAAATTCATTCTTGACCTAACATATATCCATGATGAAAAAAAAGGAAAGGAAATATTAGAATTACTAGTTAAAATATTTATAGTCGAATATATACAAGTCAATTAGTAACTAAGCCAGTTATTTAGAACTCCTTTTGTCATTCAGAAAAATTGGTTCATGTTCATGACTGAATGACTGTTTTGTGAGTATGTGTTTATTAGATCTTAGAGAATTTTTCATAAACTGATTTCTGTCCTGAATGAATTAAAGCCCTGAAACAGAGTTACTTCCTAGCTTATTGGAACCTGACATCTATACTTAACATTTTACTGAAATCATAGAGGTCTTAGTTGCTAAATCTAACAACAACTTCTAAATATTGAACATTATTGACTTCTGTTTGACACTATTGACCATACTCTCCTTGAAGTTCTTTATTATGTTTCTGTCCTAGTTTTGTTTTTCTGACAGTTCCTTCCAGCCTTGTTCCTTAGTTCTAGTCCTTTGCCCTTCCCTTATGTATGAAAGTCTCATCTGTGTATTTCTCTTGCTCTGTGAACTGTGTTCCCTTTATAGTCTTGTATACTAAACAAGCCAGCTTAGATTAAAGTTCCAGGAAAGGCAGGAATAAAGGAAGCTAGATAGAAAAGAGGAGTAGCATTCTGTTGTATTCTTTAAGATCTGATTTTAGAGACCAAATGGCTAAACTGTACTTTATCTCTAGTATTCCCTTTCCCTTCCCATTAGCTACTAGACCTTGCTACTCCAGTACTTTTCTCTCTCCAGTATTCATACTTTCTCTTTCTACTTGATCAAATCATCAGCTAAGAGTTATTGACAATAGGTTTGTGTGATATTTGGCACTTGGTATGCTATGCTGTCTCAATGTCCACAAAAACTCCGAGAGAAGTATTTTTATTTTAGAGATGAGGAAAGAGGTCAAGTGACAAGCCCGAGCAAAGTTACACGGCTAATAAGGAATAGAACTTCCTCAGGTGGTGCTAATGGTAAAGAATCTGCTGACCAATGCAGGGATGTGGGTTCAACTCCATGTTGGAAAGGCCCCCTGGAGTGGGAAATGGCAATCTGCTCTAGTTTCTTGCCTGGAAAATTCCATGGACAGAGGAACCTGGTGGGCTACAGTTCATGGGGCTGCAAAGAGTCGGGCACAACTAAACAACTGAGCACATGTACACACAAGGAATGGAACTAGTACTGGACACAGCAAACTGTCTGGGTATAAAGCCCATCCATATTCTTGGCAGTTCACCATTATCTTCTTTATCAGTTTCAGAACCCATCCTAGTCACTACTCTTTGGTAAAAGCCCTTGAACTATTAATTCTGTTTTTAGAATCTACTCCAGAAAAATAAAGATTTGGACAAAGATCTTTACTAAGCTGTTTGTCACAGTGTTACTTTTTAAGATTGAAGACACGCCAATGAGAATTATGGAACAACTAAAACATCCATCATTAAAGAAAGGGCTGAATAAATTGTGGTGATCCATTCAGTGCCATATAATGCAGAGAATATAATTAATAATCTCTAAACATTTTAATGATAGTTATAAAGGTGTTATATAAAACCACTCTGATTTTTTAAAAATAATTGTATTTATTTGAATTTGTTTTTGGGTCACGGGTCTTCATTACTGTGTGCCAGCTTTCTCTGGTTGCAGCGAGTTGGGGCTGCTCTCAAGTTAATGGGGCACAGGCTTCTCACTGCAGTGGCTTTTGTTGTGGAGCACAGGCTCTAGGTGAGCAGGCTCAGTTGTGGTGTCTGGGCTTAGTTGCCCCATGTCATGTGGAATCTTCCCGGACCAAGGGTCGAATCCATGTCCCCTGCATTGGCAGGTGGATTCTTAACCACTGGATCACCTGGTAAGTCCAATATTAGGATTTTGATCATAAGAAAATAAACATATACCTATTTTTTAATGCATTGAAAAATACCAGGAGAATAAACTAAAATGTTCATTGAGTGAGTGGTGGAATAGATGATTTTTTTTATTGCTAAACAGACTAATGTATGCATGTGGTTAATAACTTACAAGGCTTGTGATGAAAAACAACACTCCCCTCCCCCACTGCTTTCTCATTTCTAGGGCAACTAGTTTTAAATTATTTAAATGATCTACTCTGGGTTGCCTCACAAAGTAACATGACAATATTTTCTATTTCTTGATATTATACATTTAATTCTTCCTCTGAGAAGACATTAGGACTCTTACCTCACCCACTTTCACTACTATACTATTCAGTCAGATTGTAACAAAGAGTTTTTTCTTTTAAAATGAGACTGTACTTTGATTATACTCCTTTCTGATACTCTTATTCTGTTTTCCCTTAAACTTTGAATTGTCTTTCTTCTTGCATTGATTTCTGTTATCTATCATGTCCTCATTTTTTTCCCAAGTATGCCAATCTGTTGAGTGCTTTTTAAGAACTGACTCATTGGAAAAGACCCTGATGCTGGAGAAGATGGAAGGCAGGAGGAGAAGGGGATGACAGAGAATGAGATGGTTGGATGGCATCACCGACTCGATGGACATGAGTTTGAGCAAGCTCCAGGAGTTGGTGATGGACATGGAAGCCTGGCATGTTGCAGCCCATGGGGTCGCAAAGAGTTGGACACGACTAAGCAACTGAACTGAACTGATATACTTTTATATTAAAATCCCCCACATGCACGCACATTTTGTTTTCTCTGGAGATACTTCTCTTGTAGCTTTGTATCCACCATCTCCTATCTCTGTTGGTGCTCTCTAGATCTGCTTTGTGACCTAGTTTTGGGACTTCCTCTAATTGCTTTTCTGTATTAGATACCCTATGTCCTGGATCTCATGGATTTCTCTTTCTTGAATTCTCATTTTACTGAGGCATATCATCATGTAGCTTCCTAAGAAATGATGTACAGAAGTCAAAATTTCTGAATCCTTGCATGTCATTCTGGTCTAATAACACTTTAATATCTTGAAGGTATTCAGTGTGACTCCTGAGAAATCCAGTGCTTTCTCATTTTTTTAAAATTATTTTGTGGTTGACATTTTTATTGATACAGTTGGATTAATATCTATTATATCTGTTACTGTTTTCTATTTGTTGCTCGTGTTATTTGTTTGTTACCCTTGTTCTTTGTTGCTGTATTTCCATTCCTTTTTGTCTTTTTTGATTTTAATTGATCATTTTATGTGATTTAATTTTTTTATTCTTTACCTTTTAATAAAGTTTTTAAGGGATTGCCCTAGAATTTGTAATATATATTAACAATTAATCCAAGTCTGCTTTCAAATGATACTGTGTTGTTTCCCAAGTAGTGCTACAAGTACCATATAATAATAAAATATTTCTAATTCCTTCCATTAGCAACCCCAGTTTTGGCGCTGAACTAAGTCTACTTTAGTATAAGCTGCTTTGTCATTTATCAGATGTATTGATACAATGCTGATACTTATTTCAAGTTATCAGAATGTTGTTCATTTTCTAAGTTTATACTCATTGAAGAAGGTATAAAATTTGTTGAGTGCTTGTAGTTACCTCTTTATGCTTCTTTAAGATGTTCTCTAGTGATGCCAGATTTTTTTTCTTAGAATTAATTTTTAAGAAAATCTAGAAAAGCTAGGTAATGGTTTCTGTCAGCTCAATTGACATTTCTGGGGGAAGAAAATCTTAACAATTGAAGCAATATTTCTTGCCTCTTTCTTGCTCTCATCTCATTTGACATAATTCTTTTATTTTCCTCTGTCAATACTCCTCTCTTTCCATATCCTTGAAGAAACGGATAGTCACTTGGTTCAAGAAAGATAACTCCCTGGTGACTGTCTCCTCTCCCCTGTCCTTCTCTCTCATCATATGTGTTTTAATGTGATCTACTTGGTATGAGAGATAATGTTAGACTTGTTATCACTAACCCTTGTTACTACTATCCTGAAGTCAGGTGCTTTTATATTAGGTCTTTTTCAGATTTCTATTAATTAATTCAACAAATATTTATTGAGTGCCTATCGTATGTCCAGTACTGAGGACTCTATAGACAGTAAAATGGGCATGGGAATTATAGTTTTGTGGGTGAAACAGTCACTGATTAATAATCTCACAAGGAAATGTCCAAAAATAGCTATAACTGTAATAGGGACATGCTTGGGACTGTAAAAGCCTGTAAAGAGATTTGACCTAGTCAGGGAAGTCAGGAAAGGCTTTCTCAGGAAGTAGTAACACTTGAACTGAAATCTGAAGCATGAATAGGCAGTTGATGAAGGGAGAAAAATCATTCCATGTAGAGGAAGCATTGTGGGCAAAAGCCGTGCAGTGGGGAAGGAGAGTGTTAGTATGAAGGATTGAAAGGATTCACGGGAGGCTGAAGGGATGGTGTAACCAGATAGGGACTAGGCTATGTTGAGGAATTTTGGAATGTTTTGTGTTAGTTTTATAGAGTAATGGGAAGCAATTGAAAAGTAATGTGCAGTAAACTTGTATTTGGAAAAGATTATTCTCAGTATAGTAGGAATTATGATTTACAGGGGACCATAGTAGATGTAGGTAGATAAATTTAGGATAATCCAGGTGAGAAATGATAGTAGATTAATTTAGAGGAAATGGTGAGAAGTAGATTAAATATACTTAGGGAAGATCAGCAAGGTTCATGGATTTGATATTGAATGTTAAGAGAGGGAGATGACTAAGATTTGGGACTTGTACAGTGGAGTGGATGTTATTTTTATTAGAATTAGCAAAACTGAAATGAGAACAGATTTTAAAGGAATGATCATGGGTTAGGTTTTATACATTTTGAATTTGAGAGGCCACAAAACATCTAATTGAATATATGAATATGTTGGTCAAAGGAGATGAGGTCTGAACTGGAGGTATAAGTTGCTGTGTTAATTGTAAATGATGATATGCATGGTGAGACTATGATGATGGGGTGCCTGGGATCCAGTTTGAAGAACTCCTAACATTTAGAGACTAGATAGAGAAGAATGAATCTCACAGGAGACAGAGAAGGTGTGATCAGAGATGTTTAGAGGAAAACCAGAAGTTTTTATTCTTTAAAAGACTTTAATGATAGAATTAGAAGTCTTCTGTGTTTTGGTTTTTATTAAAAAAAATAAATTCTGACAGTTGTCTATTAAGAATAATCTTTATTTACCTCCTCTAGACATATCTTTCTTAAATGAGAAGCAGTTGTGTACGTGTCAGGTGTCTTTGAGTTCTCTTACTTAGAAAGGAGGTAGTTTTTGCCACAGGAAGTGTTTCATCGGGAAGCAGATGTGCTCCAGTGATAGGAGATGGGAAGGGGATGTTTTGTTATTAATTACTTAGCTTTGAATAAACAAAGACTTTGTATTTTTGAAAGATGTCTTCTTCTGGTTAATAGAAATTAATCCTACTTTTAAAGCTTTTCATTAGTTGATCTAAGAGGTATGTACTCTGTTCCAGTAACAGAACTCCTGAACTCTTTGTTAATTGTATTATGTCATATCTTCTATTACATAAGTGCATGTGAGATTTATAAGATAGAATTTCAGTATAGAAAAGGTGTGTCTTAAGAGATAGGAAGTGGTGGCAGACTAGTATTTGTAAACTGAGAAAGCTCAAGTTTTGCCTTTTCATCTCTGCTTGCTTCCCTTAGTTGAAAGAAATCTGAAAAACCATTTTAATGAGAAACTGATATCCTATTTTTATCTTTAAAAAATAGAATTTAGCATTTAAACTGGATAACAAGAAAATATCTGGACTCAGTGTCACAATTATGCTCTGTAAGCCTAAATTTCTCAACTGTGTTCTGTGAATCATACTGGGAAAATGCTAATTTAAAGAGGTTATATAGAATCCTGAAGTAGGAATTAGGATACCTGTGTGTTCTTTTTGTTTGTTTGTTTTGCTTTTGACTAAGTAGTCATGGGGCGTGGCTGAGAGAAGCTACCCCACAGTTGCACATCTCACACACTAGTAAAGTGATGCTCAAAATTCTCCAAGCCAGGCTTCAGCAATACATGAACCGTGAACTTCCAGATGTTCAAGCTGGTTTTAGAAAAGGCAGAGGAAACAGATCAAATTGCCAATATCCGCTGGATCATCAAAAAAGCAAGAGATGCCAGAAAAACATCTACTTCTGCTTTATTGACTATGCCAAAGCCGTTGACTGTATGGATCACAATAAACTGTGGTAAATTCTTAAAGAGATGGGAATACCAGACCATCTGACCTGTCTCTTGAGAAACCTGTATGCAGGTCAGGAAGCAACAGTTAGAACTGGACATGGAACAACAGACTGGTTCCAAATAGGAAAAGGAGTACGTTAAGGCTGTATATTGTCACCCTGTTTATTTAGCTTGTATGCAGAGTACATCATGAGAAACGCGGGGCTGGAAGAAGCACAAGCTGGAATCAAGATTGCTGGGAGAAATATCAATAACCTCAGATATGCAGATGACATCACCCTTATGGCAGAAAGTGAAGAGGAACTAAAAAGCCTCTTGATGAAAGTGAAAGAGAAGAGTGAAAAAGTTGGTTTAAAGCTCAACATTCAGAAAACTAAGATCATGGCATCTGGTCCCATCACTTCATGGCAAATAGATGGAGAAACAATGGAAACAGTGGCAAACTTTATTTTTCTGGGCTCCAAAACCACTGCAGATGGTGATTCCAGCCATGAAATTAAAAGATGCTTACTCCTTGGAAGGAAAGTTATGACCAACCTAGATAGCATATTGAAAAGCAGAGACGTTACTTTACCAACAAAGGTCCATCTAATCAAGGCTGTAATTTTTGCAGTGGTCATGTATGGATGTGAGAGTTGGACGGTGAAGAAAACTGAGTGCCAAAGAATTGATGCTTTTGAACTGTGTTGTTGGAGAAGACTCTTGAGAGTCCCTTGGACTGCAAGGAGATCCAACCAGTCCATCCCAAAGGAGATCAGTCCTGGGTGTTCATTGGAAAGACTGATGTTGAAGCTGAAACTCCAGTACTTTGGCCACCTTATGCAAAGAGTTGGCTCGTTGGAAAAGATCCTGCTGCTGGGAAGGATTGGGGACAGGAGAAGAAGGGGACAACAGAGGATGAGGTGGCTGAATGGCATCACCGACTTGATGGACATGGGTTTGGGTAGACTCCGGGAGTTGGTGATGGACAGGGAGGCCTGGCATGCTGCAGTTCATGCGGTCGCAAAAAGTGGGACATGACTGAGCGACTGAATTGAACTCAACTGAAGTAATCATGGACAAGTTCTTTTCTCTGGCCTCATTTGATTATATGTAAGTGTTGATTAAGTTAATCTGTGATGTCTTGTTTAGTTTTCTGTTTAATTATCATTCTGTGAGTTGATATTGAAGGTTTCCATTTTTGCTCCGGGTAGATTTAAAAAATATACTTATTTAAACTTTGTGCATTCAAAAGGAATAAAAATATACAGTCATTCTGAAATTTCATATATTATAGAAATTAATAATAGAAAAACAAAAATCTATTAGCAACAAAAATAACAAATTTTATTATTTTTAAAAAAGAAAATATTTAAATAGGAACAGAATTTCTCTCTACACAAATTCCATCATATGTATACTGACATATTAATGAAAATCTTCAGTAAAAGTGGGATCATGATCTACTTTTTATAGTATATATTACTTTTCTACCTTATCCCTTAGACTTCTTACCACCTCAATTTCTGTTTTAAGTTTTTTCTTCTTACTGTGACTATAGTATATACTCACAGGTAAAAAAAAACCCATACAGATCTAAGGTGATATCTCAGTTGTACTCCCTACAGACAATAACTCTTTAAAAATGTGTGTTTTTCTAGCACATTTAAATATATATATGGTTGCTTTTGCATGATATGTGCTGTGATTTATTTGGGCATCCTCCTATAGATGGTCATTTGCATCTCCCTCCCTTGCTTCCTTCCATTAAAAAAAGAAATGCTGCAGTTCTTAAAATGAAGAAGATTGTTGAGTTTTTAATTGTGCTTTATTTATATGCTGTAGATAGTCTTTGCTGTCTCCAAGGAAGAGGTTTGGCTAGGTTTGCTGTACCTTTAATTCTCTGCACACTACCATGAGCAAAGTCTCTATGTGATGTACATACTCACTCTCACAGAACATTTCAAGCAAATATTCTCACTTTATCCTCAAATCCCAATACGATTTTTTTTTTTGAGAACTTGACTGAATCTCATGGGAGCCTTGAGAATTCCTTTAGTCCTTTTATTTAAAAATTTGTCTACAGTTTGTTAGTCACAATTTGTCCCGTGAATCAGTTGCATACGTGTCACTTACAGCTTGTTAGAAATGTAGAATTTCAGGCTCTCACCCATGTGTACTAAAGCAGAATCTACATCCTAATTCAATCTCCCCATGATTCATTCACACCCTACAGCATGAGAAGCATTGGCCTAGAAGCAGATCTGTTGCATTATCTTTATGCTTGGTCCTTTGTGCCCACATCATGAGTTTGATCCTTTGGTTCTTATTGTTCTGATCTTTCTGATTAGAAAGAAAAGAAAAACGTGAAAAGTTTGAACTAAACAGTGAAATATACTAAGTTCAAGAACTATTTCAAACCCTGTGCATTTATTGTCTCTTCCAGTGGTAAGGCCTCCTGTTGATATTTTTACCTGTTTTTTTATTTTTTTTAATACCATACCAGTATTATGGAAAAGAGAAGATATAGTCAGCTCTACTATCATGCTTTATTTTTGGTGTTCTTAAAAGAAAATCATTATTATTTTATGTTTCAATTGTTTTTCAAAAATTTTTAAATTGAAATTTACTTTATGTCATGCTTGTTTTGAAAATGAGAATATGTATCATGTGATAGATAGTAGAGAACAATTGGAGCGTTACATGGATTTTGTGTTTGCTTATGTGCCATTTGTTGAGAAATGTTAACTGCATGCCGAAAACTGTATCTAAGTAAAGCATGATACTGTAGGAAATATTGAAAGGCATACATCTTGACCAGCTACCAGCCACCTCAATTCCCCACACTTGTTATGAGCCATGTCCGTCCGCTTAAGTGTTACAGCTGTCATTTAGATTTCAGATAACCCTCCTTCCATCATGTCACAAAAACAAAAAAGCCTTCTGATGCCCACTTGTACAGGCAAACTTCGGGGTTTTGGTAACATGATGTATTTATTTTAGCATTTAGGCTTTTCTTAACCATTTAACATGTGCAAAATGGTCTGCAGTTTTTATTAGCTTATCTTTTTTTATGTGTCATTGTTTCTAAATGTTTCTTCCCAAACCCACCTTCCTCAAAAGCCTTGAAATTTTATTGTGCAATAATTTTGTAAAACACATTTTTAGAAATGTATGTCATGTGACATAGTAGAATTGAGTCTAACAATAGAATCTTGAGATCAACAGAAGCTGCAGAGAAATTGGTTCTATCCCTTGTGCCTTAGACATGGTTAAAAATTTCCTTGCATCACACTTCCCAAGCATTCTGTAGACTCCCTTTCCTAGTAGCAGTCCTTCCTGGTTGGCTGGCAGTTTCAGGAGGCAAGGACATTGTGCGTTTTGTTATTTTTTGTTCCTCTAGTCTTAGTTCAGTGCCTGATATGTGGCAGGTACTGAATAACCATTTTAAAAATGGCTCCATACTAATATAGTGAACTGAAGTCACTTAGTCCTGTCTGACTCTTTGTGACCCCATGGACTGTAGCCCACCAGGCTCCTCCATCCGTGGGATTCTCCAGGCAAGAGTACCGGAGTGCGTTGCTATTTCCTTCTCCAGGGGATCTTCCCGACCCAGGGATCGAACCCAGATCTCCTGCATTGTAGGCAGACGCTTTACCGTCTGAACCACCAGGGATCCTTACTAATATAAGTACTTGTATATTTATTTAGAGAATTCAGATGTTTCTTTTGGCTGAGCAACTAGAGTGGTTCTTAAAGTTGTGCTTTAAATATTACAAATTATGTATTAAGGAAATGAATAATAATTGGCTGATACTTGAGGTGGCAGTAATGTTCTTGTTAAGACACTTTAATCAGCAGCCAATTTTTATATTAGGATTTGTAATGAATGTGGTATTTCAGTGGTAGTAGTGTCATTGTTTCTAATTAAAAAATTATAAAACTTAGAATATTTTCTTAAAAGTTACAAATTTATTGTATACATCTGATAACATTTAGAAAATGCAGGGTATCAAGTGATCATCTTAAATTCAGGTGAAAGACAAAACTTGGAGAAATAACTAACAAATGATATTAGGCTATCATAATGATAGGAAATAAATTGAAGCATTTGCCAAATCTGACTTTAGCCAACTCTGAGAGGAGAATTTCTTCATTTCTTTGATTATTCCTACTTAGAGACTGTCGCTTCCTCACTCTATATTTCTTTTGCTTTCTGATTTTGCTTGAGTCTTTTTCTGTGCTGTTTAGTAGTTTCCACTTGCATATTCCTTTAATTAGAGAAGTTTATGGTAAAAAGAATTGTAGTAGCTCCTTGAAAGAATTGAGTTGATGAGTTTAGAAACGAGTATAATTATTTTTACCTTACCTATTTAATGTGTAAAAGTATTTTCTCATTTAACACCGAGTCTCTGAATTTTACAGTGTTAATTATGGGGCTTAAGTTCTACTCCTATAATGTAACTTTTCTCAAAATCGTAGTTTTAATTTTTACTGAGGTGTTTTAATAGGGTGATCTTGATTAACTTTCCTCTCATGAAACCTGCGAAACTATTTTCTTATTAGTATTACTCAAAAGATACTCTGAAATAGGGACCATTACAGTATTAATAATAAAATATTTGTTATAGACCCAAAGGAAGTAGTTTTGAAATAAAAAAAATTTGCTTGTGTAATGTTTTATTTTGAAGTAATTTCAAGCCTATAGAATATTTGCAAGCAAACAAGAAACTCCTATATACCCTTTGTGTGGATGTGTCTGTGTTTGTGTGTGTGCACGTTCACGAGCGCTCAGTCATGTCCAATTCTTTGTGACCGAACTGACTGTAGCCCACCAGGCTCCTCTGTCCATGGAACTTTGCAGGCAAGAATACTAGAGTGGGTTGCCATTTCCTTCTCCTGGAGATTTTCCTGACTCAGGAATCAAACCTGTGTCTCCTGCGTCTCCTGCATTTCAGGCAGTTTCTTTACCACTAAGCCACCAGGAACCCTTTACCTAGATTAAATAATTATGTACAGTTTGCCCTGTTTGTTTGGTCATATTTTATATACCTTTATATGCATAGTTTTTCCCTGGGTCATTTGAGGACAGATTGGAAACATCATGCCTCTAAGATCACTAAATACTTCAGTGGGAATTTCCTAAGAATAATAACATTCTCTTCCATAATGAAAATGAGAAACCTTAATGTTAATGTGATTCTATTATCTAATCCATAGTCCATATTTAGATTTTGTCAGTTATCCCCATAATGTTTTTTTATAGCTTTTCTCTCCATTTTAGTATCAGATCCAAAATTATACATTACTTTTCATTGTTTCTCCTTAGTCTCCTTTGAATTACAACAGTTCTATAGCTTTTTCTGATTTCCCTGACCTTGACACTTTTGAAGCAGAGGATATAGTTATTTCATAGGTCTTCTTTAATTCAAGGTTATCTGATGCTACTTGTGATTAGATTTAGGTTATGCATTTTTTTTTAACAGGAATAAATCACAAGCTGTTCTTTTACAGTTCAACATATCTGTATAGTATTGGTTTGTTCCAGTATTGGTATGTCTGTTTGTATTTATTCATCCATATTCATTCATTGTCTTCAATGCATTTACTCCTTTTCTCAAGTTTTAAATACACAGAAAGGGCTTTCAGAATTGCTAACCCATTATATTAGATAAGTAAACCTACCAACTGTAGTATTTGCAGTTCTTTAAAGGTAAAACTTAATTATTGGAAAATGCATAAATCTTGAGAACAATTGGATGAGTCTTGACAAATATACCCATATTCACATGTATATCAAGATTAAGAAAATTTCCTTAGCCCTAGAAAGTTTCCTGGTGCGCCTTTCTTGTTAATAATGCTTTCCACCACTGACAACTGCTTTCTTGATTTTTCCCCCCTGTTAAAAATTAGTTTAACCTATTTTAGAACTCTGTGGAAATGGAATCATACAGAATGTGCTCTTTTGTGTCTAGTTTCTTTTGTTGGCATAATATCTGTGGTTTTCATTCACATTGTTATTAGTAGTTTATTCTTTTTATAGCTGAGCTGTATACAACTGTATGAAATCATCACAGTTTGTTTATCCAGTGATAGACATTTGGGTTGTTTTCAGTTTATGGTATCGGAAATAAAGCTGCTGTGAACATGAAGTACAAGTTTGTGTATTTTCATTTCTCTTGAGTAAATGCTTATGAGTGGAGCTGATGTGCATTGGATAAATGTATGTTTATCTTATAAAAATAAAATTGTCAAATTTGTTCCATAGCAGTTGTATCATTTCATGACTTTGTGACTGATTATGAGCTTTCTGGTTGCTCCGCATCCTCACCAGCATCTGGTGTTATTAGCTGTTTAAGTGATAGCTATTTTAGTGAATGATACCTCATTAATTGGCTTTAATTTGCATTTCTCTCAGTCCTCATGATGTTGAGTACATTTCCCACTATGCTTATTGACCATTCATATAACTTTCTTTGCGACGAGTCTATTCAACTCTCTTTTCCTATTTTTAAAAATTGGGTTTTCTTTTATTAATAAGCTATAGGAGTTCTTTATATTTTGTGGTACAAATTGTAAGACATTTATATTGTGAATATGTCCTCCCATTTTGTAGCTTGCTTATTGATTTAATGTCTTCTAGACATATTATTGTGAATTCATAGTTATTAATGTTTTCCTATCATGGTTACTACTTTTTATAAAATTTATTTTATTTTGTATTTGGCTACACTAGGTCTTCATTGCTGCATCTGGGCTTTCAGTTGCAGCAAGCAGGGGCTATCTTTGTTGTGGTGTGTGAGCTTCCTTTTGCCATGGCTTCTTTTGTTGCAGAGGACAGGCTGTAGGTGTGCGGGCTCTGTAGTTGTGGTTCATGGGCTCTAGAACACAGTTCAGTAGTTGTGGTGCTTGGGCTTAGTTGCCTTGTGGCCTGTGGAATCTTCCCAAATCAGGGATCGAACTAGTGTCCCCTGCATTGGCAGGTGGATTCCTAAGCACTGGACCACTGGGGAAGTTCAGTTATTTCTTTTATCCCAAGAAATTTTTGTCTATCCTCAGTTCACAAAAATATTCTGTTTTGATTTCCTTTATAAGCTTTATCAGTTTATATTTTACATTTAGGTTTATTTTCCATCACAGATTAGTTTTGGTGGATTGTGTGATGTATCATAAGTAGGGATTAGAACTTAATGTTTATTGTTTTTTCTCTTTTTGCGGATTCACATTTCTAAGTGTCTTTTTTAAGCCAAGAGAAAATTTTATGATTGTAATATACTTTGATTTGATTTATTATACTTTTGGGAAAGCTGAGTACTTCAACACTTCCTTAGTACAGAAATGTGTAAATTTAGAGACTATATAAACAAATGAAGATGAGATCATTATTTTATGATAATGGAAATAACTAGAACACTTTAATATGTTTCAAAGAATAGGTATGTTTCTAACTTTACTATTTGGCAATAGTAAGAAAAAGACTTAGTTAAGAACTGTTTTTCATTGTACATATTCTACAAATGGATGGTTTTTTAGTTTTCCATATGAAATCATCATTTTTTATGCAGCTTGCAAAGTGATCTGATTGCCATGTTTTATCTCGTTTATTGATGGTCTTAAGTCTGTCAGGCTTTCCATTTGAAACCCCTATTTTCAGGACTTTATGAGCTGACAGTTGAAAAAAAAATTAACCAGCAAAAAACTTGGCATTCATGATCTTGGTTCAATATAAGGTACTTTGCTTTAGTAAAATTTTAAGTAGTCAGCTCTTTTTTTTTTTTTTTTTTTAGGTTGCAAATAGCACAAAGAGGAATAAAGGAATTTTCTTTGGTTAAATAGATAGAGAATATTTTTCCAGACAACTTATCCCAATTAGATTTATAAAGCAAACTTTTCCCTTTTAGAAATCATTTAAGTATGTACTTTCCTATGTTCCAGTTCCCACAAGATGTTGCCTTAAGATTTTCCTTTTCCTTTGCTGTAGTTCATAGCAAGTATACACTATCCCTTTTCTTTTTTCTGTCCACTTGTGCTTTTAAAATTCTCCCTAGTATATTTACATTAAAAATGGCTTTATAATTTGGCATTCTTTTGTCCTTTTCCCCTCATCTTTGCAGTGCCTCTTGTACAAAACTTTACCTATTGGTTGTAAAACAGTATTAACTTTGAGAGAATTTGTGGTGTAAATAGCAAGAATTTTCTTGAAATTCTCTTGAAATTTTCTTGAAATGCCAACTTTAAAAACTATTCTGAAGAGCAGGTTTTTAGGCAAGTTTTTTCTTCTTCTGGAAAGTGTACAAGTCAGCTTGAGTACTTTCACAATCTGTTTTTAACCCAATATCATTCACGTAGTCCCTGAAGGTGTCTGTGGGGGGTTTTTTGTCACTTTTTTTTCACTTCTCATTTTTTTTTTTTTTAAAAACCATTTCCTGAAAACTCAGTGCAGAAATGTAACCTACTGCAGGAAGTGAGATGATCTTCTTTTGCTCTATTCTGAAGATAATTTGCTTCAGACAGGAGATTTTTGGGGGCTTGCTGAAATTTTGGAGATCTGGGAAAATGGGGGTAATAACATGACACCAGTTCTTAAGCAGCAACATCTGCTGTGGTTCAAAGCCACACAAAGAAAGCTGCTTAAGCAGTTGAGTGTTTTGGACTGCACGGACAAGTGTGGTTCAACTACAAAGACTGCAGAGCAAAACATTTTAAGTTTCAAGAAGTTGTTAAAAAATGGAGTCGTGGAAGATGAGCATCTTTAAGAGACAGACATCACCGTGCCCTCCAAGCTATCGAAGATCTTTGTCAGAACCTGCTTATGCACACTCAGAGATAGGAACAAGCTTAAAGAGTTATTCATGGCGTGGTCCAGTGAAAAGCAAGAGGAAGAAAAATGAACAGGCTGTTTCCAGTCTAAGAAAGCCACTGGGTGCTTATCGGTGGCAAACACACCCCAGCTTAAGGTTGAAAGGGGGCAAAAGGGAGCAATTGGAAAATAATAAAGGAGACTTGGATGAACCACAACAACAAGCGGTCCTGCCAAAGATGGTTGAGGATAATATTTCTTCCTCTGGCAATGAAATCTTTGGAACATCAATGGAGAAGCAGAACCTGGTAAACACTCGGTCACTTCGGGTTCCATTCAGCAGATCTTTTTCAGAGCCAGAACCCCGCTCCAGTGTCAGATTTGTTAGACGGTGGCCGACTTCAGTGGGGTCAGTGGAGTCTGAGCAGCAGGGACATTTCATCCGTGGCATTTTCTCTACTCTTTCCAATGGCTTCTCCAGGATGCTGAGTCTAAAAGGGGAGTCAACCAATGAGCGAGTAAGAGAAGGTATATTGTGATGAATAAGGGGAAAGAGGGACATTAATTATTTGTGTTTTATAATGAATAAAACATCCTATTTGCTCATTATAATTTACTTAATTAGTGTAATTTTTAAAAAGTATTAAACTCTACTTCAGAAGCTCAATGAATGATAGTAATTAATAGTAAAAAATTGATTTAGAAGGAATTTTTTTTATTATACTCTGAACTCTTCATTTTGGAGCCTGTGTAAAATTATTTGTTTTGTTTTGTCTTTTACCCTTTTTAATCCCATTGATCTACTTTTGTACATTAAATGCAGTTTAGAGGGAGAAATTATCAAATCATCTCCTCCTGACAGAGTTGAGAGTTAAAAGAGAATTCCTTCTATTATCTCTTCATAAAAATTGACAAATGTTGTTAGAGCTATTTAGAGCTGGATTGTATTGCTAGCTTTTAATAGGTGGGACTTCTGCTCATGTCTTGGTAATACACAATTTGAAAATGGAAGGAAAAGATGCAAATCTTGAATATTTAGGTTACAAAATAGAAATCTGTGTTTGATTCATTTTAGGTAACAGAATCGTCAGCATTTAAAATAAACTCAGGATTTGTTTATATTTTAAAATGTTTTATATTGATGATAGTATTTTAAGCTACCAAAAGAAACCTTAAATTTTTATCTGATTGCTTTGGATGTGATTGAGCTTATCTGACGAACTACTTCAATTATGAATTAAGACTTGTGTTTGATTTTTTTGTTTTATTTTTGAAAACCTTAACACTGATAATATTTCTATTGAGTTGAGGTCATTTTTGGATATGCTCTTTCCATTAGAAAACTTTATCTTTAATTATGAGATTGACCACATCAGCAGTAAAGTTTGAATTCTTTCTAAAATTGTGGAAATTGTTGAATAATTTTCATATTAGAATACAGTTTAATTTCTTTAAAAATAATGTCAGTGAAAAATTGAGTAATTTTCCAAGTATATTTGTGCCAAAAATTCAGTATGTCTCCTAAACCTTGTTTTCTCTTTAGATTTTCCTTTGCCCAGTGAATTTTAATTATACTATTAAGGAAATATATTTTCTTCTTACTCTTGGTTTATAGATAATTACTGAAAGTAAACTCTTTCTTGATGTTAACATCCTGCTAAAATATTTTAGAGACTAAATTATTGCATTTCCTTGGATACTAGTATGTCTGTTCCTTGCCAGGTGATCATAGGATCATCTAAGAAAGGAACATCAAAGGATAAGAGTTTAAAAGAAATTGTGAATCAAAGCCTCCCAGTGGTTAATGTGTATACATTTGATAAAAGAAATCTATAGAGTTTTTGGTTTTGTTTTTTGATATTTGTATTTACAATCCTTTTTGGACTTTTGTAGTTAACTTTTGGTTTTTAGCAACTTCACCAACCTGTTGGCAGCCCACTTATATGTGAGATCTTCTGAGACTGTTTCCTAGATTTTTACACATTTATGGTCTACTTAAAGTAATATAAACATTTTATATTTATTACTTCATAATATATTATACATTCTAATCATATAATAATTATGCAAATAGAGACATATTTGGAGTGAAAGGTACTATGCTCAGGGATTTCAGGTCCTAGAAGTAAAGCACGGTACATAGCGTTCCTACCTGTCAGATCAGCAGTTTTTATTTGTCAGTTACTATGTATGGTATTTCCTAGGCGCTTCACAGGTGGAGAGTCAAGCTCTTAAAACAGAAGGATACTGTTTAATGCCAAAACTGGAGCTAATTCTTGTGTGTTGTTTAGTCCTTTATTCGTGTCCCACTCTTGCGACCCCATGGACTGTAGCCTGCCAGGCTCCTCTGTCCGTGGGATTTCCCAGGCAAGAATACTGGAGTGGGTTGTCATGCCCTCCTTCAGAGGATCTTCCTGACCAGGGAATTGAATCTGTGTCTCTTAAGTCTCTTGCATTAACAGGTGGGTTCTTTGCCACTGGCTCCACCCGGGAAATCCTGAAATATATATACTCAGGATCAATACCAAATTGAAGAGATAAAAGCTTAAAGGTTTCGCTACTGTACTATGTTTAACCCTCCAGCTGTACAGTATGTATTCCTTTACCTGCTGCAATATATAGATCAAATGGTACAATATAAAAAAAAATAAGACTTGTATTTCTTTTTTTTTTTTATTGTTTTTGCCATACAGTGCCATGATATCACCATGGGTTTACATATGCTCCCCCTCCAGAACCCCCCTCCCTCCTCCTTCCATCCTCCCTCCCCCCGGGAAATCTCGATGCACCAGCCCCGAGCATCAATCCTGGGCTGGCGATTGATTAGACATATGATAATTAACATGTTTCAATGCCATTCTCCCATATCATCCCACCCTTACCCTCATCCACAGAGTCCACGAGTCTATTCTATACATCTGCGTTCCTTTTGCTGTCTCGCATGTTGGGTTCTCGTTACCGTCTTTCTAAATTCCATATATATGTGTTAATATACTGTATTGTTGTTTTTGCTTCTGGCTTACTTCACTCTGGATAATGGGCTCCAGTTTCGTCCATCTGAGTAGAACTGTTTCAAATGAATTTTTTTTTAATGCTGAGTAATATTCCATTGTGTATATGTACCACAGCTTTCTTATCCATTCGTCAGTTGGATAGCTAAAAATAGTTCCAGTTCTTTTGGGCCCATGTCTCCTGATGTCACCATGCTTGCAATAGTGGAAGTAAATTGAAGCAACCAATAAAAGAGGATTAACTAAACAGATCAAATGAAAAAAATACCATATAGTCTTCATAACGGTTGGGCTTCCCAGGTGGTCCAGTGGTAAAGAATCTGCCTGTCAATGTAGGAGATGTAAGAGATGCAGGTTCAGTCTCTGGGTTAGGAAGATCCCCCAGAGTAGGAAATGGATACTGATTCAATATTCTTGCCTGAAAAATTCCATGGACAGGTTATAGTCCATGGGGTTGCAAGGAGTCAGACATGACTTAGTAACTAAAACACAACAATGGAGATTCCTTAAAAAACTAGGAATAAAACTACCATATGAGTCAGCAATCCCAGGACTGGGTGTGTGTGTGCGCACAAACACTCACGCACAGACAGATATACACATGTGTGTGTGGTCAGGTAGCATTCAAGCTCACACACAGTCAGGTAACATTCTTCGGAGGCTTCTTCAGCTTGTAGTCAGGGCTGTCTTCTCACTTGGCCTTTACTCTGTGCACAGGTGACTCTAGAGTCTCTTTTTCTTTTTATAGGGACACCAGTTCTATTAGGTTAGGACCCCACATAGACAGAGGAGCTGGGTGGACTGAAGTCCATGGGGAAATACAGAGTTGGACACAACTGAGCGAAAAACACACATACCACCCTTTTAACCTCATTTAACCATAACTACTTCCTTCAAGGCCCACAGTCACACTGGTGCCTAGGGTTTCAACATATAAATAAACTTTAGGGTGACACAGTTCATTCCATATCACCAGGAAACAAAGGTCTCACGAATAATGAGGCCATTAATGCAATGTTCTAGCATAAATTTCAAGATGCTATATAGCATAGTCACATATATGCTCAAACTTAAAATAATTTGTTATAAAGTTAAGTAACTTTAGAGAAAACTAGACTATATTACTTTAAATTTATCTTATTTTTCTCATATGTGTTTATTTTTGAAATGGTTATGAATGGTGTTATAAGTTATCTTCCTCCTTTTATTTTCAGACTATTTCATTTACATTCCCATCTACTGACCATTAATGAAAATGTTGAGGATATTGGACACTCTAGTAACCTGTTATATTGAAATGTGGAAGAAGGCTCTACTGGACACTTCAGTTGTTTGTATATTTTTTCCATTATAATTTTTCCTTATGGGTACATGCCTTACCCACCTTCTCCTGGTTTGTATTATTTCTTTGAGGGTATACCAGGAATGATTATACTGTGGAATATGATTGTCTTGTAGCTCGTTAAATATTGTAAGATTTTCTGCTTGAAAGCTACAAAACATTAATAATGTCTACAACAATTTATGAGTATAATTTTCTCCTTTGACTTTACCAGATTGGTAATTAAGCCTTAGTTTGCTATAGTTTTGTGTTTGACTCATAACATAGGGTGAGGAAAAGGAAAAGATCTTTGGGGTTGAACTAGTGGCTTCAGGATGTTACACATGCTGTTGTCTAGTTATATGCCTGAGAAAGTTTCATATAACCTTTCTGAACTTTCATTTTCTCGTCAGTAAAGTATGGGATGATGATAACTATCTAGTAGGCTTATTATAAATAGTAAATGAGACAAGATGCCCAGTGCTTATTATATACTTAATAAGCAGTTTTTATGATTTCTTAAAAAGATTTATTTTTATTTATTTTTGACTGCTCTAGATCTTGTTGCTGTGTGCAGGCTTTCTCTAGTTACGGCCACCAGAAGCTACTGTTCACTCAGTGCATGGGCTTCTCATTTGTGGTGGCTCTTTTTGTTGCAAAGCATGGGCTACAGGTTCACAGGCTTCAGTAATTGTGGCATGAGGCTCAGTAGTTGTGGTACTTGGGCTTAGTTGCCTCATAGCATATGGGATCTTCTTGCACCAGGGATCAAACCCATGTCCCCTGCATTGGTAGGTGGATTCTTAACCACTGGACCACCAAGGAAGCCCAGTTTTTATGATTATTAGTTTAATAGGTATATAACATTATGATTATATTTTTATTAGTGAAGTGGCACATTTTTCTATAAAATAGCTTATATTTGTAATATAATATTTGATTATTTTACAAGGAGACTTTCTGTTGTTTCCTTTGGCTATCAAGTGGAATCTGAGTAGATGTAGCAGTATTTCATTTTTTTCAGTTATTCTGCATTGTAGGTTTTAAAATCATTTACATTTATCCCAAATATTTTGGTTTTCAAATAAAATTTCAGCAATTTGAAAGAGTTATTCAAACCCTAAAGCTTGTTTGTGATCCATCTTTGTTTCTTGATTATGTAGAAAACTTATCTTAACAGTTAGTACAAATATATTCTTATAGTTCATTATTTTAAAATTTTATTTTGGAAATGATTAATTATATTCTGTCTGAGATAGACTTAGTTATATGAAATAAAATATAGAACTAAACAAATTATTTGTAACATTAGTAACCATTGTTAACAGATTTCTTTCATGTGATTTCAGTAGATATTTAAAATATTTTTTCATTAAAATTTTTAAGTAGAAGTATAGTTGATTTACAATGTTAGTTTTTGGTATAAAGCAGAGTAATTCAGATATATATATGCTTTTTCATATTCTTTTCTACTGTGGTTTATTACAGGATATTGAATGTAGTTACAGTAGTCCGTGTTGTTTATCTATTCTATAAATAGTAGTTTGGATCTGCTGATCTCAGACTTTTCCTCCACTCCCTTTCCCCTTTGGTAACCATCAGTTTGCTTTCTTTGTGGGTCTGTTTCTGTTTTGTAAGTAAGTTTGTTACATTATAGATTCCACATATAAGTAATGTCATTCAGTGTTTGTCTTTCTCTTTCTGACTTTTTTCACTTTGTATGATCATCCCTGGGTCTACCCTTGTCGCTGCAGATGGCATTATTTCATTCTTTTTCATGGTTTAATAGTATTCTGCACAATGGAATGACTACTGCACACACACTACATTTTCCTTATCCATTTATCTGTTGATGGGCATTCAGTTTGCTTCCATGTCTTGGGTATTGTAAATAATACTGCTGTGAACATTCGGGTGTGTGTGTCTTTTTGAAATAGAATTTTTGTCTTTTCTGGTTATGTGTCCAGGAGTGGGATTGGTCATATGGTAGCTCTATTTTTAGTTTTTTAAGGAACCTCAGTGTTTTCCATAGTGACTGCACCAATTTATGTCCCACCAGCAGTATTGGAGGGTTCCCTTTTCTCCACACCCTCTCCAGCATTTGTTATCTGTAGAGTTTAATGATGGCCGTTTTGACCACTATGAATTGGTACCTCATTGTAGTTTTGATTTGCATTTCTCTAATAACTAGTTATGTTGAGCATCTTTTCATTTGCCTAGTGGCCATCTGTGCATCTTTGGAGAAATGTCTGTTTAGGTCTTCTCCCCATTTTTTGATTAGGTTGTTTGTTTTTTTGTTATTGAGTTGTATGAGCTATTTGTATGTTTTGGATATTAAGCCCTTTTTGTTTGCATCATTTTTGAATACTTTCTCCCAGTCCATAGGTTGTCTTTTCATTTTGTTAATTATTTTCTTTGCTGTGAAAAAATTTGCAAATTTGATTAGGTCCCATTTGTTTATTTTTGCTTGTATTTCTATTGCCTTGGGACACTAACTTAAGAAAACATTGGTACAATTTATGTCAGAGAATATTTTGCCTATGTTTTCTTCTAGGAGTTTTATGGCATGATGTCTTATATTTAAGTCTTTAAGCCATTTTGAGTTGTGTATTGTTTATAGTGTTAAGGGAGTGTTCTAGCTTCATTGATTTACATATGGCTGTCCAGCGTTTCCAACACCACTTGCTGAACAGACTGTTTTTTTCTTCATTATATAGCCTTATCTTTTTTGTCAAAGATTAATTGCCTATAGGTATCTGGATTTCTTTCTGGACTCTGTATTCTGTTCTTTTGATCTATATATCTGTTTTGAGCCAATACCACACTGCTTTGATTACTGTAACTTTATAGCATTGTCTTAAGTCTGGCAGGGTTATGCCTATACTTTTGTTCTTTTTCCTCAGGATTGCTTTGGCAATTCTGGGTCTTTTATGGCTCCATACAAATTTTAGGACTTTTTTGTTCTAGTTCTGTGAAAAATGGCATGGTAATTTGATAGAGACAGTGTTAAATCTATAGAATTCTTTGGGTTGAATAGCCATTTTAACAATATTAATTCTTCCAATCGAAGAGCATGGGATGTTGTTCCATTTTTTGAGTCATTTTCAGTTTCCATAAGCAGTGTTTTGTAATTCTCAGCATTATAAGTCATTCATTCCTTGGTCAGATTTATTCCTAAATATTTGTTTTTTCAGTGTGACTTTAAAAGGGATTCTTGACTTTCCCTTTTTGATATTTCATTGTTAGAGTAAGGAAATGCAACAGATTTCTACATGTTAATCTTGTATCCTACTACCTTGCTGAATTCATTTATCGATTCTAGTGGTTTCTGTGTGGAAACTTTAGGATTTTCTATATATATAATATCATCTGCATATAATGATAATTTTACCTCTTTTCTTCCAATTTTGATGCCTCTTATTACTTTTTTCTTATCTGATTGCTGTGGCTAGGACTTCCAATGCTATGTTGAATAGAAGTATGAAAGTGGACATCCTTGTCTTGTTCCAGATTTTAGCAAAAAGGCTTCCAAATTTTTACTCTTGAGTATTATGTTGGCTGTGGGTTTGTCATAAATAACTATTATTATATTGAGATATGTTCTTTCTATACCCTTTTCTGTAAGAGTTTTTAATGATGAGTGGGTGTTGAATTTTATCAAATGCTTTTTCTGTATCTGTTGATTCAATCATGTGATTTTTGTCTTTTCTTTTGTTGATGTGGTGTGACACATTAACTGATTTGTGTATGTTGAATCATCCTTTTGACCCTGGGATGAATCCAATTTGATCATGGTGTATGGTCTTTTTTATGTGTTGTTGGATTCAGTTTGCTAATGTTTTGTTGAGAATCTTTCCGTCTGTATTCATCAAAGATGCTAGCTTGTAATTTTCTTGTATAGGTAGTGTTTTTGTTTAAAATATTTGAAATGTTTTATGTCTATGTTAAATGTTCTCTGCAGTTTCTCTTATTTCACAGATTTTTCTATTTCTAATGGCAATAAGATGTCTTTCCTGCAAAATGAAATAGTCTTTTCTCCAGTTATGAAAGTTTAAAGAAAACTCTTTAAAAAATTTATACATAACATACCTAAGTCTTTATTTTCTTTGCAATAAAATGGAGTTAGTATTTCAAACATCATGAAATTGTTATAGGGGTTAAATCAGATAGTATGTGTCAAGCACTTTAACTGCTTTTTAGTAAGAGCTCAATTAATGATAGCTTTAAAATAATAATGCTGTGTGTTCATGAAGATACACCCTGAAATCTTTTTGTATTAGACTTAAAAAATGTTCCAGTCTTAATTATATGTTTATAAATCAATTTTGTCTAAATGTTATTTTCTAAATGTGTTCTTGGGACTTCCCTCAACTCAGTTTGTAAAGAATCTGACTGCAATGCAAGAATCTGCCTTGATACAGGAGACCCAGGTTCAATTCCTGGGTCTGGAAGATCCTCTGGAATAGGAAATGGCAGCCCATTCCAGTATTCTTGCCTGGAAAATCCCACTGACAGAGGAGCCTGGCAGGCTACGTTCATGGGGTTGCAAGAGTCGGACATGACTTAGCAGCTAAGCCACCAAATGTGTTCTCAGATTATGGGAATACTTTTAAGTTCTGATTTGTTGTTTAATCAGCAGAACTACAGCAATCTGGGAATACTTTAAGTTCTGATTTGCTTAATCAGCAGAACTGCTGCAGTCTTTTATAGCATGTAGTTTCCCCCATGAGCCCCATGTATGTGTGTGTGTGTCTACACACTTCCGTTTGTTCTTTGACTTCTTTAATTTTTTTCATTGATAAGAAGAACACCTTCAAATATTTTTATACTTGTGATTGGGCCCTGTTTTTATTGCATATATTACAGTTAATTTTAAAGATGGTAAGGAAGTACCTTGATATTTGTACTGAGCTATAGTTTATTACTGATTGATTATCTGGTATTTAAAATCACCTTATTTTAGGAGGAGAATATTTTAATGAAAAGATTGGTCTTTTCATTAAAGACATAAAAGACCTTTTTTAAAATATTTTATGTCATCTATTTATTTGCCAAGTAATTCTTTGTGAGTGTATATTTGACTTTTTTGAGCCTGACTTTCCTCATATTTAAATTAAGGATATTT
Source organism: Antilocapra americana (assembly GCA_007570785.1). NCBI lineage: Eukaryota > Metazoa > Chordata > Mammalia > Artiodactyla > Antilocapridae > Antilocapra > Antilocapra americana. Next base: position 12,953,061 of record ML663557.1, on the reverse strand, counting down.
TATTAAAGATTTTATTAATAATTATATTTTAAAGTATATTTTAAAATAATTATTTAATAATAATTAAATATTTTATTAAAGTTTGTTTAAAAGATGCATAATACAGTTGTTAAGAATCAGAGGTTTTCTTTAGAGATATTTAGGATTTAAACATGGCTTTAAAAAGAATGATTAAGGGAGGCCCTTAAAGAGAATGATTAACACCAACTTCAGTATTTACCTTTGCTGGGGAGAATTGAGGAGACATGAAGGGAAAGAGTACATAGGTTGATGTAAGTTACTGGCATTATTTTCATTAAGGGTTGAATTATGGTTTTACTAATATTTATTGCAGTACAAATAAGATGATGAATGAAATGATTAATTTACAAATCAGGCCATGCATAGCCCCTTACTAATAACAGATTGTGAATGAAGAATGATAATTAAAGTGATTAAAGCATTTTTAAATTCTTTCTCTACCATTCATTAGTTAATTCAGCTAATTACTTTCTCTCTCTCTCTCTCTCTAAGCCTCAGTATCTTCATTTGTAAGATTGAATGATACATTCTCTGTAGGCTGTTGTGAAGATTAAATGAAAGAGGATCTGTTACATCTATAGTATGAGCTTGTCAGGTAGTAAGAACTCAATAGAAGTTAATAACCAGTGGTGTGTTGAAGCCAACCATGCAGAAGCCAATTTTGTGCATCTATTCCCAATTCCCATAGTGACATTGCAGTGATAGCTTAAAATTAGCCATGGTTGGACTGTTTATACTCAAGAAATATTACAAATCAAAGAAGGGTGGTGGTTGGGGTAGGGGTGGATGGATATATTTCAGGAGCTGCAGTGTTAAATGTTTAGCAACAACCACTGGTACCTCCTGTTATTATATAAGTATTTAGAGTTAATAACTAGTATTATTACAGAAAATATGATTTTGACTCTAGATTTAAATATGGTTTTTCTTACATTAAGAACTTTTATATTTTAGAGTATCAATTTAAGTTGAATACTGAATTGTATTAAATGCCTTATTGTCATCTATTGAGATTTTTTTAAAATCATTCTTTTTCCATTATTTTACTAGCATTGAATATCTAGGATAACTTATGTACGGTCAACATGTAGTTTGAAGTATTTTTTGCTGAGGTGTGCTAGCACTTTTTTTTTTTGGTAGGTCATCTGTAACTTTGTTTCTGTCTCTGAGGTTGCCCACTAATTTTTTTTAAAATCTTATTTTGAGTGAAGTATGTATTTCATTTTAGCCCCTTCAATAAAGTGTAATCTCTTGCTGACTGTTAGAGTGATTAAATGCTTTCGAAATTACCTCTAGTGAATTCATTCATTCACTAATTATTTAGTGACTTTTTAAAAAAAGATGATTTAATATTTTGCATTCACTGTTATTGATAATTGTTTTACTGCATCTTGTTTTATTTTAGTGCTTTCAACTTTTGAATTATTTTCACATGGATTTTCAGTATATGAACATGTGCTGAGTAAAATAACCTCCAACATTAATAAGATTTGTATTTATTTTTGCCTCATACTTACTGATTATACCTAATAATTAGCTGAATTTGTATTAGTAAGTAAATAAATTGATATAAATTCAGATAATTATTAGGTATAGTCAGTAAAAGGAACTTACTTGAATATTTTCATTTATTTCACTCAGAATTTGCATGAAAGTCTTCAATTAATTTATTTTTTTAAGTATTTTTTATTGAAGTATAGCTGATTTATAGTGTTGTGTTAATTAATGCTATGCAACAAAGTGATTCAGTTACACATATACATACATTTTCTTTTTTCCCAATGAATCTATTCTTGCAAGAAGAATTTTCTTGTCCTTTTTTTCTCATGCTTGAATGATCAAATTTCACTCTTTCCATGTGGTTATGTAATTTCTGAGCAATCTGAATAATAAAATGAAAAAAATATGTGTTTATATGTAAAGACTTTTCTTAACAAACAACTGGCTTGATTTTCTTATCTTAAACAAAGTAATTTAGCTTAAATTCATCAAGTCATTAAATAAATCAATAAATTTATAGGAGAGAGCCAATATACTACGAAATAAAGTTTCCCAGCTGTTTATTTATTTATCTAAAATATTCTAGTGCGTTTTCCAAAAAGAAAAAGATTATTCAGCTGTTATATCACTCTTTCCTGGCTGCTAGTATCTTTTTTCATGCTTATTTTCTAGAAATTTAAGTTGTTTTTCAGTCACTCAGTTGTGTCCGACTCTTTGCAACCCCATGAAATGGCTTGCAGCGTGCCAGGCTTCCCTGTCCTTAACCATCTCCTGGAGCTTGCTCAAACTCATGTCCATTGAGTTGGTGATGCCATCCAACCATCTTCTCCTCTGTCATCCCCTTCTCCTCCTGCCTTCAATCTTTCCTGGCCTCAGAGTCTTTTCTAATGAGTTGGCTCTTCACATCAGGTGGCCAAAGTATTGGAGCTTCAGCATCATCATCAGTCCTTCCAATGAGTGATTCCAGGGTTGATTTCCTTTAGGATGGACTGGTTTGATGTCCTTGCTCAAAAGCATGAATTCTTCAGCACTCAGCCTTCTTTATGGTCTGACTTGCACATCCGTACATAACTATTGGAAAAACCATAGCTTTGACTATTACGTCTCTGCTTTTTAAGATGCTGTCTAGATTTGTCATAGCTTTCTTCCAAGGAGTGAGTGTCTTAATTTCATGGCTGCAGTCACCACCTGCAGTGATTTTGGAGCCCAAAATCACTGTTTCCATTGTTTCCCCATCTATTTGCCATAAAGTGATGGGACCAGATGCCATGATCTTAGTTTTTTGAATGTTGGCTTTAAGCAAGGTTTTTCACTCTCCTCTTTCACCTTCATCAAGAGTCTCTTTAGTTCCTCTTTGCTTTCTGCCATGAGGGTGGTATCGTCTGCATATCTGAGGTTATTGATATTTGTCCCGACAATCTTGATTCCAGCTTGTACTTCATCCAGCCTGGCATTTCGCATGATGTACTCTGCATATAAGTTAAATAAGCAGGGTGACAATATACAGCCTTGATGTACTCCTTTGCTAATTTTGAACCAGTCTGTTGTTCCATGTCCAGTTCTAACTGTTGTTTCTGGACCTGCATACAGATTTCTCAGAAGACTGTTGAGGTGTCTGGTATTCCTATCTCTTTAAGAATTTTCCACAGTTTATTGTGATCCACACAGTCAAAGGCTTTAGAGTAGTCAAGCAGAAGATGTTTTTCTGGAACTCTCTTGCTTTTTTGATTATCCAGCAGCTGTTGGCAATTGGATCTCTGGTTCCTCTGCCTTTTCTAAATCCAGCTTGAACATCTGGGAGTTCTCAGTTCATGTACTGTTGAAGCCTAACTTGGAGAATTTGAGCATTACTTTGTTAGCATGTGAAATGAATTCAATTGTGTGGTAGTTTGAACATTCTTTGGCATTGCACTTCTTTGGATTGGAATGAAAACTGACCTTTTCCAGTCCTGTGGCCATTGCTGAGTTTTCCAAATTTGCTGGCATACTGAGTACAGCACTTTAACAGCTTTATCTTTTAGTACTTGAAATAGTTTTTTAGGCTACACCTAATTATCTTAAGTGTAGCTAACCTGAGCTATCTCTAAATATAGAATAGGGTCTATCTATTCATAGGTATGTAATTTTGACCTGTCTCTCAAGTGTTAGAATTTGTTGTTAGTCTCAGTTTCCAAAATCAGGGATTCTAGTTTTGGACCTATGCCGAAAACTAGTAGAATTCTCAATAACCATTCTAAAACTTGCCTAGTCATCCAAGTAAAACATTTTTTTGTTGTAGTTGCAATGGGGTTATTTTTTGTTCCTCAAGCCTATAACGACTCGTAATTCCTTAGTTTTCAATTGCTCATGGTTTTCCAATGAAGTCTTAATAAGCAAAGTAAAGGAAAAAGAGAAAAAAAATCAGAGAAGATTTCATTTTAAATATGATTAGTAGTTTATTTCACTTTTGGAAATTTATGTTGTGACTTGCAGCAGACATTGGGCATCTCTGGCATTTAGTTTGGAGCAAACTTAACCTGTGACTTTTTATCTTGGGGTCTGATACCTTAAAGTACCTGGATCCAGATCTTCCTTTTTTTATGGACTCCAGTTTTTCTTCATCGCCAGCTGCTGAGGATGATACAGAAAGGAATATAGCCTATTATTCACACTGCACACTAGTTTACAACATAGTGAAGAGGCAGACATGTAAACAGATAAATAGCAGTCCCTAAGATGTCATTTGAAAGAGATTTGGATTAATGAAAAGTCTCTCATGTTAATAAAGGAGTTAGAGGTTGTCTAGACAGAGAGAACAGTGTGAAGGCCAGGAGTATATCTAGGGAATGGTGAGAAGTTCACAAAGTAAAAAGTGTAGAGGGTTTGAAGATGAGTAGATGTGACTGGAAATGAAAAGTGAATGGAGGGTCAGTGTTTGAAGAGTTCTCTGCCAAGTACCAAGCTTAAGTTTTAATGGGGATTTTAAAGCAGGAGATAAGCTTTGTATTTTAGGAAGATAATTTCATGTTAGCATGGATGGAGAGATTCAATTAAATTGTGCCAGAGTGAGATGTGATAAAAGCCTGAATTAAAGTATTGATAATGATTGAGGGTAGAGACTTAAAAATACTTTTTTGATGTAGATTGATAATTTGAAGAATAATTCAGAAGGCAAATAGGAATCTGTAATAGGTTTTGTAGATTTAGAACACAGTGACCCTGTTAACCAAGTTTGAGAATTAAGAAGTGGAACAAGTTCATAGGGGAAGGCAATAGACATGTGTTGAGTGTTTTCTATATGCTCAGTTTTCTAGCCTCTGGGAACTTTCTATGTATTTATCTGGTTTCATCCTCTGAATAATCTTGTGAGGTAATTATTCTCATTTTGAAAGTAAGGAAGTAGAAATTCAGAAAATTTAAGTTACTTCCCTTAGACTACACAGCTAGTAATGGTGGTTCCAGGTCTCTCTGACTCCAAGCCGCTGTTCTCACCCTCCACTTTGCAGTCCTCTTTGAGGCTGTGATGCTTGGGTGGTTTGCAAGAACATGGGCATAGTTGTCCAGTGAACACTGAGGAATAATGAGGCTTGAGTTCCAAACCAGAGACCAGGTCCCATGAGACATGCATGGACACTGACCTCACTGGAGGGGATGCAGTCAGTCCTCTGAGTAGTGGAGGTTGTCATGTGAGGGTAATGAGTGTGTCAAGACTAGGACCCTGACCTTGGCACATCTGGCCATCTATCTCCAGGCTAACCAGAGTCTGTTAGCAGAGCCACTCAACTTGAAGTTAACTCATGGTGGCAAGTTTAACGTTCTTATTTTTGTTCATGTATACCTTATTTATCAATACTTAATAGCTTTATTGAGATATACTCCACATACCATACAAATTCCTCATTTAAAATTACAGCTCAATTGTTCTTTTTTAATTATGGTAATATATATATACCATAAAGTTTACCATTTTAAGATTTTAAATATTTTATTTATTTTTAAACATCTTAAAATTTGGAGTTCAGTAGAATTAAGTACATTTGCATTGTACACCCATGATCTCATAGTAGTTCATCTTCCCAAACTGAAACTCTGTATCTGTTAATAAGTACCTCCTCATTCTTCTCTCTCCCCAGCCCCTGAACACATACCATTCTCCTTTCTAACTCGATGAATTTGACTAGGCATTTCATATAAGTGGAATTATACAATATTTGCCCTTTTGTACAATTTAGTTGTTTTTAGCATATTCACAGTGTTTTGCAACCATACTGCTCAATTTTATAACACTGAAAAGAAACCCTGTACCTATTAGCAGTCACTTTCCAATTTACCCCTTTCTCCCTCGCCATAGGTAACCACTAATGTGCTTTGTATCTATAAATTTGCCTTTAGATTTGATATAAATGGAATCATCCAATATATGGCTTTTTATGTATGGCCTCTTTTAGTTAGCATGTTTTCAAGGTTGCAACCTCATGGACAATATACAATCCATGGAATTCTCCAGGCCAGAATACTGGAGTGGGTAGCTTTTCCCTTCTCCTGAGGATCTTCCCCAGGGATCAAACCCAGGTCTCCTGCATTGCAAGCGGATTCTTTACCAGGGAAACTCAGGAATACTCAAGTGGGTAAATTTGCCTTTAGATTTGATATAAATGGAATCTTTCAATATATAGCTTTTTCTGTATGGCCTCTTTTAGTTAGCATAATGTTTTGAAGGTTCATCCATGTTGTAGCATCCATCAACCCTTCTTTTTATGACTAAGTAATATTCTCTTATATGGAAAATCACATTTTGTTAAGTGTATTCATCAGTTGATGGACATTGAATTTTTTTTAGGGGGGATATTGTGAATTATGCTGCATTGAACGTTCATGAACAAGTTTCTATGCAGACATGTCTTCATTTCTCTTGGGTATTTGTGCTTCTCTTTTGTAAAGGACATACCTTTCATCGAAAATAATGGGTGATGTTTTGAGACTTTACGTCACATTTAAGTTAATCTACACATGTGATAGTTTCGCCATTTTATTTGTGTTTTGTATCTATTTATTTAGTAAATACTCATACATTTATAAGATTTTAGTTTTACCTGTATACACGCAGTAATTGACAGTCTCTCACACCTGTAATAAAAACATAAACATGAATATGTTTTTAGTTTTCTGCGACCTAGAGTTTCCTATTGGTAGCTTGACTGCAATGAACAATGGAGACCTGTCTCCATTGCCGGGGTGACTGTCATATTTTTACCTGCCTGAGGCAGCTTTCATTAAATTTCTCATGCTCAAGGCCGATGTATCTTTGTGAGGAAGCAAAGAGAAGAGTAAGACGAGTAATGACTGAATATATGATTACGAAACCTTATCCCTATGAGTATGCAGGTTCTTAGTGACTGAGCTTTAGTCAGTAAACCACAGGCATTTTTCCTGTCATTCTCTTGTGAATTTTCTCATCGAGATAACCTTAGTTTTTTTTTTCTCTCTTAGTTTATAATTTCTGGTTTTGAAGATGATAATTTATTTATTTGCCTTTACAAAACAGAAATCCTGTGTTGTACCCATGTTTTTAGACATTGTCACCAAAATGTCAAAGTAGTTTGCAACTTAAGGTTTACCAATTCATTTATAACTTAGCACAGTATATAACCATAACTGTGGTGAAAATAAAGGGTATTTTTCAAAACTATGTGTGTGGTTTGTTGTTCTGGAGAAGAGTGGTATCTGGTGGTTAGAACACATGAGTTGTTGTCAGCATTTGTGGGTTTATTCTAAGAGCCAAGCTTTTTTTTTTTAAAGAGATACAGAGTCTGTGCCTGGTATATGTTTAGTGCAGTGCTTTATATACCCTACATATATTGTAACTAGTAAAAATTTTATACTACTGACAGAACAATATACAAGAAGTTAGATATAGGTAAAACAATGCTGTCATGGATCCTTTGTGATTCCCTCCTTTAAGCTTTCTTCCAGAAAACCATGTTTAATATTCCTAGGTAGTATTAATAGTATCTTAAGTAACTTATAATGAATATTTTTAATCTAAGTGTTTAGACATTACTCTGTCCCCAAGGCACTGCTCAGAACTCTACCTAGTGGAACACATCCATTTCACGGTATAACTTGCCAGAATTTCAGAGTAAGAAGCCTGCTTTAAGATTGTATGATGTTTCGAATATGTGAAGAATAGGCACTGACATTCTAGCATTTAAGTTTTGTTTACCTCCATTCTCTTAATAGTATCCTAAGCCAAGGGTTTTAAAATATAAGCCTTCTTATAACATTATTGGTCTTTGAGCTAGATGGAGGTGTTGTGCCTTTAATATTAATAAAGATCTCTTCCTAGTTTATTAAAAGAGACAAATGACATTAAAATGTTTTTCAGTTTAAACATTTTTAATAAATATTTCTTAATATTTTGGTACCTGGAATAGTCTGTAATAACAACAAAGTATTTGACTCAAATTTCTCTATTTGATTATTTTATATTTAGTATCGGTGGTTGAGTTGCTTTTCTTCCTGTAATTTACCTTTAGGGTTTGGCCTTTCACTCATGCTTTATGAACACCTGTTGTCCACAGGTGTTGGTTGCTAATAGAAGTTGTAATTGTAACTAGTTTATTAATCCTCTTCAGCCTTTATTCCGATTTATTGGATTGATAGTTATGCCTCAGAATTTGCTGTTAGTCCCTAGGTTGAGACTGTATATCTTTGAATAATGTTTTCCAGTACCTGTTCTCTGTAGAATTCTAAATGTATCATTTAGTTCAGCCAAAAGGAACTTAATATTTCTTGTGAATCCCATCTCTTCTGAAGCTCAGTGTTCATCACAGTTTTTTTTTTTTTTGACCAATGAGGAATATTCATTTAAACAATATTAATAGAGCCATTTTTGTTAGTTTTAAACATTTTTCTTTTTCAGCATTAGGCTACTTTGAATATTAGATCCAAGGAACCTTTTATCCAGGAGTAGGTAGTACTGGAAAAATATCCTTAAAATAAATTGCGTAAAGCAGTTGCCAAAATTTCATACTAAATAATACGTATGTATGTGTATGGAGGGGGAGCTAGAAGATGGCTGAGAATTTATTTTGAAAAAATATGAAATCTAAATTTATGAAAATAAACTTTTAAATCTTTTAATCAAAATTTAGATTTTAATTGCAGTTATGCACTAATTGTTAAAGAGCTAAATGTGAACTTTTGTTTAGAGTCTTTTTTCTGAACAAAATTATGTGATAACAAGTTGTGACATCCTTTTTCAAATTTTGCTTTCTCTGCACGATTACTGCAATGTTTTAAAAATAAAATCATTAGAAGAATTTGTTAGTTCTTTCAAGACTCCTTTTAAAATTTATACCTATTTCAATTTATTGGAAAAACAAGCTCTTCTGTTATTTCCTGTTGCTACATTGTTCTAATTTAGTACAACTGTTTTAAAATTAAAATGTAGGACATAAAGCACAAAGAAAAATTATGGAGAAAGAATAATTAATTTGCAATTTTAAAATAAAATTTAAAAGAAGGATGAATTTATGAATACACTAAAATATGTAGGTGTTGATAATCATGTTTCCTTCCAGAGTGCTGTGTATTTAATATTTAGAACTTATATTGGCTCAGATAGTAAAGAATTTACCTATAATGCCGGAGACTCAAGTTCAGTTCCTGGGCCAGGAAGATCCCCTGGAGAAGTGAATAGCAACCCACTGCAGTATTCTTGCCTGGGTAATCCCATGGACAGAGGTATCTCGAAGGCTACAGTTGAGGGGATTGGTAAGAGTCAGACACGCTGAGTGACTAACACTTACTTACTTAAAGGGGTGTTATTGATATAAATCTTGTTTGTTCTTGGTGTAAAATGTAGAGAGAGAGAGAAGAAGAGAAGTCTCTCAGTCATGTCCAAATCTTGCGACCCCAAGAACTGTAGCCTGCCAGGCTCCTCTGCCAATGGGATTTTCCAGGCAAGTATACTAGAGTGGGTTGCCATTTCCTTCTCCAGAGGATCCTTCCCACCACAGGAATCGAACTTAGGTCTCCTGCAGTGCAGGCAGACTCCTTTCTGGCTGGGCCACAAGGGAAGTCCATAAAATGTAGAGTGTTGAGTAACGATATTAAATACTCTGTGCAGATATCAAAAGATCTGATAGCTGTATTGCAACAAAAGTACTATGTATTTTAGGGGTTCCTTGTAGCTCTCAAACCCTTTCACATGTGTCATTTGACAATAAGTACGTTGTTGAGAAAGTGGCAAGTTCTCTTTATATATGGGGAGAACTACTTTTTATGTGGAGGTAAGTATTATATTTCTAGGAAGTGGCTCTTTTCTCTTATAAGATGGCTGTGGATTTAGAGATGAGAAGTGGGAGGCCCTGATAGATAGACCTGAATCCTTCATCAATCTGATATTTCTATCCTTCTATGTTTATATTAACTGGAATAAGTTGAGACTTGATGGTGAGTGAGATTCAGTAAACTTGATTAATCCCTTCCCTTCCTCTGCCAGAGAAGGATGACCAAGAACTGCACTGAGAAAAGTGAGAGGGTGGCAGGCAGCCTCCTAAGTTATCACTGCAGTGTCTTGGGCAGCTTTAGTCTTTATTTGGTTAACTGCTAAATGCAGATAATAGTGCAGATGAGTTCTACCCTCCACCCCTGTCACATATATACATATACAGAGAGGTACATGCAGAGGCTACAGTTGGACTGCTTAGTTTGGAAAGTTCTTTCCTTATGAAGATTTTATGTTCTTTTGCTATGGTGTTTACTTTTAGCTGCTCCTCAGTTCAGCTGGTCACTCACTCATTGAGCACTATTCAAGCACCAGGATAGAGAACTGCCTTATTTCAGCCACAGGTTTGTTTCCTGATTTGTTCCTGGTGTTTTTGAGTGTATCCCTTTGCATAGTTTGCTTAGTGGTTGCTCTAAAACAGGGGTTTACAACCCCCAGGCCATGGACCAGTACAAGTTCACAGCCTGCTAGGAACCAGCTACACCACAGGAGGTGAGCAGCAAGTGAAACAGAAACCTTCTGCCACCCCATGGTCTGTGGGAAATTGGCTTCCATGAAACTGGCCCCTGGTGCCAAGAAGGATTGGGGACCACTTCTCTAGAAGTGTTACAATGTTCATATGTAACATCACAGTTTACTGGTATCAACATTTTACCATTTTGAGTGAGTGAAATATGGAAATCTTCCATTTAGGCCCCTCCACTTTAAAATATCATTGTCTTGCATATCAGATGGTATCATAATTTTTGTTTCAATTATAAATATTTATGAAACTCATGAGGATAGAATATTATACATCTTCATATCTGTATTTTCCATTTTTTCTTATTTCCCAGTGCTCTAAAATTCTTTTTTTAAACATTTCTGTTTGAAGAACCCTCTTTTGCTGCTCTTTAAAGGTAGGTATGCTAGTGATTTTCAGTTTTCTTTCATCTGTGAGAAATGAGTTTATTTTCCTTTCATTTCTGAAGGATAGTTTCACCAGGTATAGAATTTGCAATTGATAGTTCTTTACTTTCAGCACTTGAAAAATTTGTTCTACTTACTCTGGTCTTTATCGTTTCAAATGAGAAATCCACTGTCATTTTAACTGGTGTTCTCCTATGGATAATAGTCATTTTTCTCTGGGCACTTTCAATATTTTTTCTTTGTCTTTAGTTTTCAGAAGTTTAATTATGATGTGTCTTATTTTGGATTTTTTTAAAAAAATTTATCCTGTTTGGATTCATTTAACCCCTTGAATCTATAGGCTTTGGTCTTTGCCTGTGCTTTGGGAGGTCTTCAACTATTGTTTCTTCAAATAGTCTTTTATCCCTATTCTTCTGTCCTCTCTTGGGACCCTATGATATGAATATTAGATCTTTTGATGTAGTCTTAGAGGTCTTTATTCCTTTTAAATTATTTTTTTCTATTTTATGTCTGTTTAAATTCAGTAAATTGTGTTCATCTGTTCTCAAGTTTGCTGATTCTGTCTTCTGTCATATACATTCTACTATTGAGCTAGTGAGATTTTTTTATCTGTTGCTGTATTTTTTAATTCTGTGATTTCCTTGTGGTTTTTTAAAGAGAAATTTTATTTCTTTGCTGAGATCTTCTCAGCAAAGATTTTCTTAATTTGTTCTAAGAGAATTTTTAATTGTTTGCAAAGTATTTTATGATGGCCACTTTAAATTCCTTCTCAGGTAATTTCAACATCTGATTCATCTCAGTTGATTTTCTTTTTATATTCAAGTTTTGGTATTCCTGTTTCTTGGCATGATGGATGACTTTTTTTTTTTTAATTGAATCTTGAACATTTGGCTGCTTTATTGGGAGACTCTGGGTACTATTTAAATCTTTTATTTTAACCAGCAGTTACCCTATTTAGGTTTACCATGTAGTTATAGGCCTACCATTGAGGGGCATGGTTCCAATGACAATTTAATTTTCAAGTCCTTTGCAGCACTGTTTTGATCTGCTTGGTTTATCTGGGCCTCTTACTGATCCCTGCTAGTGCTAGTTGGGAAGAGTGGAATGAGCTTCCCTAGAATAGGCCATCTTTGCTTCTAGAAGGGAGAAGGAAATCTCTAGGCCTGGGTACAAAGAGACTTTCTGGGCTGGGCTGCTGTGGTGGGATCCTTCTGTCTGGAGGCTAAGGAAAACATTTCCTAGGTTGAGACCTCCTCCCTATCAGTAACCCCTTGCCAGTGCTGTTGAGCTTGCCTAGTGTCATTGACATGAATGAGCCTACCTCGGGTACTTTGTTTTATTAGGTTTGGGGCAAGGTCTGGGTCACCTTCTTTTGTTGAACCTGGGGCTGTAAGATGTTCTACCACTTCAGTGAAAATTAGAATTATCTATTTCACATAACAGCCCTATACTTATCCTAAGTTCCGCACCCCAGAGATTTGGGACTATCCCACACCAGAGCCTCCATAGGGCACATCTTGTCCATTAAGAGCTCCTCCATCCCTTCTTCCTGGACCTGCACTTTTCCATGATACCCTATGCTGTCCTCACTGCAGCATGAACACTAGACTGCCTATATTTACCAGATTGGTACTAACCTAGAGCTTAATCCAGTTCCTGTAGCCTTTCTCCTATTTCTCATGCTACCCTTTTGGAACATACTTGAACCATTGTTACTGAAACTAATCTCAGAAGTATTCCAGTTTGAGGACACCTAACAAGTCAGCCTTCTTTTCATTTTCAGAGTCTTGTGGCTACCTTTTGAGGTTCCAAAGTTTATAGTTGTATTAATTAATAACAGGGAACAGCAGGAAGAAATGAGTCTGTGCCATCTTGTCTGGTCCAAGACTCATTCTAAATCCTTTGTTAGTCACATTTGTTTAGAGTGCCTAACCTGTGATTATGTCATTTTTTTGCACTTGTTAAATAATACAAATCTTTTGTATCCTTTCTAATAAGAACTTTTATTTGGGATCTGAGTTATTTGCCAACATAGCTGTCATCAGCTTTGTGAAGTCCTATCTTCTTTTGTGTAAGATTAGCAGTTTGGCTGTGCAGTTATTTTGTGTTCATAGTGTATTCAATAGTGATTAACAAAGATTTAGGGATGGGTACTGTTCAAGTGGATATTGAGTTTTGTCAGGAGTTAGTTAGCTAGTAAGCATTTATGTTTTGGATAAACTTATTTCTCTATAAAAATTTATAACTGGGAGGACTACAATGAGTACTTATATAAACAAAAACCTTCTTAAATGTTTGTGCCATTACACTTTATTATTTTGTTAAATTAGTTTAGAATTTAGAAAGACTTTAAAAACCCTTTACTTGTGTCTTTATTGTACACATGAGTAAAATATTAAAGACATGTCTAATACTAAGATAACCTTGTAATTTATAATCTAAACAGAGAGGCTTTTGAAGATTGAAAGGGGGCATTTTAGCAGTTACTTTGGGACAACAGGTATAATCTGGGACATGTGGTCATTCTCAGTTCAGTTCAGTCGCTCATGAATCGCAGCATGCCAGGCCTCCCTGTCCATCACCAACTCCCAGAGTCCACCCAAACTCATGTCCATCAAATCAGTGATGCCATCCAGCCATCTCATCCTCTGTTGTCCCCTTCTCCTCCTGCCCTCAATCCTTCCCAGCATCAAGGTCTTTTCCAATGAGTCAACTCTTCACATGGGGTGGCCAAAGTATTGGAGTTTCAGCTTCACATCCATCTCTCCAATGAAACCCAGGACTGATCTCCTTTAGGATGAACTGGTTGGATCTCCTTGCAGTCCAAGGGACTCGCAAGAGTCTTCTCCAACACCACAATTCAAAAGCAGTTTCTTTGGGACAACACGTATAATCTGGGACATGTGGTTATTCTAGTGATGACCAAATTACTAGTAAGTACAAAGTCTAGATTAATGAGATCCCAAATCTCCTGACTCCTGTGGGTATCACTTCTGTTGCCTAGCATTATGATTATGATTGTGGGCTATAGAGTCAGACTACTTTGGTTCATATCCTGACGTTACTACTTACAAGCAGTGTGCAGTTTATTCAGATTCTCTTTGCCTCAATTTCTTTATGTGTAATAATGGCAGTAATTATACTTCCAGCCTCCCAGGGATGCTATGAGGCTTCAATGAGATTGTGCATATAATCCCTTAGTACAGTCAATGGCTAGTACTTAGTAAGTATTATGTTTGTTGGTGTTACTACTGTCATTATTTTGTAAAATCCTAAGATCAGAAAAAGTAAGAGTTAAGTGAGGTCTGATAGCTTCAGTGTGAAATTAAGAATCAGGAGTTTTGGGTTCTATTTCTGTTTTGTTCCTGACTCACTTGGACTCTTTGGGAAACTGCTTAACCTTTTTGTGTATAAATTTTGCAATCTAAAGCTAGAAGAATCTTGCCATCTGCTCACTTCTTGAAAGATGGTAAAAAAAATTTTCGGAAAATGCTTTGAGATCTGTAGGAGAGAGGTGCTATATAAACTTATAACTTCTATTCATCTCTGCATTGACATTCACTTGCTCATTAAATATGTATACAGTTTTTAATCAGCATAACTAGTAATCCAAAGTTACTATATATGTATAATGTGTGGGTGATGATACTTCTGTTAGAACATTTTCTTTTGTGTTTTCTTCACCATTTAAAAACAGATTCTCCTTGCCACATTATATTAGGAATATGTATATATATATATACACGCATACACACACACATATATATATGGATGTATGAACTGGATGTATGAATTATAGGTAATGACTGAAGAATAATTTCTCATTTTTGTACTTAGTTTTAATTATAATGTAGACTTGACTCTTTTCAAAGAAATGAAAAAGTATGAAAGTAGGGACAAAGAATGATTGATTGATTAATTATAATGACAATAAAATATGGCTGAAAAGTAACTTAAGAGAACATCTAGTCTCTTCTCCTACCACGAGAGAATTATATTGTAATGAATTTAATTCAGTAAGTTATTGACCTATTGACTACTATGTGCATGGATAAAGGTAAGGCAGTTCTTTTCCTCATGCTTACATACTAATATGGAAAATTTAAATGTAACTGTTTACTTTATTCTTACATTATCATTAATGAGATAGCTGATAGTGATTGCAGGTAGAGGCAGTATATGAAATGAAATCCTATATAAGATTTTGTCTATTTTAAATGAATAAGTTTTAGCTAAGTATTTTATCAGGTTCAAAGAGTCAGATAGTCAGGTCAGAAAAGGTATTAAATTTGCCAAATTGATTTCTCACTGTACCTGAATATCAGTGCTAATTTATATTTTTAAAAATAAAGTTTAAAAGTTTTGTTATTCAAGAGAGTAAAGTAATGGAAACTTGTAAAAAATTATTTCAGGTGGCTTTTTGTTCTTTATAATTCTCTTTAGGGTTTAGCCCGAATGATTGTCATTTTAAGAGTTATTCTGAGGAATTGAAAGAAATTTAAGATGTGAAAATAAGATTAAGTGAAAAATTATATTCTAAATCCATGAATTATTGCCTTATAAATGTAAAATGGGAATAATCAATGCATAGGCTATGAACATTTAAATAGTACACTCACCCTGGGATCTTGCTATTCACTTATATCTGGAGGAGAATATTAGAATGAGAATATCTTACTCAGTAAGATGGCAATATGAACATTGATATTTAAGTAAAAAGTAAGCTCTCTATTTTAAAGTTTGTAGTCATGTTAAGATTAGATAATTAATATTATATTTTATTTTTAAAAGAACTTTCTGATGCGATGTTTGGGAACTGACAGTTTCTCTTAGTCTGTTCCCATCCACTGCAGATCTCTGAAACACTATGTAGAAAGAGGACTTAACTAATCTGTTAATTATTAAGATTAGAACTCAAACATTGGCCCAGAAGGCACAAGAAGGAATTTTTAGATAAAAGTTAGAGGCAAAAAGTTTATAATCATACTTAGAGAAATGATCAAACCCCAAGAAATGTTATGAAATCTGCCGTGTAGTTCGGTAGTCCAGAAACCAAGGGTTCTTCCATAACACCTTGTTTTCCCTTTCTGTCACCAAATCCAGTTCATCATCAAGCCGGGTGTTCTCTACCACTTACGTATTTCTCTAATATGGCCTTGCTTTGTTTCTTCCACCACACAGTGGTCCCAGTCTATCTCCCGCCTCGCCTGGATTACCGTCACAGTCTCTGTGTTACTCTCCTAGGGCTGCTGCAGCAAATTGTTATAAACCGGTTAGCTTAAACACAGGTGACTCTGAAATCTAGGTGTCAAGGAGAATGTGTTTCAGTCTTTTTCCTAGCTTCAGCTGACTGTTTGCATTCTTTGGCTTTTAGCTTCATCACTGCAATCTCTTTTTCCACCATCACATGGTCTTCTGGTGTGTCTCTTCTGGATCTTCAGATCTCCTCCTTATAAGGGCTTGAGTCCTACTCCAGTATGACATCATCTCAACCTGACATTTTACTTAAAGTCAGCAGAAGGAAGCAAAAGCCATCTACATTGGGAAGGAAATGTATATCTTTCGTTGAAAATGAAATGTTTACGTATAATATCCTAAGAAATCCACTAAAATTTTGTGAAATAAATGAGTTCAGCAAGATTGTAGGATACTAGATAAATAAAAATCAGTGGTATTTCCATCTACTTGCATTAAGCAATCCAAAAATGAAATTAAGAACTCCATTCACAGTAGCATCAAAAAAAATTTTTTTTTGACAAAAGAAGTGCAGAACTTTTATCCTGAAAATCTTCAAAAGAGTGTTGTAAGAAATTAAAAAAAATTAAGACCTCAATTAATCAAAAGGAGTCTCATGTTCATGAATTAAAAGACTTAATATTTGTTAAGATGACAGTGCTCCCTAAACCGATCTGTAGATTCAGTGCAGTCCCTATCAGAATCCCAGCTGACATCCTTACAGAAATAATAAGCTAAAATCTATATGGAATTCTGAGAATCAGAATAACAACAATCTTGAAAATGAAAAGTAGGAAAGTGGGAGGATTCATACTGCCCAATTTTACAACTTTTTACAAAACAACAATAATCAAGACAGTGTGTTACTAGCTCAGGGACAGAGATATATATGTCAATGGACTAGAATTGAAGTCAAGAAAATCATGAGTTTAAGGTCAACTTTTTTGACAAGGGTGCTAAGACCGTTCAGTGTAGAGGAAGAACAGTATTTTTTTGTTTCCTTTTTAGTTGAAGGATAATAGCTTTACAGTGTTGTGTTGGTTTCTACCGTACAGCAACATGAATCAGCTATAGTCATACATACTTCCCCTCTCTCTTGACCTCCCTCTCCCCTCCCGTTCCACCCTTCTGTGTTGTCACAGACTGCCAGGCCGGACTTCCTGTGTTACACACCAACTCCCCACTAGGTTTCTGCTTTACACACGATAGTGTATATGTGTCAGTTCTATTTTCTCAATTCATCCTAGCCTCTCCTTCCCCTGCTGTGTCCACAAGTCCATTCTTTACTCCTTTATCTCCATTCATTCCCTGCAGATAGATCCAAAAATAGAATCTATTTTTCTAGATTCCATATATGTATGTGTTAATATACGATATTTGTTTTTGTCTTTCTGACTTACTTCACTCTGTATAACAGATTCTAGGTTCATCTACCTCACTATCACTGACTCAAATTTATTCTTCTTATGGATTAATAATATTACATGGTATATATGTGCCACATCTTTGTTCATTTATCTATGATGGATATCTGGGTTGCTTCCATGTCCTGGCTATTCTAAATAGTGCTTCAGTGAACATTGGGGTACATGTATCTTTTTGAATTGTGGTTTTCTCAGGGTATATACCCAGTACTGGGATTGCTGGGTCATATGTAGTTTTATCCCTAGTTTTTTAAGGAATCTCCATTGTTATTGTTTAGTCACTAAGTCATGTCTAACTCTTTTGCAACCCCATGCGTTGTAGCCTGTCAGGCTCATCTGTCCATTTGATTTCCCAGGCAAGAGTCCTGGAGTGGGTTGTCATTTCCTTTTCCAAGGGATCTTCCCGACCCAAGGATTAAACCTGCATCTCCTGCATTGGCAGGCAGATTCTTTACCACTGAGCCACCAGGGAAGCCACAGTGGCTTCTCCATAGTGGCTATATCAATTTACATTTACATTCCCACCCACAGTGCAGGGAAGAGGGCCCAGCAGCCCACTCTAGTACTCTTGCCTGGAGAATCCCATGGACAGAGGAGCCTGATGGGCTGTGGTCCATAGGGTCGCAAAGTCAGATATGACTGAAATGACTTAGCATGCATGCATGCAACAGTGCAGGAGGGTTCCCTTTCTCCACATCCTCTCCAGCATTTATTGTTTATAGGTTTTTTAGTAACGTCCATTCTGATTGGTGTGAGGTGAAATGCCTCATTGTAGTTTTGATTTGCATTTCTCTAATAGTGAGCCATGTTAAGCATCTTTTCATGTGTTTATTGGCCATCTGTATTTTTTTTTTTTTTTTGAGAAATGTCTCTAGTGTTCTGCCCATTTTTTTTTTTTAATTTTCTTTACTTTATTGTGTTGGCCATACAGTAACATGAAACGTCCATGGATCTACACATGCTCCCCCTCCAGAAACCCCCTACCTCCCCCCTCCCGACTCCCTCCCCCGGGACATCCCGGTGCACCAGCCCTGAGCATCAACACTGGGCTGGTGATTGATTTCACATATGGTAATTAACATGTTTCAATGCCATTCTCCCATATCATCCCACCCTTGCCCTCTTCCACAGAGTCCACGTGTCCATTCTATACATCTGCGCTCCTTTTGCTGTCTCGCATGCAGGGTTCTCATTACCATCTTTCTAAATTCCATATATATGCATTAGTATACTGTATTGTTGTTTTTCCTTCTGGCTTACTTCACTCTGGATAATAGGCTCCAGTTCCGTCCACCTCAGTAGAACTGATTCAAATGAATTTTTTTTTAATGCTGAGTAATATTCCATTGTGTATATGTACCACAGCTTTCTTATCCATTCGTCAGTTGATGGGCATCTAGGTTGCTTCCATGTCCTGGCTATTGTAAACAATGCGGCGATGAACATTGGGGTACACGTGGCTCTTTCAATTCTGGTTTCCTCGGTGTGTATGCCCAGCAGTGGGATTGCTGGGTCATATGGCAGGTCTATTTGCAGTTTTTTAAGGAATCCCCACACTGTTTTCCATAGTGGCTGTACTAGTTTGCATTCCCACCAACAGTGTAAGAGGGTTCCCTTTTCTCCACACCCTCTCCAGCATTTATTGCTTGTAGACTTTTGGATGGCAGCCATTCTGACTGGTGTAAAGTCGTACCTCATTGTGGTTTTGATTTGCATTTCTCTGATAATGAGTGATGTTGAGCATCTTTTCATGTGTTTGTTAGCCATTTTTATGTCTTCTTTGGAGAAACGTCTGTTAAGTTCTGCCCATTTTTTGATTGAGTTGTTTGTTTTCTGATGCTGAGCTATATGAGCTGTTTGTATATTTTGGAGATGAATCCTTTGTCAGTTGCTTCATTTGCAAATCTTTTCTCCCATTCTGAGTGTTGTCTTTTCATCTTGCTTATAGTGTCCTTTGCTCTGCAAAAGCTTTTAAGTTTAATTAGGTCTCATCTGTTTATTTTTGTTTTTATTACCATTAAGAATAGTATTTTGAACAAATGATTCTGGGACAACTTGATAGGCTGATACATAAATTGAAATTGGACCCTTACTTCACACTAGATACATAATTGGACCAAATACCTGCATACGAGCTAGAACTGTAATACTCTTGGAAAAATTAACAATAATTAATTATTATATCTTTCTGATCTTATTTTAGCAAAGAATTCTGAGAAATGACACAAAATATACGAGCAACAAAAGGAAATGCATAATTTGAAATAATCAAAAAGCGTTGGTGCATGAAAGGAAACCATTGAGAGAGTGAAAGGAAAAAGATAACCCCATAGAATAGGAGAAAATATTTGAAAATCAAATATCTGATTTTGGATTTTTATCCAGAATATGTAAAGAACTCTTTACTTCTAAAAAAATAAAAAATGCAACCCAGTATTAAAAATGAGTAGAGGAATACACTTTTCCCCAAGGAAGACATGCTAAGTAATAAGCAGATGAAAAGTGAAAAATACCAGTGCAGGAAAAAAAAAAGATACTAGACATCATTAATCATCAGGGAAATGCAAATCAAAACAATAATGAGAGATAAATCAACAAAATAGCAACATAGGGGGGTCTAAATTTTTCTCCTGCATTGGACTCTGAATATACACCTACGCACAGAGTGATTCCTTCTGAGAGAAGTCCAAAAACTAGCTGAGTACCAGTTTATATATTAGGCAACTAAATATATATATCAAAACAGGTAGGAAAGGCTGAGATACATCCTTGCCATAAATCCCATTTCAGACAAAGTACCATATAGTTATGAGGGAAACCTCAACTCCCAGCATTTCTCTGAGGAGTTTAGATCGCAAAACTAGTACCCAACTTTTAATACTGAGGGACTGGCACCCAAATCACCTAGCTCTGAAAGCCAATAAGGCTTCCACAGGGAGTATAGCAAACAAAGAAATAGTTGCTAATGGGTGTGTGAGCACTCACTGCAATTATTCCCCTTGGGTTCATTGCCAAGGGAATAGGCAGAACCACACCCATCCCCTAGTCTTTCCCTGGAATGGATTTGACAGCATCCTTTATAAGCTCTTGCCTGAGGGTTAAACTTGTAATTAGCATGTGTCTGGGTGCAGAATGATCCTCCTGGGAGACTGACAAAGCCAGTGCGTACTTCCCCTGTAGTCTCCCAGTGACTTGCTGTTATTAAAAGTTTCCCGTTTCTACTTGGAAAGAGTGTGTCCATCTGTCTAGTGTTCCCATTTTTATAACTGCCACCTGATTGATGGTCTGTCGTGTCACCTAGCCCTGATTGCCAGTGTGACTTGAATCCCATAGTACCATGTTAAGCAAAACAAACAAAAAGCAGTTTTCAAATGGGCACCCAAGCATTTCTTGCAGCTATCCTTCCCTGGCCCCTCCAAAGTTGGGATGAGGGGGCTTAGCCAGAAAGTCAGGCAAAAATGCTGCTTTCTTAATTTCTGCCTGGAAGGGATTTGACTTTCCAAGTCGTTGCCTGAAGTTTCAGCTTGTAGTCAGCTGGTGTGCTGAGATACTGCAGGGCACCTAAAAGATCTAGTAAACATCCCCTCTCCCACTCCCCAGCTCATTCATTCCAACAGTTGAATCAAGTTGCCAGCATCTCATCTAGTACCCCAACCATTAATGGGTACCACCCAAGGGACTGACTCCTAAATCAACACTTTGGGAACAGGCTTGGCATGCATGAGTAGCCCAGGAGTAAAACTGAGCAGGACTCAGTGGGGCTGCTGGGCACAACAGCCTTTGATCCTTATTCTTCCAAAACATGTTAAGGATTTAAGGATCTGAGTGAGGAAAAGGTAGAACCGAGCCTTCTCCCAAGTCCTGCCTTGATTTCATAGTTCAAACTCTTTCTTTTATGCCATGTGACAACATTACTCATGAAAAACACCCAATTTAAGGAGTCATCATTCTAAAACATATAAGCACTTGATTCTCCAGGTAGTCATTTGCATGCTGACAGATTTGTGGCAACCTTTTCATTTCCTTCCTTTCTTGGAGGAACAGACTCCAGCCTCCATGACCTTCCCTGAGTTCCGAGTAGTTCCAAATAGGCAGATTCAAACAGTTGCCAATCCAGAAAGGGAAGGGATTCAAAGGAGAGGGAAGGACAGCCAAGAATCAGTAGTACAGTCTTGGGGCAGAGTACTGGTTCTGCCTCAGGAGTGCACATAATAAGTAAGTTCTTTATAGAATTAAGGACTTCCCTTGTAGCTCAGTTGGTAGAGAATCTGCTTGTAGTGCAGGAGACCGGGGTTCGATCCCTGGGTTGGGAAAATCCCCTGGAGAAGGAAATGGCAACCCACTCCAGTATCCTTGCCTGGAAAATCTCATGGACAGAGGAGCCCAGAGGGCTGCAGTCCATGAGGTCACAAAGAATCGGTACAACTGAGTGACTAACACTTACTTACTTACAGAATTAAAACCCAACAATTAGAAGATGTTAACATTTTTCTGACTCAAGAAGACCACCTGAGGCCAGGAACCAGAGAAGCTCATCAAGATCACTTGAGAGTAGAGTAGAGGCGTGCAGGCCCTGCACACACCCTAATCTTACCAGTGACCCCACCTTTGAACCATTCCTATAAAACTCCTCATCACAGCCTCCCAGTTTGGGACAGGATAGTTTTTCAGGTCGGAGCCTGCTGTGTACCCATTTGGGTACAGAGCAGTAAAGCTCTTCTCTTCTACTTCACCCAAAACTCTCTCTCAGAGATTTGATTCAGCACCAGTACACAGAGGCCAAGCTTTCAGCATCAGGACCACACGAAACGTAGAGGTGGTGCTATTTAAGTGCACAAGCCCTCTAGAAACTACTCTGGCTCTCTGCAAAGTAAGCAAAAACACCCAACTCCCAGTTTCTCCCAGGTTGGACTTAGATTATTTATTGAATGTCCTGATTCTCCCAGCTATCCCCTGAAAGATTTCTATTTAACCTGCACTGGGAGCTAAGTGATCAGTCAGTTTGTGGTCCCTGGGAGCCTGTATGGACAATTCTCACACCTTAAAGATACTGATGGGTTTTGACACATCCTCAATTACTGGGAGCCACTAAGCAAAAAGAAGGTGATTTGAACATCCACAGAGGTTTGAGAGGGGACCAGAAGTTCAGGTGGGGCTGACTGACAGGGTTTATCTCTTTACACAAGACCAGTATGTCAGGACTTTGAGGGGTGGCTTGATAGGTGACTGTTTTTTGTGATGTGCAAAACCAACACAGAGAGTCAAGAAAAATTAGGAAACAGGGGAGTATGTTCCAAACAAGGTGATGTATCTCTTGAATCTGGTCTTGTGAGATATGGATATAATTGATTTATCGAATAGCTCACTGAGGTCAGGAGAGCATTGCATGAACAAATTAAGAAATTCAATGAAGAGAGAGAGAAAGTGTTAAAAGAAAGACCAAATAAAAGTCACAGAGCTAAAGAATAAAATAACTGAATTGATAAATTCAATAGAATGGTTCATCATCAGACTAAAACAAAAGAAAGGACCAGCAAACTGGAAGATAAGACAGTGGAAAAAAAGAAAGGGGTCAGGGTTAGGCTAACTAGGGAGAGTTTGTTAAAAGAGTACAAACTTCAGTTATAATATGAATATGTTCCGAGAATCTATGTATAACAGGGTAACTATGGTTGATAATACTATATTGTATAATTGAAATTTGCTAAGCAAATAGAGGTTACATGATTTCATCAAAATAAAGAGAAAATAACAAATATTAATGCGAATGTAGGGAAATTAAAACCCTCATAGGCTGCTGGTAGGAATGTAAAATGGTGCAGCTGCTTTGGAAAACAACCTGGCGATTCTTCAAACAATTAAGTTAGAATAACCATATCACTGGATACATATCCACAGTAAGACTTCTAGATAACAACCCAACATAAGTGAAAACATATGTCTGTATAAAAATGTGTACACGATGGTTATAGCAGCATTATTCATAAGAACCAAAGGGTGGAAACAACTCAATATTTGTATTAACTAATGAATGGATAACCCAATTTATATATACACACAATGATGCGCTATATATGCTACAACTTAGTTGAGTCTTAAAAATGTTATGTAACATGAAAGCCCATATATTATGTGATTCTAGTCATATGAAATAAGTAGAATAGTGAGATATATGGTGACAGAAATTAGGTTAGTGGCTTCTTATAGTTGGGAGGGTGAAATTGAATATATAGTTAAAACATAACTTTTTTGAGATAATGAAAATGTTCTAAAATCAGTGGAGATGGTGGTTACACAGTTCTGTGAATATATTACAAACCATTGAATTATACCCTTTATTATGGGTGGGTTTTACTCTATGTGTATTATATTTCAATAACACTGTTACAAAAGAAGAGTCTGTATTCCCAGGTAAATTACATGGAAGTCTGAAAAGCAATATAATGGTTATGTTTATTTAATAACTATTATATTGCTGTTTAGACTTTAGAGTACAGCCCAAACAGGCTTTTAGTGATTTGAGTTCCTGAAATAAAATCTTCTATTTTAGACTTAGTGATCTTACAAATTGCCTGAAACATGATGTTTGTTTTGCCTTCATAGTAGATGTTAATTTTGTTATTTTAAAAAAAAAATTATAAAACTTGTTTTAGCACACCTAGAAATCCAAGAAAGATCGATGTCTTTTATCATGTATGTTTATGTTTCCAGTTTTATCTTCCTCTACAATCTTAACTTTTGTTAATATTGTTAGAGTTCTCATTAAGACTTCTGCTCAGTGTAAATCAAATTGTGACAGTGACATGAAGAATGTCTTTTGCCAGGTAGAAATTTAAACCTGAATATGACAGATGATATGATAGTAAACATGTAAAAGATAGTTGTTCTTTAGAAAATGGGTTTAATAGAGAAGTTTCCATTTTAGTTTTAGGGAAAGGAGAAATGTAATCCTAGATTTTATAGGATCCTTTTTCTAAATCTTATTCTTAGTTAAGTTAATTAGAATTATATTTCAAAATTTTGAATATTAGAATTTTAAATTTTGTTTAACATTTGACCTTTGTTGTCAGATTTAAAAATTGATTACTGGTTTACACAAAGCCTTTTTTTTCTTGGAATCTTCCAAAGAAGAAAGAATAAGTTAGCTTACAAATAAAATGATTTTGCTTTATTTTATTTTTCCTATAACTCAGAAGTCTTTCTATAGCCTAAATAAATAGCTTTGCTGAAAGAGCTGAAGCATTTTATAAAAGAGGTGAAGGGTTTCACGCATTCCTTCTGTGAAGCCTCTGACTCTCATTCAGGATGCACTGGACGTTTGGAGCTGTAGGACTGCTCTCCAGCATGCACTCTCACTTACATAAATTTCAGTGAAGTTGGACGTTTACCAAGAGCCAATGATGTATCTTTGCAAACCCACTAGTTTATTCTTATTATTGTAATTACATTACATTTTAATGCTTTGTAAATTGATGAAATATGAATGCAAAAAGTTGTTTCTCTTAAATTTAATTTTCATCTTTTGGAAAGACTAAATAAAGGGAGGTTGTTACAAATAATTGCTCTTAATTTGATGAATCAACTCTAAAAAAAACTGGGGAAAAGTTTTGGAAGGACTCTGTGTTCCAGTTATTTCATCGGTGTCTTCAAGTTTTCATTAAATAAAGAAAAAAAATCAAATAACTATAAGCCATAGTTGGTTTACAATGTGTATGGTTTGTGTAAAAGCACTGTGCAGAACTATGGATCGAGAGACTAAAAGAAGGCTTGGCTCTGTATCAAAAGATTGGACAGTGGGTTTGCATTTATATGTGTGATTTTAAAATATATCAGTACTTTTTTAAGGCATGCAAGTACAACTTAAAAAATTCTTTTTTTTAGATGACAGTGGCTTTCTAAAATTTAAAAAATGATCGCATAAAAAAGGCATCTAGTATACTTTGGACCTAGTTTCCTAATAGTCATACATACCATCGTTTATGAGAAGTTGGAAGTCAAGTCCTCTCTATCCTAAATCATTGATAAGAATATACTATCTTCTGTTCCATTTCTGGATACCTGTAACTGTTAAATTTAATAATTATTCCCTCTTCTCTTTACCCACAGCACCTATTTCTTCTTTGTGTGTATCACATGGTATTGCTAATATCTGATTATGTGTCTGTCACAATGGACTCTACTTTTCTCCCTAACGTCTAGGACAATGATTTGCTTAAAGCAGTACTCAGTTATTTAAGATCATACATTTTTCTAGCATTTAAAACTGAGAGATTTAAATGACATGCATTTTCCTCAGGATGTGTCAAAATGGATGTCTTCATCTTCTGCATTGCAGAGTATAAATTTGTACATACGATTTTCTGATGGATTGTTTGACAATTGTGTATAAGAATCTTAAAACCTGTAAACTTTTGATTGAATGGTTACATTTCTTACAGCTTATTCCAAGAAACAGAGATACATACAAACTTTGGCTGTGATATTTGTTGTGAGATAATCTACAAAATAAGAAAATTGGCATGAACCTATATTTTCAACATCAGGAAATTCACTCGAATTTTGGTACAATGGTACAACCTGAGGTATGGTACAGTGGGGCTTCCCAGGTGGATCAGTGATAAAGAATCTACCTGTTACACAGCAGACACAGGTTTGAGCACTTGGGAAGATTCCTCTAGAGAAGGAAATGACAACCTACTCCAGTATTTTTACCTGGGAAATCCCATGGGCAGAGGAGCTTGGCAGGCTACAGTGCATGCGATTGCAAAAGAGTCAGACATGACTCACGACTTAACAATAACAACAATATGGTACTATAAAGACTATGTTAAAAGTCATTCTCAAAGACTGATAAAGGACACCAAAGAATGCAAACAGTATGTATCAATAAATTATAGCTTATTAAATTTAGCACGGTTTTTCAGTTATCTTAATTTTGGATCCTGATTGTGTGTCCATTACATTCAGTTCTTTATCATCAGCACATTAATATTTATGCCCTCTTGTTTATCTAAGTTATTGTAAGACTGAGAGAGTAACTAGATAGTAAACCACTAGAGATTGTGTAGGTTCATGTGCTTCACCTCTTGATCCAGATAATCTTCATGTGCTTGTTCTTGGCATAGTTATGAAAACATGCATGTTGGTTTTTGGTCTGCTGTGCTAGAGAAGGATTCAGTCTGCTTAACCTCTGAAAGTAACATCCTGGCATTTCTTTCTTTGCTGTATGCTTCAGTGGACATTGCTTCTTCCATTTGCCCTGCTGTTTCAGGCTTCTGACCATTTTTTCCCCGCTTTTCCTTGTTTTCTTACTTGGATATAGTGGAAAATATGAAATTATAGGAGTTATTGAGTAGCTTCTTAGCTACTCAATCTAGTCAAACTAGATTGACTAGATTTGACATTTTGAAAGCGTAGTTATTAACAGTGAAACTGGTTTTTTATCAATGAAATTAGGTCCTTTTACAATAAGGTGTTCCCATGTAAAGAATTACTTTTAGTAGATGCCAGTTTTGACAGAATTATTTGTGATTTATTATAGGTAAGATATGTTCAATGACACTTTACGATCATGGTCTACGGATAAAGAAATGCACTACATGTCAATCTTGACTTGATAAAAATATGCCCTCACAAAATTCATTTTTATGGTTGGAAGGCACAGAACCTATGATCTGGTTCTCTGTTGTAATTATTGCCATTGAGAATTGTACTTTTAACTTTCTTTTGCTTCCAGGTTGTGCCAGTGCCTTTCTAAATTTAATAGATACCTTTCTGTACCCTTCCTCGTTAACTGCTGTGTGAACACTGATAACTAGGTGAATTTGTTACTTTTGAAGGCTTTAAGGTTGCAGTCCCTACCCTTTTTGGTACCAGGGACCCATTTCATGGAAGACAGTTTTTCCATGGGTGAGGTGGGAAGGATGGATTTCAGGATGATTTAAATGCATTTATTGTGCACTTTAATTCCATTATTATTACATCAGCTCTACCTCAGGTCATCAGGCATTAGGTCCTGGAGGATGGGGACTCCTGCCCTAAGGGACTTACATAAAGCTCACAATGGCTTTCTAAAGTTAAAAAAAAAATTAGATTTTATATCTCTCTTCTATATTTTGAGGATCATGTAGTTGACTCTTAACATATGTCATTCTTCATATTACTTTTACTAAAAAGAGTATTAAAAATGGTTTAAGAAATCACTGGTGTAAATAATTAGTTTCATCACCAAGAGTCTGAATTTTTTAAGGATTAAAACACTGTAATATACATCTTCAAAAGTACCAAGCAATGTATAAGCTCCCTAAAGTGAACTCATTACTTAATAACTTGAATAAGATAAGTAGGCATCTAATACAACCTTCACTGAAAGGAGTTTATCATCGTGATGTTATTATTATTATTTTTTAATACAAAAACGGCTCAACAGAAAGTCTCTTTCTTTGCCTTTATCTTGGCATTGTAATGGTCCAAATGTGAGGTAGTATAATGGAGGAAAACCGCATGGTATGGCTTTCCATTTGAAGCTGAAAGCTTGGAACTCCCCGCTGCTGCCATTCTAGTCAGACAGCTCTTAGGAACTCTCTAATGGCGGTCTCTGTGAGTTCAGTTTTCCTTGTCTGCTACTAGACTGCATTTAGAGAAATACTTGCTTAAAATATTTATCCTCTAAATAGAAAAATAACTCTGGAACTGTTCAGAATCTCAATGGTATGCATAATTACTGGGAAACATTTCACAAAGTTGATGTAAGGATAATATACATTTTTAGTTCTCACTCTGAATAGATATTAGAGAAGAGCTTAAGTATCGACCTTTTTTTTATTTTTTATTTTTTATTTATTTTTTATTTTTTTAATTGTTTTTGCCATACATTGTCATGATATCACCATGGGTTTACATATGCTTCCCCTCTGAAACCCCCCTCCCTCTTCCCTCCCCCCACCCCGGGAAATCTCGTATAACAAGTCATCCCTAAATGACCACCTGTTTAAAGAGTCCTTTATAAAAGATTATAACTTGTTTGACTTTTAACAATATGGTTAATTACAGTCACCTCACACTTAGCCAGTGTTTCTGTGTTGCAGTGGTTACTCTAGTTAGAATAAGTAAGTTTATATACTAAAGTCTTTTGGGTGAGCTTAAGGCTCATGTTAAGTAAAGGAAAACAACTTTTCCAGGAAAGGCACACAAGGAAGACGTGATTTTTCTGTTACTGAAAGAGTATTCGGTAACACTGGAATATTTCTGTAGGGATCAATCAGAAATGTCTGTGTGCACTGCATTTTAAAAATCAGTAATGTGGTTTCATTAAAGATACTGTAGGCTGGCCTTTTGAGAATCTCTCTGTTAATAGGGCTGTGGAAATTCTTAATCCTCTTTTTTGTTGTCATTATGTTGAGAATATAAAAATGAATAGTTGAATGATTGAGGAATGTTCTTGAGAATGTTATTTGGACTAATTATTGGGGCAAAATCAGTGCCTTTTCTCTGCTGGAAACAGTGACTAAAAAGAAAGTGGGCAGGCTCCTGGTATTGTTATGAAGGTCGAGCTCCTAGGCTCTGTATAACTGCAGGGTATTTAAAGTTCCTGGTATCCTTGGAAACACGGACTGTTTGTGATACCAACTGGTGCTTGTGTTTCAATGACGTCACACAATTTACAGATCCACACAATGGCTCTCTTGTTGGTGGCCCTGCAGAGGAGTTCAGATAGTTTTGGAAAAGCACCTAAAGAGAGAGACAGCATTTTCTCTCAGGCTTTAATTCTAAGAACTGATGACAGCTTTACTATCCAACCTTTAATCTTTTGAGTTTGGATTCAACTTTTTTAAAAAAGAAAAGAATATCACCTGCTAAATTTCTCTTTGTTTTACATTTTTGTGATCGCTTTGGAGAAGTACATACATGTTTTTGTACTAATTGAAACTAGAGAAACAGATGAGGATTAATTGCTCTTCTCGAGGTTAGCCATCAGCTTTGTGGTGTTAAGAGGCTTGCAGAGCTGAGTGTTTGAACTAATTGGTTAGATTAAAACAGTGCCATTAAAAATATTATTTTTTTTTTTCGTCTATCTTTCTCTCTCTCAATCTGGGGCATAATTGGTAGATTGACTTAAGTGATGTGCATTAAATTGACCAAACCAGTCTTTAAAAAGAAAAAAAGGCTTGTTTCTTCTCTTAAATTCACTTCTGTTTGTAATTGTTTCTATGGCCAAATGGCTATAGGTTAATTGGCTCCTCCTTTGTAAAGTTTGTATCAAGAATGATGTGTAGATTCATGGCACAACTACCCAAATGTCTTGGGTGATAACAGATGGGAGTTTCCTTTTGTTAGAGCAAACCTGTGTAGTTTGGTTTTTCCTCCAGAATATTTCCAAATATTTATTTGAGTAAATTCCAAAAATTTATTTATATATATCCTATAATCTTGAAGATCATTCATAGTTTAAATTGTCTTTCCCCTTCATTTTATTTCAATATTTTTAGCAGCAGTAGTTTTGAATTGGATAACAAAACAAATCCATTGTTTCAGACATGTAATATAAAAAGAAAAAAAACAAGAGCTAACATTTACTGGAGTCTTAAAATATGGTAGACACTGTCTACCAGCTTAACATTTCTTACTTAATCCTTACCACATCTGTGAGAGGTTACCATGTTATTCCCATTTTAAAAATGAGAACACTGAGGGCCTGAAAGGCGAGGTATGTTCAGTAGAGTCTCACAGCTGATAAGCCGTGGGATTTCTTATCGGTCAGGCTTACTCAGAGTCTGCTCTTAACCACTCAATCTATATGCCTCTCAGTAACAGTGAGAATGCTACTGTTGTTGTTTAGTCGCTGAGTCATGTCCAATTCTTTTGTGACCCCATGGAATGTAGCCCACCTGGCTCCTCTGTCTGTGGGATTTACTAAGAGCTAATAATTATTGAGCCAGAATTTCTTCTTTGAACCAGAAATTGAGAAATTGTTCTCTGCTTATCCTAGTGTGCTAACTTAATCAAATAAGTTACCTGAGTTGGGAACATGGGTCCTGTCATGATGCTGAGCCTCACTGCCAAATTTCTGGCTTTGGTAGTCTCTTCTCTAAGACCTTTGTTAACAGTTCATATGTCCTGAAAATCAGGGTTGAGTTTTGATAAGCAGCTCAATATAAGAATCCTATCTGAGGGTCAGTATGGGCCAGGGCACTAACAGTATCACTTTCCTGTATATTGAACTACTGTATTCCCTATCCTAGGGGGAAATTAAACCTTAGAGAGTCATATGAAGAGTGTTAGGTTGTAACTCAATATTCTAAATGCTATATATTAATACACACACACACACACACACACACGTGCATATGCATTTAAAGCCTTATGGCCATCATTTCATTTTTGATTCCTAGGGTCTGTAAGTAGACTTGAACTAGTTAAAAATAGGTGGTTCCCTAGTAACAGGTGGTTCTCTAACTATTAATAGAGAAAGTTAAGCATCTGTGGACTCAAAATTAGCATTTCTATGCCACCCACACTCTGTACCATGATGGAGAAGTTAAATTATGGATGTATTGATGTGTTTGTCCATCAGCTTGATATTGATCAACTTAAGTTTAGAACTTGTCTTCAATCATTTTCTACTTTGGTGCACCTAGCTACATATTTTTTAGTTGAACAAAATTATTTTAAAATTTAATCTTTTTTAAAATTAATTTTTTAGAGTTAAAATTTAATTTTAAATCAAAGTAGTAGATGGACATAGTTACAAGTGTGTCACTATAAGGACTGAAATCAAAAGAGCAAGTTAGCTTCCATGCCCATTGCTGCAGCTAGTTGCTGTACCATACAGGCATCTACTTGCAGCTGCTTTAGACTTTTTCTACTACTTGGCTTCATATTTTATAATAATTTGTGCATTCACACATGCTCATATGAAAATATAAATGCACTTAACATAGTTTCAAATACTGTTTGGAGCTATCTTCTACTTTTTTTAAAAAATATTTCTACACACACAGCTAAATTTATATTTCATATGAGTTAGAGTTGTTTAAAATGGGACCATATAGTAATTTCCTCCACCTCTTTAATGCCCAAGTGATTAACAATAATACTAACAAACTTTCATTGTGTGCTTAGTAGGTGTGAGGCACTTTGTGAAGCCTTTGATGTGTGTTACCTCATTTGAACCTCACAAAAATCTCTTAAGGGACTAGTTCTGTCACCCTCACTTTAAAGATGAAAAAATTGAGGTTTACTTAAGTTGAGGTTGAGTAATTTGTCTAAGGTCACACAGCTTACAAACAGAAGAACCAGAATCTTTTTAAAGATAATTTTTATTGGAATATAATGTACACAGAAGTGCACAATCCTGTAGCTTAATGTATAGTTTGATGAATTTGCATAAAGGCTACATACTTGAGTAACTGGTGAAGAAACAGAACATTATTAGTGTTCCAGGAGTTCACGTCTGTCCTTTTTCAGTTACTGTCCTTTACAGTTACTGTATAGCCAAAGAGTAACTAGAAATGCTGACTTTAATATTGTAGGTAAATTTTACATTTCTGAACTTTCTGTAAGCCATTATGCATCCTTTATGTCTGAATTGTCTTGTCAGTATTTGTAAACTTTATATATGGTGTTACATGTAGTTCTTTCTCATTGGTACATAATATTCCATTTTTTTAAAGTATCACAATTTATCCATTCTATTTGTGGACATTTTGGATTCTTTCTAGTTTTTACTTTTACAGATAGTGCTGTCATATGCATTCTTGTACGTCTTTGGTGACTATATATCTACATGTCTGTTGGGTATATATCTGGGAATAGAATTTCTAGACATTTTTATGTTCTGTTTTAGTAAATATTGTCAGTTTTCCAAAGTGCTTGTACCAATTCACACTCCCTCCTGTGGTTACTTTACATCCTACCAACAGTTATGTTTTCATTATAGCTATTCTGGTGGGTGTATAGTACTATTTCACTGTGGTTTTAATTTGTACTCCCCTGATGATTAATAAAGCTGAGTAACTTTTTACATGTTAAGTAGACATTTTGATCCCCTTCTTTATGAAGTTGTAGTCATGTCTTTTGCCCGTTTTTCACTTGGGTTGTCTGTTCTTTTCTTAACAAAATCTATTGGCTTTCCTCACCTCTGTCCCTTTTATCTGAGGCATAAACTTCTGACTCTTTTAGCTTTTTATCCTGGTATTTGGTGATGGTGGTGGTTTAAAATTCATGTCCGAATTTTGCAATCCCATGGACTGTAGCCTGCCAGGCTTCTCTGTCCGTAGGATTCTCCAGAAAGAATACTGGAGTAGGTTGCTATTTCCTTCTCCAATTCTGGCATTTACATCTCTTTATTTCTAAGCACTATGCGTATACTACTGTTTCTTTATTCGTTAGTTTTAGAGCTTTCTGTTGATTTTCTGTAATGATAGATGAGGATTTAGCTGCCATATACAATCATACCAACTTCCTTATCATGCTTCAGTTCAGTTCAGTCACTCAGTTGTGTCTGACTCTTTGCAACCCCATGAACCACAGCACGCCAGGCCTCCGTGTCCATCACTAATTCCTGGAGTTTATTCAAACTCACGTCGTTGAGTCGGTGATGCCATCCAATCATCTCATCCTCTGTCATCCACTTCTCCTGCCCTCAATCTTTCCCAGCATCAGGGTCTTTTCAAATGAGTCAGCTCTTTGCATCAAGTGGCCAAAGTATTGGAGTTTCAGCTTCAACATCACTCCTTCCAGTGAACATCCAGGACTGATCTCCTTTAGGATGGACTGATTGGATCTCCTTGCAGTCCAAGGGATTCGCAAGAGTCTTCTCTAACAACACAGTTCAAAAGCATCAATTCTTTGGCGCTCAACTTTCTTTAGAGTCCAACTCTTACATCCATACATGACTACTGGAAAAACCATAGCCTTGACCAGATGGACCTTTGTTGGCAAAGTAATGTCTCTGTTTTTTACTATGCTGGCTAGGTTGGTCATAACTTTCCTTCCAAGGAGTAAGCATCTTTTAATTTCATTGCTGCAATCACCATCCGCTGTGATTTTGGAGCCCCAAAAAATAAAATCAGTCCCTGTTTCCACTGTTTCCCCATCTATTTGCCATCATACTTACATATATTTTAAAACCACTATTCAGTATTTTTCTTTTCCATCTTTTTGTCTTTTTGTTCTAGTTTCTGGGATTATTTTCTGAACTTTATCTTCCCCTTATATTATTGAGTTTTGTTTTACCTTTTTTCCTATGATTTTTTTTAATATACAAAAGCTGTTTTAGTTCTATGAATGTTACTTTTTATGAAAATTATCCTGTTTTTGTTTCATGGGTGCCATTTTCTTCTCATATCTCTTTGAGGTAATGAT
Source organism: Antilocapra americana (assembly GCA_007570785.1). Taxonomy (NCBI): domain Eukaryota; kingdom Metazoa; phylum Chordata; class Mammalia; order Artiodactyla; family Antilocapridae; genus Antilocapra; species Antilocapra americana. The sequence goes on along the minus strand of ML663557.1, from coordinate 12,919,116 downwards.
GGCTGTTTTTTTTTCCTCCTACATCACTTAGGTTTCCTTCAAGTTGTCTTTTTTCTGTTTTGTTCTTTATTTTCTCATGTCAACAGCTTTCCTCTGATGTCTGGTAATCTTTGTTTGTCTGCTCCAGATTAAGAATGGGATATGAGAAAATTGCCTGGAAGATTGGCCTGAGGTTGGGCCTTGTCCGCTGAGGGCTTTACTGTAAGGTGATCTGGGTGGGCTGTTGGTTGGGAGAGCGCTCCTTTGGTTAGTATCTCTGATTCTTTTCTCAGCTCAGATCTGATTCCCAAAGAGTGCTTTTGTAATTGTCTGCCTGGTAAGTAAAAGTCTGTCTGCCATTTATGAGAGACAAATGGACCAGGTGAAGAGAACTTTGAAGAAAGCATTTCTTAGCATTCCTTGTACATTTTCAGGATGCTTTTCTCAACTGTGACTGTCATCCTTTAGTCCACTCTTTATTTTACCCTTCCAGGCAAGGGCAATGTGGGGATGGTTACTGATAAAAGAATCAGGAAAGAATCTTAGGACTCTGATTTTTTTTAAATTGAAGTGGTTTACAATGTTGTGCTAGTTTCAGGTATATAGCAAAGTGATTGTAAATATGTGTGTGTGTATATATATATATATATATATATATATATGTATATATATGTATAATAGATTCTTTTCTAGATTCTTTTCCTATATAGGTTATTAGAAAATATTGAGCATAAATTCCCTATGCTAAACAATAGGTCCTTGTTGTTTATCTCATTTATATATAGTCATGTGTATATGTTACTCCCAGTTTCCTAGTTTATCCTGTCCCCTACCCCCATCTTTCTCCTTTGGTATCCATAAGTTTGCTTTCTGTGTTTCTGGGGACTCTGATTCTTAAATCAGTTTTATCTAGTTCCTATTTTAGACCATCTCTTCTCCCCATTGAGAGATACCTAGTGCTGGCCTATCCCTGAACTTTTTGAGGATTCTCTGGTATAAATTGGGTAGTTTCTTACATATTCTCAGCCTTACCTCAGGATTCAGTTTTCTCAGGCCTGATTAAGGCAGTTACCACTTGAATATATTCTTTATAGCTTCTAAAATTTCACTTATTTCTTCTCTATTTTCTCTGTCATTGTGGTTTATTATTGCTGTCTCTACATATAAATATAAATTTATCTTTATTGTAGTTTTGTGGGGTTTTGAGAAGGACTGAAATTATATGTGTTCAGTCTGCCATTTTATCCCAGGAGCTTCTATAAACTTCCTGAAATGAAATTTGCATAAGGCACTTGTGGACCTTTTGAAGAAACTCCAGGTTCTTCTGTAGACCAAAGTTAGAAGTTTTGGACTTAGCCAGGCAAATCAAGCTTTTGACTGATTTGTTTTTTTTATTTTAACTGGATGTATCCTAAACTAAATCTATCAGCTTCTCCCTTATCTTTCAGAATTCTTAATCTGAGTAAATGAAAGCCCCATACACCTCTTCACACAAATGCGAGTCAGTGGTGTCACTTACCTATTACAACCTTCCAGGGGCTTCCTTTCCTTTCTCGGATCAAGATCAACATCCTTAACTTGGTGTATAGGTCTCTGAGTGATCTTGAAGTGAAGTGAAAGTTGCTCAGTCATGTCCGACTCTTTGCAACCCTATGGACTGTGCAGTCCATGGAATTCTCCAGGCCAGAATACTGGAGTGGGTAGTCATTCCCTTCTCCAGGATATCTTCCCAACCTAGGGATTTAACCCAGGTCTCCGAGATTGCAGGAAGATTCTTTACCAGCTGAGCCACAAGGGAAGCCCAAGAATACTGGAGTGGGTAGCAGCTTGTCCCTTCTCCAGCAGATCTTCCTGACTCAGGAATTGAACCAGGGTCTTCTGCACTGCAGGCAGATTCTTTACCAGCTGAGCTGCTATTTCAGCAACCCCCTAATTCTGTACTTACATTCTTGCTCCCCATGCATCTGCCTTAGGGGCCTCTTTTTCAGATTGTTGAAGGAGCAGAGCCCCTTTATTCCTCAAGGGTTTGGGGGCCTATGATTTCATTTGCCTGAAATGCTAATACTTAGACTTCCTTCCATAGTGACACACCACTAACCATGCTCTCAGCTGCTCTAATGCCCCAGAATAAGTCCATAGCTCTCATTCTGTACTCTCACAGCACCCTATACCGCGTTTTAAAATAGCGTTTATCATAATTGTTAACCACATACTAATTGTACAGTATCTGTCCCCTCAACTAAATTTAAATTCCCCGAGTTCGGTGGTGTGGTCTGTCTTGTGCACTGTTAGATCTGTAGTATAGAGTATAGTGCTTTACACATAGTACATAAATGCTTACTGAGTTACAACCAAAGCCAGTTGAAACAAAAACAAGGAGAAGCATTATGATGTGCTAGAAAAAATCCTAGTTTATACGTCAGACTAAGTTCTGAGACAGCTGTGCTAAATGTGTCACTTTGAACAAGTAATTTTATATCTCTGAGCCTCATTTTATTAATCTATGAATTTAACAAGTATTTTTTACTGACCTTTAAGATATCTTTCAACTGATTTGTTTCCCAAAGGATATCCCTCTTCCTCTTCTATGCATTTCTTATCCTGTTGCCCTTTATATTTTTAATTTCTTCTCTCACTTGATTTTCATCATTATTTGCTTCCCTATATTCATTTTTTTCTCTTTACTATCTATAATGTGAATGTATCCCTCGATATCTTGAACTCTTACCATTTAAATATTTGCTGCAATCTCTTGGAAATTTTTAACCTAAAATTGACTATTCACATTGAAATATCATTGAAAGAAGCTTACGTGTGTGTTCTGGCCAAAAACATTAAGTTGCACATTAATCTGAGTGAGGGAATATGGAGTAAACTATTATCCTTGAATCAGTTGTTTACACAACAGGATTGTGTTTCATGATGATGTTATTTAAGGGTTTCATTTTATCTGAATTTCTTTAAGATAATGCAAAAGCCTGTGAAAAGTAGGTGAGCCTAGAAAAGCTCTTATGTTGAGAGAAAAGATAGAAATGATAAAGGCCGAGAGGCAAAAGACAAGAAGTTAAAAAATATAAATTTGACTGTGCACATGTTCTGATGTACGATACAATTATTTTTACCTATTTGCAAGAAAAAATAAAATGAAAATAATATTAGTTTTTGTAATCTTATAGTTAATATTTGCATACAGATAATTGTTTTTTCTTTTTACTTTTGCAAACAAATAATTGTTTTTTACCTTAAGGAGCACATTTGCAGTAAAAAAGGGAAGTGTAACTTTTATCCAGTACCAAATATATGCAGAAACATATTCACTAATAGCTTAATTAAATATTAAGTGATTTTGTATATTTATTTTAAATTTATAAATTAGAAAGTTTTTAGAAATTTTTGGTGGGTTGCATATGCAGGTTAAAGAATGCTTAATATCTGGGGAAATTAACTGGTACTTGTAGATGGGCTTGAATTAAATTATCCTATTTCTACTTAGAATATAGTCTGCGGTACGTGAAAATTTGCCATCCAACACACTTTCAGAAACAGATTAGATTTAAATAAGAGGAATATGTGTTCTATTTCTGTTGATTGTATTGAAGAAAAAGTGCTAAATGCTTCATTTTACTGCTTTATAGTCTTATACTGTAATTGTTTGCTCCCTCTTACTCATTTGCTGTCATTGGTTTTTTGATAAAAAGAAAGGTTTTTCGCTTCTCACATAAGTCAGCAGAGTTGTGTCAGGACCTCGCTGACTGAATCAGGTTGTTGATTTAGCCATGAGTGACTGATGGGATTCTTTAGAGAGGCCTGTGATATTATCTCCTTGATAGTTTTCACTGTAAGCTCAGTGATTTGTGGTTCAAACAGGTCACAATTCAGAAAGGATGCATATTTAGGTTTACATTCTATTCCATTTGATACTGTGGAGAGAGGTAGAGCTATTAACATTTTTTAATGCTGCCAAAGTCTTGGCAAGTTTTATTTTTAAATTCAGTCTGTCTTCTGCTCCCCTAGAGTGAGATAATGACGCAGTATTGGCTGTGTAATGAATTGTGAAAAGCAGAAACTGATCTCTCAATAGTGGTGAACTATTTACTCTTTTTGTTTCCTTTCTCCTCTAAGAATCACATTCTTTTAAAAGCTCTAATCTTTCCCACAGCAGCTGCCCCTAAAGGAAAGCAATGGATTCAATTCAAAAACAGGCAGGCATGGGATAGATTAATATAGGAAGAGGTACTAAATGTAGCAAGAAGGATAAGTAGTACATAGTGTTTGAGATTAATTCTTAGTCTAGTTCATTTTTCTACCAGTAACAGGAACATGAGGTATAAAAAAGATCTTGAATTTTAATCATTTCTGCCACACCGTGGTTATGTTTTAAGAGCCAGGCTACTATTTTCTTACACTTGTTTAAATTTGCACAGTGCTTGACTGTTTAAGAAGACTTGCATATAGACCTTTTTTTTCCCCCCTTCTAAGGATGAGTATACAAATGAATTATTTTGAGTATTTTCTGTTTTTCTGAAAACCGTGGATGTGAGTGATCTATTAGGATTGAAGAACAAGCCATGATTGACTGCCATTTGTCACCTTATCATGGCATCATTTATAACATTCCATTCAGTTACCCAGGCCATATAGTTCCTTTAGCAGTGCTTGGTCCAATATGACAGTTATGGGACTTAGTTCTTCTAATGCATATGTAAAAAGTGAAGGAAAATGAAGTGATCTGCTCTGCCTACTGCTTCATGGCATGTGTGATCAGGTCCAGCGCAAACTGTGTGCTAATGATGTGGAAGGGAGAAGCAAGGTGGAGCCATCATCAGAATTGTTTCCCAAACTAAAATTAGTTCTTCTACAAAGAAAAGTGTTGCCTTGATCAAGAAAGTTGTCAGTCATGCCTTCAGGGAACTTGTTATCAAATAACTGTGATGGAGAAGAGTTAGAATCACCCCCTGCTTAAGCCCTGTTGCTGCTGAGACTGAGGAGACAGACAGCAAAGAGCCTGTTTGCAAACTGTGGTGTTGTTTAGTCTCTCAGTCATGTCTGACTCTTTTGTGACCCCATGGACTGTACCCACCAGGCTCCTCTGTCTGTGGGATCTTCCAGGCAAGAATACTGGAGTGGGTTGCCATTTCCTTTTCCAGGGTATTTTCCTGACTCAGGGATCGAAGTCGGGTCTCTTGTGTTCACCGCCGGATTCTTTACCACTCAGCCAGTAGGGAACCCTTGAAACTGAAAGGAAATAATCCACCAGAATCCTTTATTATCTCTTACTTGTCCTCTCTTTTTAAAAAGGTGACAGTGAGCATAGGGGATTTCCTGACTAGACACAAGTGATCAAGTAGCATGACAATTAAGCCTTCCTCATTGAGAAGGAAAATAAAATAGTTAGCTTAGGTTAAAAGACAATGTAAATTCATTTCAACAAATAGTTATGGCCTTATAGGGAAATAATGGTAAGACTTGTATTTCCATAAAGGTAAACATTTACGGCCTAATTTTTTATTTTAAACATATTTTATCAAAAGTGTCTTTATTATTCACTAAAGTGAGTATGACCATACTTAAATCTACTGGGGCCATTGATCCATCTGCACGGTAATGCAACTTGCCAGCTTAAAGATTCATGGTATGTCAGGACAAAGCAGAATTCACAGACAGTCATTTCAGTGTTTGGATGATTATCAATCTAAGAAAATTTTTGTTTGTTTCTTCTGGAAACAGGATATTTTCTGACATTTTGACAGAATATGGAGGGTGGAAAGATAACAGGGGGATAAAGTTAAATTAGGTGTCATTTTAGCGTCCTGTTAGACTTTGTGTTTCCTTTCCATCCGTTAAGAGTGAAACAGAGTCACAAAGTATATTGATGGTGGTAATGGATGGCAGCGTCACTAAGTCCCCAGCAGACAGCATTGACACATCTGTAAAATAATTTGGTCGTTTAGCGCTAATATCTAGTGGCTGCTCCTGAGCAGCTGCTACAGTTAGTGGCATCATGAAAAATCATCTCCACATGACAGCTCTGACATTCTTTCTGTTGCAGCAGAAACTGCATGTAGAAGATAGCCACGCACACACCACGTTTTTAAAAGTTTTATGGCAGGGCAAGTATTTTTTCAGAAAAATAACGAACTGCCTTTAAAAAAATACAGCATTTTCAGTTCAGTTCAGTCGCTCAGTCATGTCCAGCTCTTTGCCACCCCATGAACTGCAGCACATCAGGCCTCCCTGTCCATTGCCAATTCCCAGAGTTTACCCAAATTCATGTCCATTGAGTCGGTGATGCCATCTAATCATCTCATCCTCTCTCGTCCCCTTCTCCTCCTGCCTTCAATCTTTCCCAACATCAGAATCTTTTCACATGAGTCAGCTCTTCACATCAGGTGGCCAAAGTATTGGAGTTTCAGCTTTAGCACCAGTCCTTCAGTGAACACCCAGGACCGATTTCCTTTAGGATGGACTGGTTGGATCTCCTTGCAGTCCAAGGGACTCTCAAGACTCTTCTCTAACAACACAGTTCAAAAGCATCAATTCTTTGGTGCTCGGCTTTCTTTAGAGTCCAACTCTCACATCCATACATGACTGGAAAAACCATAGCCTTGACTAGACGGACCTTTGTTGGCAAAGTAATGTCTCTGCTTTCTAATATGCTGTCTAGGTTGGTCATAACTTTCCTTCCAAGGAGTAGGCGTCTTTTAATTTCATGGCTGCAATCACCATCTGCAGTGATTTTGGAGCCCCCCAAAATAAAATCTTCCACTGTTTTCATTGCTTCCCCGTCTATTTCCCATGAAGTGATGGGACCGGATGCCATGATCTTAGTTTTCTGAATGTTGAGCTTTGAGCCAATTTTTCACTCTCCTCGAGGCTCTTGAGTTCTTCTTCACTTTCTGCCATAAGGGTGGTGTCATATGCATATCTGAGGTTATTGATATTTCTCCCGGCAAGCTTGCTTCCAGCTTGTGCTTCCTCCAGCCCAGCGTTTCTCATGACATACTCTGCATATAAGTTAAATAAGCAGGGTGACAATATACAGCCTTGACATACGCCTTTTCCTATTTGGAACCAGTCTGTTGTTCCATGTCCAGTTCTAACTGTTGCTTCCTGACCTGCATACAGATTTCTTAAGAGGCAAGTCAGGTGGTCTGGTATGCCCATCTCTTTCAGAATTTTCCACAGTTTATTGTGATCCATGTAGTCAAAGGCTTTGGCATAGTCAATAAAGCAGAAGTAGATGTTTTTCTGGAACTCTCTTGCTTTTTTGATGATCCAGCAGATGTTGGCAATTTGATCTCTGGTTCCTCTGTCTTTTCTAAAACCAGGTTGAACATCTGGAAGTTCATGGTTCACGTATTGCTGAAGCTTGGCCTGGAGAATTTTGAGCATTACTTTACTAGCGTGTGAGATGAGTGCAATTGTGTGGTAGTTTGAGCATTCTTTGGCATTGCTTTTCTTTGGGATTGGAATGAAAACTAACCTTTTCCAGCATGTTAGTTGACCTATTAATATAAATGAGATTTAAACTTGAACTTCTGATAAAACTGTTCTGGACACTTTGGTGAAGAAAAAGATAGCCCTTTGTCTTTTTAGGGAAATTGACATGTTCTTAGCTAGTTTAAGCAAACAGCTTTGTTTTAAAGTTTTTTAGATTTTATTTGCTTCTACAAGAAAGTGGTCATTCCAATTCTGAGACTTATAAACTAATGCTTGTACTCTGACTTTGACTTCTCACCAGATTCAGAAGCAAAAACAAATGTTATAATTGAAAATTTGAATATTGGGAAAGACTTGTCTTTTCTAAGCCAGGTTGTCTCTGGCATGGGAATAAACACATATGTGAGAATACTAAACTTACTACAGCAGTTCAGACCTGTGCAGTTTACAACTACTTGTTAGAAATGTGTTTTTCTTGTAGTGTATTTTAATCATTCCTCTTATAATGTATTTATATTGTCCCAAAACTATGTGGTTTATTTTTAATGGTTGGTACTAAGAATTAATGAAAAACTATTGAGAGTGAATGAAACATTAGGGCTGTTTTAACTGGAAGTTTCTCTTTATAGAATCCTCTGTGAAGCTTGTTTTTGATGGCCAAAACTTTAAATAGGTTTAAAGTTTTACAATTTCATTTAATTTAGAATATTAGAATTTTTAAAATCATTATAGTTAGTAAATAGATGTAAGTTAGAAACAACTCAGATGAACTTCTGAGGAGCTGTGATAGACAAAAATAAAATTTCTGAAGCAGTTTTTTATTTTACACTCTCCATATTTGGGTTATAGACTTGTTCTTTTCCATTCTCCTTAATCCCTCTTTTTGCTTCCTATCAGATCCCTTCATTTACTCTCCTACTCTTAAGTCTTTCTGAGGTGCTCCCAAAGTTTAGAAGAGACTAGATGCTTACCCTGTAAGAGAAAAATTACTTTGTAGATATTTATAGGTAAGCCTAATGAAATTTCCAGCTTTTTATCATATCGTTTTGGTTCCTCTTTTTCATCAAATGATGTGATAGGGTATTTTGCTCCTTTCTCTGGTATGAGGAAAAGTTACAAGGAAGGATTACACACACAAGAGAAGTTTCTTAGTTGTTGTTCCTTTGCCAAGCAGTTACTAAATTTATATTAGCATTTGAAGAGGCCCAGAGTCTGACTTCTCAATTTACAGGTAGACAAAATATAATGGTATTTTCAATGCTGTTTTGAAATGATGTGGATATAATGGATTGTAGTGAATCCTTCAAATTAAATTCAAGTTTAAAAGCTTCCCTTTTGGATTTTCTGTATGCCTTTTTTGGAAAAATCTTTGTCTTAAACTTTCCTGATGAAACGAAAGCAGAATTGCAGTTATATAACCTGTCTTATGAGTATTTATAAATCTGTATTTGTATTAATTGCTATTTATTCTCTCAACTCTTTTGTGCTGTTCTTTCCCCACAAACAGCAAGAGAGTTATCAGCATTGTTGATTTCTGTTTCAAAATTTGACTCACATAGTCCCTTTCTTTCTTTTTCTACTGTCACCAGTCTATGACCCTAATCATCCCCCGCCCCGGCCATTACATTAATCTCCCACTCATTGCATAAGAACTCTGGTCTTTTCCCCACTTCATCTTACAAACTACTGCCAAATTTTCGTAGCATCTTTCGTTTGCCTTCCTATTATGTAAGCAGTGGTTTTTTAAGTATGGTCTGTGGGACCCTAGAGACTGAGGGTCCCCTTGATCTGCAAAGTTAAAATTATTTGTGTTTGTTTTTACTGTGTTGACACTTACTCTGATACAAAAGGAGTTATAAGCAAAACTATTGATACAGTTGCAGGAAGCAAGGCTGTGGCACCAAGCTATGCCAGTAGTCATTCAATCTTCTCTGCTCTACATGGTAGGGGAAAAAAGGCCAGTTTTCCTTAAGGATATCCTTGAGAATTCAATGAAAATCTTTAATTTTATTATTTATTAACCTTTGGAGTTTATGTCTTTTTAACATTCTGTATGATGAGAGGGAAAGTACCCTTAAGTTGCATTCTGAAGTATGACAGTTATCACCGGGGAAAGCATTAGTGGAAAATGATCTGGGAGCTAGACTTATCATTTGTTTCTCATGGAACACCACTTTTACTTGAAAGAAAAACTGAAAGACAAACTAAGGTTATTCAGTCTTGGTTATTTGTCAGTCATTTTCTAGGGGGGAAAAAAGATACAAACCTGTCTCTTAAGGGGAAAAAGAACCAATATTTATTGACAATGGTAAAATTTAAGACAAAAACAAAGATCAGTGTTTTGGAAAACTTGAATGTGCCACCTGTAGCTTGACAGCTTTCCGGTACTTGAAGATTTTTCTGACGATCAAGACTTTCTGAAGATTAATGAATGTGATTTTTTGATATTATATAATGAAGAGTGTCAGTGTTTCAAAAATCTGCACTGCAAAGCTAAATGAACCATTTTTTTCTAAATGATCAATGCATAGTGTCCCTAAGTCATGTGCTTGGCCACTGAGTCGTATCCAACTCTTTGCAACTCCATGGACTGTAGCCCACCAGACTCCTCTGTCTGGGGGGGATTCACCAGGCAATAATACTGAAGTGGGTTGTCATGCCCCCCTCCAGGGCATCTTCTAAACCCAGGGATCCAACCCAGGTCTCCCACATTGCAGGTGGATTCTTTACCTTCTGAGCTCATGCATTTGGGTAAAAAGATCCATTCAAAGGGCAAAGTAGACCAATGATTTTTAACTTAACAGAGTATGAAAAGTTTTTTGAAGTGGTATCAAGTTCCACATTTTCCTTCTAAGGAGCAGCTGCTTCTCAGGTTTTGGTATAGTATTAGAAAAGATGATCCACACTTACCTGAAAATGCTATTAAAATATTTTTTCCCTTTTCCAACTGTTTATCTGTGTGTTTAGATTTTCACTTATACTTAAACCAAAACAACATAAAGCATGAGATTAAATATTGTAACAAATATAAGAACCCAGGTGTCTTCTATATCCAGATTTGAAAGAGATTTGCAAAACTTCAAATATTGTCACTCCTCTCACTATTTTGTTTTGTTTTGGGAAATAGTTGTATTTCATCAAAAATGTGTTATTTATGTTAACAGGCAGTAGGTTTGTTCTTGTCATTAAATGAATAAATATTTAGAAAATTTTCTTAGTTTTAATTTCTAATGTGGTAAGTATTGATAAATATAGCCCCACATAAACAAAACAAAACAAAAAACTCTTTGAAGTCCTCAATTTTCAAAGTGTAAAGGAATCATGAGATCAAAGATTTTGGAAATTATTAGTCTACATGATAATATCCAGTCTCAAAGAAGTACTTTCCAATGGGATTCACTGTGTAACCACTGATTCTTTTTAATGTTTCTAAAATTATTTAATTTTTGTAATAAGGGTAGCATCCAATATTGTTGGTATCCTTACAAGAATCGGATAGCGCAAATTTAAAATTTCCTTCCAAATTTCTTAAAATTTTCTGTTAAGATTCTTATTTGTAATTCTAAAGTTGTTACCGTATTCAGCAGTGAATTTTAGATACTAAATGCACTTAAAAGTCAGAAATTAGAAGTGTGTCAAGAGAGCCAGAAAAAGAGGGTGGGAGTGAGGCAAGGTGAGGGGCGGGGGGAGGGATTGATAGACTTGGTAAAATGAAATAAGGCAATAATCTGAGTTTGTCCTGAGTTTAATATAGTCTTAGTAAACAGGCTTTACAGATGTACTATTAAACCTTCATTTAACTATGAAAATGAGGACACAGTGGAATGAATAAATTAAATTTATAGGTTTCAAAAATATCTTATTTAGATTGTTACTTAAGATGCCCTTTAAACCTAATCCAGAAATGCTAAAAAGAACAAAAAATCCCACTTATTCTGATTTCTTGTTTTCTTCTTTTTAATGCAGTCTTATAAAGTGATCAGAATGTGGACCAAAGATAGTATGAAAAAATGTGAAACTATAAAATTTATGACATGGCTAACCAACCTCATAATTTAGACAGACAGAAAAACTAAAATGTGGAAGTACTGCTTCCTATTTCATTCTATGTTTAACACTGGAGAGAAGTAATTCAGGGTCCCCAACATGCATTATGAGACATTGTCTTGTTTCACAATAGCATGAAGAAACTAGCAGCAAAGCTCAAGTTGGAGAAGAGGAGAACTTTAACAGAGACTGTAAGATAACTACTCAGGTTGACACAGGGAAGATAATTCAGGTTTTCTTAAATTCAGTGCTGGTGGCAGATTTATATTTTGTCAGGAAACCTGGGTTTCCTGCTATAATACAGTTTTCCATATTCTAGTTTTTATGGATAGAGCCTATCAATATCTTCTTGCTCAGTGTGGATCATAAGATTCAGATTAAATTGCTGGGGGCAGTTTAGGTCATCCATGGCCAACTTACATAAGAAGGTTAGTCATTTGAATGAAAACTTGTCTAGGCCACAAAACCACGACATTTCTACATAAAGTAGGTGCACCCCTCTCTGTTGAAGTGATCTGGTATTTGACTCTAAAAATAGGTCTGCATTGTGGTAAAAATGTAACCCATTTGTTTATCCAAATTGTGTGAAGAAAATCAGCTTCGACATGGCTTTTAAGTTCAGGCAAGAATCTTTTATGTGCCAAGAATTACTGAATTAGTTCCTTTAAAGCTTTTTGTGATAATTTTAGGAAAATTCAAAGTATAAACAAAACTTTAAATGCTTGAAATGAAAGAGTTGAAGGTAGGAGAAAGTTGGTGTGGAATGGAGAAGGTACCGATGCAGCAGGAACTGGTGTGTGAAGTTCATAGGAGATAGAAGCAGAAAAACAAGGGGAAAAGGAAACACAGTGAACTTCTAAAAATTAGTGAACATTTCACACCAAGCCCTGGTAACATTATTGCTTCCTGGATCTAGAGTTATTTTGGAGGGTAGTTGATGAGCTCCCCAAACATGCTGAGCAACAAGTTTAGGTAGACTTAGAGAGCAATGAAGTTAGCAGGAGGAGCACGGAGGACAGTGTTGGACACATATGAGATGTGAGAAGAGAGGCATACAAACACCTGATGCCCTCAATACTGACCTGTTTACTTTCTACAGATCGTCACCGGTATATGCATATTTGAGTAATTATAGCATAAAACATCTAGGAAATCATTTGAATTTCCTTGAAGTCAGTCAGTACCAGGAATACCTATCATCCTGTGATAAAAAGACTAAAAGTCTATGGAAAAGAATAGTAATGAAGACTCTCACCCAATAGATAAAATGTGCTTATTTATTATTGATATTGACAACTCTCCTGCACTCATGGGCATTTGTTTTCAAATTTCTTCAGTTTGAAGTGCTATGTAATAACTAAATAGTAGTAAGTAATGTATTTTAAATGTTTCCTACACTGTATTCCTGAGAGGAATTAGTCATTCATGGCTAAAGAACTTTTGATATATCTTGAAACATCATAAAAAGCCTTACTTAATGGATCTAATACACACTTATAGTTAAGATATGTTTCAAGTTTTTCAATAGCCCAAGTGAGCAAACAGTTCATATTAAAAATATTTTGAAGTGATTTTTTTGGATCTCACCCCTAAAGCAAAGGCAAAACAAACAAACAAACAAAAGGACTGTATCAAAATAAAAAGCTTCTGCACAGCAAAGGAAACCATCAGTAAGATGAAATGGCAACCTACTGAACTGGAGAAAATATTTATAAATCATATATCTGATGAGTTAACATCCAAAATATTTGAAGAACTCATACAACTGAGTAAAAAACAAAAAATACCCACAGCAGTCTGATTGAAAAATGGGCAGAGGATCTGAACAGAAAATTTTCCAAAGAAACATCTAGATGGACAACACATATGTAATGTATTCAGCCTTCCTGATCATCAGAAAAATGCAAATCAGAATCACAGTGAGATATCCCTCACACCAGTGAGAATGGCTGATTTCTAAGAGACAAGAAATAACAAGTGATGACAAAGATGTAGACAAAACGGAACCCTTGTGCACTGTTGGTAGGAATGTAAACTGGTGCAGCCGCTGTGGAAAACAGTTTAGAACTTCCTCAAAAAGTTAGAAATAGAACTACCATGCTGCTGCTGCTGCTGCTGCGTCGCTTCAGTCGTGTCCGACCCTGTGCGACCCCACAGACGGCAGCCCACCAGGCTCCCCCGTCCCTGGGATTCTCCAGGCAAGAACACTGGAGTGGGTGGCCGTTTCTGTCTCCAGTGCCTGAAAGAGAAAAGTGAAAGGGAAGTCACTCAGTCGTGTCCGACCCTTCGCAACCCATGGACTGTAGCCTGCCAGGCTCCTCCGTCCATGGGATTTTCCAGGCAAGAGTACTGGAGTGGGGTGCCATTTCTTCTCCATACAGCCCAACAATTTCACTTTTGGATATTTATCCAAAGAACAATAAAAACACTAATTGGAAAAGCTATATGCATCCTTGTGTTCATTGTATCATTATTTATAATACTCATGAAATGGAAACAACCCAAGCGCCCATTGGTAGATGAATAGCATACTACTCTGCCATTGAAAAAGAAATGCAATCTTATCATTTATTTCAGCATAGACCTTGAAGGTATTATGCTAAATGTAGTGTCAGAGAAAAACAAATACTGTGTGATGTCACTTATATGTGGAATCTAAAATCCAAAATAAACAAAACAAAACTCACAAATACAGAGAACAGCGTGACGATCTCCAAGAGGGTGGTGGGTGAGATGGGTGAAGGGGGTTGAGGGATACAAACTGCCACTTATAACATGCCATGCAAATGTCATCTGCAGCGTGGCCATTACAGTATTGTAGTGGATATTTGAAAGTTGCCGGGAGAGTAAATCAAAAAGTCATCATCAAACGAAAAACGATTTTCTAACTTATTATGGTGACGGATGGTAATTAGACTTGTTAGGGTCATCATTCTGCAGTGTATACAAATATTGACATTATACACTTGAAAATAATATAGTGTGACACGTCAGTCATATCTCAATAAAAGAAAAAGAAGAAAATTAAAGTAACATAGGAGATGAGACTTTTAGAAGAATTGAAACATTTAACTTTGATATTATATTGCATGCCTCCACCTTTAAGAGACGTGATGGGAATGTTTAGATCGTCTGTCTTTAAGATCTTACTGGCCTCTAGTGGTAATGTGATGCTACAGTTTAACCAGTTCTAAAATCTTACAACTGACCAAAATAAAGCCATTTTGAAGATGTAGGCTGCCAATAACGTCACTCTTTGGATTCAAGCTCAGCAGTACTCTTCAGCGTACATGCAGCAGGCAGCATCTTCTTCCGAAAGATATCTGTGCTTTGTTCTTATCTCTGAGTCACCCCCACCTATTTCTTTTGAGTGATAACTGGTTTTGCCATGTAGTGATCTCCCATTTATTTTAGTGCATGAACACTGGTGATTACCGTGTCAAATTTGTACTAACAATTCTTCCCAAAGTGTTTCAGCCCTCTTTTTTTGCAGACTATAGGGCAAAATCTTCCCTCTGTCAAAAACTGTTTATATTTTCTTTAGAGGAATTTTTAAGTTTTCAACTTAACTATTTAGGTTTATGTTTGGACCACCTTCCTTGATTTGGAAGTATCTTCCGTTTGAAATGTGAACTTACCAAGCATGGTAGTGATTTGTCACTTCTGTTTTTGTGTCTGTCACACAGATGTGAAAGGGCCACCTACCCACCGTCTGTCTTGTGGCCAGTCACCCTACACCGACTCGACAACATGGGAGCGGAAGTACTGCATCCTCACAGACAGCCAGCTGGTGTTGCTCAACAAGGAGAAGGAGGTGAGGCTGGATGTTCCTGAGAAAAGCTGCTTCCCTTTCTGACCAAATTCCTAAAATAATCTCGTTTAAAATTTGCATCTTGCTGAGTTACACTTATGAAAATGGAGGCTTTATGAATGGAGGCTCTTAAGTGGTTCTAGAGCGCTGCCAGTTTCGTCATGATGCATACGTGATTGTCACGAAGCAGTGACTTCAACAAGACCAGGCTGGATATTCACTATGGAATAGTGAAAGAGATATCGAGTTGAGTCATTTGGAATGAGAATGGGTTGGATTGTGTAGACCTGGCCCTGAAATTATATCAATCTAGCTATTAGAAGGGCTTCCCTGGTGGCTCAGATGGTGAAGAATCCACCTGCAATGCAGGAGACCTGAGTTCAGTCCTTGAGTTGAGAAGATACCCTGAAGGAGAGCACGGCAACCCATTCCATTCTTGCCTGGAGAATCCCCGTGGACAGAGGAGCCTGGTGGGCTACAGTCCACGGGGTCGCCCAGAGTCGGACATGACTGAGCAACTAAGCCCAGCACAGCTATTAGAAATTATATCAATCTTGCTTCTTACAAGTAACAAATGACACAGTCAGCAGAGTAATTGAAAGACGTTTAGTGAAGGGAGTATACAGGGGTATGGGCAGCATAAGGGACCCACCAGAGGGTGATGAAGTACACATTAAAGCAGTTATCACCCTGGACCTTCAGGGCAAGGGAAAGGAGCAGTTTTTCTGGAACCCAGAGAACTGTAGTTGCATAAGAGGGCCGATGACAGTAGCTATGGCTGTACACAAGAAAACACAACCTGTAGCAAAACAAAAATGGTCAGCAGGGAGGAAGCACTGAAGAACAAACACGCCTGCTCTCTTTTCCTGCTTTCTGATTTCTTGCCAGAGTTACCTACCAGCCAAACCTAGCTTAAAGCCAAAGGAAAAGATTGCTTTTGATGTGCTCCAGAAATCTGTTTGCTAAAGCACAGCAAGAAAGAGAAGGGCAAAGAATTGATCTGGAGAGACAGAATGTGCTAAGTACAGACATTGAGTTCTAGGTAAATTTTCTGTGCTTGTAAGTAAAAAAACCCTTGAACTTATTTATGCACCATTATTACTTTACTCCTCAAACTGTTACAATGTGCAAATTCTTCCACATCCAATAATTCATTTGCCTCTTGGTGATTTATCAGATGGTTGACTTGGCAGGGCCAGAAAACCATCTTGCTCCCAACCTCCACAGCATAAAAAAATGATGTGTATGATCTTAACAAAGAAGAGGGATAATGGGGAGGAAGAGAAGAAGGGATCTCATTCAATGAAGGAGAAAGATTAATTGCCAAAAACATATATAAATAACTAGAAAGCCGTTAAGTAGAATATTAATTCCATAAGTCATCCCTCCAGAAAAGTGAATTCAGTTGAAGCAAAGCGCAAAAAATACATTTCTTAATTCTTATCTGTGGATCCCTATACCCTTTTCTCTTCTCTCTCTCCTCCCTCTCTGTACCTTTTCTTTCCCATTTCTTCTACTCAGCATTCTTTAACATTGTAAAGGCAAGGTCATACCAATAAAGCAATTGCGATTTTCATCTTTTCTTTTCATAGGCGGTACTTACTTGCAAGGGCCTGGCTAATGTGCCCTCTATGATCTTGATTATTCTTTTTCTCCAGTCATTGGAAAATGTCCCTTACTTTTGTTACCACTTCCCTACCTGTGACCCTTTTTCAGTATTGTAATATAATTAAATTTGATTTTATTAAAATAATTCAATAAAGGTCAGCCCTTTCTGGAACAGGATAATACATGTTGTTTTGCTTCTATTAAGTAGCTACATAATAAAAATTGGTAGATTATAAAAATATAAATCTATATGTTTATATAGATTTAAAAAATATAAAAATATATTAGTATAGAATATTTCTAGTTATCCAACCCGAATAAACAGATAACTCAGAATGCCCGTTTAAACCAATCTACTCTGTCAGCAGTCTTTTATCAGAGCTATTCGTGTGGAGTGATATGAACATATCATTTACCATCTTTTTGCCCTTACCTACTTCAATTTACTAATGTAAGGAACCAAATAGCCTAAAGATACATAGCACAAGGTCAGGCGCATGCCTTATAGAGAACCATGATGTAACCCATGGATTAAATATTACTGATTAACTGAGTAATCCAGGCTTGGACCCCCTTTGGTCCCATAAAATAACTGTCCATGAGAAATGATGATTTCTAAAACGATTTCTTACATACTTTATCCCTTTTTAAAACAATTTGCTAATTTTTAATTGAAGGATAACTGTGCTACAGTACTGTATTGGTTTCTACCAAACATCAACATGCTAGCTATCAAGAGCCCTGGACGTCTGGGGAGCCCTGGTCTCCTGCTCTCCAGGTGACTCTGTAAATCCCCTTTTCTGTCTCTGCCTTCCCCTCATCCTTTCTCACCTCTTGAAACCCTTTCACTACGCCCTCTGCAACTCACAGTCCATCCTCAGTCAGATCAGCTCCTTCTTTCACCCCTTCTCTGAAGGAGCTCCCTAGTTCTAGATCTCCCGAGAACCTGTAGCTTTCTGGGGCCACTACCTTGTGTGAGGTCCTGTCAGGTGATGGCTGTTTTTCTCTCATGGCCTTCATGCCATGCTACCTGTGGTAGGCCTCCTTCTCCTTTCATGCTGCTTCCTCTTTTCCCCTATAAAGCCCAAACTCTGAGTCTCATGTGGTAGTCATCTTCTAGCCCCGCCCTACACAGTCATTTCTCCTCATTTCTTATTGATTTTAGCTCCTGACTCATCATTGTCGTCTCCAGCACTATTCCTGCCTTCCCTTGTGAGGATTCCAGTGTCTGCAGAGATGATCCCTTCAACACACTGGCTCCACGCTTCCCAAACTCCTCTCCTCCAAGAATCTTTTCGCCTCATTGCTACAGCTTCTTCACATTCTCAGTTGTGCGTGTCTTACTATTTGACTGTCACAAGCTATCTTTCTGGCTCATCCTATTTGTCAACAATTTTTCAACCCTTTCGGGACCTGTGGGCCATTGATCTTGTCACTTTTCTGCCCCTCATACCTCTGTTACACTCTCTTCCCTCTTCATCCAGCTTGAATTCCATGATCACTTATTTTAATCTTTCCATACTGTTTCCTTGCTGCCCCCGCCCCCTTTTGCCTCATCTCATATTCACTTGGCAATGTGATAAGTCAGTTAAATCCCGCTGCTCATCTGTCCTGCTCTGCTTCCACGCAGCGTAATGTGTCTGGAGAGAATCACTCCGCCACACCAGCGGTCCTTAACTAACGGCTGCAAGCCTCACGTGAGCCTCTGGTGCTCCTTGGCAATCACAAAACGTTTCCTGGTCTAATTACTGCCCAGCTCTCTTGGACTCGTCCTTCTCAATCTATGCATGGTGAGGGACCAATGTTTTCCCTACCTCATCATGAATAAAAAAGACACAGTAATATGAATTGTGAAGCAAAATGAAGTTTTAAAAACACAAACGTCTATGTCCAAATTTTTCATTAGATTTAACAAAAAAATGAAATTGCAGTTCAGTAATAGTCATAATAAGAAAAGAAGAAATAGAATTACAAAAATTGAACATGTTTATGGAGGGTGTGCTGTAAACGGAGATGAATCTACTGGTAGCACCAAGCACACTTCTTAATTTCTATGTTGTTAAATTGTTTAAACAAACAACTCGTACAACAAACAAGCCAGTACAGTCAGAACAGTGCAGGACCTCCTGCTACACTTTGAGTAGCACAATCCAGAATGATTTCTGAGATGACTTGTTTACATTTCCTCCTATATCCTGACTCTTTCTCTATGTTTCTCTATTGCCCTCACTTACAGTTGTTATTTTGCTGCTTATTTCATTAAGAAAATCCAGGCACTCAAGAGAACTCTGTTACTATGTCTACACATCCACCAGCAACTATTTCCTTATGCATTGATTTCCCTGTTTTCACTGTGGTTGGATTGCCTCGAGTCCAGCTGTCAGCCCCTCCCTGTGCCCATTCTTGCCTACTCAAGAATATTTCACTGGCAGTTCTCCCTTATTTCTTTTACATCTTCAACTCTTTGCTCTCTGCTAGATTGTTCCCATCAGCATGCTCTTATTTCTCCCATCTTAAAAGAAAAAAAATAAGCCTGCATTAATCTCACTTCTGTCTCCTTTTACCATCCCTTCCTCTGCTTCTCTTCATGCAAAAACTTTTTAAAACTTCTAGCCACTTTGTTTCTAATTCTTCTCTTCCATTCTCTCTTAAACCTACTTCATTCACACTCTGACCTTGGCCGCTTTGTGAAAATTGCGCTTGTTTAGCTCACTGGTGACCTCCACATTGCTAAATTCAGTGGTCACTTCTCACTTTTTGTCTTACCTGATCTTTAAGTTAGTGGCATTTAATGCAGTTGATCACTCATTCCTTCTCTTAGAACCACTTTCTTCACATTGCTTTCCATGACACTATGCTCTCTTAGTTTGCTCCCTGTCTCTCTGGCAGTTCCTTTTGGGTCATCTTTGGAGATTTCTCTCCTGCTCTCCAGATCTCCACAAGAGAGTGCTACAGGTTCAGTCCATGAACTTCACTTCTTTAGGAATCTCATCCAATCTTATAACTTCGAATAACCCTCTAAAGCTGATGATCTTAATTGTATGTCTTAAGCCAACGCAACTCTTTTCTTGACTCATGTATCAACCTGCCCAATATACACCTTTACTTGGATATGATTTTGTCCCTGTTTTAAGCACATCAGGCATGTTCCTACCTTGAGACCTTAGCCTTGACTTTTCTCTCAGATATTTGCATAATTCACTTTCTCACCTTTTCCAGCTCTTTGCTTGTATATCACTTGCTGGGTATGGCTACTCTGACCAAATTACTTAAAATTGCCACCCCTCCCTGCATCTCCATTCAGAAATTCTGATCTAATTACCTGAGTCCTATTTTTTTCCCCGTAGTATTTACCACCTTCTAAAATGCTATATAATCTATCATGTTTATTGTCTCTTTTATATAAGCTTTTGAAAGTGTTAGTTGCTCAGTCGTGTCCGACTCTTTGTGACCCCACGGACTGCAGCCCACCAGGCTCCTCTGTCCATGGGATTCTCCAGACAAGAACACTGGAGCGGGGTGCCCTTTCCTAAGGCAGGGATTTTTGTCTGTTTTGTTCAGTACGGCACCCCTCAGTGCTTCGTGACACATATGTGAATCCTCAACAAATACTTGTTGAATGGATTTTGAGAAAGCCAAATTTATAAACTTTGAATTCCTGAATATCCATTTTTAAAAATTTAAGTTTGAAAGGAGCCAAACCTTCTGTCTTTTCTTTTTTATGTGATAAGTCTTCTCTCAACAATAGGTGTAATAACATATATTTTTTTCTTAGACTGGATAATAAAAGAGAAAAAATATCCATAAGATGCTCTTCTGTTGCTGAATGTGAAATTCCAGCTTTATTTATTGAGCACCTATTATGTGTGCAGTATTGTGACTGCAAAAATGCAGTTTTGTTAGGAACACATTCAGGTAAATTAAAAGTTAAAACCCTTCTGAAACTAGGTACAGAGGTGGTGGCTGTACACCATCATGAATGTACTAAATGTTACTGAATTACTCACTTTACGATGGTTAATTTTATGGTACATGAATTTTACCTCAATGCAATTTTTTAAGAGAATTATAATATTACCACAAGGGAAAGATTAACTAAGATATTGCCTTAGATAGTATATGGTTTAAAGTGGAGAACAGCAAAAAAAGGGTTTACAGAGAAGTTTACAACTGAGTCATGTGTTTAGGGACAAACAGAAGCTCACTTGGTGGAAAAGATGGGAAGGATATTCCATGTACATATAAAGATGCAAAGTCGAGAAACATTTCACATCTCTTTGGCAAACTGCAAAATGTTCAGAATTCTTGGAATATAATTTGCAAGAGGAAGATGGATAGCTGGCAAGAGGTGAAGAATAAAGTTCTTTAAAGGCCATGCTAAGGAATTTAGACTTTATTCTGGAAATGATTTGGATCATGGAAAGGTATTTAATAGGGCAATGACATCACATTTGCTTCTTAGAAAAGGAATTCTGTTGATCATGTTGAAAATTGAGTGAAAGGGATTGGAAGGAAATAGATGAGTTATGTTACTGCAATAGACCAGGTAAGGGGTGACAAGTTTACAGAAACAGTTTAATGTCTTGAGACAGATGTGTTCTACCATTATTAACTAGGAAAAACTGGATTAAGTCTCTAGGATAAGAAAATGTTAAGGCATAGTTATACCTGCTACTTGAATTTTATTTAACATTCTGTTAATTTCATGGTAGGAAAAGATTAGAAACCTTTTTTTTTTTTTCTTGGAGGAACCCGAATACACTGTCACTCTTTTACATTCCACCCACACAATCATGAGGAGTATAACTCTTAGCCTTGGAGTTTTGTGTTGAACAATTCACAGTTCCTTGAAACAAGGAGTTTAAGGAATTTCCTGCCAAAATTATCCTAAAAAGCTGTTTTAAACCTTGATCAACTAACTAATCATGGGGGTGTTTATCGCCGTGTTAATAAGATCAAGTAAGAGGGTTCTGTAAGGGTTTAAACTGAATCCTTAGCCAGACACTGTTGGAATGTGGGAGGATTATATTAGTCTAGCATCACTCATGTATTCAATGTGTGGGATCTCTTAATGCTCTCTGTTAACTCTGCATGTTTCTGTCAGCAATGGAAACAGGATGGGGAGGGATGTACATGGGAAGCATGCTGAATACACCAAAGTTACCCGATTGGGAAGGTACTAGAAGGATAGACCTGGGAGCATGCTGAGAGAGAAGCCTGCCAGGAATATCACCTTGAGAACTGATTCACTGATTCAGTAAATTGCTTCATGCAAATTGTGCCAGACATTGCTTATGTGTTATGAAATACACTTCCCTGCCTGGATGCCAGGATAGGCCCCCTCTGGCTTGGCACCTGCATGGTTCAAAGAGGACGTAGGAGGCCATTTGAATTCCATTTTGCTTGCAAGAGATAAGACCAAGTAAACTAGAGATTAAGGAGCTGAGGGAAATGGTAGAGAAGACAATGATGACCCCACCCCCACCCCCCGGAGTGCAACCAATACAAAAGTACAAAAGAAAGCTTAATTTCTGAGTTTCTTTCTTTGGGCAGTAACAAGCCATTAAGAATGGCTCCTTTTTTCTTCATTCAAAATCTTCGTTCTGTATCTGGGATTTTAAAACCTGGGATGCTAGTGTATAAAGGCTTCAAAGAAGTAATAATGTAATTTCAAAATATTTAAAAAAATGTTTTTCTTCCTTTTGGAAAGCAGTGTTTACACTCAAATATATTGATGAAAATAGCAGTTAGGCTTTGTGCAAATAACTAAAATCAAGTGTTATTTATCTTGGAGTAAACTACCCATGGCATATTGCATTCAGAGCTGCTTTTAAGTTATTCAGCAGATACATAATGTGCCCCTGTATGTGAATTCACTGTTCAGAGTTACAGAGAATAAGACACAATTCTTTCCTCCCTCTCCAGCGCCAAATTTATTTGTGGGAATAGGATAAATAATTTTAAAATGGCATTTGATAAATAGCACAAGTAAACTGGATAGAATAAAAGAAAGAAATCTATTTATTCTAAAGGACTATAGTCTGTTGTCATTAAGATGCTGTTGGCAATGGCCAATTACCAAAAGAAGCTTAAAAAAGGAAGGGGGTCAGAATTATGTGTTATGAATATTAATCTGTGGGATGTATTGGAAGAGGGAAAGATAGGAAGGAGACAGACCAATTAAGAGACCACTATTCCTCTGATCTAAAATCTTGAATGGTTTCCCAGTGCTTCCTGAATTATGCATGGCCTGGTATTAAAGCCCTCCCATGTGGTTATAATATATTTTGGTATTCTCTCCCACTTCTCTGCCTTAAGAGGCTCTAGCTAGCTAAATTGACTAACTCCAGGTTCCAAAAGTAAAAAAAAATAATATGTTTACCAACTTCTTGGCCGATGTTATATTTTTTTGTTGCCTAAAATGGCCCCCATGTCTACCTATCAAATATTCATTTATTCGTTTGTGAGTTGTAACTATTTTAAAGTTTGAGAATCGACTGGTAAGTAAAGCTGTTAACTTATGTGGAATCAGTTGCACAGATGAATAATTATGATTCCATGTATAAGTATAGTGGCAGAGAAAGATCTGTTACTGGAGAAATCTCAGGAGATGTGCCCTAACCTGCCCTTAGGGGATCGATAGAAGGGAAGGTTCCTGAAGAGGCAATGCCTGTCTTAGGTCTCAGGGTGGATCAGAGTTGACCTGGCAGGTATGGAATAGAGAAGAAACTGAGAACAAAATCTTTCAGACTGAGAGAACAAACTCAGCAAAGGCACTGAACTACAACATAGGGAATATGTTAGGGAAACGCAAGCAAATTGGTGTTCCTAGAATGTAAAGTGTGAAGCTGGATACCCAAACAGTGGCCAGATTGTGGAAAACCTGGTATACTATATCAGGAACCTTGTACTTACTCTGTAAGATAGTAGTTTTAAGACACTTCTAGCAGAACAACCCTTTCTTTGTAGAAAAGCTTACTTAGAAGCCCTGTATAGCAGGTAAACTCCAGATTAGAGTGTGGTTGAAGCAGAGATGCGAAGAACTGACTTATTTGAAAAGACCCTGATGCTGGGAAAGATTGAGGGAAGGAGGGCAAGGGGACGACAGAGGATGAGATGATTAGATGGCATCACCAACTCAGTGGACATGAGTTTGGGTAAACTCCAGGAGTTGGTGATGAACAGGGAGGCCTGGCGTGCTGCAGTCCATGGGGTCGCAGAGTCGGACACCACTGAGCAGCTGAACTTAACTGAAGCAGAGAGGTACACTCCTTGTCACATCCACACACGAGCATACCATCTCTTCTTTGAAAACCACTGCAAAGGAGGGCAACTGAAGGCCATTAGCCTCAGAATGACATGGTTATGATTGCATTTTTGAAATACTCTGTTAACCATGTAAAGGATAGATTAAGGGGCAGTATATCACCAACAAAGAGATCATATTAATAGTTTGGGTAAGAGAGAATCGGAGGCTGTTGGCAGCAGCAGTGATGGAGTAACTGGTACAAGACTAGCCCTCCCATTGCAGACAACACAAGACCGGACCAAAAAATACACATAGCAGCTCTTTTTCAAACACTGGACAATAGGCAGCCCAAGACACAGGGGTGGTCACCACTCTCCTCGAAGAAAAAGAAATGTCAGAAGATGCACAATATAAGCCAAGAGAGGTTGAAAGAAAGATAAAAATTTCTCTCATGTTACAGAACCTGAAAGACACACAATTTTTAGAGTAATTCAGTATACAAGTAAATGTGAACTAGTAAGCTAACTTAGGACAATTGGAATGGAAAAAAAATTGTTTTTTTTTTAAACTAATTTTCTTTAGCTGTATGGCTGAGATTTGTAAAACTCTTGCTAAGTTCATTTGAAGATACTTGAAATATTATACCTCTAACTTTTAAGAAGCAAGTCGATATCTTTAAAAGGATAATTTATGTAAGAAGCAAATCAATAGTGTTGTAAAAGGAAATGATTCTTAAGAAACACATTTAGAATAAAAGTAAACACTATTCTCCCTTACACTGAATCAGAAATAAAATGCCCTAAGCTTTAAGAGCGATGCTGTGAATAAAATCATTCATCATATTTTAAGTTTCAACCGTGGAAAAAGAAAAGTCCACATTAAACTTTGAGAATATAATTGTGAGTGACATTTAGGCCCAAATAAGATGCTTGATATGTTTTATTTATTCTCTTCTTAGATATGATACAGATAAAGTATGTGATAATAGAAACCATGTCTTTCTTTTACCTGGTTATGGCCTTTATGAATTTCCACAGAAAAGATTGTAGGTCATTCCCTCCTAAAATATAAAAAAGAACTCCTTTTTTCTCTGTGGCTTAGGTCTTCAGTAATTCAGATAATAGGCATTTGGGGGGAGCTATTGCAAAAACAGTTATGTTTATTTAGGTTCATCAGTTTGTTCAAAGATCCAAACTACTTTTCTTTTCCCCCAAATTTACCTCCATTCTGTCCTAAGGCAGGTAGAAAATACATTTTTGCCTTTCCTTCTAGGAGGGGATTATTTAACCTCTGGACACAACTCTTTTAATTATTTAAGTAGAGATCATTTCCATCCTGAAAGGGGTGGAGGACTTAGATTACTGTTTGTAAAGTTTTCTATTACAGAGCTTCTGGAAGAGTTAATGTCTTTACTGATGCTATTATTTGATATCCCCTTATGTTTTAAAATTTTACTTTTAATTCCACTAGCAGTAACTGTAGTTATGGCAATGAGAAAATGGGGAATTTTTAGTCTTATAAAGTGTGAAAATTTTCAGTCCTTATAAAGACATGAGAATTTTGCTCTTCAGACTCTCAGTAACACAGAGAAAACTTCCTTAGGTATCGTCCCCTTGACCCAGTCACAGGACTTGAATTACTGAGACAAAGCAGGAAGCAGATACACTTAAGCTCATATCTGTCCCAGTTTTGCTGGATCAATTGATGTGCCCATAGTAATTACCTGGAGAAATAAATTATTCCTCATCTGTAAAACAGGGATAATAATAATAGCTCCTTCATAATGTCACACATGTAAATTCCTTACCCTTGTGCATGGTAGGAACCTAATGCTACTCATTATTGAAATTTGTGAAAAAATGTCTATATTGGAGCCATAGAATTAAAGACTGTGATTAGTTGTTGCCAAATTGGTTGCCTGCACCCACACCGGGGGCCTGATCTAGGCCGAGGGGGTCTTGGTCAAGGAGGTTCTTTTTCCACTCAGATTCACACAACCAATAATAAGAAAGTGGTGCTGAGAGTAGAAGGGCACATTGTTTATTCAGTGACCAAAGAAATAGAAACTTGAGGGAATGTAGTTCACAAATCAACTTCTCAACCTCATTCAGGTGGAGACACCGTTAATGTAGAAGGATTGAGGTAAACCGGACAGAATTGAGTAAAGAGAAGGAGGAATATTCATGAGATATCTGAGAACAAGGGTGTGGTTTGTACCCAGAACTGAGGCAGCACCTGTTTTCAGTCCTTATATGGACTTTTCCAGTTGTCATGGCAACTGCCAGTTGTCCTGGCGCTGGTGGGTGTGTCATTTAGCATTTAGCATATTACAGTGAATGTATAATGAAGATCAAGGTCCACTGGAGATCAGGTCTTCTGCCATCTTGGGCCTGCTTGGCCCTAGCCAGTTCTTGTTTTTCCCTCTGTAACTTCCTCTTTTTGTAATTGAGCCTGAAATTCAGATTAAGGGCAGTTTGTGTCCATTTGAGTGAGGGGCAGGGGCATGATTCTGAGGCAACAGCCTTGGTACCATAATTCCTGACATAGTTTGCCAAACTATTTAAGATGTTATGAACACTGTTCTTAATTCCAATAGAGGTTCCTAATAAAATCTCATTGTGAAAAGTTTTTGCCCTTCTCCCCAAAGTAAGATGACTTGGTCTTTTGCAATTACCAAAACTGGGGGAAGAAAAAGGAACTTAGAGCCATCTCATTACTTCACAGTGATTACTGGTGTGTAAATTGTAAAATAGTTAATGGCATTAGACATCGTTTATACTGTTTTTAGTTCTCATTCCATGTGTACAATCAGAAAAATTACACCAGAAAAAAATAGTTTTTAGGATTTCAAAAACTACTCTCACTTGTGGAAGAAAATATGCCATTTTATGCGAATATCTGTATGTTTTGGCTGAAAACATGTATACGTAGTATTTTATTAACTATCTCTAAGTGCATACTTCTAAAATTGGAGGAAATTTGGGTGATTTTACTGCTTTTATCTAACAAAGCCTTCTTTTACAAGAATCTTGGAGCGAAATCTTTCTGGTTGGCTTTGTTTCCATTACCTTACTGAACGCTGGACAGAACTGGAACTCGTGCACTGGTTTCTGTGCGAAAGAATCTTAACTCGTGTGGGAGTCTTGTTTTGTGCTCCAAGCTCCCCAAGCTGATAAACACCTGGATGTGATTTGTACATACTTCCTGAAAGCTCATTTACATACTCACCTTTCCAGATCTTTCAGTTTTCTTTTTTTAAGAAAAGCTTCCTGAAAGGGGTTAGTAATATTGTGTAGACTTTATTTCTCCATTTCTTCTGTTTTGCTCTGATGATTGCACACTCCTGCCTTCATCAGCTAAAAATGTTATTCGGTCAGAAGGTACTCATGGCACAATTATTTTCATCTCTTTTTTGGTTTGCTAGATACCTGTGGAGGGAGGACAAGAGCAGCAGACAGATTCCACCAAAGGGCGATGCCTGCGGAGAACTGTCAGTGTTCCTTCTGAGGGTCAGTTTCCTGAATACCCACCAGAGGGCGCCGCTAAACTGGGTAAGCTACTATATAAAAGGAAAGAAATTACTAATTTTTATCCGGTAATTTATGGACTTGTTATTGAGAGTGTTACAATGAAAGAAAACATCCTGCATTTACTGTTAAATAAGTATTTTAAAATATAGTCAGAGGTCATTAGAAAGTTTTATTCTTTATAACCAAGCGATAGCAAAGTTGTTTTACAGAGATAAAATTTATCTGAGCGCTAGTGTGGTTATGGAAAAATCCTAGGCATGTCAATTGATGTGTTGTTTCTGGTTTTACTGCTTGGCTTTAAATTTTTTTTAAGACTATTAGATGGCCCTGTTGAGACACTAGGGAGACAGTTTTGGTTGAAAACTTAGTATTGAACGGCTTGTGTCCTGTGCACATAACTACTGGTGTCTCGCATAGTGTAAGGTCAGATTAGGCTAATTTACCTGAGCCGATTTTATATGGCCTGTATAAGTTATTTTCAGGCTTGTGTTTAGAGTGACTGACACAAGGGAGGCATCAAAAAACCCCACTTGAGTTGTTACATACTAAGGGAATTAATGTCAGTATCAAAGCAGTTCTTTCTCTGTTTCTTACCAAATGAATCTGTTTGGCCTTTGCCTACTTACCAATGGATATTCAGATAATTAAAATAGTCAGGTAATTTTAAGGGAATATAAATAATAGTAAATGAAAGAATTTGAAACAGAGGGGTTGTTTTGGTGTTTTTACATTGTAATAGTGTTTGTGCAGCGCACCTAGACGTTTAGTCATGGACACTCTGTAGGTAGGTAAAACAATCATTTATCGTCTCTCTTTATGTTAGTATGGGTAATTCTGTGGTTTTGTTGTATTTTTTAAAATCAAGATTTTTTTGTTTGTTTTTGCCTTTTTCTTCATATCTTTTCATTTTCTAAATGGAACTTTATCAGAATTTGAATCCTTTAGTTCCCTTTTTATCCTGTGACATTTGTTGCTTTTCTAGACATTAGTTAGGTTAGCAAACACTTCTTCAAGGGGTCATACTTGGAAGAATCAAATTTTCCTCTGATCCTATTTCCATTGTACTTCTTTAATATGTGTTGAAACCAGTCTAGGTGTGTGCTTAAGTTATATTGCAAACCTGTCTGGGTGTGACCACTTTATAGCCTGTTTGTATTTCACATATAAGTTTTGTGTGAACTGGACTAGCTTAGAGTTGCCTTCGTTCAACTCCTTTGCTGTCATTATTTGTAATGTAATGTTGACGACTCTCTTTGTCGCTTCTCTAGGATTCTCTGACTCTTCATACTTTTATCCACAAAAATCAATTGATTTTGAGGAAGTGCTATTATAATCTGAGTGATTATTGTGATTTTATAGAAAGGGAATATATAGTACATTGTTAAATTTATCGCCAACATTCCAGGTACAGGTCCCAAAGACAAACTAAGATGAAGTGACTAAGATGTATAGTCCAGAGCCAGTCCTTTACCTTCTGTTCTTGAAAACAGATTTGGTAGCCATCTTGATTCATGCTCATCCATCATCATTTTTGGAGTGGATTTCCTAAATTTAGTGCTGGGAGTTATCACTCATAAATTTTAGAGAGGAAGATTCTTTAGAGCCTTTCTTCCTTAAATGTCAATCTAATGTTGAATTAGATAATTATTCCGTTGTTCTATTTTTATTTCCCAATGATTTGTCTTGAGGCAAAATTTCACACTGTCAAATATTTAATTGAGTAATTGCTGTATCTCTCTCTATATATATCTATGTATATATATATATACACACAAATGTACACACACACACACACACACACATATATATATATTTTATGCCAGTCCCTAAGAATGAAAAGAGGTACAAGATAAGATCTCTGCCTTTAGAAAATTCTTTTAGGAAGATAGATTATTGATGACTCTTCACAGTATATGCTATTATTGTGGTATATTGTGTGTGGCTTGGAGATGTAGTTGGAGATGACAGCATTGAGCTCTTTGGCAAGCAGA
Organism: Antilocapra americana; assembly: GCA_007570785.1. Classification (NCBI taxonomy): domain Eukaryota; kingdom Metazoa; phylum Chordata; class Mammalia; order Artiodactyla; family Antilocapridae; genus Antilocapra; species Antilocapra americana. Next base: position 12,889,461 of record ML663557.1, on the reverse strand, counting down.
TCATAAAGGTCTTATAGGTAATTGTGGGAGCTTTGGCTTTTTTCCCCTGGGAGGGGGAAGCCGTACACGTCTACACTGAGACTTAGAAACCAAGAATGGAGGTTTAGAATCCAATTAGTATGCTACTGCAATAATCTAGAAAAGAGATGAGAGAACTTGGGCCGTAAGGGTAGTAGCAGAAGGGCTGAGAAGTGACCAGATTATCTTTGCGGTGCAGCCAGCAAGCCAGTTGGGTCGTTGGATTGGATGTGGGAAGTGAGGAACAGAAGCGTGAAGAACTCTGGCTGGAGCAGCCAGAAGAGTGAAGTTGTCATTTTATAAGACTGGGAGTAACGAGTTTGAAAGGGGGACTGACTGGGGGCTCAGTTTGGACACCTTAAGTTTGAGGATCTTATTAGATACACAGGTAGAAATATGTGAGTCTGGAAGTTAAGGGAGGAGTACAGATTGGAGAAACAGATCCCAAGCTTTTAGCAAATAGATGGTGTTTGAAGCCGTGAGATTGAATGATATCATCAGGGAAGGGTATTTAGGTAGAAAGGAAAAGTTAGAGACTAAGCTCTGGAACATTAGGAAGATGAAGAAACATTAGTAACGGATGAACCAGAGAAGAAGAATGAAAAGACAAGAATTTTGTTTGCAGGTGAAGTCAGTCAGGTGTGTCAGGAAGCCGTTGTGTTTTTGCAGGGTTCTTTCCCTCTGCAAGCTCTCTCTTTCTTCCTCTCCAGTAGAGTAACTCCAGGGAGGACAGGTCAGTTTTTGCAGATGTGAAACCATGGCATGCATTTTGATTTCAGGTGTGAGGCAGTCAGCTATGGAGAATTACCCATTCATGAAAAACATGCACCTTTTATTCTACCTCAGAGAATTTGTAACAGAAAAGAGCTCTATGAATGTAAAGGATCTGTGAAGAACTTTTTTTGGTGGCTACCAATTTTCTGTACTTTGGAGATTTCAAACTGGTGAAGAAAATTGAATGTAAAAAGATGGGAAGGTCTGTATTTCTGCCTCTCACATTGTTCAGCATGAGCAAATGCACAGTTTTGAGGAACCTAATAAATGTCAAGAACTCAGAAGAAAAGAGTGTGTGTGAGGAGGCAGGTGGGGAATAGATACTCACTCACTAGTCTCTTGCATTCAGAAGTTTACCCCAGACACACAAAATTTATATTTACTATGGCATTTGACACAATATTTTGATGCAGCAAATTCTTTTCTCTTGAAAGTGAGGTATTTTCTTAAGGTGTATGAACATCTTGCCTAAAGTACCCATTTCCAAATTTAGTAAACCAAGAAAAAAACTACTTTCCCTTGGTGACAGTATCCAGATTTTAATTTATTCTTCAGAAAAAAAGATTTTTCAAGCCATGCAAAAGCACAGTTTTCTGAATTTTCAAAAGGAAATTACTTCTTCAGAAGGTGGAGTCTTTGCATAAAAACAATACAGGGAGGTATATAAGTTGACCACATGAATTGGTAAATATTCATTTTCAATGTAAATATAATCTGTATGAATTCAGCTTTTTAAAAAGCCATTGGATACCTTTTAAGAGCATTATTAAATAGGAGAAAGTGAAAGCTAAACTGTAGTCAACATTTTTGTGATACATAGATATATAGAAGAAGATGTGTCTCTACTACTGTGTGTTGTCTCCTGCCTGGCTGAGGGATTGCACAAGGATGAATTGAGAACCTTGTCGGGTCTGTTGCAGTTCTTTGACATTCCAGTAAAGTTAATGCTTTGATGCTCAGGTGGGCAGAGCAAAGTCAGAGCCTGAAATGAGCAAGAATCTTGCTTGTAGGTAACGTCAGAAACGTGATCATAAAGCTGGTTTGATTAGAAAGTGCAGACGCTCATTACTACACCTTCTCTCAGTTTTCAAAAATGATATTGAAATTGAACCAACATATTTAAAACCAAATATCTAGCAACTCAAAGCTGCAGAGATCTTCATGACTCTGTTTTATTACATTGTAATAAAATTTTAAAAGTACCTGATGATCTTACTTACAGAATCTCTGGATTTTTTTAAAAAAACTGTGCTTGTGACATTAAATTTGTTTCATTACCATGGAGTCCTCAAAACCTGGAAATATCTGGTAAGTGTACTTAAAAATTACAATTTCACAGAGGATGCCCTTGATACATGTTATCAAGCATAGGAAAAAAGTATCAAAAGTCTTTGAGAGTCAGTGTCAGCTAATGCACAGTTTTCATGTTTGTGTAAATAAAGTTGAACAGAAGATTTAAAATAACACCACCAAAAAAGAGGGAAACTAAATTGGAAAAACCTTGAGGAAAAACTAACCTTGCACTGATGTTTTCCTGTTTATTTCCCATGTGATAAAAATTTGAGGAAATTTTAAAGAAAATGAATATTAAAAGATGGAATATACTCTCCAAGACATTAATGAAATTATTGGAAAGGATAACTCATTTAATCAGAATTATAGAGGATATTGATTATTCAGATCTTAGCTTTGACTGTCTATTAAACTACCCTGAGATCTGATTTTATGTATAAAATAATGATGAATGTCTTTTTATTCCCAAGACATTCACTATTAGGAGTATCTAGATAACTTATGAAGTATTTTAAAGATGCTAGAATCTTCTAGGTATAGGATGGTAATGATAATATTGAAAAAAGGGAAAATGAGAGTAATGAAGATTTAATATTGCAAGAAACATATCCTTTCATTTTTCAAATAATAGAATTTTATTTTTTCACATTAATTAACAAAATTTTTACTTTATATTGGAGCGTAGTTGATTAACAATGTTGTGTTAGTGTCATGTGTATAGCAGAGTGGTTCATTGTACATGTATCCATTCTTTTTCAAACTATTTTTCTATTTAGTTTATTACAGAACATTGAGTTGAGTTCCCTATGCTGTACTGTAGGTCCTTGTGGGTCGTCTGTTTTAAATATAGCAGTGTGAACATGTCAACCCCAGACTCCCAATCTACCGCTCCCTTTCCCCCTGGTAACCATAAGTTTGTTCTCCAAGTCTTTGGGTCTGTTTCTCAGATTCAGTTTTGAATGTTGATAAATAATATCTGTGTACGGTAGCAGTCAGTATTTAAATTGGCTATTAAATTTACATGTGTAAGATTGTATGTGATTATATATCCTTTGCTGTGTAAATGCTTTTTAGTTTAATGTAGTTCCATGTCTTTATTTTTGCTTTTGCTTATTTCACCTAAGGCGACAAGTCCAACAAATACTGCTAAGAGCAGTGTTAAAAAGCATACTGTGCATGTTTTCTTCTAGAATTTTTATGATCTTAGGTCGTACATTTAGGTTTTTAATCCATTTTTAGTTTCTTTTTGCATATGGTGTGAGAAAGAAGTCCAGTTTGAATCTTGTACATGTGGCTGTTCAGTTTTCCCAACACCATTTGTTGAAAAGGCTGTCTTTTCCCTAGTATATATTTTTGCCTTCTTCTTTTTGGTTAGCTGACCGTATAAGCTTGAGTTTATTTGTCTTACCTTGGTCTTTGTGTCTGTTTTTATGCCAGTCCCATGCTATTTTGATTGCTATAGTTTGCAGTACAGTTTGAAATCAGGGAATGTGATACCTCCAGTTTTGTTCTTCCTTCTCAATATTGTTTTGACTATTTTATGGTTTTTTGTGTTTTCATGCAAATTTTTGGATATTTTGTTCTATTTCTGTGAAAACCGTTGCTAGTATTTTGATAGAGATTGCACTGAATCTGTAAATTGCTTTGGGTAGTATGATCATTTTAGAAATATTAATTCTTTTCATCTGTGAGAATTCCATTTGTTCTTGTCTATAATTTCTCTCAGCAATATCTTATAGTTTTCTGATTGCAAATCTTTTAATCCTTGGTTGGATTAATTCCTAGGTATTTTATTCTTTATGATACAGTTGTAAATGGGATTGTTTTCTTAATGTCTCTTTCTGATAGTTCTTTGTTAGTGTATAGAAATGCATCAGATTTCCTATGCTAATTTTGTAGCCTGCAGTTTTACCAAATTCATTTATTAGTTCTGATAGTTTTCTTTTGGTGGCATGTTTAGGATTTTGTATATATAGTATCATGCCATCTACAGAGTGACAGTTTTACTTCTTCCTTTCCAAGTTGGGTTCCTTTCCTTTCTTTTTTTCTTTTCTGCTGTACAGGGACTTCGAGTACTGTATTGAATAAAAGTGGCCAGAGTCGGCATCCTTGTCTTGCTACTGATCTTAGAGGAAATTCTTCCTGCTTTTCACTGTTCCATATGAGGCTGGCTCTGGGTTCGTCATATATGGTCTTTATTATGTTGAGGTGTGTTCCTCTCATACTCAGTTTGCTGACAGTTTTTATCCAAATGGATGTTGAATTTTGTTGGAAGCTTTTTCCACATCTGTTGAGATGATCCTATGATTTTTATTTTCAGTTTGTTAACATGGTGTATCATGTGCAGGTATTGAACTATCCTTGCTTCCCTGGGATAAATTCCACTTCATCATGGTATATAATCCTTTTATTGTATTGTTGAATTTAGTTTGCTAATATTTGCTGAGGATTTTTTTTGCGTGTTATATTCATCAATGATATTGTTCTGTAGTCTTTGTTATTTTATTTATTTTTTTTGGTGGGGTCATGTCTCTCTGATTTTGGTATCAGGGCAAGGGTGGCCTCATAGAATGAGTTCAGAAGCATTCCTTTCTCTTCAGTTTTTGGGAATAGCTTAAGAAAGATATTAACTTTTTAAATATTTGATAACATTCACCTGTGAAACCTTCTGACCCTGGACATTTGTTTGTTGGGGAGCTTTTTTAAAATTACTGATGCAGTTTCCTTCCTGGCAATCAGTCTGTTCATATTTTCTGTTTCTTCCTGATTCAGTTTTGGGGGACTGTATATTTCCAGGAATTTGTTCATTTCTTCCAGGTTGTCCATTTCATTGGCATATAATTGTTCATAGTAACCTCATGGTCTTTTATATTTCTGTGCTGTCGATCATAAGCTCTTTTACTTCTAATTTTATCTATGTGATCGTTCTCTTTTTATTCATATTCTTTGTGACTCTAGCTAAGGGTTTTTCAATTTTTATCTTTTCAAAGAACCTCTTCTTAGTTTCACTGATCTTTTCTTTCTTTTTTTTGTCTTGTTGTATTTCTGTTCTAATCTTTATGACTTCTGTCTTTGGATTTTGTTTGTTCTTTATTTTTCTAGTTCTCTTATGTCTAAGGCTAGATTGTTTATTTGGGATTTTTCTTGTTTCTTGAGGTAGGCTTGTATCACTGTAAATTTCCATCTTACAATTGCTTCTGCTATATCCCATAGGTTTTGGATCATTGTGTTTACATTTTCATTTGTCTCCAGGTTTTTTTTTTTTTAATTCTCCCTTTGATTTCTTCAATGATTCATTGGTTGTTTAGTAACATATTGTTTAGCTTCAATATGTTTGTAGTTTTTGCAGTTTTTTCTTGTAGTTGATTTCTAGTCTCATACTGTTGTGTTCAGAAAACATGATTTCAGTCTTCTTAGATATACTGATATTTGTTTTGTGACCTAAAGTGTGATCTATCCCAAATAATGTTTCATGTACACTTGAAAGGGATGTGTATTCTCCTGCTTTGAGATGGACTGTTCTATGTATATTTCTTTTACATTCAAACAGGTTAATATGATATCTAAGGCCAATGTTTCTTTATAGATTGTCTAGATGATTTGTTCATGGAGGTAAGTGGTATATTAAAGCCCCCTTCTATTATTGTCTTACTGACAATTTTTTCCTTTAATGTTTGCTTAATATATTTAGGTACTCCAGTGTGGGATGCATAGGTAATTTCAATTGTTAACTCTTCTTGTTGGATCGATCCCTTTATCATTATATAATGTCTTATTTGTCTCCTATCTTTGTTTTAAGGTGTATTTCTTCTGATATAAGTATTGCTACCTGGCTTTATTTTCATAGAATTTAGTGTTATGTTTGGATTCCTTTCCCTCTTTTTGGTGTGTATCTGTTATATATTTTCAGTTTGTACTTACCATGCAGTTCATGTGTAACAAACTGTTTTAGTTCACTTCAGTCGCTTAGTCATGTCCAACTTTTTGCGACCCCATGGACCACAGCACGCCAGGCCTCCCTGTCTTCAACAACTCCTGGGGTCCACCCAAACTCATGTCCATTGAGTCAGTGATGCCATCCAACCATCTCATCCTCCGTCGTTCCCTTCTCCTCCGGCCCTTAATCTTTCCCAGCAGCAGGGTCTTTTCATATGAGTCAGCTGTTCACATCAGGTGGCCAAAGTATTGGAGTTTCAGCTTCAGCATCAGTCCTTCCAATGAGTATTCAGGATTGATTTCTTTAGGATGGACTGGTTGGATCTCCTTGAAGTCCAAGGGACTCTCAAGAATCTCCTCCAATACCACAGTTTAAAAGCATCAATTCTTCTGTGCTCAGCTTTCTTTATAGTCCAACTCTCACATCCATAACATGAGCACTGGAAAAGCCATAGCCTTGACTAGACGGACGTTTGTTGACAAAGTAATGTCTCTGCTTTTCAATATGCTGTCTAGGTTGGTCATAACTTTCCTTCCAGGAACAAGCGTCTTTTAATTTCATAGCTGCAATCACCATCCGCAGTGATTTTGGAGCCCAGAAAAATAAAGTCAGCCACTGTTTCCCATCTGTTTGCCATGAAGTGATGGGACCGGATGCCATGATCTTAGTTTTCTGAATGTTGATCTTTAAGCCAATTTTCCACTCTCCTCTTTCACTTTCATCAAGAGGCTCTTTAGTTCTTTTTCACTTTCTGCCATAAGGATGGTGTCATCTGCATATCTAAGGTTATTGATATTTCTCCCAGCAATCTTGATTCCAGCTTGTGCTTCTTCCAGCCCCACATTTCTCATGATGTTCTCTGCTTGTAAGTTAAATAAGCAGAGTGACAGTATACAGCCTTGACGTACTCCTTTTCCTATTTGGAACCAGTCTGTTGTTCCATAGCAGTTCTAACTGTTGCTTCCTAACCTGCATATGGGTTTCTCAAGAGGCAGGTCAGATGGTCTCGTATGCCGATCTCTTTCAGAATTTTCCAGTTTATTGTGGTCCACACAGTCAAAGGCTTTGGCATAGTCAATAAAGGAGAAATAGATGTTTTTCTGGAACTATCTTGCTTTTTCAATGATCCATCAGATGTTGGCAGTTTGATCTCTGATTCCTCTGCCTTTTCTAAAACCAGCTTGAACATCTGAAAGTTCACGGTTCACATATTGCTGAAGCCTGGCTTGAGAATTTTGAGCATTACTTTACTACCGTGTGAAATGCGTGCAATTGTGTGGTAGTTTGAGCATTCTTTGGCATTGCCTTTCTTTGGGATTGGAATGAAAACTGACCTTTTCCAGTCCTGTGGCCACTGCTGAGTTTTCCAAATTCGCTGGCATACTGATGTAGCACTTTCACAGCAGCATCTTTCAGGATTTGAAATAGTTCAACTGGAATTCCATCACCTCTTCTAGCTTTGTTTGTAGTGATGTTTCCTAAGGCCCACTTGACTTTACATTCCAGGATGTCTGGCTCTAGGTGAGTGATCACACCATCGTGATTATCTGGGTCGTGAAGATCTTTTTTATACAGTTCTTCTGTGTATTTTTTGCCACCTCTTCTTAATATCTTGTGCTTCTTTTAGGTCCATACGATTTCTGTCCTTTATTGAGCCCATCTTTGCATGAAATGTTCCCTTGGTATCTCTTGGTAAGGCCTCCTCAGACAGCCATTTTGCTTTTTTGCATTTCTTTTTCTTGGGGATGGTCTTAATTCCTGTCTCCTGTACAGTGTCATGAACCTCTGTCCATAGTTCATCAGGCACTCTGTCTATCAGATCTAGTCCCTTAAATCTATTTCTCACTTCCACTGTATAGTCATAAAGGATTTGATTGAGGTCATAGCTGAATGGTCTAGTGGTTTTCTCCACTTTCTTCAATTTACATGTGATTATTTTACACTGATGCCCTCTTAACTTTGAACACATTTTAACCACCCTGCATTTAACACTTCCTGCCATGTTTAATGTTGTGACATCGTATTTTACATCTTTTGTTTTGTCTCTTAACTATTTATTATAGATATTGCCAGATTAGGGAAATTTTCAGTTATTATTTCCTCAAATAGTTCTCTGCCCTCACCTCTCTGTTTCTTCTCCTTTTGGTATAATGTGAATGTTAGTACACTTGATGTCGTCTCAGAGGTATTTTCAAAACTACCCTTATTTTTTTAAAATTCTTTCATCTTTTTTTCTATTCAGCTTGAGTGACTTCCACTACTCTTTCACTTCACTGAGTTGTTCCTCCATACCATCTAATCTACTTTTGATTCCTTCTGATATGTTTTTTATTTCAGTTATTATAGTCTTCAACTCTGCTTGGTTCTTCTTTGTATTTTCTAACTCTGTTAAACTTTTTATTCAGTTCATCCATTCTTGTCCCAAGTTCATTGATCATGTTTATGTGAGGTCATTGCCTTGAATTCTTTATTGGGTAGATTGCTCATGTCTTCTTTGCTTAGTTCTTCTTTTGGAATTTTGTCTTATTCCTTTGTTTGAAACATATTTCTTTTGTCTCGTCATTTTGCCTAATTCTCTTCCCCTGTATTAAGTAGGTCGCTTACATTTCCTGATTTTGGATAAGGGACCTTATATAGGAGACATTGTATGAGGCCTAGCAGTACACTCTCTCTGGCCACCAGAGGCCCCTACATGGGTTCTATGGGCCTTTCTGTTGTGTTGGGACTATGGTAGCTGGGCTGATAGGGCTGGCCCCTGGCCCAGAAGGCTGCCATGCTCTGCCTCATTAATGGCTGCAAGCCTGCTGGTACTAAAGTCATTTTTTATTTCACTCTTATGAGCTAAGTTTAGTTGAACAGCTAAATCATTTTTTAAATGAAGAAATGGGTTTTAAGTCAAGGTGTCAGACCACAATTCTTCTAAGTTATAAAGGAATGTTTTTCTTCCTCCTCACCCTCATCCTGGAATAGTAGAAATTAGTTTAATTTTGTGAAAGGTGATTCAAAGGCAGTGCTGCACATGTGGTTGTGCAAATAGGTTGTACAAGTAGGAGTACACATTTAATGTCATTTAATTGTCATTGTTGATTTGTCCTTATTTTGTACAATATCCAGCAGGTCGCAGTAAGGTGTCTTAAGTAAAGGATTCCTTTCTGACTCAGTTAAGTCATTTGTACAGGCTATTGTAAGGGTTACTGTAAGTCCAGAAGAACTGGGGAAGGAGAAATGAAGGAAGTCAGCGTTTAACTGTGGGTGAGGTACTTGCTGGGTTTAGAAAGCTGTATCATGTGTGTTAATGTTTAAGTTAGTCTAAGAAACTTTTTTTTTTTTTTTTACTTAGAGCCCTTTAAAATTGGATGCCCTGGTGAGGGGCCACTCTCAACTTGTTCTGAGGCAATATTAACCTTAGTAAACCACTCTGGTGATTGGAGAATTGGGTGGGAATGGTAAAGAGTGGTGTAAACAGTCAGGAATGGTTTTTGTTTCAGCCTAGACTTCTGGGGAGAAAAATAGTGGATTGAACATAAGTGTGTACTTGTATTCCTTTCAGAAACCTCACTACAGCTATAGTAACGGGATATACATTTTAAGACATAGTCCTTCAAGAATAAGGAAAATGGCAAAGAAGAAAACAACCACAAAACCCAATAATACATAATAATAAATCAAATGCTGGAAAGCAAATGGAGTGTGGTAAATGACCTGCGTGACCTGAGAAAGCCAGTTCTTAATCTAGCAAGAAAGAAAGCCAAGAACCAATCTGATTTTTACCACAAAACCTTCAAATAGTCCAGGAATCGATGGCCTCAGGAATGTATAGTAGTAGATCCCTCAGTCTCCTCCTCTTCCCACGACCACTAGACAGTTGCTCTTCCCACCCCCATCTCTACCCTAATGTAAGGTTGCAGGCCAGTTCTCTGGGGGAGAAAACTAAAGGGTCTCTGAACTGGGGCACACCAGGCAAAATGGAGAGCACGGGGTACTTTACCAAATACAAGGGAATAAACTGAACACCTGCAAACTGAATGATGAGACTCCTCTACCTGTCTCTCTCACTTTGCCCTTACCCTCCAGGCAAGAGATCAACGTCACTGGAGAATTTACCGACCTAAGGACACTGACATTCCCAAAGCTAGTCATCATTGGAGGGAAAGCCTCTAGCATGGAAGAAAAAAATCCAAAAAAAAAAAAAAAGAAGAAGAAATTTGGAAGCACAAGGAATAGAAAGCTTTAAAAAAGTTGTGATTATCTTCAGAGAGAGAAAATATGGCATACGTGAGACAAGAACTGAATGTTAAATACAAAGCCAAAATACTGCTTTCTACTGTGTATTAAAAAATTATAACAGAAATAAGACTCAATAATAGAAGGGTTAGAAGATGAAAATGAGGAAACAGCCCAGAAAATAAAGAGGAAAAAAAAGATAAAATAATTAGAGTACCATTAGGAAGTCAAAACAATGAGTTCCAGAGAAAGTAAAACAAAGGGAAGGAAATCACTAGGAAAATATTTTAAGAAAGTTTCCCACAACTGAAGGATATGAGGTTCCAGATTAAAAAGAATTACTAAGTGCCTATAACAAGGCACATTTTCGGAAAATTTCAGTTTGTCTCTGATGACAAAGAGGCCATTTTGCAAACTGCCAAAGAAAGGGAAAACATTACAAACTAAGGACCAGAAATCAGTATGGCTTCTGACTTCTATCAGCAATATCAGAAGCTAGAAAATAATGAGGAATGCCTTCAGACTTCTGAAGGAAGATTATTTCAATACAGCATTGTATATAATATAGCTCTAAGCCACTAATAGCACGTGAGAATAAAGACATTTTCAGACATGCAAGGTTAAAAAAAATACCTCCTACATACCATTTCTCCTAAAGCTAAATGGGATAAATTCTTCACCAAGAATGAGCAGGATGTGGTGATATAGGACAGGAGATCCAACACAGGGAAGAGACAAGGATGCCCTAGGGAGAACCCTGCAAGGGGAACCCAGGTACACAGCCTCAGAATAATGACACCCAGTGTAGACTGGAGCAGTCAGAAGACTGCTCTGAGACTTCTCCAAGAAGACCACACTAATATATCTGAGTTAACTGAAGCAACAGGAAGTGAATTGGGGACTGAATTAACAATAAGGGCATAGGAATCTAAGCAAATAAACAATCAGACAATAACTGAAGCAAGTTTCCATGTTTGTTCATCCTCTTAGACCTGAGATGATAAGCAACATAGATACATGGTTTTTATCAGCTTCCTCCACTTTATTATTATAAGTATTTAATTTATAAATTTTACTCTATTTTATTTTTCACACACATGAAGTCTGATTTGGCACTGGTGAATACACACAGAATCTGAAAAGTCCAATGTGAACTGAATAGATTTTCTGAGATCTAACACTAAAAAACAACTGCCAAACAACTGTCAGACATTTCATTCTTAAGAAAGCTGAGTTGGGAGGACAGACTACTTTGGGAAGATAAGCGTGAGAAGTAATGTGTGTGTAGGGGGGGTGTATGTGCAGTTCACCCTCTAGAAGCTGACCTAGGGGGACAGATTGCTTTGGGAAGATAAGTATGAGAGGAGGGGTGTGTGTGTTTTCCCCGTGCTCAGTAGTGCCTGACTCTTGGTGACCCACAGACTGTAGCCCACCAGGCTCCTCTGTCCATGAGATTTTCCAGGCAAGAAGGGTTGCCATGCCTTCCTCTAGGAGATCTTCTGGACCCAGGAACTGAACCCACATCTCCTGTGTCTCCTGCATTGGCAGGCAGATTCTTTGCCACTGAGCCACCAGGGAAGTAAATAGGAGGGTTAAGGGAAATTCCCACCACACAGACTGCAGAAATATATAGGAAGGCAAACAAGGCCCAAGGTAAAAGCTCTGCTGAGATAAAAATGCTGAAAGCGGGCTTGGGCCCTGCTTCCAGGGCAACAGCTGAACACTGAAAAAAGAGCAAGGAAGACCTTGCCCAATCCTGGGGTTAATATGGGGCTCTGAGAAAGAACAGTGTGTGGTAACGTGACTCTTGAGGGCAAAGAGCGTTGCTATTCAGGAGCACATGACATCTTGATCTGAGGACACAGACTCTTGACCAGAGAGGGTTAGTGTCACACTAGTAACACAGAAGCCCCGCGAGCACGCGGACCAGCAGCCTTCATGTCCAGCACCCACAGAGGGTAGATGTGAGTCTCTTAAGGCACCTTGACAGAAGCTTGAATTTTGTTCTTCTCTGTAAATCACAGGGAAACTGAATGTCTGTACGTCGCATTTCCTGGAGTTGAAAGCAATAAAGGAGCAGCACCTACAGACAGTTGTGAGATGTATCTCTACTTAGGATTTGCCTTAAGATAGGGTTTCTGTGACAGAAAAGGAGGAGGCCACCCCACAGGTGACTTTCCTGAGGCTCCCGCTGTCCACGGCTAAGCAGAGCAGTCATTTCAACAGGGGCATGGGACATGAGGACAGAACCCCCCAGGACAACAAGGCAGAATTTCTGGTGAAGACAGTGTCCCCACGCAGGTAAACGAGCTTCTCCAAATACCCCTAGGAAGAAAGCCGAGCACATAAGGTGCCAGCTGCTAGAAGGTTGGCTCGGGATGAGAAGGAACGACGTTAAATGTCAGGACAGGGTGTTCCAGGCCCACCCCTGACGAGGCTGGGGTGAGGTCCTGCATTTAGCCAGGCACAATTCAAAGTGGTCTTCAGTTGCCATGAGGGGTTCTGGAGTGTCGCTGATGAGGAAGCGCTCCAGGAGCACCTGCTTGTTGGGCTGCCCAGCTGCTGGGACAAGCAGTCGCCACAGCAGGACTGCTTTGCGTCAGAGACACTGCTGTCACAGCAGCCATCCACCAGCAAATCTTTGCCCTCATAAACACAGCCCTGTTCATCCGTGATGAGGTACTTCCCTTGACTGGAGTTCTGCCCTGGTTGATGGGCTGACTGCCATTGCCCCAGTTAAACTGTACTTGCCGTGAAACGGGCTGATCGTGGTCTCGACCCTGGAGGAGACTCCGATCTCTCACTGCCCTCTTCTTCTGCTTGAAGGTGCTGGTGAGGAAGTAGAGGAGCAAAAGCTGGAAGACCAGGGCGCGCACCCACCTCTCCCACAAGAGCCAATGCCACATTGTGGCCTCCAGGTTTACCATCCTGTCAGAGTGGGGTGGGCCCTGGACCTAGGTGGCATGGCCCCTACACAGCCGGCAGCCCCATGGCTCAAGAGGGCACCCGTCCCCTCTATTGTAGAAGCTAGATCAGTTAGCACCAACATAGCATACTGGAGTCATTCCCAGTTCTGCTCTCTCATTGACTGACTTAACATCTGCCATCCTCATTAGTACAGTGGTGAGTATCCCATGTCTCGAGGGAGACCAGGGTTAGGTTTCCCCTACAGGGAGGCAACATGCCCTAGGGCCTCCCTGGTGACTCAGATGGTCAAGAATCCGCCTGAGTTGGGAAGGTCCCCTTAGAAGAGCGTTGCACCCCACTCCAGTATTCTTGCCTGGAGATTCTCATGGACAGAGGAGCCTGGTTGGTGGGCTACAGTCCATGGGGTCGCATTAAGTCGGACATGACTGAGTGACTAACATGAGTCACAAGCAGATTCTAAGTTTCTACTGTGTTAGCTGGTTCTAGAACTGACTAGAAGTTAGGACACTTTAAGGTTATCTCAAGTCTTCATCAGCCTGAGATAAAAGCAATTTATTTGTGCTCACTACCTGATAATTCTGTTCTGAACCCTGAAATCTGATTTCATCCCCCTCTGAAATTTCCAGAGATGTGGTGAATTCCCATACTGCTGTCCTTTTCACTCTTTCTCTCCCTTCTTTAGAACTCTCCTGTCTTGTGCAGTATCTTTTGTCTGTTGGTTGTGTTTCTCCCACACTGTAGCTTCTTTACTGTTTCCCTTTTTGTAAAGTCCTATCCTTGCCCTTTTTTGCTTGCTTTGTCCTTTCTCTATAGATGATTTACCCTGTTTTCACGTTTCTAAATGCCACCTTGGTTCTAATAACTTTTAAGTCTCTATTTCTGGCTTTAATTTCTCAGTAGCAGACCTGAATTCCCAATTGATCCTCTGAACATCTTCACTGGAATGCTCAAAACTGAAGCCATTTTCTTTGTGTAATTCCCTTCTTCACCCCCTCCCTCCCCTACAGCCTGTTGTTCTCATGTGATTGAATTTCTGCTAAATGCCCACCATCCTTCTAGTCCTCCTAACTTTAACTTACTCATTTGTTTACCCATTGTATCTCTTCTCGCTTCTCTTTTCTTCTTTCTATGTATCTCCTTTCACTGCTTGTTCAGCATTATCTTCTTTGAAAGCCCTACTTGAATCTTTTTTCTTTTTTTTTAAGTTGTTGTTGGCTCTTTTTTCCCTTTCTCTTAAATATTACTTATTTATTTGGCTGTGCTGGGTCTCAGTTGTGGCACACGGGGTCTTCGGTCTTCCTTGGGGCATGCGGGGTCTTCAGTTGCTACACAGACATATGGGATCTAGTTCCCTAACTAGGGATCGAACTCGCGCACCCTGCATTGGGAGGGTGGAGTCTTGGCCACTGGACCAGCAGGAAAGCCTCATATTACTTTATTTCTTTAAACACTTTTTATAGGATCTTCGTTGTCTATAGGATAAAATTTGGACTTGCATTGACACTAAAGGCTGTGTGTATTCTGACCAGACTTGACTCTCACATCATCTTTTTTTTAACCCATCACAGATTCTCTAGGTTCTCTGGGCTCACAGGTCTACTTCAGGTTCCCCAGGCATTCTCATACTTGAGCTTCTGCTCACATTGGGCCATCAGTCTGATTGTCTTGCTGTGTTCTCTCATTCTACTTCCCTCATCTGTGATAATCACGTTTGTCCTGAGGCCCAGTTAGATATCTCCTCTTGGCAATTGTTCCCTTTATTCCAGTAATCAGAATTCATAGCACTTGTCTCTGATAAGCAGTTCCTCTTTTACATCAAATACTGAATGTATGTCCTTACCCTTTTAATAAGTTGTTGGTGTGTATCTTCTTTACTAGATTGGAACTTCTTAGTTGACAAGACTGTAGCTTCACTTTGGTGTTGTCATGGCAACTGGCAGGTTTTGTCCATTGTTGCAAGATGAGTGAGTGACTGATTGTTGAGCGGATGACTGACAGTGAGACGCATTAGAGAAACCCTTGCTTGACTTTTTCAGATGAGACTCTTCAAAGTAAAAGATAATGTTAGCTGTGGGAAATGTTCTTTCCCTCTAGCCCCCCCACAGGGAAAACCACATCCACTTCAGAGAAATATTTTTGGAATGAAATCAGAGAATTAGCATTATTACGGGGCCACAAGACCTATAAACAGTTACTGCAGTCACCACTGTTGGTTCTGATAAGTTGGTATGCACCATTGTCCATGTTGACAAGTCATCGCCCTCAGTGCGCCTGGCTGCACATGTCAGATCTGATCTCTTGGGCTGTGCTGCTAGTTGATTGGAGGAGGGCATGGCAACCCCCTCTAGTATTCTTTTCTGGAGAATCCCATGGACAGAGGAGCCTGGCAGGCTACAGTCCATGGGGTCGCAAAGAGTAGGACATAACTGAAGTGATATAGCATGCATGCTAGCTGATATTGTAACCATAGTGGTGTTCATGAGCATGACACCTGTACTTTTTTTTTTCTAAAAGATTTTGTTAGTAGTAAATAGCTTTTATTAAGTATTATCTTGCTCCTATACAGAATGGCAAGAGAAAATACATCCTTTTAATAACAGAAAATGATCTTTTTAAAAAATTATTTTTTGCTGTGTTGAATCCTGTCGACTAAAAAAAAGATGTACAACTTAAGAGTTGCAAGTTAAGTTTTGTTTGGGGCAAAATGAGGACTGCAGCCTGGAAGGCAGCATAGCTCTGAGAGACTGCTCCAAAGCGGCAGTGGGGGAAAGTCAATATATAAGGTTTTGGTGAAGGGGGAATTCAATACCATGAAGCACTCACTTTACAAAAGGGTTTTTTTTTTCAGTCATGAGGATCTGATGTCACCATGAAGGGGTTTAGTGCTTCTCTGTATATGAGGAGATTCAAGAGTTGAGATCATAAAATCTGTACCTAAAACCATCCAACTATCTAAAGACCTGTCTCACCAATTTCCCTGGAGCATGGAGTGCCTCACTCCACCTTGAATTCCCTCGGGGGTTGTTGAAGGTCAACAGCCATAACAGCATGGAGTTCAATCTCCATAGAGGCAGATAGCAAACGCCTTTGTTGTTCAGTCGTTGGCAATGCTCTTGGTAAGTGCCAATTTGTAGTTGACAGTCTTCATTGCTCTATACAGTCTTTCTCTAGTTGCGGCATGAGGACTTCTCATTGCAGTGGTTTCGCTTGTGGAGTATGGGCTCTAGGTGCACTAGCTCAGTAGTCGTGGCTCTCGGGCTTAGTTGCCCTGCAGCATATGGGATCTTCCTGGACCAGGGGTCAAACCTGTGTCTTCTGCATTGGCAGGCGGATTCTTAACCAGTGGACCACCAGGGGAGTCCAATTTATCCTTTGTGTTACATTTCAGCTTGATAGCACAAATGTGTGTCCTGTTGTTGGAGTTCCTGTTATAAGTTTAATTAGTATATCAAAATCGAAAGAGCAGATTTAGCAGTTATTTCACAGATAGAAAGTTTACCATGGTAGGAAAGAAAGTGCATACCTGTGACTAGAACTCTCTGTTCTCTCTGGAAGGGTTGCTTTATTAGAGGCACTCTTGGGGCAGTGGAAATGGCACAAGGTTTCAAGTTACCCTAACTGGCTTCAAATTCCACCTCTTTTCATCATTCACCCTCAGCCTCAGCTTCCTTATCCAATGAGATTTTTATTATGGTTTGAAAGAAGAATGCAAGACCAACAACATAAATTTTGATTTGAGACAAACTTTAATTCTCTATGACTCTTACAAAACCATGGAACCAGTGAGATAATGGAGTAAGTGTTATGTATCTCATTTTGCTTGGACAGGTTTAAATTAACCCAATAAAGAAATTTGAGGTGTGGCATCTTAGAAAACATCCTGTCTCCCTACCTCATGACTTTACTCATTTGTTTTTCCATTTTTACTTGCACAGTTTGGCAAATTCCTTTCTTCTAAAGTACAGCCATAATTCACCATTGTGTTATGTAACCTGAGGTAGAAAGATGGGAGTGGAGTTGTTTATAGTTCGTCTTGAGATTTAACTTTGAGACTAATCTTGGCTTTTGACTGCTATAGGAACTTTTCCAAAATAAAAAAATACATGATTTAGATAAGTTGAGCAAAATTATCTAAACATTGCTTACTTCAGTTGTGCCCGTGATCTCTCTCCCTCTCCCCTGTCCCCCATCTCTCCCTCCCTCTCAATTTCCTCCTCCATCCCTCCCCATTCTTTTTTTTTTTTTCTTGATGGGGGAGGAGCAGGGAACAGGATTGGCTCACCTACTTATAAAAGCCTTTTTAGTTTATATTTCAAACAGAAGGATTTGTAAATCAGATAGGTGGAACATCTAGTTGTGTTTGTGTCCAAAACAGACTGAAGCTGCCTCGAGGGATGAAACCTGTTTTGTTATGACCCTAAGGGCTTCCCAGATGGCTCAGTGGTAAAAGAACCCACCTGCCAGTGCAGGAGACACAGGAGATGCTGGTTCTACCTGGGTTGGGAAAATCCCCTGGAAGAGGAAATGGCAACCAGCTCCAGTATTCATGCCTGGGAAATCCCATGGACAGAGGAGCCTGGCAAGCTACAGATCATGGGGTCACAAGGAGTCCAGCACAGATTCATGGCTGAGCACACACACGCATGCTCCTGGCACTCACCTCACATCTAATTTCTGTAGTGACAATGCTTAAGAAAGGAAGTTCCCAAGTTTCTCATAAAGCGGTTGTGTCTGTTGGATTGTTCTGGTTAATTTCTTTTCTCTGAAATGTACAGCCTGTTTTTTTTTTTTCTTTGTCTTCAGAAATTTACAGGTTAACTGTTTTCCATTTTAATTGATAGTTAATATATCACAAAAGGAAATCCCCATCTATTTCATTTTTTTCTTTGGCTTACAAAATAATTTTGATTGTGTTTTGCATAATTTTTTTCTACTCTAACTCTGCAGAGTAGAAAATAACAAGATAAACTCAAGGTAGAAAAGAATAAAAACAAGATGAATTCTTGGGATGGGAAGGAAATAAAAGAAACTTGAAATAGAAAGTAATACAGATTATTATTTTATGTCAGTTAATTTTTCAACTTAGAGGTCTTTCAGTTTTTTCCCTTTTACTTTAATCAAAGTAGTGCCATCAGAGTCAAAAGCATATTTAAACCAACCTTTTGTAATTAATTTTTAAAAGTAGAAATTGTAGAAAATATCCAGATGTGTGTTAGGAACCTGGAGATCTAGGAAGGGAGCCAATGAAATAATACATTGGGAATGACTGAAAGTAAGAGAGAGAAAAATATATTTGCAAGAAGACTATCATCAGCAGTACACAAAAAACAATTAGATAAAAATAGCCTTGGAGTAGCTGCTGAAGGCTAGAAAGCTCCACAGTGATAGATAAGCCTCCCAAAAAAGAAACCCCTTGCAGAATAGGATTGAGGGGAAAATGTGGCCTCTTCTAATAACGTTTGATATAAGTGATACAACATACAGTCATTGGTAAATATGAGCTTTTTGTAACTAGATGTGTTTCTTTGGTTAATAAATTAGGATTATACTAAAATTTTCATAAGCTTTCCTAAGACTTAGCAGTGAATTTTACTACTATTTTATTGTATTTTTGCCTGAATAATATAGTCCTGTATCATATTACTACTTGTCTTAATCTGTTCCCGCTGTGATTAGAGGATACCATGGAGTGGGTGGTTTGAACAGCAAACAGATTTGATGTCTGCTAAGGGCCCTCTTCTGGGTTGCAGTCTGTTGACTTCCGTATGCTCACTCATGGTGGGAAGAAGGCATGGTAGCTCTCTGGGGTCCCTTTTATAAGGGTACCAATTCTGTTCATGAGAACGCCTCCCTCATAAGCTAATTACCTCCTGGAGGCCCCAACTCCTAATCCCACCATGCTGGGGGTTAGAATTTCAACACATGAATTTTGGGGGGACACCAAGATTTAGTCCATTGCAGTACTGTTGTCACACCATCATAGAAACCTTGTAAGTGTCTTACTGAAGGACCAGGCTGTTGTAGTAATAATGTCTGGGTAAATAGAATAATCTCATTCTAACTAACATTTCTTCTCTGTTTGGAATGAAACCTAAAAATTACCAAACTCTTTTTAAAATTCTAATATTTTTGTATATCCAAGTTTAGTTGCTTTCATTGAGGACCTCTTAATAGCTTTAGTAAAAGCACAGTATATTCTAGTGTCCATTTACATTTGAAGGTGGATTCTTGAGGCTAAAAAGTGTTTTTAATTAGAAACTGGATATAAGAAAACTGTTAAAACGCCATGGAGACTGTAATTAATAACATCATGATCTGTTGTTGAATCTGAAGGCATAAAGGGCTGGAAGACAATGGGGTGGGTACAGAATCTAGAGAGTGGTTTGAGTGGGGAAGGGGGCAGAAGATCATTATTCTGTATGAGACAACCAGGGGAAAATGGCACCATTTAAGGGACGTTTTGTCAAGATCTGAAAGAAAAATTGCCAGAATTGTAGACAGGTTATGAGTTTCCACGTTAAATGAGTTTACAAAGCACTCAGCATAGTGAATAAATAAACACCTATTTCAAAGCACATCTTCGGGAAATTTCAAAGTATCTTTGATGAGGAGGACCTTCTAAGAGTTCTCAGGAATTGAAAACAGAAACAAAAATATGCTATACGACATTTGAATAAGAGTGGCATCAAGTTCTCGACAGCGATGTTAGATGCTAAGACCACAGAGCAGTGCTGTTAAAGTTCCAATTGAACATGACTTCTAAACTGAAATTGTATTACAAGCGAAACGATCTGTCAAGCAACAGAAGGTGTATATCAAAAAGGACAAGAAGAAGATAGAGAAAATCCCCAAAATATTGGTGAAAGGAAGTCCCAGGATGGCAGCTGGATAGCTGAGAGAGTGTCCCGTCCAAATTGGAATAAGGGGATGGAGGGTTTTTAGGCACTTCTCAATTTAATCTCAACTTTTCTAGATAATATTCGTACACTAGGTTTTATTTAGAAATGTTGAGGTAAATGCCATAAGAAAAGGCTAAAAATTAAAAGAAAGAATGCCTTTGGTGGGCTGCTGTTTCTTCTTTATTAGCTTATTTGATTTTAAGTATAGTTGTTATTTTTCCCACAATGTACATCTATTAATAAAGTAATGTGTAATTTAAGGAAACAACCTTCTCTGAAAGTGTAAAATCAGCATGATAGTTACTACTTTATAGGGTTCTATAAAAAAAGGATATTAAAATTAAGTTCCCCAGCAGAATGCTGGCACATATTGGCTGCTCATTGAATGTTTGTTTCTTTTTTTTTCAGTCAGTTTTGCTATATTTTCTATGAGAAAAAAAAAAAATCTCAAGTTCCTAACAAGTCAATGCATGAACACATTTAAAAGCCAGCTAGTTTTTAAGTAGGGCACTGAAATTTCAGACTTAAAGTGTAAATTATGTATTGTTTAATAGATCATGACAAGCATTCTAGATTCCAGATTTTCCATGAAAACAATGCCTTTCATTAAAAGCAAAGTCACAGATAGTAAAAATGTAATCAGAAATGAAGTACACACCCCAAAATTAATTTGATGAAATTTAACACCCTTTCTTTCAATCACTCTGGATCTACTTCTTGCTATTAATAGTACAGGAAAAATCTATCTCCAGTAATGTTTAGATCAAATGTTTATTATACATTAATGTATTTTGGTTGATAATATTGTTGGCTAAATTGCCTTATCAGAGTCACTTGTGGCAGAAAAAATGTAAATGTTGTTGGCTGCTAACATGAAGGCACAGATGGGAATCCACATGCCAATGTGGGGGACATGAGTTCAATCCCTGTTCGGGGAAGATTTCACATGCCACAGAGCAATTAAGCCCCGTGTGCCTCAACACTGAAGTCTGCGTGCCTAGAGCCACGACGGCAGGGAGAAGCCAGTGCACCCCAACTAGGGAGTAGCCCCCACTCCCCGCCCCTAGAGAAAGCCCGTGCACAGCAACAAAGGCCCAGCACAGCTAGTTTCGGTTCCACTTTATTACAGCATTATGATCAGCTGACTAGTAAGCCCTGCACAGTCTTTTCTTAAAATTATTTCACTGGGTGAGTCCAGAAGATTGAGCTAATACTGGCCTGTAATATGAGGAACATAGAATGATGTGTTGTTTTGTTTTACTGTTGCTACTTGAAATACATACCCAAGATTCTTCAAGCTACTATCCTACATAACTACTGAGAAGTTATTTCACAGAGCATTTCATTTGTACCTCTCCTTGGGTAATTTATAATGTCAGCATTTTCATATCAAAGCACCTACAATTACAGTATAGGGTCTATAGTGTCTTATTTCAGATATTCTTGGTAAGAGTAATATTCTTTTGACAAAGTTACAGACTTTATCAGGTTTCCCTGGTGGCTTGGAGGGTAAAGCATCTGCCTGCAATGCAGGAGACCCAGGTTCAGTCCCTGGATCGGGAAGATCCCCTGGAGAGGAAAATGGCAACCCACTCCAGTACTCTTGCCTGGAAAATCCCATGGATGGAGAAGCATGGTAGGCTACAGTCCGTGGGGTCACAAAGAGTCGGACACAACTGAACGACTTCACTTTCCTTTCCTTCCACAGATTTTATCAATGGCAGTTGCAGGGGGTGTATGCTAAATCATGTTATAAATGCATTAAAAGTGTTCTCTGATAAAAGAATTAAGCATTTTTATAAATGGAAGAAAAGAAAACAATTTAGACAGTCTACGGCAATGATAGCTTGTGAGTCCTGGTAAATGAAGAAATCCATACAGATATTTCTCACAAAGCTTTCTGAAGAAAAGATGCCTTGTCAGATCAGGGATGAATGATATTAATTGTTCTCACACAACCCCCGCTCTCCCTGCCTTTTACAGCCTCCCTTACCCAAACACACAAAATACTATTTTTATTTTGTTTTAACAAACTCTTATGTAGTGGTTTGTGCCAGGGATTATTCTAAGCACTTGGCAAATAAATATTTACTTACTAAACTCTATTAGCTAGGTACTATTATTATCCTTGTTTGTTTGCTTTTTAAACAGTTAATGAAACCAAGGTGGTGCTTTTCCAGGACTTTCGTAGTAGTGAATGGCTCTGCTGGTATTTGAACCTGGTAATTGGCCCTAGTGTTAGTCCTATGAACCTCTGTGCTCTTTCTGCTGCTTGCCTTGGAGTGATGAACAAAAGAGGACGAGCTCTCTACTCCTGGGTCCTATGACGCTGTCAATGGTTATTTGCTTATACCATTAAAAAAAATAAATTTATTAGTGGAGTTGTCTGTTTTACTGTCACTTAGTTGGAAAAGTATGTGCAGTCATTTATTCAAAAATATAAAAACAGAATATGAAGGTTTTTGTTGCTGTTGGCAGTTTTGGGAATAACTGTGATGAATGAAATTCTGTTACTAAAAATGCAACTTCACGCATCATTTAGAGAACTTCTTTACCAAGAACATGTTCGGCACTTAATAGCACTCAATAAATATTGAGTCTAATTACGCAGTGAACAAGGATGCACTACATATTTACAGCATTTTCCAATTCATCATATTCTTTTTAATTTCACGTTTGCTTGGGTATGGTGTAGAATTTAAAATATGTATCATAAATGTCTTAGGAAGTTTTGAGTATTTTATGTATTTTTGAATGATCATTTAAATCATACGACAGCTGATGGTACAGGATAAAACATGATCCATAATAATTATATTTTATAAACTCATTTTGACCTGAAACTTCTCTAAGGACAAAAGTATATCCTTAATTAAAGTCAGTGTTGTAGCCTTTCTCTTGTCAATGAGATAGAAACCACTGTGTTTATTTCCTAACATGAGGGGGAAAGGAATATTTCCAATTCTCATAACACAGACATCCCTGTTGTTACTTCTCTGGATGGCCTCCTGAGAGATCTAATAATGGGAATATGAGTCTGTACTTAGTCACCAATTCCTTAGCAAATTCATTAACCTTTCTTTTATCTCTCAATTTGTAACCCCAGTAAATTATCAGTTAAGTATTAGACTTCCCTGAAATATAGCTCTTTTTCACTCATTTCTGTTTTGTGTCAGTATGGCATTTAAAGACCAGAATGTTAAACAGGTTATTTAGATTTAAATTCATTCAAACACACAAGCCATGTGTGCTCTGATTTTATTACATAGTAGGGCTGATTTATCTATTGATAGTAACCACTGTTGAAGATAGGTTAAAGAATATAGTTCAAGCATATAATCATAATTCTTGAATATGTTAAAAAAAAAAACAAATTTTTTGTTTCTTATTGGGATACATCACTACTGTCACTGAAACAAATCTCTCAGAGATGGTTTTCAAGTTTTTCAGTGGTTTTTAGCTTCAGCAATAGTAAATTTAGATGGCATGTTTTATTGCCAAGAGAAAATATGCTAACCATTGTGACGGATAGAAAAAATTGTTATTAAAGCAGATGGTAAATCCTTGAATGTAGTGTTTTTGTTGCTGAACTACATGGTATTTTATTTGTTTATTGTTTTTCGGTAGGATTGCTGATTTAAAATTAACTATGTGCCATGTCTCATAATTCTGTGCCTTTTCTATCATGGTGTTTATCTTGTCTGGAAGACTAACGTGTCTTATTATGTAGAACTTTATTTCATAATTATAAATTTTTTAACTGTATGTACAGATATTTAGAAGGAAGTTTTAACTTCTTGAAGTTATTTTTTATATTTACTGATATTTTCTAAACCAAAAAATGATTATTTATGGAGTTATTTTCATGTCCACAATTTTTTACATTTTTGCAAATCATTCATCTCAGCGTTTAAAATAAGATGAAAATTTCATATTATTACTTAGGAACTTTCAAATATAACCTTTCTCAAAAAATAGGGGGAACATATATGTATTTCAAAATGTAATATTTGAAGCAAAAATGTAAAAAGACTAATATCATAAAATGGGGTAGAGTTGCCCTCTTGGAACCTAGAATAAAACTGAATAAAAGGGTCTAGTTTTTATTTCTGTCACCATCCTGATGGTTCAGAAGTAATGAATAGAAGTACCACTGATTAATTTTTCCCTTGCTTAAGGATTTAAGTTTTCTTTGGGGGATGGATTTTCTATTAAAAAATAATCTGAACCATCTTTTAATAAATTGAATCTATTTGACATATAATATTGTATAAATTTAAGGTACACAGCATGTTACTTTGATAACATTTATGTATTATAACATGATAGCATTGTAGCAGTATTTATCACATTATGTAATTGTGATACAGTTTTGTTGCCTGTATTTATTATGTGTGCATTAGATCACTGTGGCCTGTTTAAACACTATCCTTTGCAAGTTTGTACCCTTAAACATCAGTTTTATCCCCTCAAACCCATCCCCTGGTAACCACCATTATTATCTGATTGTTTGAGTTTGATATTTTAGAAGTTTATGTCATACAGTATTGGTCTCTCTCTGTCTGACTTACCTCACTTATCACACTGTGCTCAGGATCCTTGCATGTTGTCAGAAATGTCAGGCTATCCTTCTTTCTTACTGTGGCATAATATTTTATTGGTATATAAACCATATCATATTTAGACATTCATCTATTGATGGGCGTTTAAGTTGTAGTTTGAATATTGTGAATAAAGCTGCAATAATGTGGGAGCGTATATATTTCTTAAAAACACTGTTTTCATTTCTTTTGGGTGTGTACTCAATAGTGGAGTTACTGGACTGTATGGTAGACCTGCTTTTAACTTTTTGAGGAACCTCCGTATTGTTTTCCATACTATTGAATCAATTTATATTCTCATCAATAGTGTATGAGGATTCCTCTTTTTTTTTTTTTTAATGACATCCTTACCAGAACTTGTTGTCCCTTGTCTTTTAGATGATGACTATTCTGACAGGTATGAGGTGATAATATTTCACTGTAGTTTTGATCTGTATTTCCCTGCTGATGTGATACTGTGCATCTTTTCATGTGTCCATTGTCCATTTTGATGTCTTCTTTGCTTCACAATTTATCTCTTGGAGTTCTACTAGACTTTAGCTTGCTTCAGATAGTTGTAAGAGAATAATGGAAGTAATAAATAAAATCCACTTAACCTGCATGATGCAATAGTATTTGGATTTTATAGAACATGTATATGTTATTGTGTCAGTGATATGCAAAAGATGACTGTACCATAATTTTTGCTTTTCGTAAGTAGATTTATCAAAACAGTAACCCACACTTACAAATATTCTTAAAAATTAAGGCAAAAGCAAATGCCTAATGACATGCTTTTACTGAAACCAAATGTTATCTGCATTATATGGGGAGAGTGGACTAAAAATTCTTCAGTTGTGACAGTAGATGGAGCTTAACAGGAGATCAACAAGCCCATAGTTGTATTTTCAAAGACACTGAAGAAGATAAGTTTTTGATGGCTTTGTTAAAGTTCGGTTTAAGCTCTTAAATGAAGGGAGCCAATGCCATAGGCATGTCCTTGGCTCCGTGCACAGAGATCTCCATTGATATCCAGCCCTGCCCCAGAATGTTCTTAGTTGCTTTTTGATGTTTATTAATGAATTTTTTCATAGAAATAGAAGTGTTGCTTTTGTTTCCATAGTATATTGTTTACTCATACACTGAAAGAAAAGGATTTGCTTGGAGTTTTCCACATAGTTTTTTTTTTTGTTGTTGTCTTTTTTGTTTTTTTTTTCCTTTGAAATATGGTCCTTTTCCTCTAAGAGCCAGACTGTTGAGAACGGTGACTGATGTGTGAGTTTTGCCTGCTCTTTGTAACGCTTTCTCCTGGCCAGTGGCCATTTCAGGTAAGCAGA
This sequence comes from Antilocapra americana, assembly GCA_007570785.1. Lineage (NCBI taxonomy): Eukaryota > Metazoa > Chordata > Mammalia > Artiodactyla > Antilocapridae > Antilocapra > Antilocapra americana. The sequence continues at coordinate 12,863,471 of ML663557.1, read as the reverse complement.
TGCAGCCTCCTAAACCATCTTTGCTGGAAAAGCAAGGCAATGCTCTAATGCCTAGCCAGGAGTTGTAGACTCATTGTGCAGCCATCAGAATGGTCACTTGTTTGGCATGCGCCTTCGCTAAACACTTGTGAGTGTTTGCTGATCATCCGACTAACAGGTCCTCAGGCCCTATAATGCCTTTTTTTTTTTTTTTTAAATCAAAAGAGAAGTGTGCCCTGTGGTCCCATAATATACAAGTAAAGTGAAATAAAAATTAGAATTTCGGTGGTATTTTTGAATAAGTGGGTAACTGCGATGTTTGTCATTCCAGTTATAAACAATGATTTCCTTTTCTAATACGATCTCCGAAAAGAATGCAGTGGGAAGGGAACAGCATCAGAATGTTAGTCTGGTTTTTGAGGAGATGTTAAAAAAAACTGCGCTTGTGGTTAGAGGAAGCTGTGCTTCTGATCATCTATCTGTTCAGGAGAGGGAGTGTGCATATAGAGTGATGTACACCTTAGCATGCATGTAGAGTGATGTACCCCACAGTTTGACTGTTGTTGGTGTTATGTATCTGCTTGGAAGAGGAGACAGCATATATTAACAGGATTTTTTGTTTGCTCATTTTTAAATTTGTTAATAAGGAAATGGATGTGCAAATAACTTCATTATATTCAACTAGCTTAATTTTTGTGCCCTTTAATTTTCAGAAAACCATGCACCTGTGGTTTTAGAGTTTCTCAATAGCTGTCATGGGGCTTCCCAGGTGGCTCAGGGGTAAAGAAGCTGCCTTTACCACATGGGTATGATCCCTGAGTCAGGAAGATTCCTCTGGAGAAGGAAATGGCAACCCACGCCAGTATTCTTGCCTGGAAAGCCCCATGGACAGAGGAGCCTGGTGGGCTATAGTCCATGGAGTCACAAAGAGTCAGACACAGCTTAGCAACTAGACAGCAACAACAAATGGCTATCACATTGACGTCTATATCTGTACCAAAGTAGAATTCCCTAATTACTTTTTTAAAGGGTAGGGAAAACATACACTATCCAGATTCTTCAGAGTCCATAAAACATACTATTTGATTGACTCATTACTAGGAAAGAAATATCCTAGCCTTCTGAAAACAAAACCAATATCTGTTGACACTGAGCTTGGAAAGTCACATAGATACAGCCTTCAGTAGTCTACTTATACCTGTTTTCAAGCCGTTTGTTTATTTAGCAAATATTTACTAAGCATTTATTATGGGCAGACACTATATTAGTTCCAAGAAGGACAAGAAGAAAGTGCTATGTTAAGTTATAATAGAACCATAGTTTGACAAGATGATGACCAAATTTTGAATTTGATTTAGCTCTTATTTCTGTTTGAATTATAATACATATTTTCAGAATCAGAAAAGACATTTAAAATTATCTATCTACTCCAACCCTTCATCCAGTGTTTGAATCTTTCGTATTATTCATTTGATCATTGCTGATATTTGACTATTTTTGACTTTTAAAAAATTGCATTTTCATGTACTTCAACCTAATGGAACTATTATTAAGTACAGAGTTTGCTCATGACAGTGTAAGATGGGTTAGTCAAGACAACCCTATCAAACTGTCTATATGGGGGAGAAATGTAAAACCAGATATTGACAAAATAGTGGCTATTTGCAGAAATAAAATGGCTCAAGTGCCTTCATCTAACCAGAATGAAGATTCTAGGTGCTGAATTAAGGGTTCATCTTGTGTGATCCATTATGTCATTTCAAACCTTCTTCACACTCTGCAAGGCTCTTAAAATCGAGAAGGGATTTTCTTCATGGACGTGGATTTCAGTTACTTGGTAACTTGAGTTTGTGGCTAGAAGATGAACCATTTACTCAGGGCTCCCCAGCTTCTTAGAGAACACCTTCCTGGTGTCATAGTTGAAGATGTTCTTGGTCTCTCCAGTCCCTACCTCAGAAGCTGCGTTTTCCTGGCTTTTGCAGCACAACACAGGGCTGTGGGTTCGTAGACATTTAAAGTTACTTCGAAAATCAACATCTAGGGATCAGGATTTCACCTAGTATAAGACCTAATTGGGTAAATGATGAAATGACTATTTTCCCTTATGATTGGCTTCAATTAGTTACTTGAACTCACACAAGCCTGAGATGAATTCCTGTATATCCCTCCCTGTTTCACTTACATACAAGTGCTAGCCTCTGGCATCAAAAAAATGGATATGCTATGGTGTGTGTCCTCAGGTTACTCTAAGCACACTTCAGTCTAAGTACTTAAAAAAGGTTTGGTAAATGAAATATATTTTTTCATTCATCCATCCGTCCAAACATCACTTATGATGTACCTATTAAGCCAGGCACTGTGTTAGGCTCTAGCGATAAGCTGAAAACTAGAACAAGCCCCTTCTTCGTCTACCTCATATTCTGATAGTGAAATGAGACAGTAAACATCAGTACTAGTATAGTGTTAGATATGATGAAAGCTATAAAGAAAAAGAAAGTAGTAGAGAGTAAAAAAAAAATAGTACAAAGGAGAATGTAATCATCTCTGCATAGGAAATGAGGTAAACAACCCTAAGAATATAATTTTAAATCTGGGTTTTAAAGAGTAGATAAGAGTATGACAGGCAGACCAGGCAAGGAAGAAACTTCTAGATAGGGAAGCAGCAACAAACAGTAAGGCTGGAAGACATAACACAGGAGATTACAAATAGGGATGCATATGTGTAAAAAAAGATGTAGTATAGGAATAATAAAATATGGTGCATAATATCCTTTGAAGAGTGTTGAAATAACATCATATTTGGGTATGTGAAAAATTGTTTCCTTGAGAGTACTCCTCAGATTCACTCAGGTACCAGAACTCCAGGCAGTAGTAAAAGTGCTCTTTGCAGAACTCAGTAAGTTATTGTTCTAATTCGCCTTCAAATATCTGAAAATGTCACTGTTGATCTGAATCTGAAACTGTTCTAGGCATCTTTAAGGCTAATGAAGAGTAATAGATTCTAACATTTTAAAATACATTCAAGAAGAAAAGACTCACTTTTGAGAAAATCGAATACATGAACTTTCTCTGTCATTTTGGGAAAGATTGCTATTCTTTTTTTTTTAATCAGACTAATGACTTTCAATTTTTTAAAAAATTAATTAATTTAGTTTTAGCTGCACTGGGTCATTTTTGCTGTGCTCGGGCTCTCTGCAGCTGCCACAAGGGGGCCGCTCTCTAGCTGTAAGTGCATGGGCCGCCCATTGCACTGGCTCCTCTTGTTGCCGAGTGCGGGCTCAGCAGCTGCATGGTGTGGTCCCAGTTGCCTTACGGCACATGGAATCTTCCCCAAACAAGGATCGAACCTGTGCCCCCTGCAGTGGCAGCCAGATTCTTAATCACTGGACCATCAGAGAAACCCGCTGTTCTTTTTTATCATCAGAGCCTGAATGTTGTCCAGTAGCACAGTCTGAGAACTGCTGCGCTGCAGTTATTCATCAGATGGGCTGCCAACCTATGTGGGAAGCGTTAGGGAATCACTGTCTCTTAGAGCAGGCAGCCCCTTCGGAAAGTCCCTTGCAGTGGCTCTGACTTCCTTTTACTGAGTTGAAATCTCTCTCCCTGATAATTTGGTCTCACCGTTTAGATTCTAACTCTTGGAGATAATGATGGAAATTGTGACCTATTTTTTAGAAATATTCTGAGGAATAATAAGTAAAAATAATCTCAGTGTACTTTGCACTGTTTTAAGGTTGATTATAAATGAGGCTGGACTTCCCTGGTGGCTCAGTGGTAAAGAATCTGCCTGTCAATGCAGGAGACATGGGTTCGATCCCTGGGTCAGAAAGATCCCCTGGAGAAGGAAATTGCAACCCATTCCAGTATTCTTGCCTGGGAAAATCCCATGGACAGAGGAGCCATGAAGGCTACAGTCTATGGGATCACAAAAGAGTAGGACATGACTTAGCAACTAAAACAATAACAAAATATATGAGACTAATAATGATAAAGGTTAAAACTCACCTGGGTGTGAAGAGGGTAGGAGATGTTGATGTTTTGTTTTATAGAGGGCAAGGTGGGAGTCTATGGTCTCTTAAGTCTTCATAATCAGACTCTTATTTTGTTCTTTCTGTATAACGTTTTGTTTGTGTCCTTTCTCCTTCTATAATTCTTATTTGAGTATCCATAGGGTTTACAGGAATAGTTCTTCTGAAGTAGAAATACGAAACCCAAAGTAAAAGAGGAAAATGCAGTGTTAGAGTATTATGATCCTTGAAGTAAAATGAAACCCGATAACCAAAATCAAATTATGATGGAATTAAAGGAGACTTTATGCATCATTGAAACTTGGAGAGAAGAAAAGGGAGAGGAAATAGGGTGCCAAAGATATATACATTCATATTTATCACACATATATGTACATACATACAAATATATCTGTGTGAAAACATATTGATCATATATGAGAGATATATTACATTTTTTATGTATATATACAAACACGTAAATAGAGATAAAATAAATGTGTTTCCATCAGCTGTTTGTTAAATTGAAGATAACGGACTGAAACTGTGTTCCTCTCATGTCTGTCCTGTTCCACTGTCTGAAGTGGCAGGTGGAATCTGCTCAGTAATTCAGAGAGTGAATTTTTTAATTGATCAATCCTGACATGCTAACCTCAGCAACCAAGCAACTGCATAATGTGTTAAATCATCATACCAATAATGAGGATTACATCATTGAAACTGCCTCCTTTTTTTAGAATGTAGAGAAAAACAAACCCTAGAAATATGTCAGATTTTCAAACAAACCAAAATAATGACTAAGAATACTGATACTGTCTGTAGTTTCATCACAACTTATTGACTAATCAGTTAGGAACCATTCTGTTTATAAAATTAATTTTTAATTGTAGTTTATTTTTAGAATGAAGTTCTAGCTTAAGACCTGAATGAAAAGTTTCAGAGAAATGAAGCTTTTCTTTTTCTAAATTTAAAATATTACTGTTGTGAAAAAGTGATGCACCAAGTGACTTTAAGATAGCAATATATGTGTTAACAGACTTCTATATATACATCAGCTGTAAGATATTTCCCTGGGCTTTGTACCTTGAAAAGTTTATATTTTAATTCAGCAATAACACTCAAAATAAGAATCTCTGAAATTTGTTTTATATTTCTATTCCTAAAACAGGACAGATTTTTGAAATAGATTGCTTAAAAAAAAAATGAGTCGCTTCTTAAAACTCGCAGATGTACACATCCACCCATGGGACAGAAGAAGTGAATTAAATACCTCGCTTGGTAAATCACATTGCTTCTCCTGAACTAGATTGCCTGCACCCAGGGCTGTGAAAGAGACACGCCGTGAGCAGGAAGGAGAGCTATTGTTCAGTGCTCTCTAGCAAAAGAACTGGGGAAGGGGGGGTTGGGGGGTAAGTTTGACTGGCGTTGGCTCTGGCTTTTCTGCATTCCAATCTGTCTGAGGCACTGAACGGGAGCAAAAAAACAGAGAGAGAGAGAGAGAGAGCAGGAGCGTGAACAAGCACAGCTAGGGCGGTATAGAAAGTGTTTTGAGTTTCTGATTGGCATGCCGGAAAGATCATGTTAGCAACACCCAGAAACTTCACGGAATGCAGACCCCAGGTAAGAGTTCCTAGAATCCATCTGAGACAGAAGTTAAAAGTTTGTATATGTTTAAAGGGTATCTGTGCTTTTTCAAAATTCACAAATGAAATGACTATTTACTTTTGTGCTTATCGGCTTAAAAAAAAAATTGGGTTGGTTTTCATTAACTGTGAGTTCACAGGAGTACTACTGTGTGGAGACTGTCAACATCCAGTACAAAATCCAGATCAAAAATAGCATTCTGAAAAACTCAGATAAATTAAAGGTGTGATGATCATAGCAAAGTACTAACACTGCAACATTTACTTGTTCTTTTAATCATTTGAAATGGAGGCTTATTCTAGTTTTTCCCTAGATTCTTTATGAAATACTAAGATGCCTAGGAATGGATACAGCTGTTTCTCTCTGAGAGACACAGAATATATCAACCGTTAATAATAATGTAACAGCCTTGCCTGAATCTCAGTAGCATGTAGTAAATCAGTTTCATTTGGCAAGTTCAACAGGTTGGATCCATGGACAACAGTAAGAGTTCAAATGAGAACTTTGCTTTTTTTTTTTTTTTGCCCAAGGTAGACTTTTAATATCCTTTGCCAATAGATGACGTCAGAAACTTTAATTAGCTCATTGAAAGTTAAATCTGAGACTTGAGAAATCATCTACTGCAGTCCACACTCTTCCTTTTCTATGCAAACACTGAGGTGTAAGGGATTTGGTGCCTGCTCGAGATCACAGCATTAGAACAGAATTGAAATGAAAATCCAGATCTCCTGATATGCAGTTTACTGCTTTTTTTTCATGGCACCAGCTCCATTTAGACTTTATACTTTGTCCATACTGTGTCTGCTGGCTCAGGTACCATGAGTTATTACCTAAAGGCCAAATACATCATAAATCTAGATTGAAATATTATGGGGAAGAAATGTTGGCAGATGGATGTTATCAATATTGATATCATATTCATTCAAAACCAAAAATATATAGCAAAGTATTAGTGTTTATCAGATTAAAAAGCAGCTTTCAATTAAGGGAAATGACTGCAGTTTGTATGTTGCTTTTATATAGACAATTACATAGCTGTAGCATATTCTAAATGCCTATATACGAAATTAAAATTCAAGTTGATTTTGATCTCTTTTAAAGACTTTGGGACATGGTCATTTTCTGTATAATTGAAGTTAGTAAAGCTTTTTTTGCGTAGCATTATCCCATAATCAGTGCCTTCTCTATGTTTATATTTTTTTAATGTAAGATAACATTTAAAAATTATCCAACTGTTTGAACCAGTTCCTTATCCAAGACCCAGCTCAGTTTCTCTCCATTTGCAAGGGTCCTCTATTATTTCACCTCATGAATTAATGTGCTTGAGGGTAACTTAAGTGGAGGATCTTGAGAGTCACAACAGACAGTGAACATCTGTCTTCATACATTTTCATTTAGTCTCTGAAAAGGTTGCTACCCTTTCCATTTTTCTGGAGACCATTGTAGGTTGAGAGAGACCACACTATTCTAGTGAGCTAAATAGTGAAGATAGCCACTGTCAAAAGGATCTGTCATGGCTCTTTACAATCCCTGGGAACAAGTTAGCTTGATTTGGCTCCAAGCACAGTGAGGGGATGTAGTGTTTTTGTGTTAAAGCTTGACCTGCTATTCCAGTTTTTGACTAAGTCTGTGTAAATGGGGTTGTGATTTACAAGTCTCTGAGTGATGAGCAGTAAGTTGTAAGGAACAGTTTCATTACTCTTTCACTACAAAGTGACATTCTCCACCCAGTAGGAAACAAGAGACTGTTTGTCTTACTGCCGAATCCATTATTAAAACACACTGTTTATAAGAGGACTGATGGCTGTGAGAATGAGGACATAATGCTCTATCCAACTTAACAGTGTCCACGTTGTGTTACACAGGGCTTAGAGTTTTCTCTCATCTTTTATCCTGCTGGAGTATGTGAAAGGACTGCCATGATACATGCGTGTATATTATGTTATGTGTGTATATGATAGATGAGTGGATGGATGGATGGATGGATAGCTAGATAGACAGACAAAAATGAACTTTTGACCTTAGTATATTTCCCTATGTTAGAAACAATCCGGTCATTAATCTACTGCTGACCTAAGTTGAAAAAAAACTATTTTGCATCTATTTTACTGACCTAAGTTGAAAAGAAACTACTTTATTAACCAATCTAATAATTATAAAATTTGCTACTGTGTATTGGAAAGAGAAAAATATTAGAAGGAAACACATGACTCCTTTTTCTCTCCTGAATAGAAATGTCAGATTATGCAGGTTTATGTTTTGAAAGGTACTTGTGCTAAGAAGGTGCCCATTTTATGACTAAAGGCACACTGTAAATGGAAAGGGAGTGGGTAGGATGAAATGAATGGCATGAGGAAAGAAATTCTCTTGTGTATCTGAAACAATTTTCTTTTGACCATTGTTTTTTTTTTTTTTTTGAAGGCAGGCCCATTTTCACTGCTGATGATTTTTTCCCTTGATACTAATTTTTCTAAATTTTTTTCATGAAATATATATCCATATAGTTTATATATTAATTTTGCAAATAAGGTAAAGAGCTCTGTAATATAGCCATGACATTTTTCTGATAAAAGTTTGGATATAGTTGATCAAAACTTTTGTCTCATTTAGAGGATTTAGTAATACTTCTTCCCAATTTCTTTCTACTTTTGGGTGTAATTCTAGGTCTGTATCCTCATTAAAGTGGTAAGAATGAAATTTCTGTAAAGAAAAGTAAAGATGAAGGACAGTCCAATGGGCAGAAGCTTGAGGCTGGATGTGTAAAACACACTGAATTATCAAGTTAATTCTTTACTCATAAAGGTAACCTGATTAGCCACTCAAAACTCCAGAAATCCTTTTAGGTAGTAGAGACAAGGTTGCCTTTCCCCTTCTGCTCCAGTCTTGACCTTCAGCGGCTTCTAAAGAGGGAGGTACACTGATTTTGTTCTTTCTGTTCTTTCACGCCCTCTAGTGGTTGTTTGTGATGGTTCTTGTTTTCAGTTCCCTGTATACCGGTTTTCGTGAAGAAGCCAGTGGCTGTGTGGTGAAATAAGGTTCACAAGACTCTTACACTTAGTTGTATAAACTTCCTAAAATATCTAATTCTTTAGCACAGAGAGAGAGAATAAACCGATTGTGTCCTGTTGTTTCTTAGTAAACAGTGAGTCAAGAAAATGAGTCATGACTCAGCAATGTGAATCCTCATACAGCTGTCTTTTGTTTTTCTTTATTTTTTTCTCTCTGTGTATGTGTGTGTGCGCCCTAATCGGAATTCAGTCTATCAAAGCTCCACATGTAATTATGGGTATGATGTCAGCTTGTGTTTGGAAGCCTAAAGCGTTGCCACTGAGAATATGTTCTTTGTGCATACTTGACAAGTAGGAGAGACTTGCCGAATCGTCATAAAAATTCAGATGAAGGTCTTCATCTTCTCTGGTACCTTGCTCGCCCCTACTCCGACCTTACTATTCTGCTGAATGAAGGGTTCTCTGAACTTCAACATGTGGAGAGGGAGCCAGTGAGTTCTTATCAAGAATGAGACTGTAAACCCCCACATTTCTGTCACTCTCAGGTTTGAGGTATTTTATAAATAAGTGAATTGCTGAAATAGCAAGTTGTGAAGTTAGTGTAGGTTAATACAGTTCTCCTTTGAAGAAGAAGAATGATCTGGTTCTGCATGCTCTCTTTTGTTAGACTTTCAAAAGTAAGCAAGCAGGTTTAGGTGGCAGGATCAGGCCAGTGTCATTCAGGATCAGGTGACACCCAGCATAGTCAACCTGTTGGACAAGTTGCTTGCTCTGATGTATTGCATTTAATTCCACAGACTACAGAGTACCTTTGAAAACCTTAGCAGCATGCTGCTGTTGTATAGTTAACTATTCATGGATACTACCTTTAGATAATATAAAGACTAAAAAAAAAAAAGGATATTCTCTTCTTAATACTCTGGTTTGTAACTTTCTAGCTAGATTATATTTCACATAGATTGTGTGTAGTTGATTTGATTTCTGATCTCTCCAGTGAGATAGGAGAAGACAAGATGTTTGGGTCCCTACCACAAGAATTCCCTTTTCTAAGAACATCTAGACTACAAAGTGAGTAAAAGTCACTCAGTCTTGTCCAGCTCTTTGTGACCCCATGGACTATACAGTTCAAGGAATTCTCTAGTCCAGAATACTGGAGTGGGCAGCCTTCTCCTTCTCCAAGACTATAAAGTGTCAGGTAAATAAATGAAATAATTTCATTTTTTTTAAAAAAGGAATGATGTGTCAAAGGGACTGCAGAAAGAACCACTTGAAAGAATTGGGTTTGCTCAGTCAAAGGATGGGACAAGATGTGATGTGCACAAGGAAGGATAATCATCTTTTGTATACCAAGAGCTCATTATGATGAGCTCATTTCGAAGACTTTGTTTAATGTGGTTCTATTTCTTAGCATTTCCTCAAAGTGTGGGAGACAAATCACTCAAAGAAAGAGTAGTAAATTATTGAATTACTTTCTGCATATGGTAAAGGAATTGTATCACAGTAATACAGTTAGCTTACATATATCATGAGATTTTTCTTGAAGCATTTTTGCCTCCACTTGAAACTTAGTGAAATAGCACAGTAGTTTCCTGAAACAACATCACTCTATTTTATGAATACTATTATTTTGCTTGCAAATATTTACACAATGACAATTGCTAAAATTGTGAAATATATTTTTAGTAATTTTGGATTTCTTCATTTCCTTTTCTTATAAAGATAGAATAAGCACTCAGTAGTTGATGATCAGCTTTTTAACATAAATTTTCCAATGAATTAGCTATTGGAGCCAGTGTTGACCATTTTTATTAACAAAACCAAAAACATGGTGTAAGGAAGAAGTGCTGTCATTACAAAGAATGAAAACAAGTCTCTCTTGGAAACATTTTTATTAACAAAACCAAAATGTACTATTCAAAACAAATTTACTGTAATGTAAAAGGCAGAAGTCTCTTTAGAAAGTTTAGAAGTTGCTTGTTTTATTTGTTTTGTTTGTAAATGGAAGGGTATTTAAAACCAGAAGGCAGGCTTTCCTCTGGTCCTTTTTAAAAAGAAGATCCAACAATTTCTCAGCGTGTCTTCTGAGAAAATGTAAAATGTGAACAAACTGCAAAATGTATTTGACAATGAAATTTTACTTAGCTAGAAATAGTGAACTTCAAGGATGTGACTATTTTATTGCTATAAAGTACTGTGATTTATTACAGCTTCCCAGTAGGTTTCTTCCAGTGTCAGAAATTATAAGACCATTTTCATTTTGCTTAGTTCTTGAATTAAATATTTAAAGATAGACTTTTTCTTTCTCTTTTACCCTACCAAACCCATGTTACAGGAGAATAGAAACTGGTTTTTTTTTTTTAAAGGCTCTTAAAGTTTAGTCCAGATGTTGCTTATGTTACATTTTTCTCTGACAGTCTAAAAAGAGACTATTTTTAAATTTTAACATTCAAACATAATACATAATGAACTCCTCCTGGACACCTGTGAAAAAAAGGCAAGACTTCAGTGCCCATTTTAAAAAACAGCTCATCCAAATGGCTATTCAGTATATGAAAAGTTTCATTATTCATCAGGAAAATGCAAATTTAAACCAAAATTACATACACATCAGGATATCTAAAATGAAACAAAAACAAAATACCAAATGTTGACAAGGATCTAGAACAAAAGGAGTTGTTCTAAATTCTAAGACAAGAACCTAAAGAATTGTTTTGGATTCTAGACAGGAACCTAAAACAAAAGGAAGAACACACTGCTGATGAGAGTATAGATTTTTACAACTACTTTGAAGAAAAACTAAGATCATGGCATCTGGTCCCATCACCATGGCAAATAGATGGGGAAGCAATGGAAACAGTAACAGACTTTATTTTGGGGGGCTCCAGAATCACTACAGATGGTGACTGCAGCCATGAAATGAAAAAACCCTTACTCCTTGGAAGAAAAGCTATGACCAACCTAGACAGCATATTTAAAAGCAGAGATATTACTTTGCCAGCAAAGGTCCATGTAGTCAAAGCTATGGTATTTCCAGTAGTCATGTATGGATGTGAGAGTTAGACTATAAAATTGAGTGCCAAAGAATTGATGCTTTTGAACTATGGTGCTGGAGAAGACTCTTGAGAGTCCCTTGGACTTCAAGGAGACCCAACCAGTCCATCCTAAAGGAAATCAGTCCTGATGCTGAAGCTGAAGCTCCAATACTTTGGCCACCTGATCCAAAGAACTGACTCATTTGAAAAGATCGTGATGCTGGGAAAGATTGAGGGCAAGAGGAGAAGGGGACGACAGAGGATGAGATGGTTGGATGGCATCACCAACTCAATGGACATGAGTTTGAGTAAACTCCAGGAGTTGGTGATGGACAGGAAAGCCTGGCATGCTGCAGTCCATGGGGTTGGAAAGAGTCGGATATGACAGAGCTAAACCTAAGCTAAGCCTATGTGTGCAGTCAGGAACTTTACATTTGATGTCATTTAAAGGGTTAGATGGGTAAAGTCTCACATAGACCAGATTTGTAAGTGAATCTTCAAAAGAAAACTGCAAGATGTGAATAACAGAACTACCAGGCTTTTCATAAGCTTTCAAAGTACCACCATTCAGAAGCACTCAAAGACATACAAAACACTAACTTTCATGTCCTCAATATTTTATAGTAGTAACAATTTATATATATATATATATATATATTACTATAGTATATCTAAAGATATAAATGTACTCATACCAAGCACATTAATTTTTACATATAGTTATTAATTAGTTCATGATACAAATTTAATGAGTTTTCAGTACCTTGGCTTTGATATCATTTTGCTTTAAAAGCACTTCTATGCTTTTAAAGGATATGTGATTACTTGTTTTATTGGAAGAAAAATAAACATTTTAAAACAGCTTTTTCATCACTGTGGCATGTGAAAGTATCCAACAAAATAAATAGAAAATAAGTTCCTTCTTTTTCTTTGCAAAAATACAAACATGATACATTCTTGACCATGCTTTTCTTCTCTTCTCAGGTTAAATCGCCCCACTCCTTCCAATCCTGCCAGTTCTGAATCATTAAAACGAGTGTGTTTAGCTCTATTGCTGTATTCATTTACAGCAGTCTTCTCTAGTTGTTCTTCAATTGCTAAGTCATGTCCAACTGTTTGCAACCCCGTGGACTGTAACACACTGGGCTCCTCTGTCCTCCACTATCTCCCAGAGTTTTTTTTGTTTGTTTGTTTTTGCCATACATTGTCATGATATCACCATGGGTTTACATATGCTTCCCCTCCGGAACCCCCCTCCCTCCTCCCTTCCCCCCCGGGAAATCTCGCTGCACCAGTCCCGAGCATCAATCCTGGGCTGGCGATTGATTAGACACATGACAATTAACATGCTTCAATGCCCTTCTCCCATATCATCCCACCCTTACCCTCATCCACAAAGTCCAC